>JARHVA010005002.1:0-632500 GCA_037957365.1 Torreya grandis
ATTGTCCCTTATTACCACATTATTACCAATCCAACCAACTCTTAAAACCATTCCCTAAGCTATTACTCCTCACATGCACACTCCTCTAGTGTTTTTTCCCTCTTTTCCATCCTTAGTACATTTTTTATCAGTTAATTGTATTTCGAGCTCGATCTGGATCAACCTTATATTTGTTTTGGGTAATTTTTCACTTAGGAGTTAGTTTAGAATTTGGCTAACCTAGATTGGGACCTAGTGAATAATTGACTGGAATTGTAGAGGGTCAACTAGGTTGACTTTATTAATCAACATTTTTGAAGGGGTTTAGGTAAAGATCTACCTATAAATACAAGATCATTTCATCATTATTTATCTATACAATAAAGATTTATTATTTTATCACACTTCTTTACAATTTTCTCCTCAATCATTCTACTTGGAGAATCTAGTATTGTGGATAAGTCTTGGATGCTTTAGCCTTTCTTGTAAAGACCCATCAGAGAAGGGAGAGATTGAGTCTTAATGGGTTGACATTTAGTTAATTATTCTCTAATTTTAACCTCTCTTTAGTAGATATAATTAGTATAACTATTGGCTTCAAATAATATTACTCTTTATATTCCATGTATTAAAATCTTACTCATACTTAGCTTAATTGAGATTCTCTTACACATTTTTTGATTGTTTACTAAACCCTCATGTTTTGTCATAAGATTTGGTGATAAATAGATTATATTTAATTTATTTTTATTAGCATAGGTGAAGTATTAAAACCTATGACCCCCTTAGGGTTATTGTGTGATTGTGTTAGACTGGAGGCTTTAGTACACTCCTTATCATAGTGTATTATGATAATTTCTCCCTTAATCAAGTCTAACAGATCCCCATATTGGTCATGATCCTACTTAAAAAAAGTATCCCCAATTAGAATTTTAGGTATTTACTATTTATTTGAGATAGGTTTAATTTATAAACATGATGCATTTTTGAATGCATACACACAATTCTATAAATTGTCCAAAGCACATAGTTATATGATTCAAATTCATAGCTCTACCAAAATTTTATACATTGGTACCATTTTTATGCATAGTTTAAGTATAATACATATATAAGGTACATATGCTATGAAATTTTCACTTAATATTTAAGAAATAAAATCATTTTTAGATTCCAAAACTATTATATGGACTATTACCATGACATGTAATTTTTCATACTAATAAGGCATATAATTATATGATATTTATTGAGTTAATATACTATATTATTTGTTTCACTTTTTATTATGGTTGAGGTTATCAAATCAATCAATATTTCCAAGTTTTCATTTTAGACTTGATTGTATCATCCAACCTCATGATATTATAAATATCATTGGGTTAGATGGTTGATCTAGTCTCAACTTCCATGTGGCAAATCACTTTTGATCCAAGGTTGGGGACATGGGCATTATAATCTCTCTCTCTCTCTCTCTCTATATATATATATATATATCACTCCTTGGGCATATGCACTTTAAATATTTATCTATATCTATCAAAAACTAACTTTCATAACTTTACAATGATATGTCTTTTTATAATCAACTTGATAATAGGCAAGGTAATTACATCAACACATAGGTGTAATTCTAAGCCTTGATGTTTAAATTTAAATATATTTCAAGTACTTTCAACCTATATTATATGCATTTATTATATATTATAACATGCTCCTGGTTGCAATTAAGTCACTAGCATATCACTAAAGTTGGGTACATGTAAAGACAAGGTGTTTTATACATACCCAGGTGTGCATTCTTTTTATTTATACTAGTAACTTAATTAATATATTAAAGGGAGGAAACATAGACAATATTTATGGATTATATATCACCTCAGTATTGTACACTTAAAAAACCCATACCTTGGTTTTTCCTCTCACTTCTTGACCTTTCTCACTTCTGTAAGTCTCACATATGCTCTATATTATGCTCCTTAGCTTATATCTCTTAGTTTGACTAGACATATGATTATGAACTAGGCATTTTTTCCTTCATATAATTCTTAAAATGTACTCATCTTCTATCTCTATAAGTTATAAACTTGTACCTACTTTCCTATTCCCTAAACACTAACATCCAAGATAGACACAATGCCTTGACCTAAAGCAAGTTTTTAGTTCCCTAAATTCCTCCAATTTGTAAATGAAATGTATCTTAATAGTTATTCTAATTAATTTTAAGTGATTTATTACTCCAAATGAATTTATATAAATATAATATCAACCCTCATTCATTCCTCACCTAACAAAAGATAAAAGAGACCAAGGCAACTTATCAAAAATACTCTATCAAGCATTCAATTAAATAAATCTTCCCTATTTCCACACAAGTCATAGGTACACCACATCTACAGGTCTAAATTAATAAAAGAGTAGCCAAATATATAAATTTAAAAATTTATAATCTAGGTCACTATTGTTCTTTCTTTGCATAATATTTCATAATTCACACATAAGCCAACACATAGAGGATAACTACATGAATATAAGGCCATCTTCTGAAGTACCACCTATGTAGGCATTACCCTATGATAGTGAGGTATTTAGGTTCAAATCAACATAATGTTCCCACTAACCATTTTTTTTCAAGGTCACCATGAAGATGAAGAACTAGGGATTTACAAATTCATGAGGAGTGACAAGCCATGACCCATATCTGAGTGCACGAAAGAGAATGCAAAGTCAAACCTATAAGCATGTAGGTGGTAACATCTCTTTCAACATATGTTTCATATAGGACACTTATGTTAAACTCAGATAATAGCATTCATGCAACCATCCCAATATGACATTACTTTCTATATCTCTAATAACATTGGATCCAAAATCTAATGATTGTTCTAGAATTATCTCCCAACATGTCCCCTTCCTATTTTAGATCCAACATTATGTTAGCATCAAAACAAACTAAGTATATTACTTATTTAGCATTTACATGCATATCTTAGTTTTAATTTATATATTTAGCCTATACTCAACATAATAACTTTAATATATGTTTATATCTAAGTTTATCTTGTAATTGGCCTATTGTAGATGTGATTATCTACCTTATGCATTTTTATTTCTATATTATTAACCCTTGCACTAAGGAATAATTGGTTATACCCCTATTATAAAATTTAGGGTTAAACATGGATATATTTTGAGTGATTCAAATGTATAGTATGATTGCTTGTATGATTGCTATGAAAATAGGAATTAATAGGTCAAAATAGCTTAGTTGTGAAATTGATTTATTTAACTTGAGTAGTTCCTTGCTTAGTAATTTTTAAATGCCCAAATGAATTGGATTTGACTTTTATTTATACTAGATCTTTTGAAATTATCTTTAAAAATGGTTAATGACATTCTTAGACTAACCCACACACATTGAAAGATTTGAGAATTTGAGAGTTTTTAGGGTATGGATATTTTTGTTGGAGTGTGGATAGTAGCCTCGATGCTACTATCTTGACCTAAATGTAAGTGTCCAAGATTAAGTAAAGTTTACAAGGTTCTATAACTAAAAGTGAAGGATATATATATATATATATATATATATATATATATATATATATATATATATATATATATATATATATATCATGTTTTAGGAATTTTATGGTTACATGTGATCTTTATAATTAAAATAATCATGGTTGGACTAAGAAGTAAGTAATTAAACCCAGTGAGGTGGTGAGTGTGAGCTTTTGGATATACCTGTAAGATCAAATTAAAGATTAGAGCCTTGAGACATATTTTTCAAGTGTACAATTATATTTTAACATATATATCCTAATTTAATAATATACATTTACCCCATCCTTCCATTAATATAATAATGCATAAGGATAAATTTACTAGGTCAAAGGAAAGAAAGTGCATTATGGTGTGTAAAACACACCTTGTCTTTTCTTGAACCCACTTACATTTTTTTCATGTGAATGACTTGAAGACCAAACCATGTTATACATGTAATTAGTTCATATAATATGAAATTAAATAATTTTAAAATAATTAAAATAAAGAGAATAAGTAAGGAGTACACATGTGTGTCAATTCAACCATGTTTCCCCTTGTTAGTTTATCTTGGTAAACATGCTTCCTATCTAAAGCATTAGAGAGAGGTTCAAAACTAAAACTTGGAGATGTCAATATTGGAATCAAATGATGATCATTCCACCAATTTGTTATAATTATGAATTATGCCAAATCCATTAAGAGTACAAAATCTAAATTACATAACTCAAGTATAACCAATCTAGGCAATTTATCTAATCTTGCCTAAGTCAAATGGTGTAACCATATCACCCATTAATAGTAGAGTATTAGTAAAAATTCATTAAATGGAATAAAATATTCATCACACTAATAAAAAATAGCCAACTTGTATAGAAAATAAAGTCCCAAATAATGTATCTTAGAAAGGTTGGTGCATAAATGTAATGAATAATTAAAAAATGTATTTGTAATTATGTGTATGTACATCTTGAATATGTCTTAAGATGAAGTATCTATCAAAATATAACCTCTTCTCTTTAACATTTATATAATATGTACCACTAATCTAAAAAATATTTGTTCCAAATTTGTTCCTAATCCATATAATTATGTCCCAAATGTATATCTAAATCATTAAAAATGTGTAAAATAAATAAAAAATTGTTCATTTTGTCAATTTTATGTATGTGAAGTCATGTATTCTATGACATTACCTAACTAATATTCGTCCCCTTTGAGGTGATGGGATTACATAAGTTCTAATCACCTAATCTCAAAAGTAAAAGTCAATTATGTTGTATTTCTATGAATCATGTACTAAAAGAATAATATAGTAGTTTCATGTCAAAGTAGATGTATCAATGAATCTCATAGTATTAATATATAACAAGACCTAATATGCATGCTATAAATCATGGAAATGTCTAAAAGATATCAATATTAGAAAAAAAATCAAGCACACATGCAAGAATACTCAAATATCACACAAAAAGGGGTCCAAAGATATTGCGAATAAGGGCATGTTCAAAATTATGCACACTCAATTAGAAGACTGTAAATGTCCACACAACAAATAACTAATCAACACTTAAATAACCATGGATAACAAGTAAAAGAACAAGTTAAAATGTATCATAAGTAAGTAAAATAAATAGACAAGAATCATACAAAAGTAAGATAAAGTGAATGGATGAAAAAATGAGATATAAGAAACTAACATCATCATTTGATACTAATCCATTCATACTATGTTAGTAAAATCTCATGTAGAATAACATATCAAATACATTTTGTAATATATAAACATGAGTATAGGCATGTTTAAGATATATAATCTCTATAATATAATGGAAAATGATCATAAAATAATATAGAATTTATTAATCACGATCATATAGAAGAAATATTCTCCCAACATAATGTATCACATTATAAGAGGCAAGGTCCAACATTTGCATGCTTGAGATATCATGAGTATAATGTATGCATGTATCACACTCAACTACCTATGAAACATATGTGTGTATAAAAATGATATATCATATACTAACATAGGTTAAATAACATCTATAAAATAAATAAAACATGTGAAATGCTAAATATTTTTGTTATTTTTGAATTTATTTGAATGCTTTATATTTTAGGAATATTTGGTTTTTTGTAATTTTGATTTTGATTTCTCTAATTTTTTTGAATGTTTGAATAAGGAATCATCATTTTTCATGATTTTTGAGTTGAGAGTGAAAGAGACACAAGGAATGTTCTCATTCTCTCCTTACTCTAATATTAGGATTTTTATCAGCACTGTGTGGTATGTGAACCATTATTCTCTTGTAGGAAAATGAAATGCCTTATTCATTTTGATAGATTTTCCCTCTCATTAGATATATCAAAAATGTTTTAAGGTAAATTGGTGTTTGTATGTATGAGAGAATACCCAAATATTTGTTTGGACAACACTTGGACTACAAGAAAAAGATAATATCAAATATCTTAATGAATCTTTCCAAGTTCCCTTGTGATGTAAGTCTTGTATATATGGTATCCAAGTTGTGAAACATCTTACACTATAATAATATTCCTTGGTTGTATATTCAATATGATTATGTATTAAATAAGATCCACTCATGAATAATGTGATTGTTAAGTACTTTTGGTGAGGATGATTTTTTCTTGAAATAGTGGTAGGTTTATTCTTATGTGGTGAATGAGGTAAATCAGATATTGGTCAAGTGTTGAATAATTTTTTCAATGGTTTAAAATAATATTTGTTATGCCACATATATGTATATGATTAGTTTTTGTAAATATTTTGTTATTGTATGTATTAATAAGAAAGCTTTCACATTTTGCATGTGAGATATTTAATGCATTGATATTATTGAGTAAAAAATAAGTATATGCATGTATAAATGGTCAAATGAGGTATAGAACTTATGTAATACTCTCTCTTTAAGTGGAGAGGAAAGACATTAACCAAATATGAATTGTAATTCTAAATTATAAGGTCGATATGATAAGTAATATGAATAATTATTAAATCATGTAGCATAGTCTTGAATGGACTCATTATCATGTTGTTTGAAGTTTTACAAGTGTTCTAATGTAACTTTTGACACATTGTGTATATTAAAATATATGAAGAAAACATATTTAAATTGTATAACATTAGCTAAGGATACATTAGGTAAATTATAGAACTAATCCCAAGCTTCGCTTGTAAGGGTTCTATGAAAATATTTTTACAATAAACACTCATATGTAGCACAATGACTAGAAGATTGTACATATTAAATTATAAGGTTTTTAGGGTATTTATGTCCAAATAACAAAAGTAATATGAAAATAATGAAATTTTATGGATGGGAATATTTAAAAACATTTTTGAAAAATGGATGATTTATGATTATATTATCATGAATAGTATCCATACATGATAATATTTGTAAATTGATAATTGGAACTTGCCTTTGAATGCATATACATGATAATATTTCCTATAACATTCATCATAAAAATGAGATGACTAGTAGGAAGCATTATCATTTTCAAAGGTGTAGTCCTTGGTTGAAATATATAATTTTTTTAAAACATAGGAATAATATATTATTTCTCAAGATGGGTATGTGGTTGAACCTTTGGTAATGGTATATCATGTGAAAATTTTGGAACCTTTGGTAATGGTGTCTCATTTGAAAAATTTGGTTCTTTTGGTAATAGTATGTCATTTGCAAACTTTGTAAATTTTGGTAATGGTATCTCATTTGAAAATATTAGTATATTTTGTAATTTTATCTCATTTTAAAACATTAGTAAATCTGGTAATGGTATCTCCTTTGAAAACTTTTTTAATTTTGGTAATGATATATCATTATGTGGTTTTAAATAAGCCACAATTCCTTCACGAACATTTTAGAAGGTAACACAATCAAATTGTGGATGATTACAATCATTTATTGTTAATTGTGTTATGGTTGGTATAAGAGAATTTCTATTATCATACCTTTTTAAAGATATATAGGTGATTAACTCATTAATTTTAATTATGGGAGCATGGACATAATTATATGGATGGTAATTATCCCCATATAGATAAATGAGGTAAGGCCTTATAGAATATTATAAGGAGGAATCCTCTTGTTCTATTATTTTATTGTATTGGGCCACATTTTTCATAAAGGAAGCTTGGTTTATGAGGTGAATAGTTTTTGGATCATATTCATAAATACCATTTATAAAATTCATGGATGGCCAAACAAAAGGTAAAAATACTAGGTGAAGGAGAAAAACATGCATTAGCTAGGAAGACTCAGAGGTCAAGTTTACCAAATGTTTAACACTTTTTGGAATTCAGAGTTAGGAGGAATATGTTTTTCAAGAGTGAGATAACCTATTTCTAAAATCAATCCAATTAAATAATTAAATTTATGAAATTCAATTTTAGTGTGGAAAATATTAAATATATTAAGTACAATGCCAAATAGTATTTTTATTACATAATCACAAAGAAGAGACAATTATTAGCTTATGCAATGATGTGCAGATAGATTTGAGATGTATAGGTGTGGAATAGGTTATTTGTTGTTTAGGAACTAGTGATTATATTTTGTAAATATTCTTTATAGTTGTCTAGACATTTGTCACCCTATGGACACTTATGTTTATGTTACTATCTAAATCCTAATGAAACTATCTTATACAAAATGTTTTATGTATCAAGATGAGACCATTTGGGCCTTTATATGTTTTTTATTTCCTTTGATTTAGTGCATCTATATATTGTGAACAATATTTTGATGATTTTTTATAAATTAAAACCTATCTCTCCACATTAGGTTATGTTACCTTGACAAAACATGGGTTAGTGGGCTCAGGGTGTCATTTTGACATCAAAGATCGTTCTATTAATGAGCATTACCTACATAGTCAATACTACAAAGAGGGAATCAGACTTATGTGGTTATACCCTATGTGTGAGAATGTGTGTACACATTAGTGTAATATAATATATGAATATGCATATAGTTACCTAGTTTTTAACTTGAAAAATATGGCTCCTAGTCTATTTTTTAATGATTCAGACCTATAGTATGATTAATGTTATGATGATATGTAAATAAGAATAAATCTAGAAGAATAGTTTAGTTGTGAAATTGATTGATTTAGCATGATTAGGTGATTTCTTGGTAATTGATTGATGTCAAAATGAATTGTATTTGACTTTCATTCATACTATATCTCCTAAAATGATTGTCATGAAAGGGTTAATGGCATTCTAAGGTTTACACATATAGATTTAAAGATTTAAAAATTTGAGTGTTTATATAGTAAGTAAATTTGAATTGGATCAAATAAATTAGAATTTATGTTATTATCCTTGCCTAGATTAAATTTTATATGTTGGAGGAAAGTTTTCAATGTTTTGTAACTGATAGTGAAGGATATATATCAGTGTTCAGGCATTTTATGGTTACAAGTGATCTAGATAATTAGATTAATTAGGTTCATATTGAGAAGTAATTAATTAAACCTAGTGAGGTGGCAAGTGTGAGACTTTTGTATATGAGTAAGGTTAAACTAAAGTGTATATCCTTGAGATATATTTATCAAGTCTACAATTGTTGACCTAAAAATCCTTACATTTGAAGGAACTCATGAGATTGAGTGTTTTGAAAGGGAAAGTAGGAGATAATGCATGGGATAAATATATCCCATCATTAATTTTAGGAATAATTTTATTTAGTTTAAGGAATGAGTAGTTTAACCTTATTTTACTCAAAGTGTAGTAATTGTTACCAGCATAGGATCATTGTATGTGTGGTTACACTCAGAACTCATTATCAGCTGAAGAAACTCTTACTCATTATTTTCCACTAAGTCAAACCTTGTTAATTTTTAAAACATGGAAAATTATTTTTATTCCAAAATAAACATAAAAATAGGAAGGTAATGTGGTAAGAAAGGGGATGATTCAAGGCTTGAAAGATGTTAATGCTTCAAGAATCGAGTTGTGTGCCCTACCACAGTTATAAAAATGTTCACTGATTTTCACCAAGATCTCTAACTCATCTTCATACAAGTGAGGAATTATAATAATAAAAAAAAATGCTTAATTTTTTAATCCTTCACTAAATATAAACACTTACAAATTGTTTGTAACAAATAACCCATAAATCCCTTAATATAGTTTGAAACTTAAGTACACAAATTGCATTTGGTATGAATACAGTGAGAATGATTCAAAAATGAGTGAAAAAATAATAATATTATAACTATTATATTAATTTTATTAATAAATCAATTATTCAATTCTTTAACATCAACACTTATTCAAAATGAGAAATGATTGATAACATTATCTAATAAATAAACTAGTTCAATAAAAATTAGGAAATTAAATTCATTAAAATAGAGTATATTTAAAAATGATAACCATGAAAGACACTCAAATCCCAGAAGGTTAAGAGAATAATAGATGTATTCTTGGCTTTATTTAAATAGTGATTTAGGACCAAATTTTCTAACCTTTTTAAAGGATTACATTTTACAATATATAGAGCATAGGGCTCACCTTCAAGTACTATGAAATTCCATTCCTTGGACATGATGGCCTCTCAATGTTTTTAAAACTAAATAGACTTAAAATTGGTAAAATATCATCCACTCTAATAAAAAGATACTTGAGGGCCCACATAGTTGATATGTGGATGAGTTTCATATGAACTACCTCCTAACTACTTGGATTGTGCTTCTATGGTAGCTAACATGATTACTACCAGATCAAACTCCCAATCTAGTAGTATCATCCATATGTGAATCACTTACTTAAAGGTGTGAATAGTGTAAGAGTCCATGTCTACCTTATTAAACCATTTAGCATCCAAGTTTACTAGCCAGTCCTTTAGGACATCATATATCTTATAGGTTTTGGTTGATATGCTCATCATGGCTAAATGATAAGTGATTATATAATTTAGGAGGTTATAATATTACTTAAACATACTCCTCATAATATCCATGATCCTATGCAGCCAACCCATATAACACACAAATTTATGAACACCATCCGATACTTGTTTGGAGGTAATTAGTAATTTGTGAAATAAATTTGCATAAGGGAAGACTTTCATCTTGATCATGGATTTTTGTATCTTTCACTTATTATATGCCCAAAGGTCATATTCAAACTTGATCTCATATTCATTATCACTATAAGAAGACTTGGTCACCATGTCAATTTCCTTGGACATCTCATTATAATGATTGAAGTTGGTTATGATTTATAAGAATGTGGTGTCCCTATATTTGGGCTTGGATTTTGGGTTATAGGATGAATAAATCATTGTATAAAGTGATGGATTTATTGTGATAGTGAACTTTGAGAGAAGGAGGCATAGATGGTACAAGAATGAACATAAAATGAGAAGATAGACTTTAGGAAATGGGAGAGATAATAGTAAATGAGCTTATCCTAGGGTACTTATAAGGATCCAAAATTATATCTTATATTGATGGTGATTAGTGTCTTATCATGAATTTAATTAAAATTTGATGGCTTGATTTTCTCATTTATTTTCCAATCTAGACTCAAACTCAAAGATTTCAAATAAGCACCACCTACTAGATTTGACGATGGTGATGTGACATTTTAAATCATCCAATTAGGTCCTAATTTCCCATTTATTTAATTCTAGGAGTGTGGTAGGCACATGGTTTTTCATCCATGTGTCATCCTAGAAAGTGTTTACCTAATGCTACATGTCCATCATTGATTGGTCTTAATTGTAATGGCCACCACCTAGGCATAACTTGGATCCTACCTTTACACATTCAGGGGTAGAATTTGCTAGTTTAAGGAGTAAATTGATGTGCGACATATTTTTATTAACCTTTTAAATATAATTATACCTCATTTTATCCATTTAGGGCTTATCTAGCCTCTTCTGCTGTCTATATGAAAGTGCCATGTGGCATGATCTGGTAGGTTGGGCTCTCTTGGGCTCTAACATTTCTATCATGTCTGAGATATTAACACATTTGATAGTAGGTCACATGAAACCATTTCATTTTTTTAAGCTCTAACATTCCTATCAAGTCTAGGATACTAACACATCTGACATTGAGGCAACCCAATTGGTCAAGTTCTAGAATCTCTGATAAAATGCTACATAGTGCTCTCTTACATGGTTAATTTATCCTAGGATCTAACATTCATGTTAGATCTAGGAGACTAATAGCTCTGATAATAATCCACATGGTGATACTTCATTTAGCCAAACTTTCCTAGGCTCTGGAATTTTTGATAGCTCTAGAAGATTGATAGATCTAAAAATAACAACCACATGACACTTTCTTATTTAGTCATTCACCCCAAAAAATACACAAAAAATACTAAGTAAAAAGGGAATATACATAATCAAATACTATCCTTGCCTACCTACCAATGAATATTTCTAAGGTTCCACATATGATTCTAGGAGGCTACAACTCTAGGAGGCTAACACTACATGAACTTCATTACCTATCCAAATATATAGACAGATAGTTAGTGAAATAAAAATATTCTAATCACAAACTTTCTTTGTTTTTCTTAGGCTAAAATAAGGACTCAATTTCACTTAAACATAGAATCTACAAGGGATTTTAATAGGGATAAATTATATTGATGAATATGTTAGGCACATAGATAAACTAGGGTGAAATAGAAATTTGAGGACTCCTAAAGAAATATGTTAATTAGGGAGAGCTCTAAATTCTAGGAAATTTGAATTTGAGAAACTTTAAAAAATAGTCCATGACTTCTCAAAATAAGGGGGTGTGTTGGGCACAAAAAATGGTGACTTCTATGGGGAAAGTGGTGTTAATCACTTAGAACCCAAGTTGTAAGTCGTCCTTCCTACACAAAACATAGACTAGAATAAAACTATTAAACATAAATATAAAAAGAAGGCACTAAAGTCATTTTAACCAAATGACATACCAAGATTTATATCAAAAAATTACCATAAATGTGTGTGATGTGGTAAATTTACACTTAAAATATCTAAATTTTACTTAAACATGTTTAGATCAAGCCAGACATTAAAAATTTTCAGAGCAAGATCTATTGGCTAAATGGCTTCGGGGGAATGTTATGGGAATTGCTTTGATTTCATCCAAGTTTATACATCCCTGATAGAGATATCTATGGTCTCACTCGAGGCCTTGATTCACTACCATCCATGCCAAAAAGTGTACAATGAAGGTTGTCTAAATAACCCTTTTGAGGAAGACTCAGAATTTGGATTTTGTATTTTTATTCCATTCTTTATTTTTAAAAATTGATTATTAAAAAAATTTATAATTATGTCCATCAAAGGTTTTGGACCAAGCCATGGGTGATGGCATGTTTGGAAAGCTCTGATTATCCAAAATATCATAGATTGGTTCAGTGATCCCATGTTTCATCATGATGTTTTATTAAGTGAAGGTTGATGGATTTTTTCTAGAAATCGAGTTGTTATAAAATCCACTTGTTCTATTATGAATCATTGGCTTATAAGATCTAAAAAGTAAAGGAACAATCATAATATTTGAATTTTTTCAAAATTAAATCTCACCCATTAGGTTTCTAAATCCTGAACTATACGTTTCATGATTTTGTCACTCTTTAGAGTGGTCATCAACCTTTTGTAATCTTGTTTCTTCTTCATGAATCATATAATCCTATGAGATTAAAAGCTAAGGCAAGATCAATAAGAGATAAATAGACAACCAAAATAAAACTAGTATATTATATACATTACCACCTCCACTGAAGTTACTCTAAAAGTACATTAGAAGGGGTAGATGAGAAGTAATGCTTTAGTAACTATCCATTTATAGGTAGTGGGAGGTCATGGTCTTTAATATATTTGAGGTGGAAAACATTCTTCCTATGTAGCTCAACTATTTGGTAGGCATTGATCCAAAGAGGATTGAACATGGTGTGTTGGCCCTTATTTTCATGGGCTTCATCCCATAATAGTACCAAATCATAAATCCTAAAGGACTTAACCTTGGCCCTTTTTTCAAACCATAACTTGATAGTTCTCTAATTCTTACTAAAGTTTAGTAAGAATTAATCCCACTCTTCTTTTAATTGGAGAATGTCAAAGATCTTGAAGTTCACTTATTAGTCTACCTCATGTACCCAAAGTTCAATTATTAGTCTACTTCATGTACTATTTCATAAACATGTAGGTAAGATTTTTGAGTGTGACTAGTAAAACTAGATCCACTCTATAGACAATAGAAGTGGTGATATTTTAAGCACTTGTTTATACCTAGTGTGGTCATCCCATAGATTAAATTTTATCAACAAATGCAATTCACAGTGATTATTCTCTACAAATTTCTTGATGGAATCAATTAGGTTTTTCTTAGTTAAGTGTACCAATATATTCCCTTGTGGATAGTAATTGGATGAGAACCTCAAGGAGATCCATTTGTCATATACCCATTCAATTAACTCTATAGATTGGAATTCATTACCATTATCACACACTAATGAGACAGGGGTCCCAAATTGAGTGGTCACATTGTTATCCATGAATTTGATGAATTTATTTATGGTAATTTTATTTGTTTCCACTATCTCAGTCCATATTGTGTAGTAATAAATGGCCATAAGAACAAAATTATGGCTTATTGATGAGTTGCGGCTAATGACACCCATAAAATCTATTCTTTATTGGGTGAATGATGTTGTTTATATAATTGGCTATAATGACATTATAGTGTGGTTTTATCTTTTGGTGAAGGTTTGACATTGATGGCATGTCTTGACATGATCATGGACATATTTGAACAAGGTGGGATAGTAGTAACCTACCTAGATTATTTTGTGTGCCATTAATTTTTTTTAATATGGCCAGTGCTAAACTTCATATGGAAATTAACCATTACTTCTTTGGCTTCAGCTTCTAATAAGCATCTAAGGTAGATAACTTTATGATTTTTATTCAAGAGAATTTTTTAATTCACATTTATTGTGATGGATTCATTCTGAGGTCTCTTTTATGTGTTTGATTTAATATTAGAGGTATGTTCTCATAAAATAGGTAAATTACAATTAGGGTTTACCAATCCCGATGTTATATATCTCCTAGTCTAAAGGGTAAACAATGATCCTTAGATCAATATCAGTTATCATCTAAGGAAGGCCTTGCCATATAACTAGCTTCATAGGTTTTATTTTTAGATCATAATCATGTAACTTGGTTATCCATTTGGTTCTATATTTACCCAATTCATTCTAACCCAACATTATTTTGATGGTTAAGTCTCACATGATTGCATGCACATTATTCCTAAGAATGTATTGCATGAATTTTTTATAGCCTTGATGAACATCTAGGAATGCTTGGCTAAAGTGGAATATTTCATCTTTGTATCTTTGACATTAGTACTCATAAAATCAATAGGGTGTTCTTCTCCATCCAATATTTATGTGAGATAGGCAGTAATGGTTTGCTCAGAGGTGAAAGGATAAATGTGGAAATAATTTTTATATTTTAGACTGATCAACATGGGTTATTACATGATATCATTTTTTATATCTTAGAAAGCCTTATTTAATTCAACATGCCACTCCAAGTTTCCATCTTGTTTCAACATAACATTCAAAGTCTTTATAATTTTAGAAAATCTAAAAATGAACTTCCAAACAAAATTGATTTTTCTAAATAAACATTTTAATTCTTTTTTAATATTAGGCATAGGTAATTTATAAATCACATCAATTCTTTCATGATTAATATCAATACTTTATTTCATGATTATATTACCATTAATATTACATTAGATGACATTGGACACTCTTTTATTTGGGTTTAAAGAGATGCCATACCTCCTACACCTATTGAATATCTTTTATAAATGGTGAATGTAATTTGATCTATATTTCAAAAGCAAAGGTAAATAATTCATGAAAATTATTACGTATTTTCCAATTAAACCTTAAAAATTGAAATACATATCCCTTTAAAACGTTACTTCAACATTGATGAATCCAAATTCCATTCCCTTGTAGGCAAGCATACCCCATTTGGTCATGAATGTAGTTTTGGTTCGATCTTTTGAATTGATAAAGAGCTAATTCTATCCTAAGAATCCATCCAAGAAGGACATCATTTTGGATTTTCTCACCATTTGGATCACTTCACCAAGGGAAGGCAATAGATAGTTGTCTTTATCTAAAGCTTGATTTAAGTTTCAAAATTCTATACATAAATGGATTTCTTCATTATTTTTGTACATGAGCACTAGGTCAGCTGCCCAAGTAGAATGTTGCACTGGGAATATTATTATATTTGAGATAAATTTATGAACCTGTTTATGTATCAAAGATTCCATGATTGGGTTCATGAGCCTTTGTCTCTACCTAAATGGATTTTTTTCTAGTTTTAATAGAATGGTGTGAGGAATTACCTTTGGGTCAAATATTTTGAGGTCTCCATAGACCCAAGAAATCACATCCTTATATCTCAGTAATAATTTTTAAAGATTCTTAACTTTTAGGTTTGTCTAATTAGGACCTACCTTAATGGTTTGGGGTCACTATACAAAACCAAAATTAATGGTTTGATAGTTCTGATTCTCAAACTTGGGATTCTTAATTTGGGGTGTAGGGTTGAATGTGTCAAATGTCTTTTGTAGTGATATCAACCGCTTCAATATTCAATTTCTTTGAATACTGAGAATCTCAACTTTATCAAGTTCAAATCTAAGATTGTCTTTATTTATTTCATCAATTAGGTAGGCTTTAATCCATAGCATTATTAAGGAATTAGGTAATTTTTAGATCATCCTCAAAGACATGTATATTCATCACATTGTCTAAAATAGATGGAAAAGGGACTAACTCTATATATAACTCCTATAATTTAGTCTCATCAAGGGGATTTAAGCTCATGAGTGAGGATTTTAGCAAGTCAATGACTTGATTTTCTTCCATGGGGATAGGGATGACATTAAATGCATTGAATATATATGTTAGATCCCATGATCTATGCTTATAATTTTTGAGGTATAATAGTTTTCACTAAAAAATGCTCTAAATTTTATTCACTACCAGTTCATAATCACTAAATAAGCTTAGTCCCTTTGCATTATGTTTTAATGAAAAATCCAAACCTAGGATTAGTGCCTCATAATCCACTAGATTATTAGTTTAGGGGAATTATAACATATATAAAAATATGTATCTATTTCTTTGTGGATTTATTACAATAACACCTAATCTAGTGCCTTATTTAGAATAGGCCCCATTTACAGATAATGAAAACAAGATATTAATTCAATTTCATTACAAATTTTATGTTTGGAAGGTTTCATGCTCAACATATAAATCCATAAGTCTGAGGACACTAGGTTAACTTTCTTATTGATTTAATTGTACTTAATTAGTATATTCCTCATGCAAGATTCCCTATCCACTCTAATCTAATTAGCTACACATCTTTATGGTAATCACATATGATAGAATTTAGTGTCCATGTATCCATTTAAGATTTTAGACCAATCCCTACTGAAGATCATTCTATAAGATTCAATAATGTCTACCATTTGGATGTCTATGAACTATTGAATCTTAGGTTTGAACTCTAGTTCCATATGGGCGTTCAAAATCTTACCTACTACCTTGAATTTTATTTATCAATTTGAATTACAACCTTATATAACCTAATGGATACCAACCCTATCTTCTCACAAATGCCTATAGTCATTAATTGTCAATGTTATTCAATGCACTAAGTAGTTATGCAAATTATTCCCAAATAATGAAACTGTTAGGAGAAAGAGGGGCACTTTAGTCTTATTTTTATGGATGAGAACATAATGTTTTGATTAGTTTGGTTGGTTGAATTTTTTTTTAGTTAGGTATTTTATTAAAAGATTACATTATTTAGTGATTTGAGAAGTTTATGAAGGGTGATATTTACTTGAATCTTATTCATGTCATATACTATGTTATAGCTTACCTTATTTTGGACTGGTTGGGTCTCTATAAGAGCCTTTAATTCATGAGGTTTTAGAGGTGGAGGGTCATTTTTATCATTAAGATCCAGTGGAGTTACACCATTGTTTGTGGGAGTTAGGGTAGTGAGGGGATACTATTATTGCATTTTTATAAGGGCATAATTATTCCTATGGAAATGTTAGAATATATGAACGCCACTTTTGATTTCCTCTAGACCATTTTATTCTTGGCTAGAAAATTCCATGGTTTATAGCACCATCACTATGTTAGGGGGTCTACCCATATTATATGATTATGGGTGATTTATAACCACCTCATACTCCTCTATTTCTCTTGGCAAGATCTTGAAGGTGATACAAATTTATATACAATCGAGTTCCCCATGTATGGCTATGTTATGCACTTTACACCAATTAGGTAGATCTATTTCATATATGTTGAATTTAGGTAGCCTACTAGGGGAGGGGTTTGGTTGACTGTGGGGATGACTATAATATATATTTTGTCTTTGGTAAGTAAATTTATTATTTGAACTTTTAGAATTAGAGTTTCCCATTTGCCTTTGTAGTCCAAGTAAGTCATTACTTAGTTTTTAGACCATTCATTGGATGGAATATAAATGATTTTTTGTAGACTCTTGGGGTATGGCTTAGGTGTTGTTAGTTGTTTTTAGTGTCACTTTGTGTTATAATTGAGGAACCATTTCATTGTTCATTGGGTTAATAAAACCCAATTGCTGGTTTGGCATAACATGAATCAAAGGGAGTTGGTTCATTATGGGTAACAATTGGAGAATTGGGATATTTTAGTTTGTGTTAGGTATAAGGCTCAACGTAGGCATATGTGGAAATGCATTAGAAATTGGATCCATCATTTGTCCTTGAGGGTTTAACTATCTATCAAAATTTATGGTTTAAACATAATTTAGGGGTAAGTCTATTATCATGTGGTATCATATTTGAAACATGGTTATCCAAGGGTCTAAATCATTCTTATACATCTCAAGTTCTAGTTTGGTGTTATGTTGATAAAGCATGATGAACCAACTCTACATTTTCTGAAACCTATTTTTGAACTCTATGATAGGCTTATGGAGTTATCATTCAATGTATGTGAATTAATTTTTAAGGATTATAGGTTTAATAACTTATCCAAATTATGCTATAAAAGTGCTACTAAATTTTTCCCAACTTGAAATTGAGTTTTTGGGGAGGTTAAGGAACTAGTCATAGGATGAATCTATCAAAACTAAGAGGAAAATCCTACATGCCACATCTTCATGTTTCACATTCAAAAGAATTAGGATGGTAATTTATGAGGTCATATGTTCTTTGACCATTTATCCTACACTAGGAGTGTAATAGGAAAGGTACCTTTTTAGGCTCCTAATTAAGTCATGAATAAGTCTAGAAATATTGGTAGTTGACCAGACTTACTAGGTTACTAAGAATGACATTATGGGTGGTATATTTAGGGGAGAGTGGGAGGATGATCTAGTGGAATAAATTATAGGTCCAAGTCTATTTATATGACACCATACTCTCTAATGTACCTATAGGGGTGAAATAATTATTCTACCTCACCTAGACTTAGACCTAGTAATACATGTAATAGGCTACATATTTTCTCAAGGATAAACCAATGGGTTAGAACTTATTTATCAAGATTTGCCTTGTTTTGTATATATTTTTTTAGGGGTTTGAGGTTCATAAAAATGGAAAAAAAATTAGATGAAAAGTAGTAATATATAAAAAAAAACAAATAGCCCTCCTAGTGCCAACTATTATCATCACCAAAATCATTAGGTCTAAAGGCACTCATGAGATTGAGTGTTATGAAAGGAAAATCAAGTGAAAATGCATGGGATAAATATATTCCCTTGTTAATTTTAAGATTGATACTATTTCATTCCAAATATTGAGTAATTTACCCTTGTTCTATTTAGAGAGTAGTAATTGTTACCACTGGAGGATAAATGTATGTGTGTTTACACTCAGAACTCATTATTACTTGGAGAGAATCTTACTCATTATTTGACACTAAGTCATACCTTATTGATTTATAAAATAGGGGAAAGTATTTTGATTCCAAAATAGACATAGAAATGGGAATGTAAGGTATGGTAGAAATGGGATGATTCTAGGCTTGAAAGATGTTAATGCTTCAAGAATTGAATTGTGTGCCTTACCACAATTATATGATTATACATCAAGTTTCATCAGAGATATGACTTATCTTCACATATAATAATAAGTAGAAGTAAACTATAAAGGATTTCCTAATTATTAATCCTTTACCAAATATCAACACTTAAAAGGGTTTGTATTAGATTTCACATACATCCCTTAATATAAAATCTAAATTAAGTATATGGATTGCATGTGATTCAATAAGTCAAGATGGTTTCACAAATGAATTAATACAAAGAGAAAATTATAAATACTACATTCATTTTATTAAAAAAGAACTTATTCAATTATTTAACATCAACACTTACTCAAAACTAGAAATGATTGACAACATTAGCAAATAAACAAATTAGTTTAGTAGAAAGTGGTAAATTACATTCATTAAAATAGATTATCTTTATAAAATGCCAACCATAGCAAACATTTAAATCCCAAAAGGATGAATAAATAACAAGTTTATTCTTGGTTTGATTTTAATAGTGATTTATGACTAAATGTGCTGTCCTTTTCAAAGGATTACAATTTACAATATATAGAGTTTGGGGCTCACCTCCAAGTAGTAGGAGATTATCTTCCTTGGCCATGATTGGCTCTCAAAGTTATTACAATTTCATATATATACATGGGTATAATATCCTACAGTCTACTCAAAAGATACCTGAGGGCCCATTTAGTTGATATGTGTATGAGTTGTAGATGAACTAACTCCTAACTGCTTAGACTATGCTTCTATGGTAGCTAGTCCAACTATTGTAAACACTCAATTTTGGAAAATTTTGTGTCTAAAACAAGTACCATATTTATTTAAATAAAATTATTTAATTTAATCATTTAAGTCACTAGATTTCCCAAATTCATCTGCATAAAGGATATACTTTCCTAGAAACATGTCAAGGCTTGCTTATTTAGGGTATTATCCTATACATAAAAATAGATATATTTGATTCAAACCTAGTGAAATTATTACCTAATAAAATTAAAATATTTTCCTATTAATCTGTTAATGTAAAACATTTAAAACAATTAAAAATACCAAAAACCTAAGCAGGATTAATTGAAAAGAAAATTTTTATTAGCTACTTAAGTAAATATTCCAAGTTGAATTAGGGAATTACATATTTTTAAAATATAATTTTCAATAAAATTTATTCAAATTAAAGGGAATTAATAAAATATTTTATTAATTCTTAAAATATAAATAAGAGGTGAGTCAACCTCTTAATTTCTTCTATGAGTTTTAGTTGCAATAAATATCTTCTATGAGTTATCAAGCCTTCATAACTTCTTTGACCCAACCTAAGGTTAAAATAAACTCAACCAAGGTTACTCTTGACTCAACCTAGGTTTAAAATAAACCTAAGCACCCTAGGGTTATATTTAGTTTTAATACTTATATATAGAAGTTTCTCACTCTATTACAAAGACCTTTTATATTCAAGGTTATATTTTGCAGGAATACTTTCAAAAAACCTATCAATCAATGTTATAATGCTAAATTGATTCAAGAATCTTCACACTAAGCCAAGCCAAGCCAAGGAAATCCACATGTGTTCTTATATAAGTGATTCCAAAATATAAAATTCATTGTTCAAAGTCTCTATTTCCGATAAGATGATCAAGAACATCCTCTATGCCAATAAGTGAACACTATTTTTTATAAGGGAGGTAACATAATTTTATGTTTTTATCTCTTATTTGTATTTTTGTTCATTGTGTTTTTAACTCTAAAGTAACTTAGTTTCCATTTAATTGTTTTACCATAATTTTATTATGATTCACTAACAAGGAACTAATGATTTTATGATCTTTGGATTCCTAATGATACATAATGGTACACCTAGTGGGAATGCGTACCCTATATAAACAAAATGAATGATGTGGAACCTTCATAATTCTTAAAAATATCACTCACAATATCAAGTTTTGATTTTTATGCCTAAAATTTTATTCATTTGATTTAATCACTAATTGACATCTTTACCCCATTAAATGGTCATTTTTCCTATCTTACCCTCTACTTTATGATTTTTTTTGAAGAAAATGACAAATTCCCACCAACAACTTCATTAGAAGTGGAAACATTGCTCTATGGTAAAATTGGTGGCATTGATCGATGTCAAATCAACCTCTATGTAATTGGTGACATCTAAAAACAAAAAAAACAACTTTAATCCTATATTTTGATGGCTTTGCCAATAAAATTTACTCATGATTTTAGTGATTTTGTCTTATTTTTAACCCTAATCAATGAATTTACCTAGACTAATTGGTGAATTCATACCTAACTAATGGTAAATTTACCATATATTTATTTTTGTCTATTGTATTCCGTAGTAAATTAGTGACTTTAATTTGTTGAGAAATTGATGACTTTGCTCTGTGTAAACAAAACCCAAGAGTTGAAAGTGAAAATTTGTATGTTGGTTGACTCTTTGGCATAAAAGCAAGTAAGACCCCTAATTTTTTTTTATAGGAAACTAAGTTTAGAAATAGAGCTATTAAAACTTCAAAATTTTCATACACACTTATGTTTTAGTGCTTAAAATTTACCTAACAAACTTGTCTTTTTGCATCTAAAATTTATAAGAGCAAACAAGGCTAAGGTGCTAAATATTACTTCACATCTATTTTGGTGATTTAAAAATGAATAAACACATTAGATTATATATCTTAAGAGATTTTTAATTTTAATTTTTCATTGTTTGCTAGTTAGTTTTAATTTCTTAGATTAACTTATTATTTATCAAAATGAACTTTGTGTGTATGTTTTTCCCCCATCCCCCTTAGGGAACTCAGGTGATCAAAATTTCTTTGTTTCTTACCTTTCAGTCTAGTTAGAAAAAAGTTGTGTATACTCTCCCCAAGCTCTAAGTGACTTAGATAACCAAAAAATAACATGTAAGGTTCTTATAAAAAATTTTTTTAAATTTTTCCTCATTGGTTTGTGGGTGAGAGTTCATCACCCTCTCATAGGTTATTTAGGGGTGCAATGACCTAGGGTTATATCTCCCATTATCATACTAACCCCACTAGACAATGGGGTATATAAACTAGGCATGTGATATTAGGATTAAATAATTATTGAGCAACTAGTCTAATAATGTTAACAAAAACTTGATTAATTCACATTAAACATCAGACTTTACTAAGTAGTACATGGCTGAAGTCATTACCAAAAGGACCAAACCTTTGCATAGATATTTTGTTACTTTGAATCTAATTTACTTGAATTTCCCTTTTGTTAGCCACATTTGGGACCATTTATATTGTTTTGAAACATGTATATTTTAGTAAATCCCCCTTTTCCATGAAATATCTTGCCAAATGTTGAGTGCTTATCATTCTAAGTTTGTGCCACATACCAATGCTTTAGAGGTAGAGGGGGAATTAAAAACTCTACCTACATGTGATCTTTATTTTTTGGATTAATTCTTAATTCCTTTTGAGAATTGGTATATTGGTGGAATTTTTTTAAAAAGATATGCACACCTTGTTTATTTTATTGAAAGGACGTGTAGTTGGTGTTTTTTCTATTTTATTTTACTAGCATGTATTTTTGGTTCTAAAATTTTTATGTGTCATAGTCAAAATAATTATAAACATTCGTGTGTTACACACCACTCTAAACTAAGAGGTTTTATGCTACCAATTTATTTCCAAACATTTGTCTTGGAGTTTTCCAAAAAAAAAACCATTATTCCAAGGAGCATTGCTACACTACCCATTTTATTCAAAAATACTTGCCTTATTCAAAACCAAGTTCAAAACCCATTCATATATTTATTTCCAAAACATGCAATTATGTTGCCTATTTGAGCCTTGGCCATTGTTTATTCAAAAATCCAAGTCTTTCAAAATCTCATTCTAAATATATCTTTAGAAGTTTAGATCTAAAATAATTGGGTTATGCTTAAGTTTTGTTTAAAACTTAGCCTTGAGTGGTTCACATTTATATATTTAGATTGTACAACTTGGATAGATTTTTAGTTTGATTTTCAAATACTTTTGCTTAGATACCAAGTTTCCTTTTACCGCATCTTGCCTTGATTACAAGTTTTTATCTTACACCAAGTATGTCATTTATTTAAAATCATTATTTTTAGACTTGAGAGTTATTTAAATTCAAATGCCTAACACAAGTTTATTTTAATTAAGACATATTTTGCATGTCTTGATCAAGTTTATTTTTAAATTCCTAACCCATGTTTATCTTAAATACTAATTTCACTTTGTTGAGACCAAGTTTGTCTTTATGTCCAAATTGACTATGTTTAAATCCAAACCTTTTCCAAACATCAAGTATTTTAACCAACTTGAAAAATCATTCCAAGTCAGTGTTTGTTGTTTAACCCACATTCCAATCCAATTAGGGTCATTTTGACCCCTTTTCAACCATGCCAATCAAATTAAATCTAATCTAGACCTAGACCAAGTCTAGTCCATAACCCAAAAAAAATTTAAGATTGTTTTCATAGACCAAGAACACCCTCTTTAGGATAAATTCCAAACCTACCATGTCGATTATCATATGTTGAGATATCCCTTAATTGGGCTTGTTAAAGTACCAAGTTTACCCTTTCAATGATAATGTTACCCAATCTCCTACTTATACTACTAAAATTCATTTGGCTGATGATGGTAACTAAGCTCTATAACACCCAATGATTACCATTCTAGGACATCTTCCTTTAGCCTATGTTAGCAACTAAACTACACAATGCCAAAGGATTACCATTCTAAACCCTTTTCCATTGACTTATATTAGCAACTAAGCTTCACAGCACCCAAGGATTACCATTTCAGGCCCACCTCCTTTAGCGTGTGTTGTAACCAAGATCTACAACAACTAAGTATAACCATTCTAGATGCTCCTCCATTTGGCTTGAATTAGAAACAAATATTTGTAGAGCCTAAGGATTACCATTCTAGGCCCTCCACTTTTGTCTTACATTAGCAACCAAGCTCTATAATACCAAATGATTACCATTACCAACCCTCCTCCTTTAGTGTGCATTAGTAACTAAGCTCTACAACACCTAAGGATTACCATTATCAACCTTTCCCCTTTTTATTCCAAAATTTGTAGTTCATTATCTCAACAAAGCTATAAAATCAACACTAAGCATATTATAGTTACTACCTTAGACCCTCAACCGATATTTGTTGAACCCATTTTAGATGAGTCTATTTCAAATATACCATTATCAAATTGCATGCTATTACTCATACATTATAAAACTTCCCTCACTTTATAAAATCTAGATCAGTCTTCAAACTATAACATAACCAATCATTACCTCTCTAAGATTCATCATTTTAAAGACCAAAATGTGTTCAAATATAAGATTTTGAAATAAAGTGTAAGCTAAGGTGAATATAACCAACCAATCCTCAATGTTTTTGTTAAAATACCAATCTATGATGAGTTAACCTATGTTGAGCCACCATTTGACCATTTCCCTATCATTGAGGAGACTTACTTTGACAATCCAGTATTTTTAGAGTCCCTTGTTAACCATTTTCATTTGATTTAGTAGTCTCACTTTGACAATACCATCTATATAGAGTTTCCATTTGACTATTACATAATCTTTGAGGAACCTCACTTTGACAAGCCAATCTTAGTGGAGTTGGTAATTTACCATTTCCCTTTTATTGAGAAGCCTCAATTTAACAAGCTAGTCTCTGTTGAGACCCTATTATGGAAGCCTATTATTGAACATCCCATTATTCAACCATAGGCTATTACTCATCCAATACCAAACATTAAACATAACATATTTGCTAACACACTAGAAGAAGAATCATCATTAAAGTTAGGTTTTTTTTATCAGATATTGGATTTGGCATTAGAATAAAAGTAAACATTAGCCTTGAGATTAAATTTAGAATCCCTTGAGTCAGACTCAACTTCAAGATTAGAATACATTAGTAGATGTTATGACATTAGTTACATATGCTTTGTAAACTAGTTTAATATATTTTTGATCCTTCCATTATTTTTAATGATGATTACTTTAGCATCAACAAAAGTTCTCTTCATATCTTCTATGGAGATTGTGTTTCCTCTAGCTATTCCATTACCATTCCACTTTCCATTAACATAAACTAACCTATCCATTATATTTACATTCTACCTCCCAAAAGCGTCAATTGGGATCAATAGAATCACACATTATTAAACTACATCCATGGTGACATATTAGTTACAAAATATCAGGGGGACCAAGAACAAATTCATATATAATAATAACAATCTCTTAATGGCACATTTTTAGAGGTACTAAGGTGTAATCAAATTCCAAACTCAGCATCTTCTAGTCAAACCTTTTCTTAGGTGCTAGAAGATAATTAAAGTGAAAATTCAACGATCCTTAGTGAAACCTTCTCCAAGGCACTATGGGACAATCAATACAAATTTATTGGTGAAAACCTATTCAAGGCACCAATAGTTGAGAAAAATAGTTCTTCATTGCTTGATTAAGACATTATCAAAGATAACATCAATACAACTTCCATTCTATAGCATAATCATATCACAAAATCTCTTAGTCCCAAACAATAGAAAAATATAGTGGTCTTATGGAGATCATATTAAAAAATCTTTGGCCCTATCACAACAAAAGATATGTCTAATCCAAAATAAAAAACATTATGTGTGCCTAAAAATCTTAGTATTCTTTTGTTACCCAGCCATTATACATTTCATTATGATCCATTACTCCATTCTAGACCTATATTGCATTGCCAAATTAAAATTTTTAACCAACTCTTCTCCTTATTTACCATCCCTAGATGTGATTTCATTTATAGAGGCTAGGATGACAGCTTGTCTGTAAGGTTGGAAGAAATAGAATTAACAACCAATAAAGATTGCAACAACATTATTAGAGTCTAAATCAGTAGTAGGTTCTTGATAGAGTAGCTTCTTAGGAAGGGTGTAGGCTAATAATTTAAATAAATGACTATTCTAATTTTATCATATATTGATCAAGACATGCATCTCTACATTAGTTAGAAAAATATAAGAATTTACCTTACCTTTCCATTTACCTTGCCTTCCCATTTTCCTTGCCCTTGATGTTATTTCATACCTTTTCATTTGCCTTGCCTTACCCTTTGACTCATTGTGTGTGCTTGAAAATCCCAATATTATTTTTTTACCTTACCATTATACATTCCATTATGATCCATTCCTCTATTCTAGGCCTATATTACATTTCCAAATTAGTCCTTTTATCCAATGCATATCATTATTTACCATCCATGGTTGCACTTTCCTTTACAAAGGATACAAAGACATCTTGTCTAGACGTTTGGAGGAAATAGAATCAACAACCAATGAAGATCAAATAAACACTATTCTAGTCCAAATAAGTAGCATTATATTGAGAGGGAAACTAATTAGGAGAGGTATGTGATATCAGTTTAAATAATTTACTATTATGGTTGTATCAAATGTTGATAAGGATGGGCATCTCCATAACTACAAGAATAATATAATCATTTACCTTACCTTTCTATTTACCTTGCCTTGCCATTTTACTTACTCTTTTTGTTATTTAATACCTTTCCATTTACCTTACCTCATCCTTTGCCTCACCTTACCATCCTTTCATATCTTTCCATATTTTTGAAGTACATTGACTTAAGATCATTTAGGACTATATAGGCAATGCTTAAATTACATTCAGGTTAACCTAGTCACCCCTTTTTCCATAATCTCACCATTTAATTAGAAACCTAACCCATGCTCTCATCATTTTTTGAGTTATACCATTCTATATCTCATAATCATCCATTGAGTTGAGATACCATAAAACTCCCAAAATATTTGGAATGTTTTCAAACATTCCTCCACTATAGGGAAGAACTAAATTGACTTGAGATTATTCAAAACTATGTAGGTAGCATTTAACTTACATTGAGGTCAGTGTGTTATTCCTTTTTACCATGATCTTTTTGTTTTTTGAGTAATTTAAATAACACTCTCACCATTTTGTGAGTAACCTAATCCAATGCTCTCAGTATTTTATGAGCCAGTTTTCTATGTATTATTCATTTGAAATTGATTCATTACTTCACCCTTGGTTTGTCCCACACTCTTAGCATTTTAAGTGTTGTATCTTATCTATCTATAATGAGTAGAGATACAAAAAATTCCAAAAACATTCAAAACATTTCAAAAACCTAAACATTGGAAATGACTTATAATCTCCTAGAGAGATATAAAGCCCCATAATTTAAAAACATTTTTCTTATCCTAAACCTAGTCAACGATCCTCTATTCACTCTATAGGCAAAATTTGTGGTGGGTTTTCATTCAAATTTTTAGGCCAAGCTTATAGTTTTCACCTTGCTGGGGTAAAACCAAAACATGTAAATTATATTGAGATATATTATCCCCGCATGTCATTCCCTTTAATATAGCCTTTATTTGGGACACCATCATTCTATCATCTCATTGAGCCTTCACAAATATATATTTACTTGGTTAACCACATGATGATTTTCATTGTTTTTATTTTAAATCTTTTTGTGTGTATTCTTATTTATTTATTTTTTCACTTGCTTTCATTATTGTGCATTGACTTAGTGTATATGCATTCATTGGGTGATTCTGTATGTATTGTACTTGAGTACATCCATATACATACATCAACATTATCATCATGGTTTTTATCATCATTAAATTATTTTAAAATTATCTATTAAGTTGGGAGTTAGTCCTTATAGACATTATGTCAATGTCATCATGGTGTTTTATATCATTATGCATATTATCACATGCTATATAAAAATTAGGATTATGGATATTGAAATTAATTTAGTGGGTAATACTTCTCCTTATTCACAATTGGAATATCCCAAACATCACCTAAATGTAGAGTAATTAAATCACAAATTAATAGTAATCCCTTTTATTTAGGATATGCATCTTTGTATTAGTAGGAAGCACAAACTCATACCTATCCTATGGACCAGTTCACTATAAATCAAAGATTATGGGTTAATTACATGAGTTTCTTTGGCCCCATTGTGTAAAATTAGTATTTATAACATGTTACTTGATAAATTAAACCCATTTACCATTGGTTGTATCAATGCTAATAAGGAATATCATCTCAACAAAGGCAGGTACAATCGAATCATCCAATTAAACAATTATTTTTTTTCATTTTATTCCTCATCTTAGTTTCTCCCACTTATAGGTAAAATATAATTATCTGAGGTCTATTTGGATGATGGGAAATGATTAGATACATGAGGTATCTCAGGTCATCTTGGACACCATTATTCTTCCATCCCTATCATCATCTCTTTCATTAATTTGTGCATGCTCATGTGTTTGGTTGTTTGTGGCTTCTCAATCTTTGAAAATCCATTAGAGCATCACATCTACATTTTTTCTCATTCATATTTAACCTATGTGATATGTTATATCTTTTAGTTATGCTTTCCAATCCACATTTCTAGGGAATAACCAATTTATCATGTTCAAATATGTCATGTTGTGGCAAAATTATTATTCAATCTAGGTCATCAAGATGATTATAATCACCTTTGGGAAAATAATTATTTTGACCCATCCACCCTATTTTGGAATAAAAATGTGCCAATAATTATAACCTCCTTTGGTAAAATAAATGTCTAACCTTTCTTAATGATTATAACTACCTTTGGTCAAATAAGTGTCTCATCCTACATTGCCACTAGATCATATCATTTTCATCATTTCAAGGGAATGGTCACAGACTTTATTTTTCACCTAATCCTTCAAGGGGGGATATAGGGATAATATACTACCCTTTGGGTCATGAAAATTTCATCTTAATGACTTTTTCATTATTTGAAAATACGTTACTATGAATTTGTCTTGTAAAGCCTTTTCAAATAGGAGCAAACAATAGACACTCAATTTCAGCCACTTTTATGTCTAAACTAGGTACAAGATTAATTTCTATCAAATGACATAAGTAACTATATTTTCCAAAATCATCCACATAAGGGATATAATTACCACATTTCAAGGCTTAATTATTTATGGTATTACCCTATATGAAATGATAACCTAGCTTATATTCAATTCTAGTCAAATTGTGACCTAACAAATTGACATTTTTTTTTGCCAATCTATTAATTCAAAACTTTTAAAATAATTCATAAATTCCAAAAACCCTAAGCATTATTAATTAAAAAAAAATTCTAATTTGTATTCTAGAATTACATTTTCTAAAAAATATATTTTTCAATAAAGATGAATTCAAAGTCAAGGGAATTAATAATAAATTTTATTAATCCTAAAATTAAAAGAAAATATGAGTCAAAACATTATAAATATCTTCTATGAGATGTAATGTCAATGAATATTTTCTATGTATTATCAAGCCTTTATAATTATTTTGACCAACCTAGGGTTAATATAAACTCAACCAAGGTTACTATAGATAAAACCTAAGTCAAAACTAAACCTAATCACCATAGCGTTATAGTTAGTTTTAAGACCTATAAATACAAGTGCCCTCACTCTATTCTAGAAATCTTTTTTATGTAAGGTTATTTTATAGGAATAATTTTAAGAAGCCTCTCAAGTAATTTTACAATGCCAAATTGGTTCAATAAAATTAACACTAAGCCAAGAAAAGCCGCATGTGGTCTTAGAGAATTAATTTCAAATGGAAAATTCATTGATAAAAGACTCTATTTCTAACAATCTAAGCAAGAGAATCCTCTATGACAAAAAGTGATAACTAGCTTTGACAAGGGAGGTAATATAGTTTTATGTTTTTATCTCTTATTTTTAGTTTTCTTCATTGTGTTAAGCTCACCCAAGTACTTAGGAAAGACTAGATTATTTTACATTGCATTTTTTAATTTGAATTTTATTTTGAATTAGTAACAAAGAACTAACAATTTTGTGCTCTTCATATTCTTAATGATACATAATGGCATGCTCGATGGGATCACACACCCTGCTTGGACAAAATGATGATGTGGAACATTCAAAATTCTTAAAAAGATCACTAAAAACTTTGTTTTGAATTTTATCCTTAAGATTTCTATCATTTTATTTAGCCACTAATCAGAAACATCACCCTGGTAAACATTGACTTTACCTTTTTATCCTCTATTTTGTGATTATTTGTTTTGCAAAAAATGGTGGCTTCATATTAATGACTTCATTGGAAATAGTGACATTTCTCTATAGTGAAATCAGTGACCTTGACATGTGTTAAATAAACCTATGTTTAATCAATGATATCAACAAATGAAAACAATGGATTCAATCCTAAATTTTGGTGGCTTTTCTACGTAAATTTACTCATGGTTTTGGTGAATTTGCCTTGTTTTTTACCCTAATCAATGACTTTTCCTAATCATGGTTTTGGTGAATTTGCTTAATTAATGGTGACTACCCTAGATATTATTTTCTATTTATTCTATTCCATATGAAATTGATGACTTCACTCTACTGACAAATCTATGAATTCACTTTGTGTAAACAAAACCTAAGAGTTGAAAGTGAAAAGTTATTTGCTACTTAAATATTTGGCATAAAATCAAGTAAACCCCTAATATTTTTATAGTAAAATAGGTGGATAAAGAGAGGTATAAACACCTCAAAAATTTCATATACACTTATTGGAATAAAAATGACTAATATCTGAGGTGAATCATTATTCAAAAAAATTATTATCAATTTCACTTTAAGCAATCATGAACCATTTAACAAAGCATATAGATCTAACAAGCATAAGTACCTAACCACATAAGCATGAAACACATGAACACATAATATATGTAAGAAAACATAAATGGGAAGAAACCCCATTGATATATGTAAATTTAATACATCCCTATAAGACAAAAAAAAATTTTATTGAAGCACCAACTTCACATGGAGCACCAACCCTAACTAGCTAAGTACCAACCCTGCTAGGATTTAGCAAGAACTAACTTTCAAGGAGGCACCAACACCCTAGATGACTCAACAAAAAATTATCCACATGAATTATTTTATTACCTTCATAAAACCTCATTTTTAAACCAATTGATGATGACCACCTCTTCATCTCTACACCCTCTTATTCCTCTCAAATTACCTTTTAGGCTTCTTCACTCAAATAACCCTCTTCTTGACTTGATTAGGTCATATGAACTTGATTTTCATACATATAACCTCTTTAAAATATTCATCAAAATTTATATATGCTTTTAAAATGGTCTAATATACCTTATTTTTCTTACCAATACTCTATTTCATTCACTTGATCTTTTCTCTCTATTACACACACATTAGGCCTAAAACTACCTTGTATTTATATAATCCTTTTGATCATATCCATTTTGGTTGTCCATAAATACTAAAAAAATTGTATCAACCTTTAAATAGGTCTTATAACACATTTAATACATTAATCAATCATTTCAATAGGTTGTGCAGAACTTGAAATACCAAATCCTCTTTTAGGCCTTAAGGAGACCTATTCAATTAGGCCTTCATTAGCACATGTTTCCATTTCATCTCCTTGGAACAATTTCATACTCCAAACATGGTATTAAAACTTCATATTCCAATAAAATAGACCCCTAATAATCTTATATTAGGTCCATCACACCTTTTATCTCCACCCACCACTTAAAGCACACCATTATCATTATTCACAATTAGGCATGTGAACCTACACAAAGATTGTCTTAAACTAATTAAGATTAAACACAAAATATATAAAAAAACATGGAAATAAGAAACATATAAATTAATTACATCACCTCATGGTCATCACCATGTGATTTATACTTCACAACTCAAGGCAAAAGTATTCAAACCCTTCTCTACAAATAGGCCACTTAGAACTATCAAAACACTCCAAAACCCAATCATGAACAACTTGATATTAAACACCTGAAATAACACTTACCATGACAATAGATCATTTCAAAATATAATTTTAATCTCTATAAAAGTATTAAATAAAAAATTCACAAGGTCTAATGTCGAATATTGGTCTTTCAAATCAATCTTTTAACCTCAGTACATAGTTAAACTAGAACCAGACAAGTCATTTTGGCTTCAACATTTTAACCACTTTCACTAACTTCCAAGATTTACAAAATAATTATAACTAATTTAAAGTGAAAAAAAAAAACCATTTTAATTAGATATTTCAACTTATGGAATAGAGCCTCAAACCCATCATTGCAACATGTTTACCCTGAACTCCTAGTTTACCTGAAAGCACACTCAAGATGACTAAGACCTTAAAGACATGTAAATATATTAAATGAATTAAAATTCATGTATTTTATCCTAATATATCATTATAACATTATTATATATATATATATATATATATATATATCTGTATATATATATATATATATATATATGTATATATATATATATATATATGTATATATATATATGTATATATATATATATATATATATATATATATATATATATATATATATAATATGTTTAAATGGAAATATTGGTCTTGCATACCAATCTTATAACCTTACTATACACAGACCTCACTAAGCCAGACAAGTCATCTTGTCAGCAACCTTTTTAAAATAACCACTGGCCTCCAATTTTTTTTTAAAAAATATATCATGTCTTTAAATTCCTAAAAATAATCTCCATGAACTTGGTTTCATCCCAATTTATTGATAACAATAATCATCTTCTCATTGTTGTCTAGGTTTCTCACTAATTCCACCATTAAGACTCTTAGCAACTAGCCAACTTGGATAATCAATTTAGAAATATTAAGGGATAAAACCTATCCATAGAAAAAAAATTAAATAAAATAAAAGTCTCAACCTTCTCCATCTAGTGATTTTCATACTTTGACTTGGTCAACTTTGACTATTACAACAAATCTCTAAGAAACTAGCACTTTCCTCTAGGGTTTACTCACACACCTAACAAGTTAATCACACTTGGAGGTGGTTCATAGAGTTTAATAAATGATCAAATAGTTTTTATACTCATTTGAGACCATTTTTTGTTTTTTGAATAGGATAATTCACATTGGGTCATTGATAGGGTTTTAGAGAGGATTAACACTATTTCTAGTGTTAACGATTATTCATAAAGGACTACCCTAATTTCCAAAACTAATCATGGATATATTATCTAGGACCCTTATCCATATCTCCTTTATATCTAAAATTCCCACATAGAGGTTACACATGCCAATGAACACTTGAAATTCCTTCTTAGGTTTGCATGCATTCATTTTGTGTACTCATGAGACCTCAAAACCACTTTTCATGCCTTTTATTGAAAAACAAGACCTAAAAATTTGTTAACATGATTAAAGTAACATATAATAACTATTTCCATGATCATATCCTCACACATTCCTTGGAAACTAATCTTGATACCCCATTAGGCTTACACTCTCTCTATATACCATAGTCTTCATACATAAGTAGGCCTTGATTTGTTCTTCATTCCTTCTTCCAAGATCTCAATAACTCAACACCATGATCAACATATAAATCTCATGCCATAATAAAATTTCATGTTTAAACACATCCATACATCTTTCATATGTCTTGACAATAGATCATGATGCCTCATTAGGCCAAGTAGGGTCTAGAACTGATTTAGTTATAGACTTGATATTTAGGTCCTATCCCTGTAGACTCCCCTTGATAATATTATGAGTGATATAATTCTTCACATACATGATCAAAAAAAATAATATATACTTTTATTCCTCTATGCATCCATTTTATCAAGTCGCCATGCTTAGACCTCTTATTAAGACCTTACATGTTGTGACAAGTGCCATGACTAGGCTTCTCAATCACTTGACAATTGATATTAAGACACTCTTTCATGATTTTAAACCCTTTAAAAATGCCTTACATGATGATTAAATAATGTAATACCTATGTACATACCTCTTCATGCTCACCATGCACATGATCATGATATGACTATGATTGTTATGACTAGGCTTCTCTAGACACCTTGTACTTAAGGACTAATACTCAGACATGTTTAAGTCAATGATGTTATCAAACAAGAACATTCATCATACAAAAATTTAACACTAGTGAAAAAACCTTGACAATAACCAACATAATAATCATTACGTTGCCTTCAAATTATCTCCCAATAGAGAGACATTTGGTTGCCTTCAAATTTCTCTTGTCACATGGCTTCCTTATCATATCAAGCACACACAATCATTTCTCACAGACCACTCACCATATATTTTCACCAAATGCACCTTGAAATTAATGAAATCAACCTTGACATCAAATGACAACAAGCTTAACATCAATGAAAACACTTCTCAACAAACTCCCCTTTTTTATTGATGGTAAAACATTCTTCAATTTGATTACTCTCATCTCCTCAATTTGGTCAATATTCCTTCTTGAAATTTCTCCCCCTTTGAAATTAATGACAAACGGTCATACATACTATAAATTTTTGAACCACACCTTCTTGCTATAAAATATCAACACATAGAATATGAAGCATTATAGGAACATGTCCCCCCTTACTCCATGCATACCTCCTTCAAATTAACTAAAATTAAAAGACCACTTCTCAACATAGATAAAGCTCAATCAATAGCTTGAATATCTCCCCCTTGAACCAAGTATACACTTTGCTTCTACTAATTAAATATTGTCTCTCCATAAAGCCTAATTGAGTCACCTCTTTCCATACGAAACTAAAACAACAAAAGCTTAGGAGATTCTTAGATCTCCATGTTCTCACAATAATGAATATCCATTAGTATATTTTTATCTTGATTGGCACTATAGGCTTGACCTACTCATCAGCTATTTGATCATCAATATGAGATGAAAATAGACATTCTTAACTTTGTTTCACATTTGAATTATGTTATACCATATAAAAAAATCCATTTGATATTATAGAATGATCATTAATTACCTTTATTGTCCTTGGTTTCCACACATTCATTTGCCTTCTCTTTTGCACTCTAAGAGATTTAAACCTCTTTTTTTGACTTGATGACCTTCTAACTCTATTATGATATAATCTTGCAATATGTCCTACATTATGACAATTAGAAAAAGCCACCTCATTCATACCTCTTGTTTGATGATTCCTTTCATAATCCCATGATTATTCATTTTTAGAGGGTCTTGTACACTCTCTTACTTTATGAAAAATTGATTACATTCAAAATAGTAACCATTGAATGAATTGGTTTCTTTATAGCATTAGGCTATTTGATTTGTCTCCTTATGTTTATAATCTTGTCTTCATTATATTTATCCTTGACTTGAGTTTCCTCCTTTTGGTCTTTTTTTAAATCAAGAATTATTTTATCTCTTGTAGACTTCTAACTACTCAAGATATTAACTCAAGCTTTAGTAATCTTTTCAAACTTTAGAAAGGTCATCAAATTTCTAGATGCGTGATCCAACTCAGCTTTCAAGGATTCCATTTTAGTTCCATAACTAGTGTATTTTTCCACTTTAGCCTTTAGGCTTGCAATGACTATGTCCATATATGCTTCAATATAATTGATGATCTCATCATACTACTTGGATGTGTTACACATTATCTCTTCAAACAAACCAATATACTCTTCATAGTCCTTAAATAATGATCTTAGTTTATGATTCTCCTTTGTTTGGAACTTCAACTCCTCTAGAGAACTCACTAATTCTACCTCAAGGTTCACTTAAGATTATTATTCATTTGATTCTTCATCAACCATATGGCCATGAATAAGGTTTAATTATTGTTATGTCTAGGTTCATTACTACCATCCTCACTATCGGATGTACTTGTGTCACTTACATCAAATGTGTTATTCTCTTCTTTGGTGTAGAAACTTCTCTTTTCATTGAATTACCCATTCCTACCTTAATACTTTCTAAAATATTTATTATTATTGTTAGAATTATAGACCTTCCTATCATCTCCATGATGTTCATCATGTTATTCATCATGCTTAGTTTTATCCTTGTTAGTACACTTGGATGAAAAATGACCAATATTGCCATATTTAAAACATTTGAAAGGTAACTTACCGTTGTACTTACCACATCCAAGCCTAAAATTCCTAGAAAACATGGTTATTAGTTCATCATCATAAATATTTGAGCATTATTCATCATTGACCTTCTTGGATTTTGACTTATTCTCATCTTTGAATGTTTTTTTCCTTCTTGGGAGGCCTTATTTCATATTTTCTCATCTCAAAAGTATTCAAGATGCCATGAATCCCATCCATTTCTAGTTTGTCTAAATATTATATCTTTTCTACTATAGACACCTTAGAATTAAAATTATGAGTTAGTGATTGCAATACCTTTTGAAAAAACATATACTCTTTCACTTCTCCCAATCCTCTAATGATATTGACACCTTCATCAACATTCAACAAGTAGGATGCGATTGTTTCATCTTCATTCATCTTCAAACTCTAAAACTATCTCATGTGGGTTTGTAACTTGGAAAAATTCACCTTTATGTCTCCTTAATATATGGAATTCCATTTGGCCCATATCACCTTGGATGACTCATAGTGCATCACCTTCAAAAACTTTGACTTTGATAAGTCACATAGAATGACATTCACTACCTTGAAATTGCTCTCACTTTCCTTTTTTCCTACTGCATTAGTTGGTGGTGTAGGATGTGGATTGAATCCATAAAAAAATTACTGCCATATGTCATGGACCATTTAAATTAGATATGTCATCATTAAAATTCTCAAAAATTCATAATTAGTTCCATTGAATAATAAATCCTTACTAGTATAGAAACCACCTTGAGCTTGTTGACTAAACATCCTCTCTTATAGGATCTCCTTTAAGATATTAGGCCTAATTCAAATGACTTGATATGATACCAAATTTTTGAATTAAAATGAATAATATGGGGGGATGAATCAATATTCAAAAACTTTCTTATGAATTTCACTTTAAGTAATCATGAACCATTCAAGCAAGCATATTGATATAACAAGCATAAACACCTATCCATATAAGAATGAAAACATGAACACATCACATATTTTGGAAACCATAAATGTGAAGGAAAACCACTAATATATGTAAATTTACTATACTAATATAAGGAAAAAAACAAATTTAGTGAAACACCAACCCCAACTAGATAAATACCAACCCAAGTAAGCTTTAACAAGCACCAATTTGTAAGGAGGAACCAATACCCTAGATGAATCTTCACCAAATGAGCCATATTATTAATTTAATAATATTCATAACACCTTATTTCTCAACCAATTTATTATGACCACCTATTTATCTCTACACCCTCTTATTCCTCTCAAACTACCTTCTATGCTTCTTCGCTCAACAAGCCCTCTTCTTGACTTGATTAGGTCATATGACCTTGATTTTCATTATTTAAAAAAAATATTAATCATAGTTTATATATTATCTATATATTTTCTATAATACCTCATTTTTTTTACCATTACTCTATTTCATTATTTTTGTCTCTTCTCTCTCTTACACACACATTATGCCTAAAACTACCTTATTTTTATATAAGCCTTTTGCTCATATCCCTCTTGGTTGGAAACACATACTTGCACAATTGTATTAAAATTAAAATAGGTATTTTATCATATTTCATACATGAATAAATCATTAAAATAGGTCATCCAAAACTTGAAATACCAAAACCTCTTTTAGGCCTTAAGGAGACCTAATTTAATTAGGCCTTCATTACCACACGTTACCTTTTGATATCCTTAGAAAACTTTCATACTAAAAACATAGTATTAAAACTTAATATTCAACTCAAATATATCCCTAATAATATTATCTTAATTCCATGACACTTTTTAGCTCAAACCACCACTTGAAGCACACCATTATCACTATTTACAATTAGCATATGTGAACCTATAGAAAGTCTATCTTGAACTACTGAAGATTAAACACAAATTAGATAAACAAACAATAAAATAAAATACATATATAATAACTACATGACCTCAGGTTTAACACAATGTTCTTTATACTTCACAAATCAGGGCAAAAAGATTCAAGCCTTTCTTTACAAATAGCTTAGTTAGAACTGTCAAAACACTCCGAAACCCAATCATGAGCAACTTGATCTTCAACACCTTAAAGAATAATTCTAATTAAAATTTATAATTTAAAAATATAATTTTAATAATATATATACCACTATAAAATATAAAATTTAAAAGGTATAATGTCAAATATTGGTCTTACAAATCAATATTTTGACCTTAGTACACATAGTCAAACTAGAACCAGATAAGCCATTTTGGCTTCAAAATTTAAACCACTTTCATTGAATTAAAAGACTTAAAAAATCATGATAAATAATTTAAATTTAAAAAAAAAACAAAAAATTCCATTTAAATTATATATTTTGACTTAGGTCATAGGGCCTCAAACCCATCACTACAACTTGCTTACCCAGAACTCCGACTTTACCTCAAATCTCAATCAATATGACTAAGACCTTAAACACCTATGTAAACATATTTAATGACTTATTATGACTTTAAATTATCCTATTATATCATTATACAATTATTATATATAATTATAATATTTTCAAATGAAAATATTGGTATTGTAGACCAATATCATAATCTCACTGATATAGTCAAGTCATCTTGTGAGCAACTTTTTCACTATAAACATTGACCTAAAAAACTTATACCAAAAATTATAATGTCTTAAATTTCCTTTAAAAAGTAACCATTCACTTGGTTTCATTCCTATTTCATGATAACACATCCCTAATCATCTTCTCACTACTGCCTAGGTTCCTCACTATTTCCACCATTAAGCCTGTTAGCAATAGACCAACTTGGATGATTAGTTTAACACTCTTGAGGGATATAACCTATCCAAAAACCACCATGGAAATAAAATAAAAGTATCAACATTCTCCATACCATGATTTTTATATTTTTAATTAGTCAACTTTGACTATTATAACATATCTCTAAGAAATTATGACTTTCCTATAGGGTTTACTCACACACCTAACAATTTAATCACACTTGGAGGTGATTGGGAGAGTTGAGTACATGATAAAATATTTTTTATAGTAATTTTAGACCATTATAGTTTGTTTTTATGAATATATTTCACATCATATCATTGTTAGCATTTTATAGAGGGTTAACACTATTTCTAATTTTAATGATTATTCATAAAGGATTGCTCCTCATTTCCAAAATTATTGCCTATATATCTTATATAAGACCCATAACCATATATCCTTAACATATTAGGCTCTCAATAAGAGGTTAAAAATTCCAATGAACACTTACAAGTCCTTATTAGGTTTGGATGCCTTCATTTATTATACTTGAGAGACCTTAAAACTACTTTTCATGCCTTTTCTTGCAAACCATGACATCAAAATTTGTGAACATACATTAAATAAAATATCATACCTATTTCCATGATCAAATACTCACACTTTACTTAGAAAATAATCATGATACCCCATTAGTCTTATCCTCTCTTCACACCATAGTATTCATACCTCACTAGGCCTTGATCTATCCTTCATGCCTTCTTACAAGATTTCAACACCTTAATGGCATGATCAACATATCACTCTCATGCCATAAAACTAATCTCATGTTTAAACATAGCCATAAATCCTTCATATGCCCTGATAATAGATCATAATGCCTCATTAGGCTAGGTAAAGTTTAAAAATTATCTAATTACAGACTTGATATGTGGGTCTTACCCATGTAAACTCACCTTGAGACACATATTTTTGATCCAACTATAGAAACATTATACAACCTTTTATGCCTCTATGAATCCATTCCACCAATCCACCATGCTTATACCTTCTTAATATTACTTTACATGCCATGACTAGGCTTTTGAAGCACTTGTAACTTGACAACTAATCTTAAAACACTTTTTGATGCTTATACACCTTGCACACATAACTTACATGCTCCTAAAATAATTTCATACCTCTACACACACCTCTTCATGATCACCATGCACATTCTCATGATATGAATATGCTTGTTATGTCTAAGCTTCTCAAGACACCTTGTACTCAAGGACTAGTACTATGACATACTTGCCTCAATGATGTTATCAAAAAAGAAAATTCTCCAAATAGGACTTTCACACCACTAAAATAACATTGATATAAACCAATATAATAATCATTAGGTTTCCTTCAAATTATCTCTTGTCACATGGCTTCCTTATCATATCAAGCACACAAGCTCATGTCTCATAGATCACTCATCATACACCTTCACCAGATGCAAATTGACATCAATGACATCAACCTTGATATCAACATTTACATCAATGAGAACACTTATTTTTTAGTAATTAAAATTCACCTATCAAACTTATCTTTTCACATTTCAAGTTTACAAGAGCCAATAAAGACAAGGGGATAAATCTTCATTCACATCTTGTTTGATACTTCTAAAATAACAACCACATTATATTAGAACTCTAAAGATATTTTTACTTTTTGCTTGTTCATTATTTTTTGTTAGTTTTAATTTCTTAGATTAACTTATTTTTTGTCAAAATTAACTTTTCATTTATGCTCTTCCCCCCATTCCATTTAGATAACTTACGTGATCAAAAGTGATTTGTTTCTTACCTTGTTTGTTGATTTTAGTTGGAAGAAAAGTTGTGTATGCTTTCACTAAGATCTGAGTGTCTTGGGTGACCCAAAAATGACCTCTAAAGTTCTTCTAATTTTCATTTGTTTATTTTTATGCATTAGGATGTGGGAAATATTTCATTTCCTACTCAAAAATTATTTAGGAGTCAATTGACCTAGGGTTTCACCTCCCAACATCATACCAACCCCACTCCATAGTTGGTTATATAAATTGGGCACATGATACTAAGATGAAATAGTGGTTAAGTGGCTATCCTAACAATCCTAACCAAAATATGTATCAATTTACATGAAACAAAAAACTTCACTAAGTAGTACATGACTAAAGTCATTGTGCAAAGGAATAAACCTTTGCATATAAAGTTAGAAGTTTGAATCTAATTGACATGATGTGTCCTTGTTTTATCCACACTTGGGACCATTTATATCATTTTTAAACTTATAGATTTTAGTAAACTCCATTTTTCCATAAAATATCTTTGCAAATCCCAAGTGCTTCACAGTCTAAGTTTGTGACATGTACCAATGCTTGAGAGATAGCTTAAAAAATCTACCTACATGCACTCTTTAATTTTTGTATTAACACTTAATTCCTTTTGAGCATTGGAATATGAATGGAAAAACTAGTGAAATATATGCACACCTTGTCAATTTTAGGGATAGGATGTGTACTTGGTGATTTTTCTATTTTCTTTTACTAGCATGTATTTTTGGGTATAAAATTGTTTTTATGTTAGAGTCAAAATGATTCTAAACCATAATGTGTTACACACCAAATTCAATAAATACGAGTGAATCTACCAATTTTTTTCAAAACATTTGCCTTAGATTTTTCTAAAAAAACCATTTTTTATACCACTTGTTCTGAGTGTTGTTACGCTACCCATTTTATTCCAAAATAATTGCCTTGTTTAAAACTAAGTTCAAAACCCATTCATACATTTTTCCAAAAAATGTGGTTATTTTGCTTGTTTGATCCTAGGCCATTATTTATTTAAAAATCCAAGTATTTCAAAATTACATTTGAAATCTATCTTTCAAATTTTAGATCCAAAAAATTTGAATTATGCTTGAGTCTTGTTTATAACTTGGGCTTGAGTGGTTCCCCTTTCTATCTTTAGATTATGCAACTTGGATAGATTTTTATTTTGATTTTTAAATACCTTTGCCTAGACACCAAGTTTCCTTTTACCACATCTTTGCTTGATTCCAAGTTTTTATCTTAGACCAAGGGTGCCATTTGTTTGAAATCAGGATTTTTAGACTTGAGAATTATTCAAACTCAAATACTTAACCCAAGTTTGTTTCTATCAATACCTATTTTACATGACTCAATAAATCTTTTTTTCGAATGCCTAGACCAAGTTTTTTTGTGTCAAGACCTATTTTTTAAGCCTCAATCAAGTTTTCTTTTAAATACCTAGCCCATGTTTTTTTTTAAGATTAATTTCACTTTATTGAGACCAAGTTATTTTCTATGTCCAAATTAACCATGTTAAAATCCAAACCTTTTGCAAACATAAATTATTTCAACCAACTTAAAAAATCATTCCAAGTTAGGGGTTAGTTTTGTACCCACATTTCAATCCAATTAGGGTCATTTTTGACCCCTTTTAGACCATGCCAATGAAACCAAATCTGACCTAGACCTAGACCAAGTCTAGTCCATAACCAAGATAATGTTTAACAATTTTTTTATAGACTAATACCTCCCTCATTGGGTTAATTTACAAACTACCATGTTGATTATCATATGATGAGATCACCTTTCCTCGGGCTAGTTAAAGTACCAAGTTCAACTTGTCAGTGATAATAGTAGTCAATCCCCTACTTATTTTGGAAATGCTTATTTGGTCTGAATTAACAACCAACATCTATAACACATAAGGATTACCATTTCAAGCCCTCTTTCTTTGGCCTACATTAGCAACTAAGATTTCCAATGCCCAAGGATTACTATTTGAGATCCTCCTCCTTTAGCTTATGTTAGAAACTAAGATCCATAATTCCCAAGTATTACCATTACAATCCCTCATCTTTTAGATTTCATTAGCACCCAAGGATTACCATTCTAGGCCCTCCTCTTTTAGCCTAAAATAGTAACTAAGCTCTGTAGTGCCCAAGGATTTCCTTTTCAATCCCTCCTCTTTTGGCCTGCATTAGCAACCAAGATCCATAGTTCCCAAGGATTACCATTATATCCCCTCCTCCTTTTTCTTGAATTAGAAACTAAGCTCCACAACACCCAGGGATTACCATTATAATCCCTTCCCATTTTTGTTATAAATCTAGTATCTCATAATCTCAATAAGGTTGTGCAATCACAACTAGGCATATTATAGTTTTCATCCTAGATCCAAAGCCATTCTTTGTTGAGCCAATCTTATACGAGTATATTTCTAAAGATCCCATTATTGAATCATAAGCCATTACTCATCCATTTCAAAAATTCACTCACTTTAGAAAATCCAAGCCGGTCTTTGAGACACAATATATCCAATCACTACCTCCCTAAGTGTCATCATTTAAAGAGAAAAATATGTCCAAATAGGAGATTTCGAAACCAAGTTTAAACCAAGGCAAAGATAACCAATAAATATGTAATTTTTTTTGAAACACCTATTTATGATGAGTTAACCTATGTTGAGTCACCCTTTGAAGATTGCCCTATCTTTAAGGAGCCTCACTTTAAAAATCTAGTCTTTGTGGAGTCCCCTATTAACCATTTGCATTTTTTTGATGATTCTTAATTTGATAAGACATTATATGTGTATTTACCCTTCAACCATTGCACTATCTTTGAGGAGCCTCACTTTGATAAGCCAATCTCTATGGAGTTGATTGTTGACCATTTCCCTTTTATTGAGAAGGTTTAGTTTAACAAGATAGTATTTGTTGATTCCTTCTTATAGGTGCCTATTTTTTAATATCCCATTGTTCAACCACACTATATTAATAATCTAATACCAAAAATTAAACATAACATATTTGTTAGAACACTAGAAAAAGAATCATCATTAAAGTCAGGTTCTATTTTTGAATTGATATCACATTTGGCATCAAAATAATAAACATAATTAGTTTCAACATCATATTCAAAGTCCCTTGAGTTAGACTCAACTTCAAAATCAAAATACATTAATGGATGTTATGACATTGGTTACACGTTCCTAACATATCATTTTGTATATTTATGATCCTTCCATAATTTTTTAGGATCATTACTTTAGCATCGATATACATTCTCCTATTATCTTCTACAAGGATTATGTTTCCTCTTTCCATTCAAATTTCCATTAACACCAACCAACCTAACTATTATATTTACATTCTACCTCCTACAAGTATTAATTGGGACCAATAGAATCACACATTATTGAATTGAATCCATGGTTACATATCAACTATACAATATCAAGGGGACAAAGACCACATTCATGAAGAATAAGAAAAATCTCCTAGTGAAACCTTTTTAGAGGCGTTAGGCATTAATCAAATTCCAAACTCAACATCTTCTAGTGAAACCTTATTTGAGATGCTTGAAGACAATCAAAGTAAACAGTAAACATTCCTTAGTGAAACCTTCTCAAAGGTGTTATGGGATAATCAAGACAAATTTATTGGTAAAAAACTATTTGAGGAACTAATAGCTGATAAAAATAGTTCTTCACTGCTTGATGAAGACATTATCAAAGATAACATCATTATAACTTCCATTCTATAACATAATCAAATGGAAGCATCTCACAGGCCCAAATAATAAAAAAATATAGTGGTCCTATCAAAAGCATATTCATAAGTATTTAGCCTTTTCATAACAAAAAATATATTGAATCTAGAATCAAAAACAATATGTGTACCTAAAATTCCCAATATTAATTTCTTACCCAACCATTATACATTCCATTATGATTTATTCCTTTATTATAGACCTATATTAAATTACCAAATTAGACCTTTTATCCAATGCTTATTATTATTTACCATCCATGGCTACACTTTTATTTACAAAGGATACAAATACATCTTGTCTAAAAGTTTGGAAGAAATAGAATCAATGACCAAAAAATATCAAAACAACATTATTAGAGTCTAAATCAGCAACAGGTTCTTAATAGGGCAACTACTCAAGAGAAGCGTGGACTAGAAATTTAAATAATTGACTATTCTAGTTGTATTATATGCTGATAAAGATGTGTATATCCATATCAATAGGAAAAATATAATCATTTATCTTACCTTTCCATTTAGATTATCTTTCCATTTTACTTACCCTTATTATTATTTCATACCTTTCCATTTGCCTTGCCTTGCTCTTTGCCTTGCATTACTGTCCTTTCATTCCATGACATTTTTTGAGCTACATTGGCTTGAGGTCATTTAAGAATATGTAGGAATAATTTAATTAACTTTTAGGTTAGCTCAGTCACCCCTTTTTCCATGATCTCACCGTTTTACGTGTAAACTAAGCCACACTCTTGCCATTTTGTGAGTTAGACCATTCTTTATCTCGTAATCCTCCATTAAGTTAAGATAACAAAACCCATAAAACATTAAGAATATTTCCTAACATTCCACAATTTTAGGGTGTGCCTACATTTAATTAAGGTCCTTAGAGACTATATAGGCAATGCTCAATTTACATTGAGGTCAACTTGATCTCCCCTTTTCCCATGATCTCATTATTTTGTGAGTAATTTTAATAACACTCTACCTATTTTATGATCAACCTTATCCAATGCTATCATAATTTTATGAGTCACTTTTGTGTGCATTTTGCATTTGAAATTGATGAACTATTATACCCTTGGTTTGTCCTATGCTCTCATCATTTTGTGAGTGGTATCTTGTCAATGTCTTATGAGTAGAGATACCAAAAATTCCAGAAACATTTAAAATTTTTAGAAAACCTAAACATTGGAAATGAATTAAAATCTCCTATAGAGATAAAAACATCAAAATTTAAAAACATTTTTCCTATCGTAAACCTAGTCAATAATCCTCAATCTGCTCTACAGTGGCAAATTTGTGGTGGGTTTCCATTCACAATTTTAGGCCAAGCTCATAGCTTTCACCCTTTTGTGGTAAACCCAAAACATGCATATTGTATTGAGATATATTATCCTCATTTATCATTCCATTACATATATCCTTGCTTGGGGAAATATCAGTTTATCATTCCATTGAGACTTCACATAAATTTTGACTTGGTTAATGATATGACACGTTTTATTGATTTTAATTTCAAGCTTTGTGTGTGTTTGCTCAGTTGTTTGTTTGCTTGTTTATTTAATTTCATTATTTTTCATTTACTTAGTGTATATGCATTCATTGGGTGATTTTTTTCACATTGTACTTGATGTAGAGTAAGATTACAAAGTAAGTTATTCCATGTGTTAGTATAGAAAAACATAAAATAAGCATAAAAGATACAACATCTTAAGACTACTCCCTCAAGGGGTGTTGGTAAGTATTTCTAAGAGCTGTTTAAGAAAGGAATATACCATAAAACCTTCCAAATAACATCCATCCTTATAATACTAGTGAATAATCATGATTTTATATGGATTTAGTGCTCCAAGTTTTTACTAATGAAGAGTACCATACTCCTCCATCATTTCCTAGTTTACCAGTGGCTTTTGATCATAAGATCTGTCAATTTGTTTAAATAGGTGAAACTTGTCTATTACAATTTCTATATAATATTTTTTTATAACTGAAGCTTAGAAATGAATAGGTGAGGCCTTGTATTTATAGCCTATAGAACTAACTTTAACCTAAGTGCAATTAGGCTAAAGTTAACTATGATTAGGTTTAGATTGACCACAGTTAAATTTAGGTTAACCTTGGTTGAGTTAGATCTATGTTGAGGAACACAAGTCAAAATGATTTTGTCCTTCACCCAAATTTAGATATTTTACAAATGGTGACTCATAGATAAGCCTGATATTTTAAATTTTTGCATTTATGATCTTCAATAAATAGATTCTCCAAAATATCCTATAAATTCCACTTAAAATTTTAATTTAAGTTTAATTTTCTCAAGTAACTTTGCTTAATTTTTTTTCAATTATTTGGAAATTGATTGTTTATTTAATCAAATTGGTCCAAACACCAATTTACTAAGTCATAATTTGAATAGAGTATAATTAAAAGAAGGTGTTAATTGTGTACAGAGTAATACCCCAGTTAGGGTATTGTGGACACGATGTTGCCAAATTAGAAGAATTTAGTGGTTCAAGATGTTATTTTGCATGGTTTTAATTTGAATTGAAGTGATTTAAGAAAATATAATAATCAAATAAAATGAATTACCCCATTTAGGGATACATTATCATTAATCGGCACTTGTATGTGACAAGTTCAAACCATTTAGCATGTTTTAATGATTTTGACCTAGATTGTGTATTGCCATATAGTATTATTTAGATTTAAAATTTTGTCACAAACATGATAGGAATTATATGTCTACATTTTTCCCCTATTTGATAAGGTGTGGTGAGACATTCAATTGAAGTGACATCTTTTCAAAGAATAAAAAGGTTGATAAGAAGAAGTTGGGAGGTAATGATTGAAGAAATAATCCATGATGCCCCATTGATAGGGAATGTAGGGAAGGAAGAGAGGAATGAACTCTCAAAAAAGAGAGAAAGAGTGAAATTAACCCATAGATGATATTAAATCTATATGAGCTAATGCTTTCATACATTGATTCCTAATGATCAAACACAAAATAGAATATAATGGGACCCAAAGAAGGGGGAAGTGAGAAGAATGAAATCCCAAATATAAGTGACACACTTTGACATACCCAAAAGAGGGTGAAATTTTTGGGCTTAGGGAATGATCGATCTCGAGATACGTTACATGCTTTGAATTTCTAAAATGAGGGAAAAAGTTGTAGATCTTACAATTAGAATAAAAAGTAGATCATTAATCTAGAGAAAAGAGGTCAATGAATTAATAAAGTACTATAGTGGAGTGGATTTTATTATTGGATAAATTAGTTTTATCGTAGTCTCACTAATTTAATCATTGATAAATGATTTTACCCTAGTAGGGTTGATTTTATCATTGATAAATGATTGTGCCCCTAGTAGGAATGATTGGATCGATGATGGGTCTAAATATGTAGCCCTAGTAGAGAAAATTGGCAAGCATATATCAAGGATATAACCTATTTCATAAATTAAATGGGTAGGAACAAATTTAGATGTGGTATTTGAATGACCAAAGAAGCCATAAAAAACTACATATACTAGGATACATAGAGTGTTAAATGAAATTTTTGGAAGAATAAGGGTAAATGAGATGACTCGAGATACATCATGTATCCAAGTGATACCTACATAGTCTAGATTGACCTCAAGATAATTTAGTTCTCCTAGGATATGAGAGAAAATGGAATGAGGAATAGAATAGAAGAATGAGAATGGATCAATATGAATGAATTAATTGTACCTACCAATGCATATATGTCCATCCTTGTTAGCATTGATATAACTAGAATTTTCAATTTGTTGATTCAATCAAGGAGTAGTTCTCTTAGAAGTGGGAAAAATTGTAATGAATAATGATGAATAAAAGAATTATAGATGAATGTTCAATTTGTGAGATCATTTTAGGTAGTAGATATGTAGGATAGTGTGTTCAAAAAGGATATTTGCATTACATTGACTATCATACTTGGATCACTTGGTGTTTAATTTATCAAAATGAAATTATACATTAGATGTATGAATAACCTATAATTACATTGTATGTCATTTATGATTGATGAGTTCAAATGTGAATATTTATAATTATGGATAGTGATAAAAATTAGCAAAACCAAAGTTAAAACTATTTACATTTAATAAAAAAAACCAAAGCAAATAAAAAGACAAAAAGAGGTTTCAAATATAGAATGTAACCCACTCAAAATCATTTTATGAATTATCAAGACTTAATAAAGAAGAGGAATGTACCAAAAAATCAACAAGTAATAAAAGAATTAAAATACAAACATAAACAATTCAAGCCCAAGTGAAGGCCAAACTCAAAAAGGTTTAAAAAATGTATTCAAACACAACTAGTAAAAACAAATAAAAATATATAAAAAATAAAACAAAATAGTAAAAAAAAGACATGAAGAAAAGGATAATAAATAAAGAAATAAAGACATAATAAGTGAAGGTTACAAGTCAAAGGAAGGTCATGCCCCCAATGGCTATGGAATTGATTGAAACCAATAATGGAATGTTCCCAAATAGGGTGGATTAAAGAAGGGTGACTAGGTTTAGACTAGACAAATGTTTTTTAGATTTTTGGGGATTTATATTTATCTAGGAAATTGATAAGATGATTATTGAATGTTTAGGATTTTGAAATGTTTTGAATGTTTTTGGAATTTTTTGGGTATCTAAACTCATTACATATTTACAAAATACCACTAAAAAAAAGGCAAGAGTATTATCCTAGTTTGTTCGTAAAATGACAAGAGCGTGAACTTATATTACACTCAAAATGGTGAGAACATGGACTTGGAATATTGGTAAATAGTAATAAGTAAACACAATAATCCCACATTAATTGGAATTAGAGGTTAATAATGGATAAGATAGGATAAATAAGAGCCTAACACAATGTGAAACAGCATAAATTACCTTTGATGATACTGAGCCAAAGGAAGGGTTCCTTCATGAGGAGGCTACTACTTCTTAAATTATGTGAGGGAATAAGAAAAATGATAGGGTATATTACAACAAGCTGAGTTTTATAAGATGGGAATCTATTATAATCTTCATAGTCTGTTTGGCAAAAGGCCAAAATCATTATGAGATAAGTTTTATGGATTGTAGCTGAGTGGAGACCTATATCTATTTTTCTGAAGGTTTTACATATTTTGTTTGGAAAAAAATCATCAGTGTTGTAAATGATAGGGGATGAACTACACCTAATTCAAAATATGTATAGCTAGTCTTGGCAAAAGGTGTTGATGTATGCATTCTTTATCCTAGTACCTTGGTACCAATGATATGCTGATTTCACTAAGTGGGGTCTTACCAGAATGAAGCTTCATAACTCAATATATTACATATAGATCTAGATAAGGTGGGGTATAGTTTATAGCTATTAAAGAAACCACTAGTACCATGAGGAGCTTGAGATACCAAAGCAAAAGAAAATATTGGATGCAAATCATATGACATGGACATCTATGATTTACCATGACATGATAAAGGAAGAAGATCATGACTCAACATAATGAACTCATTAGGATGACCATTCGATTGAGAATGACATGTCCACATAAAAAGGTGAGTAGATTTAACCTGTTCAAGTGGCATGAATATTAAGTGAAATTGATTATGTCATATGACTATTCAAGCATGTGTTAAGTTAGTTGGCTGGTTTTGATATATCAAAGAGATGTTCCAATTTCAGTGCTATAATAGACTTTGTGAGTATGATTTTACTTTAGATTGTGATATTATGCATGATAGTTATAAAAAACTAAAATGGAAATATACACCCTAAGCATGGAAAATTTAATTTAAATGTAAATATAAATATCCTCAGAATAATATATGGATAATCAAACCCCAAGTTTAAATATAACAAATAATTTGAGTGTAAGACTAAATACAAAAATTTGCAACTGATGTACATGATATGGATAATCAAGACGTGAGTGTAAATAAATTTTAATAATCCTACGGTAATTGAGAATCAAATAACAAACAAATAAAATATAAACAAACACAACAAAGCATCAATAAAATAAAAAATAAAAATAAACAACAAAATGCCAATAAATAAGAGACACAAATAATAAAAGTGAACAAGAAAATAAAAACAATGAAATAATCCAAAGCAAAGAAAAATATAATAAAAAAACTAATCTACTCAAATGAAGTAAACTAAATAGTAAGACAAAATGAAAGTTCATTACAATTTTAGTGTAGATAGAAAATAAATGGTTCTTGCATATGTAATAGAGGCATTACACTCTATGACAAGATGACCCCTAAGCTAAGTGATAACATTAATGGCACAATATAATAATAACAAAAGAGATTAAGTTACCCCCACATTATAGGAAAACAATAACAAAAAATAAAATGGGGGAAAAAGAAGAAAGGGAAGGGGTGGCTGAGTTGACACCAGATGCATAAGGCAAGTGGATGCTACCTATATAGTCCCATAGACATGAGATCCAAAATGAGATTTAGGCCAAATTTAGTTATCCTAGGATATTGGATAGAAAAAAAGTGATGATAATAAAATATTATTATATTAAAGAGGAATAAGGAAATTGGCTCATAAAATGTCAAGAGGGTTCAAATTATTGCTCATAAAATGACAAGCGTATGGGATTAGAATAAACAAAAGTGTAAAATAATGTTTTGGTTTGTTTTTTCAATCATTTTATTGTGTTTTTTATGTTTTTGTGATAAGAAATAGAAATAAAATATTTTTAAAAAGGCTTGAGAAACTACCAAATTAAGGAGATGTACTTCCACAAGTAAGAGTTCAAACAACAACCAAATTGACGACAACATGGTTCTAAATATAAATAATGTTATAGGGAACCAACTAGTTAAGGAGATGCACATCCAAGAGTAAAATCTATAATAATAGTTAAATCAATTTGTAATGGCCTATATGTATTTATCAAGGAACAATACCTAAAAAACAACATTAAAATAATAATAGAAAAGTATGCATCATTGAATAATTTTGGAAAACCTTTCAATAGGCAAAAACCATGTGCTGATACATCCTTATACACTTATCTACAAAAAAAGTTGCAATATATAATTTGGGCTAAACTAATTTGTAGAACTAGCATAGAGTGTGACCATAATTCCAATGAATCATAATTAGGATCAAAATTGGTGATGGAATGTAGTTGTGTAGGTCACAATGGTCTAGGGTATGAAAATATTATTATCCTTAGTAGAATGGTCCAGCTTATAATGGTCCATAATAAGATAAAAAAGAGTCTAATAGAATATAAATGATCCAAAGTTCTAATGGTCTATATTTATAATGATCTAGGTAGTAAAATAATAGTGTTCAAGATAGAACAGTCTAGGATAGAATGGGATAGAATAAAAGTGGTCCATGATAGGATGGTCTAGAGAATAACAGTGGGATAAAAACTTTGGCACGAGTTTCCCCCAATTAAGTGGTATTGTAGATAATGGTTCGAAAGGTTGTCAAGAATATAACCACTTGAGATGTAAAATATTCATGGGCTCTGGGAGCCTTTCTCTGTTTAAAGTATCCAATCAATATGCCCCTAATCTATAATTTGGTGTGACTACATATGGGCCCATCCAATTGCATTGAAACTTATCCTTCTTCTTGTATTCAAAATTAGTGTTTTTTTGGTTCTCCTTTAAGACCAAGTAACCAATTTCAAAATCTTGAAGGAGAGTTCACTTGTTATAGATTCTACATAGTTTATTCTAATATGCTTTCAAATTATCTAGGGTAGCCAAATGCTTGTCATCAAGAAACTCAAGTTCTTGTAACCTAGGAACTCTATATTTTTCATCATGTTCAATGTTCTTGAAAGATACCCATAGTGATGAAAGCTTGATCTAAATCATGATAATTGCCTTTGTTCCATAAACAAAGGAGTATGAAGTGGCTCATATGGTGGTTTGATGACTAGTATGAAAATCCCAAAGGGTAGGGAAAATTTACAAGTGCCAATTACATCCAACATCATTGATAATATTCTTGAGGATTATGATAATGTTTGTTTTAGATGCCTTGGATTAACCATTGCCTTTTATATTTTATGGTGTTGATATCTTATTCTTGATTTTGAGCATAGTGCAAAGAGATTTAACACATCTATCTATTTTTAAATGACCTTCCATTATCAGATATAATACAGGTAGGGATACCATATCAATAGATGATATGGTAATGGATAAATTTGGAAGTCTATTTCTTAGTGATGTAATTGAGAGAAATGACCTCAATCCACTTGGTATAATACCTAGTATCAGTGAGAATGTGTTTGTGGCCATCAGAAGAGGTTAGGTTGATTTCCCTGATGAGATCAAGACCCCACATAGAAAATGGCCAAGATGTAGTGATTGGTTTTAGTGGTAAGAAAGGTGAATGGATAAAACTACCATATTTTTGGAAAGCAATACACTTCATGACATGATTACAAGCATTTGTTTCCATATTGGGCTAATAGTAACATGTCCTAAGGAGTTTCTTGTCTAAGACTACATCATTGGTGTGGGCCCCACACATTCCTTCATGAACCTCCTTAAGTACTAGCTTGGATTCTCCCAAAGATAAACAATGAAGAAGTGTTCCATCATATCCTTTATAATAAAGCATGTTTCCAATGAGGGTATAATTGGATATGTAATGAACTAAGGTTTTTTAGCGATTATGTGAAAGGTCAAGTGGAAAGACTTGATCATGGAAATATTTATAAATGTCTTAAAACCAAGGTAGTTCAGGTGGGGCATTGGGACCAATAATGGTGCATACCCTTTCTAAATATAGTAATACATCAGTAAGCTATAGAAGATTTTCAATGAGAAACTAATACTCTTTGGCACTATTGGTAATTTGTATCATGGACCCAATTTTCACTATTACATCAATAGATTGATTGTTGGCCCATGGTACTTGTTTAAATTATAAGGATTTGAAGTGAGTTTTGAGATTATCCACAATTTTATTGTAGGGTACAAGTTTTTCATCTCAATTTTGATATTGATCTATGGTTTGATTAATGATTAATTATGAGTCCCCATAGACCATTAACATCTCGATATCCCAATGGATAACAAGACAAAGTCCTAAAATAAGTTCTTCATACTTGTCCATATTATTGGTAGAATGAAACCTAATATGAAACACTTTGGGAATTATATCCCCTTATAGTGTAATCAACAAAATACTAGACTTAGATTCATGCGATTTAAAGGAGCCATCAAAATACAACATCCATTATTTTGGTTATTGCATCACTTTTTCTATTGTCATAATAGAATCATCTAAAAAATCAAATTTGAGTGGTTGAGTATCTATGATAGGAGCTTCTACAAGTTGATCTATAATGGCATATCCCTTGAACCTTTTAGGTACCGTATTCAACATTAAATTCACTAGCGAGCATGACCCGTTTGACCATACAACCTGTGAAAGTTTATTTGGAAAATAAACATTTTAGAAGGTCCACTTTAGCAATAATAATAGTTTTATTATTCAACATGTAATGTTATAGATTTTGAGAAGTAAACACCATTGCTAAAAAATATTTTTCCATAGGCATATAATCATGTTCATAAGCCACACTTGTGTGAATCAAATTTTAGATCACATGTTCCTTTCCATGTTCGTAATGTTGGTTCAAGAGTTACCTTAGTGCATGTTTAGTGGTTAAAATATAATGAATCAATGGCTTTTTAGGTGTTGGTGGTCTCAAAATTGATGTGTTGGACAAGTATGTTGTGAGATTTTTAAGTACTAATTAAAACTAAACATCCCATTAAAAATTGATTCCTTTCTTCAAAAGGTGTGTAAAAGGATGGTACTTATCTTCTAGTTATGAAATGAACCTAGGAATAGATTGGATCTTTCCTTTCAAGCTATGAAGATGTTTGAGATTAAAAGGTGGAGGCATTTCCATGATGGCCTTGACCTTATCAAGATCCACTTAAATCCCTCTTTGTGACACAATAAAACATATCAATTTCCCCAAAGTGATCGTAAAGACACACTTTTTAGGATTTAGATGAACCTTCTACTCATGAAGTCTCTCAAATATTCTTCATAAAACATTAGGGTGGCTGACACATGTTTTAGATTTTGTTAGGATGTCATCAACATACTATTCAACAATATCATGTATCATGTCATGAAATATTATATTCATATCATGAAGATGAGTGGACCTATCATTATTAAAGCCAAAAGGCATGAATTGGTTACATAATCTTCCCCATGGTATGGTGAATGTATTTTTGTGTTGGTCTTCTTGAGTGATCTTGATCTAATTATATCTTCAGAACATATACATGAGTGACAACATATCATACTAATCATTAGAGTTGACAATCATGTTGATTTTGGGTAGAGGAAAATCATATTTGGGGCATGATTTGATGATATCCTTAAAATTAGTATAAATGTGTATGCACTTTGTCTTCTTGCTTACTAGGAATATATTTGATATCCATTTGAAATAGTCTAGTGGTATAATGAAGCCTACTCCAAATAGTTTTTCCAATCCTACTTTTATCAAAAGAGTGATGCGTGGATGCATCTTTCTCAATTTTTATTTGACTAGCTTAGCATCTGGATGGACAGTAAGTTGATGTATAACCAATTCAGGTTCTAGTCCTAGCATGGCAAAATAAGCCCATACAAATATATCAATAAACCCCCTTAGAATACTGACAATTTATTCATGCACTTCATTAGAGAGGGAGGATCCAAGATAAACTATTTTGGGATTATCATGAGTCCATAGGTTCACTTCAATGGTGTTTTATATGAGGAGCATAGAACCATCCTCTAAGATGGTGGGTAGTGCTTGATATTGATCATATTCTTCCACTTCATCTTTTGGTTGTTCTTCCCAAAGCTTTAGATAAAGAGAAAAATATAAATCAACCAATTTAGGTAATGGAAAACTAGCAAATATCTCTATAAAATTGAGAGTTAGACTCTCAATAACGTTATGTTATTCTGATGTGATACTAGTACTAGAGATAAAGCTATGACTTGGTGGACACTACACATCCTTTACAGATGAATAAAATTCCCCATCCACCTAAAATAGGTTTCACTTAAGGGATTATCCTTTTATTTACTATTTCCTTGATCAATGAGAACTTCAAATATGTTTTCACCTAAAAATATTGATGTTTTATGTTTTTCATGATCAATAAAGTTTGTATGCTCTCCAAAGTAGGTGGAAGAGTCTAAAGTGAAGTCAAATCATTGCTTCCAATTATAAATATATATCTAAGTACCATATAATTAGGAACATATTCTTCATTCTGAAACTCATTGCGGGGTATAATATAATTTTATTGGTCCCAATCAATAAGCTTAGGATGGCAAAGGCAAAGGGGAAAATGGGATGTGATGGTCATAATGGAGTTTGAGTAAAATAATTCCATCTCAATAAGCTCATCGTAAATCCTATAATGGGATGATATGTAGCTTCTAGGAGTCTCATTGTAAGTTGATTTATAATAATCACTATCAAAATACATGAGGTCATCCCTAGGTAGTAAAAATTTGAGACAATGATTCATGTTAGGCTTACCCATTGATATGGGTTTCAAAATTCCTTGCTCTCATGGCTTGAGGCCTTTACCTATTTAATTAAATTTACCCATAATTTATATAGGGATAGGGTATTTCAAATTTTGAAAACAATCAACAATGCCATCATAATATAACTATTTTCCCTCAATAAAATATTTTTCATCTTATTTTGGTGAATTCATCAGCATAAATACCATTGGTGTTTTATGTGTATCTTTCTTCTTCTACCAAACCAGGTTGGGTCTACAAGGGTTTTGTAAATTCTTGGATTTACCAAAAAACTTGGGATATTTTATGAATTTAGTAATGTGGAAGGCATCCTTTAGATGTTACATGGAAATGCCCATGTCTTTAATAATGACTTGTTGTGAAAGTGTTTTAGGAAAAAGATCAACCGAAGTGGAAGCAAGGTCACCTAGGTTGATATAATTGGACTTGGATGGTTTTGAAACTATTTCTTTGTTTTTTTTTAATGATGAATTCAAAAGTAGGGCAATAGTTATAATTATGAAATTAAGCCTCTAGATGTTTGTAATACTGGTAGGGCTATAGATCATCAGAAATGGTAACTTCAATCCCATTATGGGGGAACATAAACCACTAGTGTAAGGTAGATAGGACATACTATACTTCATGGATCTAAGGATGACAAAGAAGTATGTTATAAGGAAATTCAATATCCATAATATGGAATAGGGTATGATGGGACACAAACCCAATAATGATTGGAAAATAGATAATTTTGATAGATTCCCTTTCAGCATTATCATATGCCATGATCATGATTGTCTCTGGTTGCATGTCCTTAGAAGTATAACCCAACCATTGTACTAATTTAATAAACACTATGTTTAGCTTGGAACCATTGTTTATAAGAACCCACTTGATTTCATGATTTTTTATGATGACCTCAACATATAAGGGATTCTTATGGTTAGGACCAAGAGTAGACATATCTCTCTAATAAAATGTAACTTATCAGAAAGGAAATAAATGCCCTACCATTATTTGAAATTGTTCAAGGTTAATTTACTAGGAATAGTATACTATTGAAAGAAGTTGTTCAAAATAGTTTTGCAGACTTTTGATGTATGTAAAAGATATAAAATAGAAATTTGTGTCAGGGTTTTATTTGGTCCAAGATACTATATAGATTTTCAATGGAAGCATGAGAAGGTTTAGCCTTGACCTATACATTTTTATCTTTGGATTCAAAGGCACAATGTTCTCATTTAATTTAGGGTTAGAAGAGGGTAAAGGGCCTTGGAGGGTAACTTGTGAGCATCTAATTATGATTACACAATATAAAGTTAGAAAAGAGCCATTATAATTAAAAGATGAAGGAAAAGGGCCTTGGATGGTGACTCGTGAGTATCTAGTTGTATTTTAAAAATTTTGAGTTATTGGGGAGTCATTATAATTAGAAGACATAGGCAAAGGGCCTTGGATGGTGACTCGTGAGTGTCTAGTTGCATTTTTAGAATTTTGAGTTGGCAAAGAGTCATTATAATTACAAGAAGGGGGTCTATAGATAGTAACCCATAGAAATTGAGGTGTAATGAAATTTATTGAAATGGACACAACATTACTTGAAGGGGAGGGTGTTGACCCTATAATGGGGTGTCTAGTACTTAGATTAACATTGGATGGTTCACAAGATTTTATGGTGATGGTGGTAATGTGATTTTTAGAAATACATTCTATAGTGTTTTTATAATCAAAAGGTATATTGTTGTAACCCAAGTTATTAGCATGGGTATTATGATCCTGATTATGATCATGCTGATTATGATTCTAGACTTATGCTTGTTGGCACTAGTTTTTCCCTTGATTTTGATTTTTTCTTATTATTTGTTGATTATTTTTATGAAATAGGTCTTTATAAATTCCCTTTTCTTGATTAGTGTTTTATGTTACTTAATTTACTTAAATTTTACCGCTTTCATTCAATTCCTCAGTAATATGACTTCATTAAACACATCAATAAATTCCATGGCCTACAACCTGATGAAAGTTACAAAATTCATCTTCTCGATACCAATAAAGTTTTGGTTTATTTTTAGGGAATGGCATAGGTATAAGCCACATAATCAAATTAGCCACTATGATATTTTGAAACATGTCCTAAATAGGATCTCTTGGTTTGATAAATACTCTATATTTATTTAATGCCCTTCATGGAGGATCCCTTTGCAATGTAGTCTATGGATTAGGTGGGGTTAGTTACACATTTGGAGCTAATGGAGCATGTATCATTTTTCCATGTGCAGATTATGTCACCTTATTTCCCACCATGTTCTTATTTTTACTAAACCCTTTAAGTTTTTCCACAGTAAAAATTTAAAAAGATGGTTGGGTTTGATTATTCATTTAACCTTGTCAATAAATCTTAATAAGGCCCTTCATAATAAGTGCCTTCTTAATCTACACACCCTTGTCTATGATTTCATCAAATATGTTGGCATAAGAGATTCATAGATTATGAGCCACCTTAGGGTGTAATTTTTGCACAAATATATCATATAGTTGTTTATTTGTAAAATTATGTTGAAAGTGTCTAGCTAATTCTCTTCATTGTTGTAAGTATGTTGTGAAGGTTTCACCATCTCATTGTTTTACTTTGTATAAATCAGCCATAGTCAACTCATGTTCAATGTTGTACTAGAAATGGTTGATAATTTTTTTAGATAAATAATTAAAATATTCCACCAATCCCTTAGGTAACTTGAGGATCTAGTCCAAAGTTTGCCTAGCTAAACTGTGGGGAAAGAAGTAAAGTAGATTAACACTGCTATAAGCTACCTCTTGGCATAGTAAAAAGAAAGCTTGAATATGTTCTTGAGGTTCACCCTTATATTTGTATTTATAAAATTTGGGTGCCTAAAAATGAGTTGGAAAGGGGAATTATATAATACACAAGTCAAATGAATATAGACATATCTCATCAAATTTATATTTCTTGACTCAGTTTCCCATATCTAGTTTTGACACAATTTCTTTCATTGAATTCCAATCCTAAATGTTAGGTGAATTTGTAGGTGGAATATAATTGTTTTGGGGTGGTATGTTTCCATTTTGTGTTTTTTTTAGGGATATAAACCTTACAATATAAAAGTTTGTTCTGGTTTACTCCTTGAGTCGATTAGGTTAGCCACTGATTCTTGGATGGTCGATTAACATTCCTTGAAATCTACTGCTATGAATTATAAGTATAATACTATTTTTTAGGGGTTTATGGTTATTTTACCAAAGGATGTGATGTTTGGTAGGATATTTCCAAACTATTTTAAACATTACCCCTAATATGTGTTGAGTTTTTCATCAATTAGTTCTGTGAAGGGATAAGCACTTCCTAGTGATTAAAAAATGTATGCTCCATATCTGATGAAGTAGGTTATAAAGCACCCTTAGGTTTATTATGTTTGGATGAAATTCTAGGATCTATCATAGATGTAGGTTCACCTATGTTATGTTGAATTTGATCTATCACATTCTATTACTCTTTATAAGCATTATTGTTGATTGAATTTGCATCTAAAGAGTCTATAAGGTCTGTGATAAGCTGATTTGCATATCATTGACTAATTATCTTAATCTTGGTTGTAATATCTTGATAATTTAGAATAGACTCTATAAGTGATTATTTTCCCTTGATAGAAGAATAAATGTTATATTTTGTGACATGAGTAAGAGGTTGATCATGTTATTACTCCTCTACCTGAACAAGTGTGTGTAATTATTCCATCAACAAATTTGGTTGAAACCTAGCCCATGATTCAATCAACCTTAGGAGATATTCATATTTATCTTCTAAGGATTGGTGTTCATAATAATTTGATTTACTCCCTAAGGTTGGGGATATCTTTAAACATAACAGAGTTATCTTGCCCATCATAAAAATGCTTTTCTTTATAACTAGGGTTGTAAGAGACCCCACTACGAGTATATATTTTCATCATGCTTGGAAGATGGTAATTTATATTTTCTAATATGTGAATTTTTTTTTGTAAACATTTTAAAAAGAGTTTTTGGATTTATTCAAAAAAATGACAAGGTTAGGAAAGACTATAATAAAAGAAGTGGCATAGTATCACATAATTAGAGGAAAGTGGTTAGGAATTTACTCAACTTTGGTGGGTTAAAATCATCAAATTTGAAGAGAGTAAGATAACTTTAAAACCTAAAGTATACGATAACATAAAAAACTTAGGCCAAAGATACATAAATACCATAAAATATAGTATAACTACAACGCATTGTGACTATAAAATTAGAAGGTATTTCTAATTAGGAAGATAAAAATGCAAACCAAGAAGCTCAAGACATGAAATAACACAAGTACTCCTAAGTATAAAGCCAAAAATAAATGGGAAACATAATGATGCCACATTGCAACAAGATGTAGAATTATTTAGGAAATTAGAACATGAGCAAATGCAAGATGATATAAGTATATAATGAGAATAAAATGATGATGATTCTATGTGACAACCTTCAATCCAAATAATAAATCATAACCAAGTTACTCAAACCAAGTGCAAAGTTAAACATATAGCACCTTGGATCAGAACTTAGAAAGGTGAGATTTTGAATTTAGAGAAAAATGAAAGAATTTGAGATTTTTCAAAGTGGGTAAATGGTATAGACTTAAATGGAAAAAATAATATTACTATAATAAAATACAAACAAAATCTTCTACATAATGATCTGAACAAGGCAAAAAATTAATTTCAATTTGGTCAATGTAATGCCTCTTTATTCAAATAGAATGGTGTATGAAAATTTTTTTGGTTTCTTGACATATTTTTGGTTTTCAAAAAAGTTTAGACTCAAAAAGAAAAAATAATTAGAGGATAAAATGACAAACACACCTAAGTGTAACTTCCTAAATCATAAAATTGACAAGGCTACATGATACTATCGAATTCTATCTATATATGTTCTCTTGAGAGGACTTTTAATTGTTAATCCAAAAATAAAATTGAATGAAAAGTAGGGGTTTTCCACCCATCTTATCTCAATATTTTGTATGGAGATATGAAACTTTGGGATACTCACCCTACATCAATAATATGTTTGTGATAAGTGGGGTTGCTCTAAAACTAAATTTTCATGCACCTAGATGGTCTTAGGTATAGATAACACTAAAGATGCTCAAATCAATTAGATCCACATCAGCCAAATTATTGTGAAAATGCCTTGTCATTTTCACAACCATTACATCTATCACTTTCTTAGTGTAGTGCTATTTTTGAGTTGATCATATGTTTTGAGAGTAGTAGTTGCTCACAAAGGTAGTTTAACCACTCAAATTACCATGCCAATGATTCACCATCTCAATTTATATACCTCACTATGGAATGGGGTTGAAATAATGTCAAGATATTAATTTTTGGGTAAAATATTCCCTACAGAACCCATGAGGAGGCTATGAACTCCCATTCATAAGAGAAAGTGCATAAAAAATAAAGACAAGTGAAAATACTTTATGGTCATATTAGGGTCACCCAAATCATATGAATTTGGGAGGGCCTTGGTAAATTTATTTTCATACCTTTGGATAAGACAAAAAATGTATATAATCAAAAAATTTGGTCACTCAAGCTACCTAAAGGGGATGGGGGGAGAGCATACACACAACACCCATTTTGCTTTTAAGCAAATCAATAAACACATGTAAAAATAGAATTCTTAAGAGTTTTTAACTAAGTGTGAGAGTTAATTTTAATCACCAAAATGAAATATGTTGTGAAATTTAGGATCCTTGGCATTTTTTGTTGAAAACTTTGAAAAAAAAATGACTTAAGAAAATTTTTTATTAAAACACCAATTTGAAATGTGAAAATTGCAAGTTTATGGTGTTTTAAATGTCATCCTCTCAGCCTTTGGGTCCTGCAAACATGTTAGGGTTTTTTGAATATTTACTTTATTTATTTTTAAAAAATATTATAAAATCAAAACTTTTAAAATCAAAAAATTACAAATCTCATGAAATACTAAAATACCTGCAAGTTATGATAGATATGTGAAAAATAAACTTCCAAGTTAAAAAAAACAAACACAAATGAAATAAACAAATGAAAATAAGCAGTTAGTAAAATGATCATATATCACAAAATAAAAACTAAATTATTAATAAATTTGGATAGAATTGAGATAATCCAAGTCTATAACACCTGTATAAAACTTATAAGAAAATCATTTCCAGATTAGAAGACATGACCTATTTAATAGTCATTTTTAAAAACAAAATATACATTAATTGATTTAATAATATCTCCTAAAACAAAAATTAAAAGAAAGCATCATGTCAACATTATCATAATGGTTTTTATCATTGGTGCATCATTTTCAAATTATCTATTACAATGAGAGTTAGTCCTTATGCATATTACGACTCGGCCATCATGGTGTTTTATATCATGATGTATACCTTCACATGTTATATCAAAAATTTGGCTAGCAGATCATAAAATAAATGTAATGGGTATTAATTCTCCTTTTTCACAATTGGCATATCTCAAACATCACCCACATTGAGAGTAATTAAATCAAAAATTAATAGTAATACCTACTAGTTAGGATATGCATCACCATACTAGCATGTATCCCAAATTCATACCTATCTTATATACTAATTCACTATCAATCCATGATTATGGGTTCATTACATGAGCTTTCTAATCCCCATTATGGAAAATTAGGAGTTATATCCTACTCTTTGATTAAATCAACCCACTGACCATTTAGGTTGTATTAATGCCAATAAGGGTGAGCATCTCCAATTGGTAGGTACAACCAAACCATCCAAATTTATCAATTCTTAATTTTCCATTCTATTCTAAATCTCATTTTATCTCACTTCTAAGTGAACTACCTCAACTTGAGGTCTATTTTTACTATGTAGGTAGTGCTTGGATACATGACATGTTTAAGGTTATCTCAACCACCATTATTCTTCCATATTCATTATAATATCTTTAATCACTTTGTGTATCCTCATGTACCTAGTTATTTATGGATTCTTTAGTATTTGAAAATTAATTAGAACATCACATCTAAATTTTCACCTTCTCATACTTAAGCTATCTAATAGGATATATCCTTGAGTTATGCATTTCAATCTTCCCTACTGGAGCATATCCAATTTATCATGTTCAAATTTACCCTACTAGGGAAAATTATATTCAATCTAGGTTATTACAATGATTATAACCACATTTGGAAAAATCATTATTTGGACCCATCCACTCTAGTGGGGTGCATACTTGTGCCACTTATTATAACCACCTTTGGGAAAATTAGTGTCTAACCTTTGTTAATAATTATAACTTCCTTTGGTAAAATTAGCATTTCATTCTATATTTCCACTAGACTATTTCATTTTATTCATTTCAAGGGAATGTTTGAAGACTCTACTTATCACTTGATCCCTCAAGGGGAAATACAAGGCTAATCATTTGCCCTTTCGTGCATGAACCTTTCATCTTAATAATTTTTTTATTATTCAAAAAGATGTTAATATGCATTTGTCTTTTAATGCCTTCTCAAATAGGGGAAAACTATAGACACTCAATTTTGGAAACTTTTGTGTATAAACTGGGTACTAGATTGTTTTATAGTAAACAACATAATTTAAATTTAGAAGTCATTGTGTTTCCCAAATTTTTTTTTGCAATGGATATAATTACCCAAAAATGTGTCAAGTCTTGCTTATCTAGGGTATTACCCTGTACACAATGATAACCTAGCATGGATTCAACCCTAATCAAATTGTGACCTAGTAAATTAACATCCTTGGCCTATCTATCTATTAATGTAAAACATTTAAAATAATTCATAAATGCTAAAAACCCTAAGCAAGATTAATTAATAAGTAAATTTTAATTAGATTCTTAATTAAAACTTCTAAGTTGAATTAGGAAATTGCATTTTATAAAAAAGGATTTTTCTAATAAATATTAAGTCAAAGTCAAGGGAATTAATAACATCTTTTATTAATTCCTAAAATTCAAATAAATAGTGACTTCCAACCTCATAAATATCTTTTATTAGTTGTAGTGGTAGTAAATATCTTCTATGATTTGTCAAGCCTTCATAATTGCTTTGACCCAACCCAAGGTTATTCTAAATTCAACCAAGGTTATTTTTGACTCAGTCTAGGTTAAAACTAAATCTAACCACCCTAGGTTTATATTTAGTTTTAATACCTATAAATACAAGTGCCCTCACTCTATACAAAAAAGATTTTGTGTGTAAGGTTATTCTATAAGAATAATTTCAAGAAGCCTCTCAAGTAATGTTTTAATTCCAAATTTATTCAAGAAGATTTACACCAATCCAAGGCAAGACAATGAAATCTACATGTGATATTAGAGAAGTATTTCCAAGATCGAAAATTCATTGATCAAAGTCTCTATTTCCCACAAGTTGAGTAAGAACATCCTCTATGCCAACAAGTGAACACTAGTTTTGATAAGGGAGGTAACATAGTTTTATGTTTTTATCTCTTATTTGTAATTTGTTCATTTTGTTAAGCTCACCCAAGTACGTAGGAAAGAGTATATTATTTTTCATTGCATTGCTTTATTTTAATTCTCTTTTGATTCACTAATAATTAACTAATGATTTTGTGCTCTTTAGATTCATAATGATATAGTGGCCACCAGGTTGAACTAATGATCCAAAAGTATCATCACTATGTGAATCCCTTCCTTGAATGTGTGAATGGTGTTGAAGTCCATGTCTATCTTATTAACTTATTTAGCATCCAATTTCTCTACCTAGTCCTTTAGGACATCATATATCTAATAGGTGTTTGTTCACATGCTCACCATGTTTGAATCATAATTGATCATATATTTGGTAGGTTATAATAGGCTTTAAATGCACTTCTTAACATATATATGATCCTATTTTAGGAACCCATAGAACATACAAGGTTTTTAAAACCATCATGTACTCGCTTGGATGTGATTATCAATTTTCCAAACAAATCTACACAGTGAAGGACTTCTGGCTTTGCCATGGATCTGTGTAGCTTACACTTATCATATGCCTAAAAAGGAATATTCAAAATCAGGATCATATTTATCATTTTCAAATTAATAATTAAGCACCATGTCGATTTACTTTAACACCTCATTATAATTTTTGAAGTGGGTCAGGCCTTCTAATAATGTGATGTCTCTATACTTGGTCTCAACTTTGGGGTTAGAGGATAAAGCAACCATTGTAAAAAGGTCTAGACTTATTATGATAGTGAAGACTGAGTAAAGGTGTCATAGTGGGTACATGAATAAGTATAAAATGAGAAGGTAGAATCGAGGAAGTGGGATCAATAATGATAAATGAGCTTATCCTAAGGAACTTATAGGAATCTACACATACCTCCTATATTGATCGCACTTGGTGGATTACTCAGTGTGAATTTAAATCCAATTTGGTGGCTTGACTTCCTCATTTATTTCCAAATCTTGACTTAAACTTAGATATTTTAAATATGTACCACCTACTAGATTTGTGTGATTGTGATGTCTGAAATCATCCAATTGGGGCCCAATTTCCCATTTAATTAATGTTAGGAGTTCGGTATACACATGTTTATTTCATCCATGTGCCACATGTCTATTTTTAATTGGTCTTGACTATAATTACTACTACTAAGGCATAGCCTAGATCATCATCTTTACATGTTCGATGGAAAGAGTCACCAACAAGAGTAGTGAAGTGACATATGGCATGTTTTTCTTATCCTTTTAAATCTTATTGTACCTCGATCTAACCACTTGAGGATTCTAGGGCCTCCTTTACTTATCTATATGGAAGTGCCATGTGGTATGGTTGATAGGTTAGGCTTTCTTAGGATTTGAAATTTTTGTTAGGTCTAGGAGATTGAATGAATTGGAAATGGTCCATATGCTTTCATTTCATTTGGTCAAGGCCTCACAATCTTTGGTATCCCTATCAAGTTTGGGATACTAACATGTCTGATGTTAGGGTTACCCAATTGGTTGATTTTTGGCATCTCTAACGGTGAGGCCATGTGGAGCTATCTTACTTGTCCAGTTCTCCTAGGTTATAAAATTCTTGTCAGGTCTAGGAGATTGATATATCTAATTGTAGGCCACATAGTGACGCTTCATTTGTTTGGGATTTCCTAGGATATAACATTTATAATAAGTCCAAGTGAATAATAACTCTAATAATAGGAATGACATGTCATTTTCTAATTTGGTCACTCACCCTATAAAAATCCATGAAAAACACTAAGTAAAAATGGAAGCCACATAATCAAATATGACCCTCACCTACCTACCAATGAATATTTACAAGGTGAAACATAAGACTCTAAGACATTATGACTATGGAAGACTGAGACTCCAAGAACTTCAATACCAGTCCAAATATGTAGATAAGCAATTAGCACAATAAAAATATTCTATATGAAAAATTTATTTATTCTTGTTAAGATGTAATAAGGACTCAACTACACTTAAACTCAGAAGCTATAAGGGGATTTTTATAGGGATCAATTAATTTTATGAAAACATTATATGCACCATAAAACTAGGATGAACCAAAAAATTTATGACTCTTAAAGAAAGACATTGATCAAGGAGACATTGAAAGTACAGGAAATTTGAATTTGAGCAATGTTAAATAGGGGTCTGTCACATTTCAAAAGAAGGGGTTGCATTGGCCATAACATGTGCAAGACTAATTTCACATATAAATATTGATTTAAGAACATACACAAATACCAAAATAAAGATTAATCTCCAACATTTATTATCTCAACCAATAAAATATATCAATATACATATTAATTATCAACCCTCTCTATGAAATAATACTCTATAATTATAAGCAAACTAACACTATATGATAGATCACTCACTTTCCCTATTAATACATTACTGATAATAGTCAGATAATTGTAATTTATCATATTTGATTTCCTATATTGATAACATATAGGATATTTACTCACCTTAATTTTGCACAATGTAACATTTCATGATATTATATGATGATGTAAGGACCTCCATTGGAAAAATATGTACAAACCTAGTAATTTCCCTCTTTTATTCATTTTATCTCTTTTATATTATGCCCAAATTTAAATTTATAGATTTTTAGATTCAATTATTATAAACCCTTTATTTTTTTATGGCATGGATAAACTACCCTAGTGGTTTTAATGACCACCATGGTGATTTTGATAACCAATGTGATGGTTTAATAATTATTTCCTACATATAGGAATGTTTTCACCACCTTTGCATGTGTTTTAAAAACTCACTCCCAAGAAACATGTTTATGCTTGCATTTTTTATCTTATTCTTTTGTGTTTTCATTCCTAATGTTTCATTTCACTCCTTGTCATGTCCAAGTCAATGTTATCTAACTTTAGGTTAATTTTTAAAATATCACAATTAAGGTTTTGTTAACTCCCACAAACAACATCTTATTTTTTCTTATAAATAACTCATTTTACCTTGATATTTGGATAATAAAATTGTATTAATAATTGAGCATACATGTTTTTAGCTAGTTATAATTTGCCTTTTATAGAATCCTTGAGAAATCATCTTGAAACTCAAAACATATTTTTGGTCATCCATGGGAATTAGGGAAATAATATCATGATCTTGTAACTATGAACATAGGATTTCAATAAGGGGTGATTAGTATAGTGTTTGTCAATGAAAGCAAAATCGAAACAAAACACACTAAGGATAACACCTTAACCCTATCTTAAGGGGAGAGCATAATAAATAAAACTAAGTGGAAAACATAAGTAGAATGAAAAAGATAAATGACTTTTCACCTTCCTTAGATTTCACAAATGGCTTGTTGAAGAGGCTTGCTTAGCTTGTGAATCAAAGAGTCTTCATCAATGGAGTTGTTTGGCTCTTTCTCTCCTTATCACCTTTGGCTTGTGATGGATTTGGCTTGGCTCAAAAATTGGCATTATAACAATACAATAATGACTTGAGAGGGATTTTTATAATTATAAAATTACACCAAGAGAGATTAAAATTATGAGTGTGAAGCTTCTTATTTATAGATTTTTCTAAATGATCAAAAGGAACCTGAACCGTCCATCTCAAGATGAAGATGTGTGGCTAAAGATCTATTAAATTTTGGAGGATAAATTAAATAAATTACCTTATAAATATTTGGGATAAAGAGGCATTAAGGAGGTATGGGAGGCATTAATTAGGAATGGAAGGGCCTAATACATATATTTTATGCATTTATGGCCTAGGGATGTCTTTCTAGGAATTGATGTCACTTGATGATGTAGAAACTCATAATCAATTTCCAAAAAGAAATATTCAACAATTTTTGTGGAATTATTAATTAGGATCTTGATTCAAACTAATTATCTTTAAACATGATTTATCACTTTAATTCAAATCTTGTCATTTGGTGCATAAGTTAATCAAATTGGTCAAAATATCATATTATTGGCTCAAAATTTGACTAGATTAGAACTAAGACGTGATGTTAGATTTGTTGGATACATTATCCCATTTAGGATGTTTCCAACACAAAATAACAAATACACATGCCTTTTTCAATAAATTTGGTAGAAAAGAGCAATCCAGAGCACCCAGGTGCAAAAATGTCATTTTGACTCAAAAAGATCTGATTAAAGTTAGCTATCTCCTAAATTGCATTTCTCCATTTAGTGATACTCTGGTAAAAATTGTCACTTGTATATAAAAATTTCAAATAATTTAATGTTTTTTACTATTTTAGGCCAAATTGTGATGTCTTGATAGAAATTGGTCAAAATCTTGGTTAGATGTCATTGGTGACCAGTTTTAGGTGTCTATAGTTTGCCCCTATTTAGGAAGGTGCTACATGATGTAAGAACAATAATGTATTCTTAAAGAATGAGTAAAGGCCTGTATGCCAAAAAAAGATGATGATTGAAGAAAAATATCCAAATTGTGTTTAGGAAGCCTATGATGATACCCCTTTGAGGGAGTGGCTGTCACATATGTGGATGAATAGTCCCTCAAAAAGAAGTAAGAAGAAAGGTGGAACTAACCCATGGTTGAGATTAATCCAAATGAGAAAATTCTTGCATGCATTGATTTTAAAAGGTACTAATTTTCCAAAAGGTAGTTATAATAAAGAATAAAATTCAAAATAATGATTTGCCCATAGGTGGTTATAATCATTAAGATGACCTGGATTGGCTAAAGATGATGTTTGATATGGTTGTGCCCTAGTTAGGTCTGATTAGCAAGCATAATTTAAGGATATAACCTAGAATATAAATTAAAGATGAATGGGCACAAATGTAGGTGTATTAGTATAATGACTAAAGAACCCACAAATAATTAGGTATATAAGGATGCTCAAAGTGATCAAAAGAATGGATAGAAGAATAAATATTGATCATTAGAAATGATTCAGTTATACCTACCAATAAGGATATTCTCATCCTTATTATAAATGATACAACTAGAATGGTCAATGGGTTAATTTAATAAAGATGGATGGAAGGATTTGCCAAGGTACCAAGGAGAAACTTATGGAAATCTATTGTTCATAAACCTTTTTGAAGCTAATTTTTTCTATAGCACATGATGATATGCATTATGATAGAACACCATGAGGACTTGGCCAAAATATGCATAAGGGATGACTCCCAATCCAATAAAAATTTGAAAATAATGCACCAATGATAAAAACCACAATGATGATGTTGACATATCAATATGTATGTACTCAAAAATAATGTGTGTAAGGAATCACCCAATGAACATATATAGATTGAGTCATGGAAATAATGCTAAAAGAAAATAGATAAGTAAGAAAGAAATCAAGAAAACAAATAGATAGCACATAAACAAACAAACAACCTAAAATAAATAAATAAAAATCTTGAAAACAAAAAGTGAAAGAAAGCATCATAACAATGACCATGCCACAGTAGGGCAGTCCAAAGATAAATGACTAGTCTTAGATAAGATTTTTTTTTTTGGATTTTGAAATATGTGAATGTTTTTATAAATTTGAGGTATCATAACTCATTAGAGAATGACAAGATACCTACTCACAAAATGGTGAGAGCGCATGGAAAGGGGGACTGAGGTGAGCTCAACATGCATTGATCATGGCCCCCATAATATTGAAATGACTTCAAGTTAAAGTAATTCCATCCACAAAAAAGGTATGGAAAAACCAACTAGGTCCCAACAAGTTCTAAAATATAGAAAATGGCTAGTAAAATGAAAACAATAATGGCAAGGTGATGTGACAATGCATGATAAACAAGTGTTTCCCCTAGTTTACCCATAGATAGTTATAAGTAGGATACAATGGATGAGATGAATGATACTAATTTTCCCATAGGCAATTATAATTAGTAACAAGACTAGAGAGCCATTGATTTGTCAATAAGCAATTATAATCAGGCTCATATAAAAAAAAACTTGATATAGGATGGAAAATGAAAGATATTTTTTTAGATCAACTATCACACTACTTTCATAAACTGTCATTATAAACATGGATTTGATTGATTATTAAAAATGGATCAGAATCCCCTCATAAAAAGTTCGGTAAGAACCAAAGTAACCAAGACCAAAATAAGATTAGATAGGATGACTAAAAATAGGCTTTGGTCTAGATAGGAATGGAATGATAGGGTGACATGGTCTTGCTTTATGATAATGATGGTTTTCGATAGATTGGATAAAGTGGTAAGAGGGTTTCCCCCAAGTGAGAAGCTGATTGGTCAGGTATGCAACCATGGAAAAAAGTAAAATGCAACAACAACAAAAAAAGGGTATGGAAATTTGAAATGGTATGGTATATATTTGTGGCCAATGATGGTTGTTGGTTTTTTGATATGTTTGTCTTGGGTATGATTATGATTCTATTGTTCATGCTGAAGTGGAGATTCACATCTTAATCAACAAATGATACAAATAGAATAATCAATCATGTTAATTATTATCCCATACCTCATTTTAATAGTTGATTTGTTAATAACTTGGTATAAATTTGAATGCAAATTATGTTTTTTGATCTTCATTGGTCATTGATTATGATTCCTTCAAGTGTTGAGACAAGGTATCTTTATAGTCTCTATAAAGGAAAGTGTGGCCATTGATTGTAAATAGGGATAAATGTTGGTTGATTGGTTTGATTAGGAAATGGAATGGTGAATGTTAAGGGAATAGATGGTGATGGAGAAACAAATGAAGATCAATATTTTCAAGTACACACAATGCTATTGATTTTGGATTGGACATAACTTTGGATGTGGTAGGGATAAAGACTTGTTCTCTCAATAGGACCACTATATTTTTCTATTATTTAGGATAGAGAGTAGCTACCATCTGATTAGGTTGTATATTGGAAGCTATTTTGATTTTTTCTTTGATAATGTTTTCATCAAGTAATGAAGGACTTTTGTGCTTAGCTACTGGTGCCTCGATGAGGTTTCTACCAATGAAGTTGTCTTGATTATCTTGTAGCGTCTCCAAGAAGGTTTCACTAAGGAATGTTGACTTTTGGCTTTGATTGTCTTCTAGCACCTCTAAAAAAATTTCCATAGAAGATTCTAAGTTTGAAATTTGATTGTCTCAAGTGCCTCTAAAAAGGTTTCACTAGTAGAATTTTCTTATTTTATATGAATTTGGTCTTGTCCTGCTTGTTGTTCTTTAACTAATATGTTTCCATAGATGTAGTTCAATAAGGTATGATACTATTGGTCCCAATAGACACCTGTGGTAGGTAAAACATCAATGAAATGTCTATGTTGTTTATGTATGGTAATGGCATGTGGAATGGTAATGGAATGGGAAGTGGTTGCATAGTCCTCATAGAAGATACTAGGAGAACTTGTTTCAATGCTAAAACTCATCCTTAAAAACTATGGAAAGATCATAAATGTATTCAAATTTATCCATTAGGAATGTATAACTAATTTTGTAATAACAACAAATGTATTATCCTTTTGAATTTGATTCTAACTCAAGGGACTTTGAATCAAATGTCGAGACTGATATTGTTTCTAATTCTAATGCTAAATTTGATGTCTATCCAAGAATAGAACCTAAATCTAACTTTGATTTTTTATTTGATGGGTAATCTATTATAATTATGTCTTTTTTAATTTTTGGTATTGGACAAGTAATGGCCTATGATGGCATAACGGGCTCCACAAAGACTAGTTTTTCAAAGTGAGATTCCTCAATGATAGGAAAAAATTTAAGAGACAACTTCTCACAAACTAGTTTGTCAGAGAGAGGTTCTTAGAAAATAGTCATATGGTCAAGGTAATAATTTACCTAAAGGTAGTTATAATCATTAATAAGTGACTTAGCAAAGACTAGGTTGTCAGAGTGAGACTCCTTGATAAATGGTATAAGATCAATAGGTGATTCATCACAAGTGGACTTATCACAAGTGGTTGTTTCAACAAAATCATCTTGGATTGCTTGGTTATCTTGGCCTTCATTTCCAATGAGTTGGAAAATACTATTTTTGAACATAGCTTGGTCATTGAATGATTAAACCAATTGAGGTTTTGATGGTATTGGTAGTATATGAAGAATGGCCTAAAATTGAATAATGGTAGGGCATTGGGGAGCATGATTACTCACATTATCCAAAGGATGAAGTCATAAAATAGTAATGATAGAGTGTTGTGGAGCTTGATTTATTGCACAAGCCAAAGGAATAGGTCATGAAATGATGAAGGGGCATTTTGGAGCTTGGTTGCTCACACAAGCCAAAAGATGAGGTCCTAAAATGATGAAGGGTCATTGTGGAGCTTTATTGATCACATAAGCCAAAGGATGAGGTCTTGAAATGATGAAGGGGCATTATGGATCTTGATTTCTCATACAAACCAAAAGATGAGGTCCTAGAATGGTAATGGTATTCCTTAGATACTATGGATCTTAGTAGATTGTATAGTCTAAATGAGGGTTATCAACAACTGATGACAGATAATGAAAGGACATTATGGACTTTGGTTACTTGTACATGCCAAAGCATCCAAGTCATCCTAATAAACCTATCATCCCAATCAGTAACTTGATTTGGATTTTTTAGACTTTAACTATATCCTCCATATGGATTATTGTAGGGAGAATAATAAAAATCCTTATAAAATCTATCTTTGTAGGGGTTTCTAGTCAAATTTTGTGTATCCATTCTATCATAATTTGGATTGTACGTGACTCCACCATAAGTGTAGCTAGACATATCTACATAAATGATAAAAGTTTCAATAACAAAAAGCCTTAGAGTTATTAAAACTCTAGAAAACTATGTCAAAAGGATAAATGGTTCAAACTTGGTCTAACATGGTCAAAAGGGTGGAGTTGTATCTCCAAATAATGATTTGATCATGGAGTTATATCTCCAAAATAGTTTATGCTAAGATTTGGCATTAAATAGTTTAATGTCAAATTTCATGCACACAAAAGGTCAAGCAATGAATAAAAACTAGTATGTCAAAGTCTAGGCCAAAGTGTTCCAAACAAGATCTAAACTAGGAAAGGGAAAAGTTGAGTTGCAAGGTATTTTGTCCAAACGTAGAGTCAAAATCTAGGCTCAAAAAAACATGATCTACTAGGACTTTTGTCCAAACATGGAATCAAAATCTAGACTTGAAATAAAGAATGATTTAGTTTAATCTAATCTAACAAGTTTGGAATAACGTTGACATAGACCTAACACATATAATCAAACATAAACATGATCATTTAGTATAAGGCATGAGGCAAAAGGCACATGGATAAAAGAATTTTTTTCCCAAGTAAAGGCAAAAATAATGATGAAGATAGGCTCTATTAACAAACAAGTAATGAAAACAAGGCTCTTTGAACAAACAAGCAATAGTTTTCAAATTTAGGTAATCAATTAACTAAATTTATGCAATTCAAAAGAGAAAGATCTATGTATCAGGCCCTAAAAAGTGAGGCCTAAATAGAAATGAATCAATTTTTGGATTTAAACTTGATAAGGTTAATTTAAAACTCAACATTAAAGACTAGGATTTGATTTACCAAACAAGCTAGACAAGATTGGATGGTATAACGGTGCATAAACAAGGTCCAAATGGCATATGTGGCATGGCTTTAAATAATGGTTTTGGTACAAGTCAAATGAGTTTTGAAAAAAATTGAATAGCATAATGATGTTAGTGTGATCTGATGATGTGATAAATTTAATGTTTCAAATAATCAAAGGCACAAACTTGATATCCGGTTTGGGTAGCATAATGATACCTATATCAATAAATTGACACACACATAAAAAAGTTTAGAAAAAGTTTTAAGGCACAAGTATGGTGTAAAATGGCCATCATAAAGCCTCTTTAAATAAAAGAGTGGCATATGAACAAATTTTTTGGATTTGGATGTAAAAGAACACATTAGTTCTAGTCTCAAAGCACCAAGCAAAAAAATGACAAAATACAAGTAAATCATCCAAATTCCTATCAAGGGTATGGAAAAATGGGGTTGAATAAAACTAATTGGTTCTCAATCATTCTATATGGATCTCATGTACAATAATTTCATGTCAATGATATAATAGAAGATCATGTAATTTGATTCCATAGCACTTGGCTTGTGTTTAAAAGGGCTTTCCCTTTTTATAACCACTACATCCATTGCTCACTCAGTGTAGTGAAATGTCAAATGTGCTCATACATCCTAAACATAGCCCCGATAATAGGGGAAGGTTTAATTTCTCAAACCACCATCATAGTAGGGTGATCCCAATTTATATACCCTTCCATAGAGAGGGATTGAAGACAATGCCAGGAGGTGAATTCCTGAGTCAAGGCTTCCCTAAAGAACTCATGGGAGGTAATGAAGTCCCTCTCACAAGCCAAGATGCATAAAAAATAAAAGATGTGTAAAAAGACTTTATGGTCACTTTTAGATCATCTAATACTATGGAATTTTGGGGAGATCTTAGGTGACGTTATTTTTATACCTTGGAATATAATCAAATGTGATGAGAAAGAAATTTTGATCACCCTAGTTCCCTAAAGGGTATGAGGGAGAGATACATGCATTTATCTTTTCACAAAAATAAGCAATAAAAATAAAGCATGATAAATGAATGGGTTTAAATTCAATGAAACTACATGATGTTATGTTCATTTGAAGACACTAAATGAAATATGTTATGAATTTTGTCCTCTTTTTCATTTATTAAACTTGTAAAAACTTGATAAACATCCATGGTATTAAAAATGAACTAGGTTCTTTTTAGACACCAAATAAATAATTTGAATAAGATTTAAAACATGTTAGGATTTGATTAGGTTCATTGTTTAGACACTAATTAAAATGTTTGGATTATGTTCATGGCCCCTTAGTAAATTTGAAAGGTCATTATTAAACACAACACAACCATATTCATTTTAAATCTAGAAATTCAAATGTGTATATTTTAGCATGTTTGTTTTAAGATCAAAATGAAGTGTGCCATATAGGGCATTTTCATTTTAAATCCAAATTGAAATGTTTTTTAGTCAAAAATAATCAAATTGGTTTCTAAACCAACCTTTCAATGCAAAAAAACAAGATTATGACTGCCTGTTAAGAATCTCTTTTGGGTACTAGATTTAAATAGAATCGTCATCGATTGATAAAGACCATCGATAATGACCTATCTAACTGAAGGCAAAAATAAAAATATAAACATGTTAGGTTATGCTTGGTTATCAAAAATCTCAATAAATCTTGAAAGGTAAGGATTAGATAAAGAAAACATAATTTAATGAAACTAAGCAATTACAATTAGAAACATTAAAAAGGTTCAAACTCTTATTTAAAGATTTTGTGAAACATATATACAACTTGAAGGTAAACTAATAGTATATTCTAAAAAATTAGGAGAAAACATGTGGTTTTACAAAAAAAACATCAAAAATGGAGTTTGTATGACCCCAAACCAAGCTCTATAAAATGGCTTATTAGCTAACTTCCCTACATAGTGACTATCGATAGTTATACCTCATCATCGATAGTTTTACCTAATCGTCAATTGTTTAAAATGACCATCGGTGGTTTCACTAACCATTGGTGGTTACTGTGTAAACCCATGACAATGAAAAATGACAAAACAAAGTTATAAAATCAAATTCAAAGAGCTTTAAAAATCCAAATTAAGATCTAAAATATGGATAATGATATTCTTACTATGTGGGAGGCATTGGTCCCACCAACTATGCCATTTGTGAACATAGATTTGTAATAAGGGGAGATTAGTATAGTGTTAATGAATGAAATCAAAATCCAAACAAAACACACTAATGCTAACACCTTATTCCCATCTCAAAGGGAGAGCATAATGAACAAAACTAAGTGGAAAAAATAACTAAAATGCAAAAGATAAATAACTTATCACCTTCCTTGGATTCCCCAAATGGCTTGCTTAAGTGACTTGTTCAGCTTGTGCATCAAAGAGTCTTCATCAATGGATTTTTTTGGCTCCTTCTCTCCATTGCACCTTTGGATTATGATGGCTTTGGTTTGGCTTAATAATTGGGAATGATAACACTACATCAATGACTTGAGAGGATTTTTAGGATTATAGCTTTACGCCAAGAGAGCTTAACATTTTGAATGTAAGGCCTCCTATTTATAGATTTTTGAAAAATGATCAAAATGAACCTGAACCATCCATCTTAAGATAAAGATGTATGGCTAAGTATCTATTAAATTTTGGAGGCCAAATTAAATAAATTCCTTCATAAATATTTTAGATAGAGAGGAAATAAAGAGGCATAGGAGGCATTAATGAGGCATGGGAGGGCTTAATCTTGTTATTTTATGCATTTATGACCTAGCGATGTCTTTCCAAGAAATGATGTCACTTGATGAAAAAAATCATAATAAATTTCCAAAAATAAATATTCAACAAGTTTCATGGAATTATTAATTGGGTTCTTTATTTAGATTAATTAGATTTAAACATGATTTACCACTTTGATGCAAATCTTGGTAATTGGTGCACAAATTAATTAAATTTTTCAAAATGTCATATTACTAGGTTTTAATTTGACTAGATTAGAATTAGGATGTAATGTTAGATGTGTTGGATCTGTTACCCATTTAGGATGTTTCCAACACAAAATAACAAAGGCACATTTCTTGTGTAATAAATTTGGTAGAAAAGAGCAATCTAGAGCACCTAAGTGTAAAAATGTCATTTTGACTTGAAATTATTTGATCAAAGTTAGTCATCTCATAAATTTAATTTTCTTATTTAGTGATACTCTAGCCAAAATCGACACTTGTATATAAAAATTTCAACTCATTTAATGTATTTTAGTGTTTTAGGCCAAATTGTGATGCTTTGATAGAAATTGGTCAAAAGCCTAGTTGGAGGTCATTCATGACCAGTTTTAGTTGTCTATAGTAGCATGAAAAAAATTGTTCATGAGAAACCAACCATATTCTAGCTACTTATTTTCTCCGTTTTGTGATCATGTTTTCATTACCTTATTTGTTTTTCTTCCTAGGGAATCCTTGGGTCAATATTGAGAAAAAAATGGATTTAATAGCCTAGAGATCAATTAATTTATGTACTAAATAAATAATTTTTTCCCTTGTTATCTTCTTCTTTGGTCATGTGAAGGATTTTAGTTTTATTTAATATTTTATTTTTTATTATTATATTATATTTTAGTTTGTAATTTTTATTTTTCATGTATAAAATACAAACAAAAAATACCAAAAATAAATCATCTTTCATAGTCTATTGCATTGAAAATCATTAAATATTTTGTAGTTTCACTTGAGTAAAGTAAATTTGAAAGCATTTTAGTTTTGAATTTTAAATTTATAATTACATTTTCAAAAAAAACCTCTTTCATTTATATCAATCAATCTCTTTTATTTTATTTTCTAGCATACATATAGTTATATACAAAACAAACAACCACCTTCACACCCACTTGCACATGAAAACTCAAAAAAATCAAAATAAATAATTACATCTATAGAACAACTTCCTATTATTGTATGTTTCTAAAATCAATTATATTCATAACTACAATCATATGTTGTAATTATTTAATTGTGCATTAGACCTAGCGTCAACCAAAATTAGAAAAATTGCATCTAGCTATACATTTCAAATTTATTTTTTTAGAAGTAAAAAAATATTATTTGTATGCATGAGAATATGAATTTTTAAGATTAGATTTCATTTTAAAATCTTAATTTATAAAAAAAAATAATCATATTTCATTATATTCACATGAAAAAAGAAATACAAAACATTTATTTTTAGTAACCATCAACTAAATATCTGAACTTATAAAATTTTGAAAAGTAGGCAAAACTTGCCATTCATATAGTTTAGTTTTGATTTCAGATTCATTAGCACTTTTATACATATTATTTATAACAATAACCCAAAAAATATTTATTTTCCATGATTTCATTTTTTATCATCAACATAATTTATTTTATCATTTTCAAGACTTGCTCTCTTGAAACAAAAAATTAGAACTTCATAGAACAAAACATTACAAAAAAATAAATTAATAAATTAAATAGGTTTGTAAATAAAAATAAAAATCATAAATACAATTCCTTGATAAAATAACAAACACAAATTCTAAAACCTCAAAAAAAAAAAAAAAATTCTCAACCTTGAATGACACTTCCTAAATAAGATTTTTTTCATAGAGCAAGAACATTTCCACAAGTAGCAGTCCCCACCCTAGCTCATAACATATAGAGAGATATATATTAATATTTTGGGTTATAATTACTTCACTCCTATAATTTGCCTAGTCTCATTAATACTTAGTTAAATGCTATAGATGAGCAAACTAGGTTGAATGAAGCTCAACTAGCTAGACAAATTCACCTCATTGATATATAAGACCATAACCTCCAAATTTTATTATTTATTTCATCCTTAAGACTAGTATCATATAATTTAATTCACTTCTTAGATGAAATTTTATAGGCAATCCCAACACAATTAAGATTGATAGATACCTATAATAATCCAACCCCATTTCAATCCATTTAATGATCCCAACATATACTCAGAATTACGCTATCTAATTATTTTAAATTCTAAGTGTTCATGGGACATCATTACACTATATTTTTATAAATTCAATGACAATTTTGATGCAGTTGGGATATTTTTGTATATAAATGAATTTCCATTATCATTTATTTCTTAGAACCTTATGTAGATAGCCCATTAGAATCAATCGACCCTTCTACCTATTCTAATTTAGCTCACTTAACCCATTCAACCACATCAAAAAGTTTAAAAAAACAAAGAGACCAACCATCACATAAACACTTTCATTGGCCATCTTGGCTCAACCTCAATATTTTGACTTCATGAATGTTAGCATGTCACTTTACATTGCACCAATTTGGTGAACTTAATGTGAAAGGCTTGTGATTTTTCATTTATATTTATTTCCATATATCTTACTCTTCCATTTATTTATTGGGATTTTACATATTCCCCAAATAGTATAGAGAGAAATTGATAGTAATTTTAGCCTTGAGGCTTATGGAATAATTTTTCAACCTCCAACTGAACCTTCTTTCTTTAGTTGTAATAAAACTTCTAATAAAAAATTTGAGAATTGGTCTTTATTTTGTAACTCTTCTTTTGCATTAAAATTTAAATCCCATTTGTTGAGTCAAGATTTATAGGATCATTTAGAAACTACAAGTAATATTTTTGACTCTAATGACATGACTTACCACTAGAGGTGGTCTATAATTTGACATTATGAACGGAAATAAATTAGTCTAAAAAGTGTTGATGTTAAAATTAAAAAAATATTTGATCAATACGCTAAAATAATTTGAATTATATAAGATGGATTAATTATTTTTAAACTACCTCCACCCAATTATAACACTAATAAAAATAAATTCACACCACCTGAATAACCTATCATGATTACTCTATAGTAATTCAACGTAAATTAGTTTATCATGGGAAATCAATCTCTCCCTTTAGAGCCTCATGTGAGGGAGGATCCCAAACCCAATACAAATTTTACACCCAATAAAATCATCTCCACCTTGGTTATTCATATTAGATATTTGGATAGAAACTAAGCTTCTATCCAATCTAGTTCCCTTAACCAATGGATGACCTCAAAATTCAATATTGAAATTCATTCTTCTTTAATTCCTATTTTGGAAGTATTTTACCACCTATTGTGGTATCATCCTAATTATATTATTATTGTCTTTACACTAATCCCCCACTTAATTAATATCCTACTCATGTGTTCATTTTTGGTTATTTATCATATGATGCTTGAAAAAATATTGTAGCTAATACACCACCATCTATGGTTTTTCTCAACTACATGTAGTCTATTACACCACTCATATACATCCCACCCATGTAGGTGACAACTGACAAAACCTATTTTTAAAAAATTTCTACCCTATTGCCACATGTTATCTAAGTACACACAATGATATAATTATTTTTGGGTATACTATACTCCAACCACTCATGCAAAAATTTTGTCATTGTTAGTTTCCCATCCACTTCCTATCCTAGACCTCTTCCCCAAGCTTATCCTAACAAACCTATAGAGGATTTCACAACCATGGGGACATATGATGAATATATAAAGTAACCTTTTGATCACACTATTTATGGGGTTCTCTTACCATACCCATTTCTTTCACTCCCTAAATACAAAGGTGAAGGAGACCAAATACACATGTCAAGGCATATGAAACGGTCATTAAATAACTACTTCCTTGTGATGGAGTAGTAGAAAAAATCCCAAAGACTCTTGATGGGATTGCATTATACTTGTATTAATACCTTGCTAAGGCTTCCATCCCTTATTCATACCCACTTCTAGTTGAATTCATAAAATCACTAACAAACTCATCCAATGAATCCCTAAGGACATGTAATAGACATTTGTAGACAAGTTTTTTGGAAGTGTAAATGTGAATCCCCTATAATGTAGGATGATGAAGACAAAATTAAATTTTATTGTTAAGGGATATATTAGACAATATGGACTTATCAATAGTCCAAATTTTTGAAAACTATTAGAAATAAATTGGATTGTATTAAGATTAAATTAAACTATATCAAGATTAAGTTGGATTTATTACAAATAAATCACATCTTTTTAATGTATTTGAAATAAGTCCAAATTATTTAAAATGATAAAAAATAATTAATAGTTGAAAACTATCATAAATAAATTAGAATTGATCAAGAATTACTTGGAATTATTACAAATAAATCACATTTATTTGATATATTTATAATAAGTCTAAATGATTTAAAATAATCCAAAATAATTAACAACTAGTTGAACATATTACAATTAAATCACATAAATGTGAAAAATAGTGAGAAAGGCCTTGGTGTTTATAATATATTCAATACAATTTATGCAACCATTAAAATTATTTCATCGACCATGCATTTATAAGATTGGGCAGTTTATTTCTTAAGGAAAACTAATTCACACATCAATCAGGTGTTCAGGCGATATGTGATTTAAATCACCTGAGATGACTAGGATGTCATGTGTCAATATTTGATTTGATCATGAAATATCTATTTAATCTAAATCAAGTGATATCCCCATGATATTCAAATTTTACATCATATTTGTGTACATGCCACATGTCCATCATGGGTATTTTGTTATTATATTATTAATATAATCTAACACATAGTTGAATTACCAAAATTATGATATATGTCACAATCTTAGGTTCTCACACTATTTGAGACTTTTATTTGGACTAGTCACCATTTTTAAAAGCCAATTTATAGAGATTGTGTCATGTGGCCCAATCTTGGGTGCTTGTCTAAAGTGTAATTTGAAAACCTGAAAAGTTGAAGACCATTTGTTGATACACAAATTCTAAAGATAAAATCTTGATGCACAAGTGGGACATTCTAAGGCATAAACCTTGAATACCTTTTCAAAAGATAGGAATTAAAAAGTCTATTATATAATGCAAAAAATTTGAAGAGTAAATTTTGATGTGAAAATTGTGAAGATCATTTACCAAAGATGTTTTTGAAGGATGAAAAATGTGAAGTTTAATTTGAAAAATTAAAAAATAAAATAGAATTTCATGATTCAAAAAATTTGATCTAGATATTTGGAATACATAAAATCCAAAGACCACTTTGAAACACAAAAATGCAAAGTGGACATTCCAATAGTGAAATACCATTAAATAGATGCATAGTTTCTGAAATATTGAATTATCATAGTATAAAATATAAACTCAAATTCCAAAGTGTATTTTACAAGACCCAAAATGTGAAGTGCCAGTAGAAATAAATATAAATAAATAAATAAACAATAAAACATTATAAATTCCAAAAAAATGGACTAAATTTTCAAAAAAAACATTCATATTTCTCATTCCAATATTAAGGAAACACCATTTCAAATTTCCCAATCATTTTATCACTATTTTTATAGTGCCTAGTGGGAAAATGCATTCAAATAGTCTATTACAAGGCTTTTCAAAAAAATATTGAGAACAAGTTAAATAAATCTACAACATTTATTTGGTTTTCAACCGTAGATGATACTATCTATGAGTATGGATAGTAAAGATGTGTCAATTGGGTTTGGCTTCCATTTCTTGTCCAAGTAGCCTGAATAAATTTTTACTTATTTTGTATATTTTTCCCTTGCATGAAATAGGATTAACTTAGATACATTGACCCTTAATTCTGTATATCCATTTGGTTGTAGTATCTCAATATGGATTTTATCTCTAGAAACCCATACTGTGTAGTCCACTCCTATAAAATCATCATGTCTGAGATCAAATACAATTTTTTGTTTGTTTCTTGGACAAACATATTATTTGTAGATTCCACTCCAAATTCAAGGGTCCTATCATGAACCATTTTATGTATGTCTCTATGAAAATTGTATATCATGGTGATTTCTAGGCCAAAAATAATAATTACATTCAACTTCAGAAGGGAACATGTCTTCTTTAATTGTGTCATGGATGTTTTGGAAGTAATATGTTAGATCCTTCCACTTACTAATTTTTATCAAACCAAATTCATTGAATTCATGTGCATACTTGATCAAGCTATATTTAATTTCTTTTTCACTCTTTTTCTACTTATATCTAAGAGTTTTGTAACAATGGAATGTTGAGACATTTATTTATTTTTCATGTCTTTTAAATATATTTTTTTAGATCACCTTTTGTAATATTTGGATCAACTTTTTATTTTTTCCCCATAATGTAATCAAGGGGGGGGGGGGGGGGGGGGGGGGGGGGGGGTGGGGGGGGGCGGAATTTTTATCTCTTATAGGTTTTTTACAATGCATAATACCCTGACCTTGCTCCATGTATAGATGAAAGTATTGACCTTTTGGCAAGCCTACTTATTTTGTTTCTTCCATTTAGATGGTAATTATTAACATGTTTTTTGAAATCCACTACCCATTTAGTCAAATATGGTGTCAAATTTATTGTATTTTCACATGTCCTATACCATCATCTCTACTACACTCCATACATCTTTCCTCTTTATGAATTTAGATAGGTTTATAAATGTGTCATTAATGTCCTCATAGATATGTCCTACAAGGAGAAATATGACCTCAAAATCGAGGAAAACACCTTTGTAGACAAAGAGAGATAAATATTGCAACACATACCCATACAAAAAACATGATTTTGTGAATTTGTAAATGTAATATTAGTTCCATATAAGGTTTGACATTTTTAAAATATAATTATGGATAGAATTACACGTTATTATTATCCGAATAATAGTTTTCTAGTTGAAGGTATATCCTAGAAGGAAGTTTCTTGAAGGCACCAATTGATTGTGCTTCTTCTCTATATTTCTTGAATTCAAGGTAGTAGTTGTTAGAAAAAATTTCATCATACAATGTATATTTTGAACATCTAGGTTAATATAGTAAAGACCCATAAGTATCTAGAATTGTTTTTTCTATATCCTTGAAGCACTTGTTTAATGAGGTGATAGTAAAGTTAGACCCTCTAAGAACATACGGTAGAAAACAATTCCCATATCTACCTACACCATGACCATGTGTTATAATCCCTACCATTGACAACTCTATTATTCTGTCAGCAACTAATTTGATTTTTGTCACTATCCTTGGCACAATTTTTTTTTGACATTCCACCTTGTTATAAATGACATCGAGGCATTATTCAAGGTATTTATCTAACATTCATTTATGTGTGTAATACATTTGTATTGTAGAAAGTATATGATTTGAGTGCATCATAAATTCTTGATTGATACGATCTTCCTAATATCTAAAGAGGGAACTAGAGAATTTTTATGGAGAAAAGGATGCATTTTTTACACCTAGTAAAATCATTAGACATGGAAATGGTCAAATCATGAAAATTAGTTCTCCATGTGTTATTGAATTTTGTCTAGGATATTGGTTCATATTCCATATCTTTCAGTTGTGCATTTATTTGGCACGCCATAAATTTTTTAAAAATGTCATGAGCTATATATCTACCATCTACAAAATCATCCACCAATTGCTCCAACAAATATTTAGTTACCATTGTATTCTTTTATGGATTATGTTGAAATTTCCCTACATGGAATGCATTTCATTTCTGATTTTTGTGAAAATTTTAAATGTCAGAAAAGATACTTTTATTCAATCCATATGTTTTAAGCCAAGCTTCCAAATAGATATTTATACCCTAAAAATCAATGGTAGTTTTGATTTTTATTTTTCTTAAACAAACTGGAAGAATGGACATACAAGACATGTTTCCTCCTAAATGTTTTTGTGGAATCAATCAACTTTATCCTTGTATATTTTAGCATATCAAATGACAATCCTAATTGAAAACATATTTTTGTACAACATTTATTCGAATATGTTTTTGAAATCTCACTATCTATACTTTCATCAAATTCCACTTGGTTAAGTGAAGTCTTTGGCTATTTTCTTTTTTGATTCGAGTACTTATATGCATGAGTTAATATTTTGGATGCCTTTGAACTAAGAATTTTAGGCAAGGAATGACTTAATTATCCACTATGTCCCAAATTTTTCCAATTTCTTTGTCTTTTGGCATCATGTACGGTAAATTGATTAATCTACTAGTCTTAGTGTCCACTATTTTGTTGGAAGGGCATCTAAGGATAGATGTTTCAGTTACCTCTCTACTGAAAGTCTCACAATGTTTTATAACTTACCTTATGTAAATTACCTATTAATTTTCTAACATTGGGACATGAATGCAATAAAAAATATCTCCTAGTTGTGAAAATTAAACATAACCAAAAGCATTTTTTTCATCATTTATAAGAGTTATACATTTTTGCAACAAATGTACCCTTTTCCTAAGAAAATTTTTAATTAGTCTTTGAAATGTGATAAGACCATTGATATATTGAATGAATGAATCCAAGTAAGGATTTTCTTGTTTCAATGGTTTTATATTCAAAACTAAACATAAATTATTATGTCTTTCTTCCATGTCATTATCTATAGAAAAATTGTATGTGATGTGTTGCATCATTCTTGTGCTCTGTATAGTAAAAATATCAACTAAATCCCCCAAATTATCCAAGAAACTTTCATGAAATGGAAGTGATAGAGTTGGATAAAAATATTTAGTCACATTAACACTTACACATTAAATAGGTGTTTCCTCATTGTGGCATGTGGAAGTGAGTTCTATGGAATCTAGAAATTCGGCATCTGGACCTGCCACTTTGTGTATTCTTCCTTCACTAATGACCTTACCATTAATTATGAGAGAAACATAGTCTCCATATTGAAAATCCATTGACATATGATTTTTTAGCTTGGACATTTGAAAAAGACATGAGAAGAGTTGTTAATCTGGTTATTTATAAAATCAATCTAATTTATACCTATATGTAGGAGATAAAGATATATTTATACCATAACATAAGCATGGAGATATGTTTAAACCTAAATTTTTAAAAAAGGTAATGTATAATTTTTTTTTTAATGAAATGGTTAATGTCAATCCAAAAAATAACAGCTTTGAAGGTATATCCTAGGATATACATTTCAAACATGCATAATAGTGGAATAACCACATAGAGAAAAATAACTAATTAAGTCAATATTTAACCATGTATTTTATTAGTATACAAAATGATATTGAGAAATGGTTATTTTGAGCAAAATTATGGAAAGCAATTAGCTTCTTATATTTTGGGATCATGTATTCAATTTCAACCTCTATTATGGACCTAAAAGTTTGATTTGAACCTTTGTTTTAGTTATGTTTTATGGTGATCTCTTCTATTTCTTATCACTGATCTAGTATCTTATCTATTTGATATATGCAATAGTAGTTTTAAAAATTGTATTATGAGTTACTAAAGTTATATTAATTAATATTGTGTCATAATAGTTCTTGTTGATAAATCTCAATGATTGTTTATGAAATAAGATCTTGTTAAGATAATTTAGAATTTGGGAGATACCTTTTATTATATTTTTAATACCTTTAAGGGTACCCTTATGAATGTTTCAAAGGTATCACCTAGAAGATACCTTCAAGGTACCCTTGAAGGTAATATAATGCACTTCAAGGGTTCTCTTAGGAGATATATTGAGTGTGCATACGATTGGAATTTTCTTTAAAGGTATCTCCTAGGAGATACCTTGAAGGTCCTTGTAGTACCTTCAAGTGGTCTCCTAGTATCTACCTTGAACATGTACATGATTGGATTTTTATTTTAAAGTATCTCCCAGGAGATACCTTGAAGGGCCTTATAATACCTTCAAGGGTAACCTTATGCATGTTTGAAATGTATCTCCTAGGAGATAATTTCAATTTACTCTTGAAGGTAATATGATGCCCTTCAAGGTATATTCTAGGAGATATCTTTAAGGGTCTTGTAGTAACTTCAATGGTTCTCCAAGTAGATACCATGAACATGTACATGATTGGAATTTTATTTCAAGGTATATTCTAGGAGATACCTTGAAAGGCCTTATAATACCCTCAATATTTATTGAAAAGGTTATTGTAAGGGATTTGATATATCCATGGCATGTAAGGGATGTTTGAGTTATGGCTATATGAGTGAATGTGCAAAGATATTCATAAATAATAAACAAAACACATTCTAAAGTGAAAATTCATTTTGTATTCATTAATAGTGATTTTATTATTTTAAGACATGTTCAAATGTCAATTCACAAGGCATGTCATGATCAAAACTTGTGATCTAAAGAGTTTAATTTCTAATAGGTATTTTTATTATATGATATTAGGTTCAAAAAATTTCTAGGGAAGATGCATACTAGATGGAAAAGACCATACATTATTCAAGATGTCTCATAACAAGGTACCATTGTGCTAAAATATTTGTGGGCAACCCTCATAATAGGTACCATTTTGATAATATATGTATAGGTAACCATATTGATAGGATTCATAAGTGGATATAGGCTTAAGCCTTACCACCTTTAATCTCACATCGTAACATCATATAAGAGAATATTTGAAGACCAAATCCTTCAAAATAATGTTTGAATAAAATGTCTGAATAGATCCTCTGAATCAAAAGTTATGATAGAAAAATCCTAAAAGAACTAAATCCTTCTAAACAATGTCCAAATAATTTTTTTGATGAACAAGTCCCAAAAAAAACTTGAAGTGCAAAGTTTAGAAAAATAAGTTTTAGATAAGAACCCTGAATCACAAAATTTTAAAAAAAGAGGTTCTGAGAAAAATGTTTGATAAATAAGTCTCAAACAATTTCCTCAATGAATAAAATCTAAACTTAATGTCCAAAAAAAATTTTAAACAAAATAGTTTTAAATAAAACCAAGTCCCAAAACCTTGATAGTACAATACTCCCAAAAGGCATTTAATAAGTTAGTCTGAAATGTAAAATATCATTTCTATACCTGCTAAAGATGGAGATGAAGGAGCAATCAGTAAAAACTTGCTCATAACATAGATTAAAACTTAATATATGGTAATGTTGGGTATAATAATGTTATTTAAGGTATTTTTGTGTGTTAAATTATGTGCCACTACACCACCCCCATCCCAGAGTTTGTAATAGTGAGACTAAAAAATAATTGAAAGGAAAAAACTAAACCCTCTTCATGTGGTGGTTTGAGAACAACATAATAGGGTTGCTTCACCTACAAATTTGTGTGAATTAAGTGTTGGCACAATGACAATGGGAAATAATTGAGAATTAAGCTCCCTAGAATGACTCTAGAAGGAGGTTTCCAGTATAAACTGCTAAGGAGACCCTATTCAAAATAATAAATGTTTTGATAACTACCTTCTTTTATTAAAACACCTATTTACTCATTACATAACTACATCGAGATCAAATTAATTCTAGGAAAGTGGTGGTAATAAGAAAGGTATGGCAAAAGGACCATTAACAATCATGCAAGACCATTAATGACATTGTGTTTCAAAAGATTGCATATTTTTTGAGGTAGATCAAGTTGGGACATAATAGGTGGATTCATTAAAAATATTGGATACATGAAGTGACATAGGGTCACATCAAACACATGCTATGTGGTAAAATAAAGAATTTGAAGACAAAAATGGTCACTATCAAAGCCAAAATATTAAATATGAGGAAGAACACTTATGCAATTGAATTTAATGCATTTAAAGAGGTTATTAAGAGAAAATTAGATGTTTAAAGCCATAAAATGAAGGGGATAAAAAATTCCAAAACATTACAGACTTTGGAGAATAAGAGTATTCTACTATCTTCTCTTGATATAATCCCATGTAAAAAAATTAAAACCCATATTTTGGTAGAATAAAGTAATCAAATAGTGCATATTACAAGTTTAGTCATGGATAAGAGAAAGTTATTGATCTCACTCATAGATGCATAGAATTCAAAAATGGGGATTGGGATAGGTCTTTTTAAAAATAAATTTAACAACCCAAATCCAGTTGAATTTGTGTAAACAATTGAAGTTACTTTCTTCATCCTATCAAAACAACTAGGTACACAAGCATGAGCTATTTCACTTCAACATCTACTTTGGGGTTATGATGTAGAGAGGCTAATCAAGTTACCTACATTCAAGCAAGTTGATGAGGTCATGCATACCTTTTTTAAGCAAATATAACCATGGGGAAATTCATTTGTCCTAAGATATCACCATCTGGATCAATGTGTAGACCATGGTGAGAACCACATGCCTCCCAAATCATGGAAAATCTTTATTGCTACAAAAGTCCACTACACTACCAAATCAATCATTTATTTAAGATAATTTTCCCACCACGGTAGGAAGAGGAATCCTAATTGACTCTATTGAGGACATTACAATGCACATTCTGGTAGAGTGTATTAAAAATAGGTTTTGGTAGATAATAAAGTAGGCTAAACATATAATAAAATGAGTAATTAACATTATGTATCACATGATACACCTGAAAGAGAACTTAAATTAGCTCAAGTTTCTTGCATCCAAGCTTACCACTACTATAGAAAAGGTACTTTTAGGTAGATCACAAAAATTTTAATATTAATTTATAGTTATGTTATTATGCTTTACCCAATGGAAGTCCTAACTAGGCCAATTTAATGTTACTATGAAATTTTGGCTTGATACTACCCTCTTAGGCATCACTTAGACTAATATAAGGCAATATTATGAGTAACTACGCTGGTTTAACACATGGTGTCTTGAGGCTCTAGCTTTGATCAGGTCACACCCTTAAATTCTACAAGATTTCATGCAATATTTGAGGCAACATGCATTAGTAACTAAGTTGTACATACGTATTCAAATCAAGGTGCATGTGTTGGCCATGCCAACTATGACTCTAATGCATTTTTTCATCATAATGATTAAAGCACAAGACAAAGTATGGATGCAGATATCCCTAGTCATAAGGTTAGTATAGCCTATTTGAGCCATCCCTCTAGGTGAAAAAAAACCCATGTAAGAGAAAGAACAACCACAATTAGTTATGCAACCACTTGCCTCACCATAATAGTCCGCAACTCCCCCTAGAAAGAAAAAGTTAAATTAAAGGGACTTACACAAAGAGCCTTACCACCACCAGCTAGAAAGAGATCAAGGTAAATCAAGTCTTAGTTAGAAAACCCACATGTGCCAAGGATACCTTATGAGTGTGATATTACAAAGTTTAGGGTTGATGAATAGGAAGTCATTCAGTTCATGATCAAAGACATTGGCCAAGAGGTCTATGATAAGGAGGAGGAAAATAATTTCTTTTTTTGGAAATTAGTGCACACTTTCCAAGTATAAAATAAGGTAAGAAGTGACCTTTTGGTCAACATTAATATTTGAGGTCTAGCTTACACCCTAACTGGGCAAGGGATTGTTCAGGTCCTTTTCCCAAATCTAGCTCAACATGAGATTGACCATAGGCTGTGGGCATCCTATAATGGGGTCTGACCTCTAGGATTGTTAATGCGGCCAGCTACTCTAATGTATCATTTTAGCCCATTTCCACTACTAATTCCTACTAATGATAGGTGAAAATGGAGAAAGAGATAACTTGAAAGGGAAACCTAAGATAAAAATGGTGATTCACATAAAAGATGGTTGATCCACTCCATTTTAGCTCGTATTAAACACTAATGAGATAAGCAAAAGGCTAGATCTAGGATTCCAAGTATCTGTCATGCATCAATATTTCATGAAAAGGTTCACCAAATGATCATAAACTAAGGGAAATGATGGAGAGGTCTAATTCAAGACACTAACTAGACAAAGTATCTACATTTGGGCTCTAATCAAAAGACATAGAGCACTAAACATGACTTGTATAACAAGATCAACTGGTAACTAGGTGAGATTAGGACTTGACAAGGGAGAGATTTTTACCACTTATACAAATAAAACTTACATGTACACACTATACCAGAACTATGAAAACTAAAAAAATATTCTTGTATTCATCTTAAGAGGTTACAAGCTCAATCTTTGTAGAGTTGATGCATGCCTCATAGAGGCAATAGATGGATCATTTTCAGGCTCAAAATCCTCTATATATATCAAAAAGGGAGGGAGGGAGAGAGAGAGAGAGAGAGAGAGAGAGAGAGAGAGAGAGAGAGAGAGAGAGAGAGAGAGAGAGAGAGAGAGAGAGAGAGAGAGAGAGGAATAATTCATAGGAGAGTGGATAAAGGGATCCTAGTCATGTGGTGGTAGCTCATTGATTGATTTTTACATATGTGCCTTCTTCCAACCAACTAGCCTTTCCTTACTCTAATAACATTTGAGCTCCTTTCACTAGCTAAGAGATCCCAATAGAAGACAAGGGTTTGTTATTCATGGTTACCAAGTCTATTTGAATGGAATCAATACCCTCAACTACTCCAACTACCAGTTTGTCACCTTGGGACCTTAAGTCCACTTGACTTGATCATGAGGATCAAATCCTTGAATCTTGAAATTGATAATGTCATGCCATGAATAGTAGTTAGTACCTAGTTTGTCAATAATAGATCCACATGGATAAATGAGACCCTTTATATTAATCACATATCTACTCCATTTCCATGGCTGGATCATAGGTCCATTCTAAAGATGGAAAACCAATCTAAGATTATCATTTTTCCTATAGTTGTCATATGATGCATACCTATATAATTCATAGCCCCTTTCTTGATTCAAAAAGGTAAAAATAGACACATTATGTCATTTTAAGAACTGAAAATTCACCATATACATAGATATTTATTTTAATAATGGTGAACATAGTCATATAGTTAACCTTGTACATCACAAATATACAAACTAGAGGTCCACATTTAGCCTTAATGGTGGTCCCTTATGTTCTTGATACATGACTACATTATTGTGTCCTTTTCATGGAATTTGATCAAGATATAATGGTGGATTGATGACACCTAAAATACTTTTTTACTTTGGTTTAACCCTAGTCACATGTTAGACCTCCCATCAAAGATCCCTTAGTCTCTAAACTTTGAACCTTTCTCATTGATTTATTTTTATGACATACATGCGGACCATTGATTTTCCTAAGATCTAAATGAGCTAATGACACTTGGAAATATATTTCCTATCATTGAGATACACTGACCTTATTGACCTCTATCATGCCTTTGATCTTTTTCAATACAAATGACCATAATCCATTGATCTACCTTTGAATTATCAACCTTATCCTCACTTCATTCAATCTTTATGTATGATTAAATGCCAACCAATAGATTTTATTTTATTTGAAATAAAATACTATTTACCATGGTCTAATTTTGACATCCATATGATCATCATTTGACATCTGTGAGGTCATCATTGACATCCACATGACAATAAAATTTAATACCCTAATGGTTTTTGCCATAAATCAAAGTTGACATATGTATGAACGTCTCCCATTATTTAAAAAACTTTTAAAGCTTGGATTTGGAAGATAAAATTTCATAGAGGTACCAAATTTATAGGAGATGTTCTTGATACAGAAATATTATGCCCACTAAACCCATTAGTTTTGGGAGATTTTTAAGTGTGTTTAAAAAGTGTTCAAGTGATTTGACTTGTGTGATTGTGCATGATGTCTATGCACGTACCACTGATCATTTGAATTTAAATGGATATTTCACAAGGATTTAATTTGACACTTATGCAAACATCTTATTCTATGTGACCAACTTTGAACTGTCATAACATGAGCTAGAAATCTCACAAAAGCATGGAATCTATTGAGTATGTTCTTGGTATGAAAAAATCTATGGCACTATAATATTTTAGCTCACATGTATTTTTGAGGTGAATTTATAAAATGCTCAAGTGATCTAGTCCATTTGTTTTTGGAAGACATCTTAGTGATGGTCAAGTCCTTAAACTTCACCAAATTCATCCTTTGATCAATATTTCAAGGTTCTAATGGATTTTTAAGATTTTTTCAACCTGGTCCATGCTCTTGAATGATTTAACACTATAAAACTTGTTTTGATCCTCTTTTTTATAACTCTAGACCTGTTTTAACCCTTTTCATCCACTACTTCATTAGGAACTTTGGTCACCTTTTCTACCCATGCAAGAAGCTTGGCATGTGGGCTAAAATGGCCAACATTTATGGAAATTTGTAGTGAAGCATGCCTGATTTACTTGAGAACCCAAACCATGCTACCTTATCTAGTCCATTGCATATGGAGTCTCCTCTTTGGTTTGACATATTGATCTAGAGTTGGAACTAGATGTAAATATTGCTCTAACCTCTCTTAAAAAAAATGAGGACCAAAAGAAAGAAAAAAACAAAATAGAGTGCCCAAGGCACTTACTGAATGGATACTTATTGACCAAATTAGGGACTACTAACTTAATGTGATAACACAACACTTGAAGGAAAATAAACAACTAATTATGTACAAAGAAACTAACTAACTAAAATAAATAATGATCCACTTGAATCAAATGAAAAATTTGTAAGCCCACTTAGTCTAAGAGATGGTACAGGTTACCAACTAGGATATTCATTAAACACGACCCTTGATGAGGCATTACTCTTGCCTACAAATTTTCTTAGCATCTCCTATAGTGACTCATCAATAGCAAACCAGTCACCAACAAAGACAAATTTGTCTTATTCTTCAAGATTCTTCTTATACTGATTATTAGCTATAATATATGCAAGTGACAACTTATCTAAGCATTATCCTTGAGTATTTTTTGCACCTTGAGTGACCTTGTTCTCCTTACTATCAACTATAAATTCATCAATCTCTTTAAGGAGTTAAGAATGGCTAACCCCACCTACATCATGGCCTTTAATAAGTGCCTCTAAATAAAATTAATCATGAACCTAATTTTTAATGAACAACATATCTTTGCCAAGTTCTTCAAACCCTTGTAGAGGTTTAGTGTATAGTTGTCAACCATGTGAGAGTGGTTTAAAATAAAACTAAGGTATTGAGATATCTTTAATATAAAAAACTTCCACCTTAATTTTAAGAGGTTCTCTACTGGTAAACACTTCAATCTCTCCCATGAAGCTATGGTATAAATGTTGTCATGAATCTTCCTCAACCTATCTCTTAAAGGCTACCACCCCTTATTCATGACTTTTTGGAGATATACACTAATCATGTATTTCCTCTTGAATTATTCTCTATGATAACTTCACCATACTCAACTCTTCCAACTCCTTTTTTATAGAAGAGATACGATCATCATATTGAATGAAGGAAGGTAATTCAAAGAAAAGGTCTAGTTGTTCTTCAACTCTTTCCTATGGATCTTTCACACCTACCACCTCATCTTCTACCTTCAAAACCACAATTTATTACTGATAGAAGGTTGGGGTGGGAGGGAAAGAGAGCTCCTTAGGATGATCCAAAATTAATAAGGCATCCTTATAACTTACGATTATGGGCTTAGGCTTATTTTAGGAGCCTTGGAGAGGTTCTTTCACAAGTGATGGCATAACATAATCAGGATCTGTGATGTGAGGTGGCCTCCAACATGACATATTCTTATGCTCTTAAAGAAGGATATGTATGGCTTGAGGAAGACTTCGAATAAAATGAGGTGTACTATAGATAGGAAACAATGGTTGAGGTTGTTTGGATTGGGTTTCTTGATTTTCACACCTCACAAATCTATCTATCCACCTTTGGATTAAAGTCTTCATTTCACACAAATCATCATTGGTAGAACCATATTGGACATCCCATCCAATAGACATCCACTTACCTATCAACATTTTAATTGACTTCCTCATCCTCTCTATAAGATGGAAAGTGATCACATCAATCTCTTTGTCTCATTTTTTTCATCACCTCTTCTAATTTTAGCATATCTAGTTTGTATTCCAACAATGATGTGGTAGAAGAAAAATAGTTTTGACAAGGTTGGATAGAGGGGTAATTAGGTGAATATGAAGGATATATAATCTCAGTATAGGGTTGATAAGGCTCATAGATTATAAGTATCATACTAGAACTATAGATAAAGAGGTGAAAGATAGGGGTATTCACCATAGTTGTCTATATCAACTTCATATATCAAATGAGATAAAAGAATTGATTAAAAATTTCATTGAGACATACCTAGCCTACTCACAAATAGAATCTTGATTTTGAGTTTCTATTTGTGCTAACTTGCTTGCTTCTAAAAGTTGATCAGAGGAAAGACACACCAAAACCTTCCCACTCTTTTAGACCTTGGTCTCACTAGGCATGCCAAAACTATTGGATGTCTAGATTGCACCCTAGTTGGGAAAGGGATTATTCAATTCATCTGTCCAAATCTAGCTCAGCATGGAACTAACCCTAGGCTATGGTTATCCTATGATGGGGTCAGACCTCTAGGAGTTTTAATGAGGTGAGCTCCTCAAATGCATCATTTTATCCTATTTCCACTACTAAAACTTAATAATGACTAGGGAAAAGGGAGAGAGATAGCTTGAGATGGAAACATAAGCTACAATGGTTATGCTCTTGAAATATGATTGATCCACTCCATTTGAGATCTTATTAAACATTAATGAGACAAGCAAAATATTGGATCTAGGATTCTATGTATCTATCATGCATTATTATTTCATGCAAAGGTTCAACAAATGATTAGAAGCTGAGGGAAGTAATGGAGAGTTATAATGTAAGACACTAACTAGTCAAAGTATCCACATGCAAGCTCCAATCAAAAGATATAGAATACTAAACATGACTTGCATTACAAGATCAAATAGTAATTAGTTGAGATTAGGAATTGATAAGGGATATATTTATACCACATATGTAAATGAAACTAACATGTACACACTATAATTGAATAATGAAAACTAAAAAAAAAAGTCTTGTATTCATCTCAAGAGGTTACAAGCTCAATATTGGTAGAGTCTAGTCATGCCCAAGAGAGGGAATAGAGGGATCAATTTTCAAGCTCAAAAGCCTTTATATATAGAAGAAAAGGAGAGAGAGATGGGAATAATGCATAAGAGTGTTGAGAAAGGGATCTTAGTCATGTGGTGAGAGACCATTGATTATTTTATACATACGTGCCTTATTCCAACTAACTAGCCTTTTATTGCTCCAATAACCTTTGAACTCCTTTCATTGGCTGAGAGATCCCACTAGAAGATAAGGGTTTGTTATTCATGGTGACCAAGTCTATTTGAATGTAATCAATGCCCTTAACTCATCCTCCAATTACTAGTTCACCACCTTGGGACCTAAATCCTCTTGACTTGCTCATGAGGATCAAATCCTTGAATCTTGAAAGTAATAGTGTAATGCTATGAATGGTGTTTATTACTTGCTTTATCGATAATAGAATGATGTGGATAGATGAGACCCTTTGCATTAAACACATATCTACTCCATTTCTATGTATGGATCATAGGTCCATTCTATATATGTAAAACTAATGTAAGATTATTGGTTTTCCTATAGTTATCATATGATGTAGACCTATATACTACATATCCCCTTTCTTGATCCAAATAGGTCAAATAGACACATTATATCATTATAAGAACTGATAATTCACCATATACATAGGTATTTCTTTTAAGAATGGTCAACACAGTTAAAGAATGAACCCTACATGTCATAGATATATGAAATAGAGATCTATAGTTTGCCTTAATGATGGTCCCTTTATGTCTTGATACCTTAATACATCATTGTGTTCTTTACATGGAATTTGATTGAGCTCTAATGGCAAAATGATGATCCCTGAAAGACTTGTTTGCTTTGGTTTGACCCTAGTCATATGTTTGACTTCCCATTAAATATCCCTTAGTCTTTCAACTTTTAACATCACTCATTGATTTGTTTTGTATGAGATACACTCAGACTGTTGATTTTCTTAGGATCCAAACGTGTTAATGACACTTGGAAATCTCTCACCTGTCTTTGAGATATGTTGACCTATTGATCTCTCTCATGTTGTTGATCTTACTTGGTATAAATGACCATGATATGTTGATCTACATTTGACTTGTCAAATCTATCCTTAATCCATTTTATCTTGATGTATGATTTAATACCAACAATTTGATCTACTTTTATTTGAAAATAAATAGCTATTTACCATGGTTTAACTTTGACATTTGCACAACCATCATTGATGTCTATGTAACCATCAAATTAAAGACCCTAATTGTTTTTTCCATAGCCCAAAGTTGATGTCCATATGAACATCTCCAATTATTTGACCAACTTTGAAAAATTTGATCAGGAAGTGAAAAGGTTATGGAGGTACCAAATTTACAAGAGATGTTCTTGATACTAAAAGGATTGTGCCCACTTGATCCATTAGTTCTAGGAAATTTCTAAGTGTGTTTACAAAGTATTCAAGTGAGTTGACATGTCTAATTTTTCATGACAACTATGTGCCTATCATTGATAATTTGAACCTAAGTGACTATTTGCCAAGGCTTGAATTTGAGACTCATGTGAACATCTTACTCTATGTAACCAACTTTGAACATTCATAACTTGAGATATAAAACTCATGTGGACAAGAAATTTTTAGAGTGTGTTCCCATCTTGAAAAACTCTATGGCATTGAAATATTATAGCTTGTGTGGATTTCTAATTTTCATTTATAAAATGCTCAAGTGAGCTATTCCATTCATTTTTGGAAGATATCTTAGTGATGGTTTGGTCCTTAAACTTCACCAAATTCATATTTTGATCAATATTTCAAGGTTCTAATGGATTATTGAGATTTGTGTAACTTGGTTCATGCTCTTGAATTATCACACACCATCAAACTTGCTTTAATCCTCTTTTATATAACTCTAAACTTGCTTCAAGCCTTTTGATCCATTGCTTCATTAGGAACTTTGCTCACCTTTTCTATCCAATCAAGAAGCTTGGTATGTGGGCTAAAATGGCCAATAATTATGAAAACCCATCCCTTTATTATTATGGATACTATAGGTTAATAATAATTATATTATAAAATTACAACATAAATTTTCCAAAAATATTCAACAACTAGTTCATCATTTACACAAATTATAGATCTAACAGAGGAAGGAAGCCTGGTATAGCCACTGATTCACAAACATACTCATAATTGGGCCATGACTTCAACTACTATACAAGAATATATGGTATATTTTAGATATCAAACTATAAGAATTAGTGTTCATCGAGTGAATTCTAAGAGCATGAGGAGACACAAAGATACATTTGTCCTTCTAGCTGAGTTAAGAAAGATTTTGTGTGTAGAGGTGTGGTTATGGAATCCAAATATTTGGATCACTCACAATTTGATATTTAAATAGATAATGTATATGTAATGGATGGATATCTAAATAATACTATGCTTGATCCAAAAAAATAAATAGATGTTGTTCAATATACCCCAAATGATGAGGAGGAGGCTATGAAGAAAGAAGAGAAGAAAAAGAGAAAAGTAGATAATAAAAAAAAGAAGAAAGATGCCACTAAACAAGAATATACAAAGGAATCCCATCATGCATAATATGAATAATATAAATATCATGTCAATGAGGAATAATAAAAAAATAAGTCTAAAAAAGTTGAGGTTAGGAAAAATAAAACTGAAGAAGTTGAGGTCAAGAGAAAGAAATAAAGCCAAGGAATCAAAAGCTAAAAGGAAGAGAAGGGAGTAACAAGAGGTAGTATGCAAGTATGAATAGGTACAATTTGTGTAAACAAAAAATAAAATATAAAAATATTCATAAGATAAATATAATAAATAATAGTGATAAGAGGAGGAGGAATCCAAGTGCAAGGTAGAGGTGCAAGTTGCCATGGAAAAATCTAAGGTTGTCTCAAAAGATAAAGTGAAGGATGACATTAAAAATAAGGCTGAAGTAGATGCCAAGGCTGAAATTGTGGCTAAAGCCAAGGCCAAGGAGGTATCCTAAATTCACATTGAGTCTATAGGTAAGGCTTACGCTAAAGCTATGGCATAGACTATGAAAGAAAAGGAAGCTAAGGAAAAAGTATAGTAGAACATGTAAAATCCTATAAGGATGTGACCCAATAAGGTACACTAGAGGAGACTTAACTATTAAAGTGTCTCTTCCACCCAATGGTTGTGAGATGTCTTTACCACATCATCTCATCATAACACTTTATTTCTTCCATTGGATCAATTTATGACATCTCCTATCATAATTAGATTCACATTCAACGTGTTTGTTTCTACTTCCATGGAGATATCTTTAGATGTTTCATGGTTGACATTGTCCAAGAAAATATGAGTATCTATATTCCAAAAATCAATTATACAAAAGGTTTCAGACTTGGGACATATTATTTTTTTATTGTATAAGGAGAAAGTAGAAGCACAAAATCAGTTTGTTAAGGATAAGTAGCTCATTGATGCCACTTATCCTACTCTGGTTATGTAAGTCCTCGGTGATCAAGTAATGTTTGAGGACAAACAACTCACTTTGTTTCAACTTAGCTAACAAAGGATTTGGTTAGTGCACATAAACTATGTACTCAAGGTTAGGATATCTATACTAAAATATAAATCATTTACAAACCACTAGACGAATATGTATAGGTATTGGATACTATTACACACCAAGCTAAGAAGATAACATAAGGAATGCTTGATTAGAGGAATCAACTTAACAAATCCTTCACTTTTACAAAACTAGATTTCACAATGGTGGATAAACATAAATATATAATAAGTGATTTAATGGATAATAGAGAAACATTGAATGATGCATTTTAATAGTTTTTAGATGCTAGGGATACCATGATGAAGAATTTTTAGGTCTGGTAGAGTCAGATAATGTGCAACACATTTATGGATATTCAAGCCCAAAGGACTACAACCAAGTTGGATGATATTGTGTTATATATCTAGCTTAAGCTTTCAAATACTAGAGACTACTTTATTATCATAGAAAAAGATGTCCATGATTTGATGGTCACTAAAATTCCATTACATGTTTTGCTTATTGTGGTGAAATAAGTACTTGATAATTGGAAAATTTTCAAGCATGATCTCTCATAGGTTGAACCAAATATTTATCATATCATAAATGAACCTATGTTCATTCCACTATAGGATATCCAAGATAATTTTTAGAAGAAAAATATGGATATAAAGGCATAGTTTGTTTAGCCACAACTTACACATCTGCCTAGCCAAAATTTAGCAACACATCCACAATAGGTAAATGTGTAGTTCAATTTTTGCATTTTAATAAAAAAATTCTAATTTTTAACATAGTCATAATCATTTAAAATGGGGCTAGGTTGGTTTAAAACCCCTAACTAGGATGACCACTTGGTTAAGATACTCTATGGAAAACTAGAAAGGGTGTTAGGCAAGTATGTTACCTAGTTGAAAACCCCAAAGTGAAGCTAATTAGTGTGCAAAGGGTTTAAATTGATAAATGGCACCTAGAGTAATTACTACCAATTTTTTGAAAGGATAAAAAATTTCAGCTTTAATCGAGATTAGAGTTTAGATTTTGTCTTAGGATCAAATAATAATTTAAGTCTAGGAAAGTATTGGACATGGAGCATGGCCTCATTAAATAATAAGTGTATAAGTAATGGACACATGTGCATAGTGTATCACTTTATTATATATATTATATTTTGGATGTCTTCAGCCTTGTTAACCAAGTGATAGCTATAATAATGCCAAGACTCTTTCTTTTTATATACCAAAAAGTCGTAATGTGAAGAGATAGAGTCACGTAAATATTATATATATATATATATATATATATATATATATATATATATATATATATATATATATATGTATGTATGTATGTATGTATGTATTCTATTAATCTATATCATACATCAAAACAATATTCCATTACATCATATCATTATATATATATATATATATAATGATATGATGTAATGGAATATTGTTTTGATGTATGATATAGATTAATAGAATACCTATATCATGGTTTTCCTAAGATTCTTTTATGTATTCCTAGTGTGCAGTGTTTACTCTATTTTGTTTTAGCTTTTTCTATCTTGTATTATGTTGTTTATGTTCTAGAATTCTTAATGCCATGTTAGTTTATCTTAATATTTTATGTTGTGTATAAAATTGAATATTATATAAATTCATTCATGCTGTCATGATTCTTTTCCACTTCCTACTACATAAGCTATCCCTATAATTTGTATGCTTTTGGAAAATTTCTAGAAAACTCTGCTAACATTCCTTCAACATGCACATGATTGGAATTTTATTTCAAGGTATCTCTGAGGATATACCTTGAAGGGATTTATAGTACCTTTGAGTGTACCCTAATGAGTATTTTAAAGGTGTAAGTTATCTTCTATAAGATACTTTTAAACATGCATTAGGGTACCCTTGAAGGCACTACAAGGTGCTTCAAGGTATCTTCTAAGATATAACTTGAAAGAGATTGTAGTACCTTTAATGGGTATTCTAGTAGATACCTTGAAAATGCACATGATTGGATTTGTATTTTAATATATCTCCTATGAGATACCTTGGAGGGCCTTGTAATACCTTCAATGGCACCTTTATGCATATTTTAAAGGTATCTATTAGGAGATACCTTCAAGGTAGCCATGAAGGTACTACAATGCCCTTCAAAGTATCTTATATGAGATACTTTGAAGGGTATTATAGTACCTTCAATGGTTATCCTATTAGATATAGATAACTTAGAGGGATTTCTAATGCCTTCAAGGATTCCTTTATGCATTTTTTAAAGGTATCTCTTAGGATATACCTTCAAGGTAGATAGAGATACCTTGGAGGCACTTATAAAACTTTTATGCATGCCTGAAAGGTATCTCTTAGGAGATACCTTAAAGGTAGCCTTAAAGGTAATAAAATTATATTAAAGGTATCTTATAAGAGATACCTTAAAGGGTCTTATAATATCCTCAATGGTTATCCTAGTAGATACCTTGAACATGTACATGATTGGATTTTGTTTCAAAGTATCTCCTAGGGGATTTTCTTGAAGGGCCTTGTAGTAATTTCAAAGGGTCTCTTCATAAATACCTTCAACATACACACAATTGGAATTTTATTTCAAGGTACTTCATAAGAGATGCCTTAAACATACACATGATTGCAATTTTTATTTTGAGGTATCTCCTAGGAGATACATTGAAAATGCAATGATTAGAATTTGATTTTGAGGTATCTCCTAGGAGATACCTTAAACATACACGTGATTGCAATTTTCATTCAATTTATGTCATAGGAGATACCTATAAGGGCCTTGGAATACCTTCTATATTGATTTTAAAATGTCCTTGCAATGGATTTGATATAACCATGGTACCTTTTTTTTTGGAAAGAACCCTGATGCCATCTCAACTTTAAGAGATACATTCAAGGTAGCCTTGTAGGAGATACCTTAAAGGGTCTTGAGGTACCTTTAATGTTTATCCTTTTAGATAAAGATACCTTGGAGGGCCTTGTAATACCTTCAAGGATACCTTTACGCATATTTTAAAGGTATCTCTTAGGAGATACCTTCAAGATAACCTTGAAGGTACTACAATGCCCTTCAAGGTATCTTATAGAAGATACCTTGAAGGGTCTTGTATTACCTTAAATATACCTTGGATGTCCTTTTAATACCTTTAAGTATGCCTTAATGCATGTTTTTAAAAGATAAGATATCTTAAAGGGTCTTCTAGTACCTTAAATATACCTTGGAGGGCCTTGTAATACCTTTAAGGATGCCTTAATGCATGTTTGAAAGGTATCTCTTAGGATATGCCTTCAAGGTAGCCTTGAAGGTACTAAAATTCCCTTCAATATATATTATAGGATATGGATTGAAATGTTTTTTAGTACCTTTAATGGTTATCATTGTATATACTATTCTACCCAACATCCCCCTTTTTTTCTTCAAGAAATGGGGGGACACTTTTAAATTTTGGCCTTGTTTGTTGAACCTTTATTCTATTTGTCTGAGCAAAGTTATAATCAGATTGGTCCTTAGCCTTTAGATTTAAAAGAACAAAGAATGGTATTATACATTTTATGGACTAACTTTATTAATGTCCTTTAGGACTTTCAAAATTGTCCTTTTGGAAAAGGGTTTTAGACTCTTTGCTCTAAAATAAATCCTTTGAAAATCTTGAAGTGGACCTTTTTCCTAATAAATTGCCCTTCAAAAAAGTTTTAGAGCACACTTACTTGAAAGGTTCCCTTAGAGAGAAATGTTTAGACCAGTTTATTGAGAATATACCCTTTAAAACCTTTGAAAGGTTCCCTTTGAAGAAATGACCCTTCAAGAAAATTATTTTGGATAAAATGTCTGAAACAATTCCTGACACTTAGCCAAAAAACCCAAAACAAAAGTCCTAAAAGAATTAACACTTGGACAAAAGATCGAATCAAATATTTCAAAGGAAATAACACTTTTAAATTTTTTATGGGATTTGTATGGAACACTTCATCTGAAATAAATTTGAATGCTCCAATCATTTGGCCAAAAGTTGAACAAAACTCCCAAGTGTAACCTTAGGCTTTTCTGGACCTGCTCTTATAACTTCTCAACACCATGAAAATATGTTAATTCCATATATGATCAAAATTATCTTAATACACTAGAAGAGATAAGTACTAGGCTAGTTCTTAAACCACTTAAGATGGTATATGAAATGACATAAAAAAAGCCACAACATACCCTATGTGATTAGAAAAGGCCCCTATACAAGATTTTGACTATAGTGGGGTTGACCCATTTTGGGTTGTGAGGAAAACATGGTCAACATTTTTGGAAATTTCCTAAGGGTGGTATGATTGATATGCCATGACCAAATGCATAATATTTTCCATTAGGATATGGAGTCACAATTATATATGCTAGACATATAAACTACTTTTGAACAATATACAAAACACAAGAAAATAATAGGAACAAAACACACTATGCTTCAAAGAACTTATTGGGATATAATATAATAATAAAAAACATGCACCTAACCTAATATTTATAATATAGACCTTCAACTCTCAATGGAAGGGTTTTAAGTGTATCCCATTCATAGGGATAGGCAATTCTTCTCCATTCATCCTTGTTAACTAAAATGAGTTGTTTTGCTTGAACTTGGTGATGACATATGTCCAATCCATAGGGAATCAAGATTAGTATGGCTATCCATAATTAATCTATCTTCATCCCATTTCAATATTATGTAACATTTTTGAAATTATCTTGGAGTTTCCTTCTTATCAAAAGACCTTTTCATCAGTACCTAGTGATGCTCCATGGCCTGATGAGTCTTACTTCTAGTCTCTTATAACTCCATTAATTATATCAATCTCAATTCCATGGGAGTGTTCTCAAGTAACTCTTTTTGGTGTTTTAATTGTAAGTCTTGCATTTCTTAAGATGTGGACAACCTAACTTCCCTTCCATAGACAAGCACAAAAAGAGAATTCCCTACTGACTTCTTAGGAGTTATCCTATCAGCCTATAAGTCTATATTTAGTTTACTATGATAAGCTCTTTGGTTATGCTCTAAGGTTTTGTTAATGATTCTAACTATGTTCTTACTGTAGACACCGAAATCATGTCGACTCCCCTGGTCCTTCCTCGTCTTATTCTTCTTCGCCTATTTAACCCTTGTCGATCACTTGTTCCACCAACCTTGACCCTGGCAGCGTGTAAAAATGAGCATAGAGCTAAAGCTAGACTCTATCCCCATTATGCATCTGCCGACGACGGTCTTTACCCGGCCGATGTCGCCGACGTCGGTCACCTATCGATCGACGTCGGCAATCCTACCGACGTCGGTCACCTTCCCGTTATCCATTACCAGTTATCATTCAGTTTCTCAAAACGGTTGACGAATCGTCTCTAGAACCGTCCCCCGCCTTCATCAACCTCCGCCAACCATTCGAGACAAAGATCCCCGAATGCTATTCAAAACGCTGATCAATCAAACCCCGAGCAATCATCAACCTGCGAACTCTGACATCAACACTACGACATCAACACTCTTGGCATCAACCAATCTGCATTCAATCCGGCACTACACAGACAACTCCAACTATGGCTTTCATCGCGTCTTCTGGTAGGTAAGTATCTATTCCGTTTGTTTTATTTCTCCTTGGTTATTCTTTATCAGTTCTGCCATCCTGATTCTTCAAACCCCCAGACTCTGTTCAGACCCGACCTGACCTTGCCCAGACTCTGTTCAGACCCGACCTGACCTTGCCCAGACTCTGTTCAGACCCACCCTGACCTTGCCCAGACTCTGTTCAGACCCGACCTGACCTTGCCCAAACCCTGTCCCAACTCTCTCAGACCTTGCCTAGACCCTGTCCCGACTCTCTCAGACCTTGCCCCTACCGACGCCGGTCACTACCCCGACCGACGACGGCACCTTAACCGACGTCGGCACCTTCCCTAACCGACACCGGCACCACAGAGACCGACGCCGGTGACTGTGCAGAACAGTGCTGCATATCAGGTACGCATCTTTTATTTTCTATCATTTTATCTTTCATTATTATCTACTTTCGTCCAATATTCTGCTTTTTTTTATCAGTGGGTTGATATCCTTCTAGGAATTCTTCATACTTCCGGGATCGGGCATTCGCCTGACAGCCCACCATATCTTTGACTAATGTTTTTCCGTGTTTTAGCCTTTTCTTCGCAGGTGTCATTCCTCCACAGCAAAAGAGGAGAATCTTTCAACGTCTGATTTCGGTGCGCACGACTTTATCAGGTACTTCTAGCCTTGACCATTTCTTTTAGTTTCTTTATTTCTTCTTTTGAATGTAGAAAGCAATTTTGCATTAGAAACATTCTGGCACGCCCGGTGGGACCCTAGGTCCTCCTTGGGTTCTTTCTTTCTTTCATTCATTTAGGTGCATTAGGTTTCTTCCTTTTCGCCTCCTTTCGTCTCTTCTTAAACGACATCATAAGCAGAACTAAAACGAACATTTCTTTCTTTCTTGCACTTCTAGACTAGCTAAAACTCATATTCTTCGACTCTTTCTCCATTCGTCTTCATACGAACAAAACATTTCGACTTGGACATTAAAACACTTTGCATTCATTTCTGTTTGCCTGCATCTTTTAGACCACACATAGTAATTAAACCACATATTGAATTAATCTAGATCACTTGATGTTACACGACCAGACCACCTGCACAAAACAAACATTTTAACTTACCTGAGACAAGGCCCGACTGGGATTTCATCCCCCAGCGGATACCTTACCCGTCCCGGTGACCCTACTTGGATTTCATCACCAAGGGGGAAGCCCACTCCGTTCTCTGGTGGAGGATAAACTCTAGTGGAAGTATATTTTGGCTAAGCGAAACCAGCTAACCACTGGAATCGTGAAGTGAGGGGAGATTGCTCCTTAGCACCAGGCCTGTACGGAAGCTAACACAGATTTCTTTTGCACCATAACAAAACCTGAAACCATCCATAGACTGCTTCTTCTAGGACCCGACTCACAAAGCCAATCTTCCTCTACACACATATTCTAAGGCATAAGCCACTGTAATCCCAATAATTTACTTCTAGGGTTTTAGGATCTGCTTGTGTCTTCATCTTTTGGTTCTTATCTACTTATTTGAGCTTGTGAGGACGTTCTTCCTTGCCTTGAATGGTTCTGACTCGTAGCCAAGCCAAGGCTCTACTCGATCACGTGAGGCATCATCCTCTTCCATCTACCCCGCCTACAACCAGCCCTACAATGGAGTTCAACTCAGAAACCGAAAGAACTCCTACCAGACTATCTCTGACCCAAACGCCTATTATTCCAGAAGGGGACCAAGACTTCGCACGATTCTTGGACCTCAATACCAAAGCCCTGCAACACTATCTCACGAATAGCCAAATGCGAGACCCCTTTGGCAATCCAATTTATGGAATGCCGACTTCTCTCCTCGCGACTGCGATCGTATCAACAACGTCCGTAGTCCAACCCTTAGACACCCAGGCTGTTGCCTCAACCAATGACCAACCTTTTACCAACCATCCAAGTGTGGCCTCTCCTTCCGTCGTTGGGCCCACTTTCACCGAGGTTTCGGCCCCCAATCAATCTCAGTCCACTCAACTACTTTCTACCCCCTTTCAAAACCTGGTCATCTCTATTCCGCCCACCCTTACTCCTATCAACACTAGGGTGGCTACCCATCCAGTAGCCCATGTTAGCTCTAACAACCTCCCATGACAACATCAAACCTAGCCATACCTTCTATCCAACCATCTTTAGTCACTTCTTCTATCCCTACGACTAGTCATCCATACGTTGCGCCCTTATTGGTACAACCGACTACGTCGTATACCTCTTCCAGCCTCTTTTAAGCGCCTTACAATCTAGGAGGTGCTCCACCTACCAATCCGTTAGTAGATATCATCAAGATGCTGATGGATAAAATGTCTAACCTAGAGACCTCCATTACCGGCTCACGCAACACTCTCTCGTACGAACAAATCTGCAACGAGCCCATCCATCCTTCCGTCCCCATCAGACCATATCCCAGCCAGTGGGAACTTCCTAAGTTTTCTCGTTTCCAGAGCAAGGAAGACCCACAACAACATTTACGGGCATTCAGACATGCCTGTTACCTTATCGCCCACGATGATGCGTTGCTCTTATGCACGTTTCCCATGTCTCTCTCAGGTGCTGCACTTGATTGGTATAGCTCTCTTCCCAGCCATTCCATCCTCACGTTCACTCAGCTGGCCCAGCTCTTCCTCGATCATTTCTCCATCAATATCACCAAGAAGGTCTCTATCACAGACCTCTATTCTATTCGCCAGTTTGAGGATGAATCTATTGCTGATTTCATCGCTCGGTGGAGGAGCCTTATCAATCAACTTTCATTTTCCTTACCTCAGCCTGAGCTTATTGAACTTTTCTCTCAAGCCTGTGCTAAACATATTTCTTCTACCTTGAGGGTTCAAACCTTCCGCACTTTTGACGAAGCCTTCACGATGGCTCGTAAACTTGAGTTACATGCCGTTGAGGAGAATAAAGTCAAGTTGCAGAGTAAGAATCCCAACTCCAAAACCAATGACCCTTCTTCTAAGCCCTCCTCGTCCAATCCTAAATCGAAAGCCTCAGCAAATGCTGTGGTTGTTAGATCTTCCTCTTCTTTGCCTTCAACTAATCAACCTAAACCATCTACGTCCATGAGCGCCACTCGCCAATTTCAGCAGAGATACATACAGCGACAGTTTACTCCACTTGGAGAATCATACGCGTCTGTGCTGGAAAAACTCGTCAAACAAGGGGCCATCAACCTCCCTCAGATCCGACCTCCACCACAATTTGATCCCTCACGCGCCATCCCTGCGTGGTATAGGGAGAATGACTTCTACCACTACCACCGTGTTAAAGGTCATGACACGGGCAACTGTAAAACCCTTAAAAACATAGTCCAAGACATGTTGGAAAAGGGTGACCTCATCCTCGACAATCCTAACGCCCCTCCTAACCAGGGTATCGATATCTTCAAACAACCATTCCCTAATCATCCACCAACCCAAAACAACGTCCAGACCTTGACTGACAATACCCATGAACATAATATTCAAACAGTTAATACGGTCTCGCCCCTCATTTCTAACCAATCCCAAGAGGTGAGTTCATCCATCAGTCTATCACATGTGGACGAACCTCTTTCTCCCGCTAGTTCTCCCTCAACTTCTCTCATTTTGGAGGATGCTTCGACCTTACCAGCACCACTAGTTTCACCATCTTCCTTCTTGCTGCCCATGGAGGACCCAACCTTTCCTACTCCTCGACCACAAGTGGAGGGCACTATCATCCCTGCCCTTTACCCGCTTGAGGGGCTTCATTCACCAGTTTCTTCTCCACCCAGAGAAGAACCTATCTCTCCTTCATCTCCAACCAAACATGAACCTATCACAACTTCACCATGCTTTGGGCCCGAGACTACTACATCCGTCTCACCTTCAGTCCCACAACCATCGGCATCTTCTCAAGAGCCTAAACCTCATCCCGTATCTTCTCAGCCATTTTCTCGACTAGTGGAGAGACTCGAACTTCTCCCTTCTAGGAAAGTGGAACATCAGGGATTGTGGGACCATCTCACAGCTCTTCAACAAGCCCGGGCCCTCTCATCTCATGCTGCTAATCCACCCATGACGGAACCTCCTAAGACTATCAACAAAAATCCGATCTCCACTTCCAAACCGTCTACATCTTCATCAACTTCACCAAAACCAAAACCCTCATCTACTCCACCTAAACCTATCAAATCACTTGGTGTTTGCCCCATCTCCAACCTCACTCATCCACAAGTGAAGGTGGACTTAACCCAAACTTCAACTAATAGTAGTCTTCAACCTAAATCTCAAAAGACTGCCAAACCACAGAGGTGAGCGCCTCCTCTTCCGTCACCATTGCCCTCCATTTTGGGCCCGCATCCTTCAACCTTAACCAGAGTCCTTCCCGCTTCAACCTCTAACCAAAACCGGTTGCCTCCTTTGCTTCCTTTACCTACAGCTAGCCTACCCTCTCCCAAAAGGGCGATACCTCTCACGAAGAGTGTACCGTCTCTGCCTGTCATCGCACCATCAACCCAGAAGGTGGTACGAAAACTCCCTCCCATTTCGCCCAAGCAAAAGTCACCGACATCGCATACATCGATGAGCATGGACCCTTTAGTGGGCTCATACTCTTTGATCTTGCAACGACTTTTGCAAACTTCTAGCTTAACTCTTCCACCCATCAAACCCTTTCAACCTCTCGGGTCTAAACCCTCCTGGTTCGACGACACGAAGATTTGTTTATATCATCGTACACCAGGACATGACACTGAGACTTGCTGTGCCCTCAAGGCTATCATTCGCCGTTATCTAGAGAAAGACACTCTTCTCTTCGAGGACACTTTCGACCGCCCCCCGACTCCTTCTCATAACCCTTCAACCTCTTCAAACCCATCCACATCTCATCAACCGGTTACAACCCCTTCATCATTTTCACCTCCCATCCTTGAAATCAATGCCATTCACATTACCACTAGGTCACAAAAGGATAAGGCAAAAGAAAAAGCTGCCATTCCTTGGACCTACCCTTTTGTCAATCCACCTCAACCGCCTAAGCCTAAGATTTCTATCCTTGGCGCGCCTCAACCCTCTTCTTCTTCTTCTTCTTCTTCCGGACCAATCCATGACTCCATGTTGAAACAGCTTCACCAGACGCCTGTGAAGATGTCCCTCTACGATCTCGTCCAAACCTCACCCCAACATCGTCAGGCCCTCATCCAAGCCCTGCAGGCAGCAGAGGTCCAACCTGAGGATCCCCAGCCACTTGCTGCCCTTGTCCACTCCTTAGCCCCTATTGCCTCCATAACATTCAGTGATTCTGAGATTCCTACATCCAACACGAAAGATCAGGACGCTGCCCTCTTCATCACTGCCTACATCGATCAGACACGCATTAAACGTGTTATGATCGACGGGGGTGCTAGCATCAACATCATCTCCACTCATGCCTTTGATCAGTTGGCTCTTCCCAAGAATTGCGTCTCCAAAACTGACGCGATCTTGCACTCTTTTAATGACACCACTGCCACGACCATTGGCACAGTCATCCTTCATATTCACGTTGGTCCACGCACAGTCCCGGAGCTCTTCTACATCATCGAAGGAGAGTTCCAATACAACATCTTGCTCGGCCGACCCTGGATCTATGCCATGGCCTGTGTCCCCTCCACCCTGCACCGTTGTGTGAAGTTTGAGCATGACGGACAAGTCCACACCATTCCCGCTGACCCTTCGCCTTTCAAAACATGCAATACCACCTACCATCCAAACGATGTCCTCATTCCTATCAAGCCGTCAACCCCGGCACCGCCTCCATCCACGGAAGCTTCGACCAGTTTGCAACAGGTGGTCGCCCTTACACCTCCCCTTCAAGTGACAACCACAGACCCCATGGAAGACGTCTTCCAAAGACTTTCATTGGGAGAGTATCGCTTGCTGGCTTTAGACATGTTCCAAACTCCGCAAGAGTATGGACGCCTTCATCACAGCCCCAGCTACGACCATCGGATCAGGATGATCATACCTTATGGTCCCCCTCACCTTCGCACCAACCTCATCTATGGAGGGCTTAATCAAGCTCCTACTGACGGTAATCCTCTTTCTTCACCCCAACCTTTCACATCAAATTTTTCATTTCTTGGCAACCTCGCCTTTGCACATACTTACCTTTACAGGTGTGCATGGAAGGGTTTTGGTTTCAGACGCTATGAGCAGGGATCCCATCAGCCTATCCAACCGCTCAATGATGACGATGCCAAGAAACAGTATGGTCTGGGATATCACGACCCCACTCAAGACCCTGTAGACCTTTATCCTGAATCAATCCTTGATCAATCTCCTCCACATTCACCTATTTCACCACCTTCACCTACGGAGTCAATGGTTTCCATTCCTCCTAGTTTTTTTTTCCATAAACACCATCCGCCTGGACCCCTTGACTTATCAGCTCAATGGGGTATCCAAGTCTCTCCCTCTCATTCTTCCCACCATGATCGAAGATGAGTCGGCAACCATTCACACTGTTCACTGCATTGACGATGACGCCATTCTTTCCTACATGGGCGCTGATGATTCTTTCATCCAGCGCTCCCTCCCTTCTGAGACCTAGGTTATGTTAAATGAATCAACCATCGACATCAACCTTCCTTCTTCTGATGTTCCTCATGTCTTAAAGATTGGCCAATCTTTAGACGCTCAGGAGTAGCTTGACTATACCCAGTTCCTCTCCGACCATAGCAAGGCCTTTGCCTGGACTTACAGTGATATGCCTGGCATCGACCCCACCATCATTACCCATAACATTGTCACCAAACCAGAGGCTAAGCCTATCAGGCAAAAGCTTTGAAAGATGCATCCTCGCGTTGCCCTCTTTGTCAAGGAGGAGCTTCAGCATCTCCTTTCTGTCTCCTTCATCCAGCCCATCGATTATCCATAGTGGGTCTCTAACATCGTCCCAGTCACCAAGGCAACTGGGGGGATTCGGATCTGCACAGACTATCGTGACCTTAATCTAGCCTGTCCTAAAGATGACTTTCCTCTTCTTAACATTGACCAGCTCGTTGATCTTACGGCCGACCATGAGATGCTATCTCTTATGGATGGGTTTTCAGGATACAATCAAATCCTGATTGCTCTGGAAGATCAGTACAAGACTACTTTCATCACCCCATGGGGGACTTTTTGCTATCGAGTCATGCCTTTCGGCTTGAAGAACACAGGCGCCACTTATCAGCGTGCCATGACCTACATTTTCCACGATCTCCTCCACAAAATCATGGAGGACTATGTGGATGACCTTCTCGGCAAGTCCAAATTTTGCCGTGACCATCTGACCATTCTCAACATCATCTTTTCTCATCTTCTTCAGTACAATGTCCGTCTTAACCCCAAGAAATGTGTCTTTGGGGTCCTCTCTGGCAAGATTCTCGGCTTCATCGTTTCCTTCCGTGGCATCGAGATAGATCCCGCCAAGATTTGCGCTATCCTCAAAATGCCTCCCCCAACCAATCTCAAGTAGCTTCGCAGTTTGCAAGGCAAGCTCCAATCCATTCGTCACTTCATCTCGCAGCTTTCTGACCACTGCCAACCTTTTCATCATCTCCTTAAGAAGGACGTCATTTTTACATGGGATAAGGACTGTCAAGAGGCTTTTGAAGCCTTAAAACGCTATCTGGTCTCTCCACCAGTTCTCATTCCACCTAAAGACGACCAACCCTTCTACCTTTATATCTCAGCCACTCACCATTCGTTAGGTGCCATGATCGCACACCGAGACGAGCATCACCGTGAGCAAGCCGTTTATTATATCAGCCGAACACTGGTCGACTATGAAACTCAGTATACCCATATCGAGAAACTCTGTTTGGCGTTAGTCTTTGCTGCTACTAAGCTTCGCCACTATCTTCTCAGTCACAAAACCTTTGTCATCACCCACACTGACCCTCTCAAATATATGCACTCCAAGCCATATCAAAATCAACGTATGGCTCGGTGGCTCATGCTGCTTGCTGAGTTCGATCTCAAATTCATCCAGCAGAAATCTATCAAGGGGAAAACCATCGCTGATCAACTAGCAGATGCCCCTCTTCCTGACACTCAACCTTCGCAGTGTGAATTCCCTGACGAGTCTATCGCTGTGCTTTCCTCCGACGACACCACCTATCAGATGACTATGTTCTTTGACGGATCCAAATGTCAACTAGGTGGAGGTGCTGGGGTCATTCTCATCCCACTCGAAGTGGAGCCCATGCCTTTGTCTTTTAAACTCAACTTTGATTGTACCAATAATATGGCTGAATATGAGGCCTTAATTTTGGGACTTCAGACCGCCCTCTCTCTCAGCATCAAGTCCATCAACATCTTCGGCGACTCGCAGCTCGTCGTCAATCAGGTCAACGGTTCATACCTGTGTAAAAATGAAATTTTGCAAAGGTACAAAAATCGTGCTGACATTCTCCTTGCATCTTTCGATCATTTCCTCCTGCAGACTGTTCCTCGATCCACGAACAAGTTTGCTGACATTATGGCTTCTCTTGCTTCACATATCCCATCTTCCTCATCTGCATCCAGACTTTTTGTCACGGTGCGTCATGTGCCGTTGCCTTCATATATCTCTCCTCACATTCATCATGTCAACACTATAGACCCAAGCCCATAAGATGCTTGGTATAAGCAACTTGTGGACTTCTTATCTCTCTCTATCATTCCTCCAAACCTCTCTAGTAATGCACGACGAGCTTTTATCAAGCGTACTGCTCGCTATACCATGCTAGGGGGTCTTCTCTATAAGCGAGGCTTTGACGGCCTCCTTCTTCGTTTTCTCACCTCCACTGAAGCATCTCACGCCATTCAGCAAGTCCACGACGGGATTTATGGCGGACATTTCAGTGGGAATTCGGTTGCCAAGCGCATCCTTCGTCTGGGCTATTATTGGCCTACCCTTCATCAAGACTGTAGCGATTATGTTCGGCGTTGCATCAAGTGTCAGCAGCACTCTAACTTGCTTCATCTCCCCAGTCACGCCTTACAAGTTGCTCAGGATTTTTGGCCTTTCTCTCAGTGGGGTTTAGATCTCATCGGTGAGATTAACCCTCATTCGTCTCTATGCTCTCTTTTTGGTCCTTGTCAATGAAAGAGCAATATGCTTTTCACTTCTTCTGCACTTTGGTCACATTCACCTTTATCACTTGTCGATCGACTTAGCTCAACTCTCTTTTCAGACCATCAACATGACCTAGCCTATTCACCCTAGTTTCTATGGACACCAATACACATGGAAACTATCGACTCACCGCAATTTATGTTCAGCATAAACCACTACTTGCTAAAGCATAAATAGACTTCAATTCATTTTTAGCATACATCCATCACGCATATGGGATATTACTAGGGATGAAAAACCCCTCAACCAATGTTGCAGAATACACCATTTGGAAAAGGCTGCAACATCTTTTTTTCCTCACCATCCCTTTGACCCTTCCTCCCTTCTAGGGAGAACTACATCAGCCTGAGGCCCTATCACCAGGGCTATGTAGATAGCACTCAGTTGACATGGGGTCTTCTGGGGTTAGCTCGGCCGCATCCTTTCATCCATTCATCCATCCATTGACCACCAACCATTAGAGATCATGCCTATCTCCTCCGACCTTGACCACTTCCAAGACGTTGTTGCCTTGGTTGTTTTTGCATGTATGCTACCTCATGACTGGTTAGCAGAATTGTGCGCAGACCTTTTGGACCCTCACAAGTATAGGATCGCAAGCCGGTTGATCCACACTACTTGTGACTTTTTCGCATTTCTAGGAGCACTTCCTGAGCCCGGGATACCTGGAACACGATGACCCATTTGGAGCTTCAGCTTAGGTTGAGTGACCCGATCAGTAGATGACTAAATGCTGGGGCCCAGTTACTTCAACTTTGGCACTCCTCGACCCTTGACCTGTGCAATTTAGCTTAACCATCTTGTGCAGTGGTATACGTGCAATGACGACTTTTGCAGCGTTCACCCTCACCCCTTTTTCATCCGCTCTTTATCAAATCAGCACCCGATTCCCAGTTCCCTTCCCTCGCCTCCTGCTTTGAGGGGGAATACCTTATCCCTCACCTGGGGCACTCACTCCTATTTTTGTCTTGCAGTTCATCCAGAACAACCAACAAGACAAAAAGGGGCAAATGTAGACACCAAAATCGTGTCGACTCCCCTGGTCCTTCCTCGTCTTATTCTTCTTCGCCTATTTAACCCTTGTCGATCACTTGTTCCACCAACCTTGACCCTGGCAGTGTGTAAAAATGAGCATAGAGCTAAAGCTAGACTCTATCCCCATTATGCATCTGCCGACGACGGTCTTTACCCAGCCGATGTCACCGACGTCGGTCACCTATCAGCCGACGTCGGCAATCCTACCGACGTCGGTCACCTTCCCGTTATCCGTTACCAGTTATCATTCGGTTTCTCGAAACAGTTGACGAACCGTCTCTGGAACCGTCCCCCGCCTTCATCAACCTCCGCTAACCATTCGAGACAAAGATCCCCGAACGCTATTCGAAATGCTGATCAATCGAACCCCGAGCAATCATCAACCTGCGAACTCTGACATCAACACTCTCGGCATCAACCAATCTGCATTCAATCCGGCACTGCACAGACAACTCCAACTATGGCTTTCATCACGTCTTCTGGTAGGTAAGTATCTATTCTGTTTGTTTTATTTCTCCTTGGTTATTCTTTATCAGTTCTGCCATCCTGATTCTTCAAACCCCCAGACTCTGTTCAGACCCGACCTGACCTTGCCCAGACTCTGTTCAGACCTGACCTGACCTTGCCCAGACTCTGTTCAGACCCACCCTGACCTTGCCCAGACTCTGTTCAGACCTGACCTGACCTTGCCTAGACCCTGTCCCAACTCTCTCAGACCTTGCCTAGACCCTGTCCTGACTCTCTCAGACCTTGCCCCTACTGACGCCGGTCACTACCCCAACCGACGACGGCACCTTAACCGATGTCGGCACCTTCCCTAACTGACTCTGGCACCACAGAGACCGACGCCGACGACTGTGCAGAACAGTGCTGCATATCAGGTACGCATCTTTTATTTTCTGTCATTTATTTCTGTCATTTTATCTTTCATTATTATCTACTTTTGTCCAATATTCTACTTTTTTTTATTAGTGGGTTGATATCCTTCTAGGAAGTCTTTGTACTTCCGGGATCGGGCGTTCGCCTGACAGCCCACCATATCTTTGACTAACGTTTTTCTGTGTTTTAGCCTTTTCTTCGCAGGTGTCATTCCTCCACAACAAAAGAGGAGAATCTTTCAACGTCTGATTTCAGTGCGCACGACTTTATCAGGTACTTCTAGCCTTGACCATTTCTTTTAGTTTCTTTATTTCTTCTTTTGAATGTAGAAAGCAATTTTGCATTAGAAACACTTACTAATATATTCAACCAACCCATTACCTTGAGGGTAATAGTTGGATGAAGTGCTCAATAATATGCCATTATTACTTGTCCAATTAGCTATTTTAACACCCATTAAAGAAAGATCATTAACTAAAATGATATTATAAGAGGTGTCAAACCTTGTTATTATACTCTCATATAACTCCAAGATGGTACTCTCATTAACCTCCTTTAATGCTACTACCTCAACCCAACTAGTAAAATAGTTAGTTTTTATGAGTATCCATTTGTGACTAGCACTTGATAGGGGGTTTATCATGATAATGAAGTCAAGACCCCATTACATGAAATGTTGGTCCACTTGGATAGGATTCAGAGGAAGAGTTGCAAGCTTCTACTTTCCTATAAACAAGGCACATTATCCACACCTTCTTACCCAAGCATGTCAATCCTTGAAGATGCTAGGCCAATAATAGTCAGCCCTCATGATCTTGGTAGTTATGATCCTTGGAGAGAAATGGCCCCCTATTATCCCATCATGGAAATTTTCAAGCAACATTATAAACTAGTCATTGTCAATGCATCTCAATAGCATACCATTAACATCTCTTTTAAACAACATGTCATCCACAAGATAAAAGGGTATATATATTACAATCTAAAATACCTCATTTGTGATTTATTCATATTATCAGGGTACTCACCTTTTTAGAGAAATTTGATCATGTCCCATGTCCAATTTTTAGAGACAATGAACTAGTTGGTTGGGGACACTCATGATTGACTAGAGCTTATTCTTTTGATTCATGCATATCTTAAGCTATATGTTCACAAAGGCATTTACCCCTTACCATTTTTATCACTTTGATATCAACATCATATTCTATCACTTTGGTGATCCACCCCACCATCTTTTCATTAAGATCCCTATTAAAAAGAAACTCATTGGTGCTAGGATGAAAGATCATAACCTGAATCTTGTTATTTACCACCATATGTTTTAATTTATTTAGTCCTCTTATAATAACAAGGACTTACTTCTCCATAAAGATATATCTAGCTTCACATTCTTCTAAACCTTGACTGACGAATGCAATTGGCTATTCCATGCCCTCATTATTCTTCTACATCATCATGGCTAAGATATTATCAAGGTTAACAAATTAATAAAACATGAATTCCTTAGTAAAATCCAAATTCACAAGGGTAGGAGCTTCTACAATTACTTTCTTTATGGCTTCAAAACTGGTCTTACCCTCTTTGCTCCAAGAGAAGACTTGGTTCTTCTTAAGCATAGATGTGATAGGTTTTACTAAAGATTCAAAACAAGGTATGAATCTTATTAGAAAATTTATTTTTACCAATAAACTTTGAATACCTTTCTTATTTAAGGGAAATGATGAACCTAAGATATCCTCTACTCTCTTAGGATTGATAGTCAGACCATTCTTGGAAATAATATGTCCCAAGATCTTACCTTCATGAACAATAAAGAAGAACTTATTTGGATTAAGGGATACCTCATATTACCTGCATATTTCAAACACTTACCTTAAATTTTGCATGTGTTCATCTACATCTTTATAAAATATTTTTATATCATCTAGATAAACCAATACCAACTCATTGATTAAACCTATAAAGGTGATGTCCATTGCTCTTTTAAATGTGGCATCAACATTGGATAGACCAAAAGGAATTTTCCTATAAATAAATGTCCCCCATTTGGTAGTAAAGGTTGTCTTGAACTGATCATCTTCATTGACTAAAATCTGATTGTATCTTGAATATCCATCTAACAAAGAGAAACATTGAGAACCTAAAACCATCTACAGAATCTGCTCCATCAAGGGTAGAGGATAGTGATCTTTGAGTGACACTCAATTAAGGTCTCTAAAGTCTACATAAAGCCTTATCTCCCCATTATTATTTATAACATGAACAAGATTAGCCACCCATGTTTAATGCTTAATGGGAAATATTATCTTAGATCCAAGGAGCATGGTGAGCTACATCCTCATGAGTTGTTCAACCTTAGGGTTGATGGGTCTTTGATTTTGTTTAACTAATTTAACTCCTAGTTCCAACTCAATGGTATCATGTTCTAGGCTAGGGTTGAATAACTTGAGTTCCTTATATTCCCAGTCAAACATATCATCAAAATATCTACATAGTTTAATGAATTCTTTCTTTTCTAATATAGAACATACCTTGCCTAGTTTGAGGAGTTTATCTTTGAAGATAAAGACCATTTCATAATTCTCCTCCTTTTTATATAAAATCACTTTTTCCTAACTCTTCTAATAATTTTAATTAAAGACACTTTCTAAGGTCACCAAACCCTTAGGTATCTTATTGGTATTTAATTGCATAATCTGGTTACCCAACTATTCTTGGAGTCTTCCCTGATTTCTTGAGGAAAACTTAGCCTCATTTTTCAAGAAACATGTAACGTGTTTATCACTATAAAAATATTTCCAAGAGACATAATTATTATGTATAGAAGGTATAATAATTATCTTAATATTAGACAATTTTCCTTCATCCTTTATGTAGTTGGAGTGTCGAATTGGGCTCTTATGGTAGCTAGTCTATCAACATGACTATTCTATTCCCTTAGGACTGAGTGAATGTTGAATGCATTGAAGTTTTCAATTAGGTCCCATACCCAATGTATATATGACTTAAGCAAAGTTTTATTTAAAGAAACCACCTTCTTCACCTAGTGCACAACCAACTTACTATCTCCATACACTTGATGTTTCTTGACCCCTTTTCTCCTTGCCCATTGAAGGCTGTGAATCAAACCTTCATACACAACCAAATTACAAGTGCAAATGAAATGAAATATATATGAAGCATAGTATTTTTATTTGGATCGATATAAAAACATAACACTAGCCCCTACACTATCTTTACTTCTTGAGCCATTAAAAAACATCTTTCACAATGCATCATTTTCTCCCTCTTCCTTGGCAAGTAGAGGTGTATATATTCCATCTATATGGATATAATATGTCCCTAGATTAGTTTCCTCCATGAGAGCATAAGGATACTACTCATAATTATTATTACCATATTCATCAAGAAATAAATATTCAATGCCCTCAAGCTTGTAAGAAATGTCATCATTTAGAATAAAATCCTTTTCTTCATGAATAACATAGTTTAAATTAGAACTTGTTTTGATGTAAGGTTCGTTATGAAAAATTATAAGAGGTTGTGTCATAATTATCACCTTCAAACCATACCACATATTGAAGGCCAATAAGGACCAATTAATTGAAAGATATCCACCAATATTGGTATTAAATTCCCTTGACAAGCAGATTATAAAGTGGGCGGGGAGATCAACAACAAGTATGTCTTACAAGATAGAAAAGCTAGAATAGTCATGTAGGAAAACCTTCAAGTTTTTAATCAGTCCTATGGTTTTGGTAGGGGTATCATCCATATATATAACTCCTTTACTATGAGGCTCATACTTGAAACCCAATTTGTTAGCTACTACCTTGGGCATGACTGAAATTGAAGCTCTGCTATCCACTATGCAATTATGGACCAACTTATCACCTACTATGAGAGTGAGATAGAATGGTGGAGGTTTCTCAGCCCTAGTGGATGATTCAAAAATGGTACTAAGGATACTTTTAAGGAAGACATTAATTTTAATTTGATTAGAGGATGAAGGACTAGTAGGAATAGTGGACAATTTCTTTTGTAATAATTCCTTTTGGCTAGGCATATGTAAAACATCCCAAAGGGAGATGGATGTTTTAATACTCTTAAAATAATCTATAAGATTTAAAGAAGATATACCTACTTTTTCTTGGGATCTTGTAGATAGATAAATACTTGAAACTTGAGGGGTAGGGGTAACCCCTTGAGACACCATAGCTTTCTCTCCATTTTTATTGGCATCCATGAATTGGTTTGACTACCTATCTTATCCCTACACCAAATTTTTATGATCTAGTACCTTATCCTTTGTAGTGATGGTAGAGATAGGATTGTATGCATTAGCAAGAATATTAGGATTAGGCTACCATTGGTTTCTCCCTCTTCCATAATGTTTACCATACTATAGTTGATAGGAGTAAGGGTTTTGATAAGCACCTTGTTATGCATTAGCTTTTTAAATCTAATCTCTTAGCCTTTGAATTTTTGAATCTTTGTTCATGATATTATCCTCCTTCTTAGGAGTATCTCTAGGCTTGGTATTTATGTTAGGAGTTTGAGACACATTTTAAGAATTAGTAGAAGCATGAGACAATAGAGGCATAGACACTTTAGGTGACAATCCTCTAGCTTGGATGAGACTATTATCAGCTTTAATAACAAGATCATATGCTTCAAGGAGGGTGAAACCACCCATATATTGAAGCATGATAGTAATTTAAGTCCTAATGACTTTCAAGTAAGTAGGGAAAACAAAGATAATAGGTGGTCTCATGGGAGGAGGAAACCTATGCCAATTCTTATGAAACCTTTTGTTTAAATTATGCATTATTTCCTTGGGTCCCCTTTTTAACTTTCATTTCTAAATCTTGAAGTCAATAACACTCCAAAATCATCCCATGTTGTGATGCATCCACCTTCTAAATTCCTATACCAATCAATATCCTTCCCTTTAAGAAACATGCAAAGAAGCCTAATGGTAATGTTCTCTCATAAAATATTATGGAAACTACAAAAGTTAGAGACATATCTAATGTGCTCATTAGGTGTGATATGACTCTCACCTCACCATTCAATGTGGGCACACCTTTTGTGGCATTGGGAGGGATGGCATCATATGCATGAAGTTGAATGGAATTATTAGTGTTGAAGGTGGGAAAATCATAAGGTCTATCCATATCTTCTTCAAGATCTTCCACTTCCTTAGCCTCTACCTCTTCTTCCTCTGTAGAAAAATATACTCATTATTCAAAGGGTAGATTATGATGTGGATATTGAATTTCAAGAGGGATCTTAAGTTGAATGGTTAGATTAATAGGATCAAATGATCTAGTAGAATATGACCTAGTGAGGACCATGAATTATAGGGATAATTTTATAGAAAAATAATGGTCTAAAACTATATTTACTTTGAGGAGTCACCAAATACTAGGTATTACACCATTTTACAGTTGGTGTTTGTTAAGACTAGCATTCACCTTGACAAGTTTTACTGAAGATAATGGGTCCCATTATGCCATAAATGTTGTCAATAAATCTTTCACCCTAGAAGAGGTTGTTCAGTCTTCTTCCAAATTTGGGCAACATGGGAAAATTCATATGTATGTGGGTGTACCTATATCAAATATAATCCTCTAGGTTTAAGGGCTAGCTCCTTAAATATATTGTGCAATGTTTGTCACTTAAACTACAACTTGTTTAGTTATAAAATGTATAAATTGAACTTACTATAAAGAATGTGATACACCAAGAATATCTTCCACATGACCATCATATTTATACCACACCAAAATATAAAATACATACTAGTCTCTAAGTTTTAATAGATTATAACATGAGTATTTCTATATAGAGGCAAAATGTGAATAGTGACTCAAGGTAAATGAACCAGAGGGCATATTGTACACTCAAAGGAAAATTGTACACTTGAAAATATTTACACACTAGAATACACTCTATATGACCTATTAGATTAAGAAATATTTCTTAGACATGAAAGGATAAGGGAATGAATGATAGAGAGTTATCACTTCTCATCACCATACATCACTTGTAGACTTAGACAATTTTTCAAAACTTAGAAAACAAACTTGTATTAACGTTCAAAGGGAAATATCACATCAATTGAATAGGCCTTCACCATACATGGTGTGGTTTTATTTTATAATTGGTCAAGACCTATACTTATATAAGAAAAGGTCACAATAAAATGGGGCCTTGGCATTCAAAAAGGGAATCAATCCATTCAAATGTTTCAATCGTAGTTACAACTAGTTTCACAAATTATGCTCCTTTAGGCCATTTGATTGATCACCATCACTTTTAGTAGCTACATATTTAAAATATTCCCTCTTTGATCCTTATTGGTTATTAAAATGGTGGAATCAAACATTCCCACTATGTTCAATCATCCATCTGGTTAGAACAACGAGATCAATCTATTAGGGCTTTATCTTGATTCATGCCAAAGAGGGGATAAAGGTCACTCTTATACAACTAGCTTTGATAATGGCCACTAAATTTTATGTGTCTTACTCTATAGGTCTTCAATGGTATCATCCAATCCCAAAATATCTTCTCTTAGCTTAAACTGAATCGTGCTCAAGATCAGATCCATCATGCTTGCTTGCCTTGGTCATAAGCTAACCTTTCATCCTGCATCTAAGTCATTTAGCTCCTCTTTATTCTAATTGATAATAAAAAACTAGTTCAAATTATTGATCTCATGACTCATATCTCTCCACTAGATTGTTTTATGCATGGATTCCTGTAAGTCTTCTACCAATTGAATGTGCTTGTACCACTTGTCATGTACCCATTCACCCTTAAGGTTTATTTACCATTTTGAATTAGCTCACTCTATTGGATTTTATAGGTCTAAATAAGTGTGAGAACTTTAATATACCTTTTAATTTTTAACCTTATCCCTACTTACACCATGTGTCAAATGCATGTTAATCCTTGGGATCCCACTATCAGTCTGTAGCTTCATGTACTTGTGCCATGTGTTGATATCTTGAGCTATCTACCTATTTGACTCATCTCACACCATTGGATTAAGATGTATAATTGAGTGAGGACTATTGATATTTTTAGGACCCATAGTTTGAAACCCAATGGCTACTTCATGATCTTAAAATTTATGATCTACAAGATGTTATTTGATGTTCATATGACCATAATTAATGGTCATGTGACCATCAAATTTAAGCTCAAAAGGACTTACTTTATTTGAGCTTAAAATTAAAATTATCATGAACGTCTCTATATTTTCAAATATATATGGATAGGTGGAGGGATTTGAATTTGACATCTACAGGGTTGCCTAGGACCTTTCAACATCAAATGACTATTTCCTTTGGACCTTTTGCTGGACAATTCTTTTGGGATTTTTATGGGACACTTTTTCTAAAGTAATTAATTTTCCTTATCCTTTCCTTGAATAATTATTATAGAAAAAATACCTAAAATAATTCATACCTTGGTCCCTCTCACTATAGAAAGATCTTTTAGAGAAAATGTAGAGGACACTTTCCCAAGAAACTAACCCTTCTAACTTTTCGCATTAGATCATTTCCCTGAGAAAATTACCCTTTGAGGAGGTTATTTTGGACACTTTTTTTGGAAAAGTTCCCTTTGGGATTTATATTTTGGGTCAACTCCTCTAAAATATATCCTTTAGAACTTATTTTTGGAGGCCCTTTCTTATAGAAGAATTCTTTCAAAAAAAATGTTCAGGATAATTTTCCTAAAAGATCTTTGTGTTGCCTTTTACCTCAGACATTTTTCCTAAAGGAATTAGTCATTTGCCTTTGGAAAAGTACCCATTGTAAATCCTAAAAAGTGTCATTTGGGAATTTTAAAAGTGTCCTTTAGGAAAAGCTTTTTGGACACTTTTCTTCGAAAGAAATCCTTTGCAAATCCTGAAGTGGACCATTTTCCTAAGAAACTACCCTTTGGGAAAGTTGTAGAGGACACTTGATTGAAAAGGTGTCATTAAATATAAGTATTTGGACCACTTTATTGAGAATTTACCCTTTTAAACCTTTGAAAAGTCCCCCTCAAATAAATCACCCTTTGGGTAAATTATTTCAGAAAAAATTTCTAAAACAATTCATGACACTTAGCCAAACACCATGAAATAAAAATCCTTATAGAATTAACACTTGGATAAAAGACCAAAACAAAGCTTATGAACGAAATAAAACTTGTACATTTGTTGTGATATTTTCATGAAACAATTCCTATGAAAATTTATAAAGGCTTCAATCACATGGCCAAAATTTGAACAAAACTCCCAAGTGCAACCTTAGGCTTTTTTGGACCTGCTCTTACAACTGCTCAACACCATGAAAATCTATTACTTGCATATATGATCAAAATGATCTTAAGACATCAGAAGACACAAATATTAGGTTAGGTCATGACCCACTTGGAATATTAAATGACATCAAACAAATCCACAACACACCCTATGACATTATAAAAGGCCTCTATACAAGATTTTGACTATAGGGGGATTTACCCATTTTGGGTTGTGAGGAAAAAATGGTCAATAGTACATTTTGATCTAGTTTTCTTTTCAAGATTTTTATTCTTCAAAACTTATCTTCAGTTTTTATTCATCATATAATATTCATTTTGAATTTTTGTTTAGAGTTTTTTCATCAGACATTTTGTTCGAATAATCATTCTAAACGAGTTGTCTTTTATTGGGCATTTTATATCTAAATTTTTGTTCAAATTTTTTTTTGGTCTTTGAGTTTTGTGTTTCAAATATTTCATCATAAAATTTTTCTAAAATATTCATAATTATATTTATGTGATTCATATATTTTACTCTTTGGACTTTTTATATCAATAATTTTTTTTTTAAACATTTATTTTTATAGATTTGGTCTTCAATAATTTTGTTCAAACTTTGTGTTTAGAATATTTATTCAGATATTTTGTAAAATTAGTCCCAACACAAAACTTGAATCCTAATTTATGACTACCAAAATATTTATAGACTGAGCCAATAAATCAAAAACACTTCCTGATACTTACAAAGGCAGCTTGCCAACTAAACTAACAAAACTTGAACTATGCAATAGTACAAAACATATGAAAGTTGGGAATTTATAACGAAAGAATTATAATTAAATTATAAAGGATATAATGTAAAACCATTTATTTATTCATTAATCATGAATGAATTCAAGCTTTACTATTATCCTATGAATAAAATCCCTCGCAACTTGCAAAACAATTAACAAGCAAACAAACCACTAGTAGAGGAGAATTTTTCATAGAGAACATAAACAAACTACAAGCACTACATATAATTACAATGGAATCATCATCTAAGAGTTTCATAGGAACACTTCCACTATTACCATTCTCTATCAAGGATTTTATTGATCTCACAAACATGGTATATGATGTAACCATCTTCGATAACAAGTATGGGAATCACTCAAAATTATGGGATATTGTAGACTATATTGACATGTTTTTGCTAAATATAAATCTATCTACCACAAAAAAAACCTCACTAAGACTTGATCTCACTAAATAGATAAGCACTATACTTGGTTTTGGCTAAGCTTGAGGTGATACCCTACATTGACCTTTTACGAGATTTATTCTTTACAGGGAATATTACACAAGATGCATTTTTACACAACATATACAACTATACAATTATGGTGTGTATCTCTAGAGCTAAATTTTAAAGGTATTTATCACTACCATCTCCATATGTATTTTTTTATAAGCATAGACTAGTTTTGTGGAACCAACAGAATTAAATGGATAAGGTTTTGAGCTCATGGCTTTTCCCTACATAAATTATGACACATAAAGGAAAGAATCTCACCCCTAACAAATTTAGAATTAGGGTAAATATTGGGATTGTACCACTTCATAGGGTGTATGGGATGCCTAATATATATTTTATTAATATGGATTGGGTGCATTTAATTTATTTGATGATGACCAGTGATGTAACTTTTTCCTTGGGAGAAATCATCAGCTTCCAATTGAGAGATCAAGTCATGTATAAAACTAAATGGTCCACTCTAGCTAGCCACTTCTACATGATGTCTTGTGTTTTGGATGTTGTAATGGGCACAATGTATAAGTTCATTATCAAGCTCTATAGCCCATTTATAGATTTTGTTAAGAATCACATTTGCAATTATTACCAGTTCATGCATATTTATGCATATACAAATCACATGGTTTGAATTATTAAGGATGTCTATCTTCAAGTATGGCAGGCTATCCATGGGTCTCCACTTCCAAAAATTGGATCAAACATAGCCAAAATACTAGTTGTAAGGGGTGACTACTAGTTATACCATAATAATATGGTAAATATGATTGTTGGCCATAAGGTCAATCCCCTAGGCTTCCCCAAATACATACTAAACAAGTTAGCAGAGCAATAAATTACTTATCGACTATGGTGGACTATCAAGAAATACTTGATCAAAAACAAGAAAATCACATATTATGGGTCACATCCAATAATTCATATAATGTGTTACACATAGAATAATAACTTTGTATAAATAGGCAACAAAATAAAAAGCTATCATTTGCTTACCGTGCCACACAGGGACTAGGACCCCCATGGTAACATAAAAAGACACTTTCAAGGCTTTGGTATCCCATACCAACATGTTCATTATGATCATGAATTTTTATTTTTGAATTCAAAGGATGATGCTTAGGTTTTGGAAATGACCCAAATTATGGGCTTGAAGGAGGATCACCTAAGTATAATTAAGAAAGAGCCATCAATTTTGATACAAGAAATAAATATAAGGATGTCACCTTATAAAGGATGGCCAACTTTGTTATAGGAATAATAATTGAGAGGGGAAGGGGTGAGTTAGTGATACAATAAAATAAACTTAAATTCCAATCCTTCAAACTCTTAACCATTCAACATAAGCATTCATGAAGCATATAAATCATTCATTATAATGAACAAAGTAAACTATGCAAGATCAAAGCACATAACACATGAATTATGTTCAAAAACCTCATGGGGGATAAAATTCACTCTCAATACTAGAAACACATGGACTATAGTCCTATAATAGATCACAAACAAGATACTTTAGTGAAGCACCCAATTCACAAGGAACACCAACCCATAATAATAGACAAGCACCCACTTGCCCTAGACATTGAGCACCCACACAAAACCTTATAATATCAACACCTATATAACTCTAATTACCTTCCAATATGATGGATAAATAGTGAATAACAACTCTCTTCAACCCTTCACACTTTATCAAGCCTTCACACACAAGTAATGCATCCAAAATAACCTTTTGGATCACTCTACACCTTTTAGCTCATCCTCAATCATAAACCTTACAAAAAACTAATAAAACATTATAAACATGAACAATAGGTCACCCAAATATCCCTCGCACTAATTTTATGATCAATACATCCACCAAGCTTACTCACACTTCTCTTTTTCTTCGCACATTCACTCTGGAAACCTTCATCTTTGATTTTGTTCTTTACAGAGTCTACATAATCACCACCTTCTTGGTCAACCACAAGATATTAATTAAACATTAAGGATTTTAACTGACATATAAAAAACATAAACACCACCTTCATAGGTAAACCATATATTTGATATATCACCCTTAAGTAGCAACACCTTTCAATTAGGCCTAAGTAGCCCTTTTAGGTCCATGGAGACCTATTCATCCCTTTAACACTTCACTAAACAAAAATAGACACGTAAGACCAATTAAAATCACATAGGTCAATGAAAAATTACCCCTAACACATCCTAAATTTATTAAATTCATCACTACACACATTTGCATATGCAAAACCTATCAATCATCTACCTTGTACATGAAAATATCATAAATGAATAATTAATCAACTTCCAAGCAATGTTTCATACTAAATTTGGATTGGTAAAACCTCCAAAATCCATAAGTATTATCCTCAAGTATTTTAAAACATTATATAATATATAATTTAATATGAAACATCCAAACACCATCAATAAAATCTCAAACATCCTTCTCGGGTCACTTGTAGAAGAAAGTCAAATGCTTAGTCAACTTTGAACCATAATAAATGCAATTGTATGACCATTCGAACATAAAAATAAATTTATATATATTTACCTTAAATTTAACTACCACTTCTACTTTTACTCCATCATTAAATTCATCAATAATCAAAATTTATAGGTAAAACATTGAAGATTGGTTTTCCTTTGTAAATTCAAATATTTGAATTCCAACAGTCACTAAAAAATGTAAATTTGACTATGGAAAATGATGAAATCAACCTGGGAGATAAATTTTTCACTATAATAATTTTTTATAAACATAATTTTAAGGTTTTAAATCTGAAAAACATGTTTTAGTCACAAAATGGAAAAGACCCATGTGGCCACTTTCTTCGGAAACCTTCACACGTGTGAGTGTTGACATCATCAATCTGCTTAGGAAACTTTGCCAAGATGACTAGGATAACCTAGACCTTCACAAGACTAATAAAATGGATTAATTTCACTTTAAAAAGTAAACCAACCACTCCTTACACCGTATATTTCCCTTTAAACAAGTTAAACACATCATCAACATCCATCATCTTGCCTAACCAAGCAAACATTGCAAGGTCCATGCATGATAACTAAAGTACACTTTCTTATTAACCTAATAACATAATTTACACCTCATGAACACTATTTTACACCTTGGAGACTCATTGACATTACCTCAACAATCTCCCCCTTTGTCATTGATTCAACACTTATAAACAACAACATAAAGCTATACACATACTCTTTCTCCCCCTTTGACACAATGATAAAGTGGGATTAATTGCTGATCCTGAAGACATTTAAATTTTTTAAAACACAAAATAAATAAGGCACCTCATATTATATATGATATAAACTCCCCCTATCACTCTACATACCATTTCTTACCATGACTACCTCAAGCCTACTCATTGACAACACTCTTCTTTGACCATGCATTGCTATGTGAGGAAGTAATGAAAAATATCAATCAAAAGAGAGTTATCACACCTTAATAAAATTGAGAGTAAATACCCCTAATTCAATTGAACTTAGGCACCCCTTCATCGCCTTCAAACCATCTCCAACCATGATGAAACTTCATAGTTGCCTTCAAATTTTCTCTCACAAGCCAACTCCATGATCACCAACAAATGTTCAATCCAATATTAAAACATGAAAGATTATAAAAATAGATTAAAAACCTCATATCAGTACAATAATACCTTGTTATTTGGATAAAATGACCAAAAAGTCCATTTAAATCGCCTAGCCTTGTCTAGAGGCCTTGTAGCCCTACCTAAACCTTGCAAAGCCCATAAAGTTATGTGTAAAGACATTCATGACTTGAAATTACATATATTATGAAGTTTCATATTCCCACTCATTCATGCCAATTTTAATCATCCAGCTCTTCCTTTGCACCATAGCTCCTCCATAAATTGTTCTGCCAATTAGCCTTCTATTTGCACAAATGTTCAACCATAGAAAAAACCATACACTTCAAAATGAATGCAAAGTAATTTTTGATCACCAATTTGGCTATTTAATCAGATTAAGTATCCTAATACCTCAAATCCTTTGGGAATATCATTAACCCACATGTGCTAAAACACTAGGGCATCAAATAGAAATGTGGTCAACTTATCATCTTCTAGTCAATGTGAGATCCTAAAACTTTTCTCACACTTGTAGGTCACCAATACACACCACTAGACCAATTATTGAGGTTTGAAACCTTGGTTAACCCATATAACCATGGACATGGTTTTTGTCCTACTAGCATTTAACTAGAGACTTTTATACCTGAAAACCATAAAAAATTCAAATTTCCCTCAAGAGGACTTCAAAGACTAAAACCACTTAGAACACAATTTTATGAGATAAATACACCTTTATATTCCATAAATTCACCTTGAATACTCACTAATATTCATTTGACACCTGGAAAGCTCACAACTATGCCTGCAAACCCTATGCATACCCCTATCACTATTCCTAAACACCTTAAACTAATCATGTGATCAATATCATACCTTTAAAGTACCTTTTTAATTTATTCACATCAAATAAAACTATTTTCAACCCTTGGTTAGCCTTATAAATCTCAAAAACACCAATTTTGCATGAGGAGCTCTCACTAGGTAGTGAACACTAAGCAAAATGGTCAAAATGAACAAACGGTCATGAATGGTTCATTTAACCAACTTATCAAATTTTAACCCATGTAATACACTTGGATGAGTCCTTTATACACTCCAAATCAATCTTACATTAATTCTTTAGGATTTGGCCAACTAAACCAAACTTAAAAGATTCAGTAAAACTTGCCTTTAAGACCAATGACCCTGAGTAGATTTCTTGAAACTTTTCATCTCTAACCTCTAGAACAATCTCATGAACTTGTTTTTCTCCATTAATCAATGAAATTATATTGATTTATATAAAAGGATATGACTCCCAAGCTTTGTCTTATATATTGAAATGTTGCTTTTATCAATGGTTTAGTCATAATATCTGTAAGTTGTTCTTTTGTAGGCACATACTCCAACTTAACATTTTGATTACTCACTTGTGCTCTCAAGAAATGATATATAATAGGAATGTGATATGATTTTGAGTGCATAACAAGATTATTTTAGATACTAATTACACTATTATTATTACAAAAGATAGGACAAGGTCCATTTTGTCTTACCTTATAGTCTTCCAAGGTTTTCTTTATCCATATTACTTGAGTGCAATAAGAAGAGACAACTATATAATCAACTTATATAGTTGATAGGGATACATAGGCTTATTTCTTTCTTATAAAATACACCAAGCATTCACCCATGAAGAAAACACAACCAATGGTACTCCTCTTATCATCCACACACCCTGCCCAATCTGCATCAGTGTATGTCCTTAGAGTGAACTCTTTGCTCCTGGGATACCATAAACCATATTTTATGTTTCCCTTGAGATACCTCAATATCCTTTTGACTAATTTCAAGTGAGACTCTCTAGGATCAGATTGAAAACTACCTATAAGGCCTACTTCTCACATGATATCATGCTTATAATTAGTAGAGTAAAATTGAATTCCAATCATGGATCTATACAAGGTTTGATCAACATTTGATGAGTCATGTTGTTTACTTAACTTACATCCTATGATCATTAGAGTAATCATTATCTCATTATCCATCATTTTAATCTTATTTAGCATATCCTTCATGTATTTTTCCTTTGAAATTAATATACATACATCAAGTTGGTTAATCTACAATCCTATAAATAAAGAAAGTTATCCCAACATTGTCATTTCAAACTGAGTCTTCATAACATCTACAAACTTTCTAATCATGTTGTCATTATCAGATCCATAAATAATGTCATCAATAAATACTACCACTAAGTGATGATTTCCCTCTATCTTAATGAATAAATTGCTATCAACTACCCCTCTTTTGAACACTTGGCTCAATATGTACTATCTAGCCTATCATACCTAGATCTATGATCTTTTTTAAGGCCATACAAATCCTTCTTTAGTTCACAAACACAATCCTAATTAATTTTCATTGAAAAATATTTAAGTAGCTCAATATAGACTTTTTTTGTCTAATTTTCCATTCAAAAATGCATAATTCACATCCATTTGATAAAATTTGAAACCTTTGAAGCTATCATATGACAAGAAGAGTCTAATTGCTTCTATTCATCCCATAAGAAAAAAGGTCTTATCAAAGTCTATCCCTTAAAATTGAGCATATCCTTTAGACACTAGTCTAACCTTATTTCATATGACCTATCCTTTCTGATTCATCTTATTTCTAAATACCCACTTAGTTCCTATCATATTTTTATCTCTTTGCCTATGTACCAAATCCCATGTTTCATTCCTTACAATTTTATCAATTTCCTCATCCATTGCACATGTCTAATTTTCATCTTTTATAGATTCAAAGAATGTTTTGGGATAAACCTTGGATAATAGAACTGTGTCTTGTTGATTATGATTGATCAAAATTCTCCTTCTAGTCTAAAAACTTGCATTCACATCTCTAATTACCTGGGAAATTGGATGATCCTTTTTTATTCTCATAGATGGAGCTTTGGTGTCCTATATTACCTCTTCTTCTTCATCATCTAACTGATCAGATATGCCTTCATTATTTGAATTAGAGTTCTCTGTAGTGTCATTTATCTATAAGTTAGGCTTCTTGATTTCACCTACCTCTTCAACCCTTACATTTGAACTTTCAACAACCTTGTGAAGTCTATTATTGAAGCATTTGTAAGCAGAAATTATGAAGTAATAAATAAAGAAGATACCCTCATCATACCTTAAACCAAATTTTCTAAGATTTTATTCATCCCTCTTGATAAAACACTTGATCCCAAATAGTCTAATATGTTTGACATTAGCTCCCCTATTTTTCCATATCTCATATGGATTCTTATCACAATTTACTCTAAATTTGCATCTATTCAAGATGTATACTAATGTATTAGCAACCTCTTCCCAAAAACCATCAAATAATTTGGAATCTTGAAGCATGGTTTTACTTATCTCTTAGATATTTCTATTTTCCTTTTAACTACCCCATTCTATTGGGGTGTCCTAGCACTAGAGTACTATCTTCTAATAACTTGGTCTTCAAAAAGGTATCAAACTCATAAGACCAAAATTCATCTCCTCTATCTAATCTCACACACTTGATTTTGCTCCCTTTTCATTTTGAACAAGAGTTTTGAATTATTTAAAGTTTTCAAAGGCTTTTTATTTTTATTTAAGGAAATATATCCAAGTCATCCTAATAAATTCATTAATTAATAGCGTAAAGTAGTTGTTACCTTGAATACCTTGAGTTCTTTTAGGTCCACATAGGTCAGTGTGGATCAACTCCAATAGTAATATGGTGGAATTATCCTTGGATTTGTATATTATTTTGGTTTTCTTCTCATGAAGGCATGAATTTCAAAGAGTAAGAGGAATATTAGTGATTTTAGGCATATACCTCAATAATCCTTTTGAATTGATCCTCACCAAGTTGTAAAAATTTAGACGTCTAAGTCTTCTATGCTCAATCCAACTTTCCTCTAATTTATTCATGAAACACTCCTCCCTTTTGGATCTATGTAACACATACAAGTTGTTGTCTACCTTGTGTATATTTGTAACTAATTTTATATACTTGGCTCTTCTCACTTTACACCCTTTATCATGAAAAGTTAGATCATTTCCTTGCTTACACATTTAGCTAACACTTAGAATATTGTGTTTCAAACCTTATACATATAAAACATTATTTACTTTTAGTATGACCATTATACAAACTTATAGAACCTTTGCCAACTATGTTAGCAGAATTATTGTCACCAAATCTCAATGAACCTAAATTATGTTTTTTGAGAGAGATAAAATTTATCTTTTCTCCTATCATATGACTTGACAATCCACTATCTATGTATCATTTCTTGTTTTCATCCTCTTAAGTATGCAAGGTAGTTTGGACAAACATTGACTCTTCCTTTGGTGCACTACCATAATTTTGCTTCCTTTTTTTCAATATTGTATGTCTTCCTTGATCCATTTGATGGTGTCAATGATTTGCATGTACTTTTTATAATAGGCCCTTTTACATTACATGGCTATATGTCCCTATTGGTTGTAGTTGTAGCATATAACCTCATTCTTATTTTTTTAAGAGAAAGTACAATCCTTATATCTATGACCATATTGACTACAAGTGTAATAATGCCCATTTAAGACATAACTATATTTTTTCATGTTATACATTCCTTTTACTTGATCATCAATTACTCAAGAAGTTTCATATTCAAATTATTTGATAGATTTAGGACTTTATTTATATTTAGACAAAATCACATCTATATATGTCATAGTTTTATATTACAAATGATCAATTCTTTGATATAACCATGTATCCATCATGTCCTACAAATTCTTGATTATTTCTAGTTTATCTATTTGTGTTTTCACACCATCAATGATTGCATTAATCTCATAACATATTTAGTAAGTTAGATATATTTATTATTATTAAATCTTTCATTCTCTTCCTCTAGATTTTTTATCTTTGATAAATCACATACTAACTCACCTTCAAGATATGTCTCAACCTCTTTGTCAACCATTATACCTTTGATCACCTTCAAGTGGTTAAACTTGCAAAGAAGGTATGGATCTGATACCAATTGTTATAGTTACAATCATTGAGAATGGGGGGATGAATTAGTGATGAAATAAAACCAACTTCAATTTCAATCTTTCAAACTCTTAATCATTCAACATAAGCATTCATGAAGCGTATAAACGATTCATTGTAATAAATAAATAAAATTATGCAATATCAAAGCACATAGCACATGGATTATGTGTAAAAACCTCATGGGGGATAAAACCTATTCTCAAACCTAAAAAAACATGGACTATAGTCCTATAATATATAAAAAACAAGAAACTTTAATGAATTACCCACTTCACAAGGAGCACCAACCCTTAAGCATGGGCAACCACACACTTGACCTAGATGTTGAGCACCCAGACAATACCTTATGATATCAATACATATATAACTTTTATTTCCTTCCAATATGATGGAAAAATAGTGAATAAAAACTCTCTTCAACCCTTCACACTTTCTCAACCCTTCACACAGAAGCAATGCATCCAAAACAACATTTTGGATAATTTTACACCTTTTTTATCATCATCAATAATCAACCCTATAAAACACTATTACAACATCATAAATATGACCACTAGGTCATGAAAATATCCTTCACACTACTCTTCTCTTCAATCCATCCACAAATCTTACTCACACTTCTCTTTTCTTCACACATTCACTTTAGAAACCTTCATCTTTGATTTTGTTATTTATAGAGTCTACATGATCACCACCTTCTTAGTCAACCACAAGACATTCCTTAACCCTTAAGTATTATATCCCACATATAAAAATATCAAAAACACCATTATAGGTTTATGATATCTTTGATTGATAACACTTAAGCATCAACACCTTTCAATTAGGCTTAAGTAGCCCTTTTAGGTCTATAGAGACCTATTCATCCTTTTAACACTTCATCGATCAAAAATAAAAACACAAGACCACTTCAAACCACATAGGTCCATGCCAAATTACCCATAATACATTCTAAACTGATTAAATTCATCACTACACACCTCTACATATTCAAAATCCATCAATCATTTGCCTTGTACATGAAAATATCATGAACGAACAAATAGTCAATTTTCAAGTAATGGTTCATACTAAATATGGATTGGTCATACCTCCAAAATCCATATAGATTATTATCATAGAGTATACAAAATTATATAATAAATAATTCACTATGAAAAATTCAAACACCATGAATAAAAACTCAAACATCCTTCTCGAGTCACTTATATAATAAAGTCAAACCCTCAGTCAACTTTGAACCACAATAAATGCAATTATACAACTAGTCAAACCTCCAAATCAATTTTCTTGGATTGATTTGAAGTTATATATCACATTGATTTTTAATAAATCATCAAGTTCATCCATCATAAGAATTTATATGTAAAGCATTGTAAACTAGTCTTCCTTTGTAAATTCAAATATTTGAATTCCAACAATCACTAAAAAATGTAAATTTGACTATGGAAAATGATGAAATCAACATGGGAGAGCAACTTTGAACTATCACAACTTTTGATAGAAATCATGTCAAGGTATGAAATTTTAAAACATGTTCTAAGAATAAAGATTAACACACCCATGTAACCACTTTCTATTGACACATTCACATGTGTGAGTGATGATGTCATCAATTTTCTTACTTAGGAAACTCTACCAAGATGACTAAGATAACCTAGACCTTCACAAGACTACTCATATAGATTCCTTTCACCTGCACAAGTATACCAAGGACTCCTTACACCCCATATGACCCCTTAAACATGGTCAACATATCATCAACATCCATCATCTTACCTAACCAAATAAAGACTACAAGGTCCATGCATGATCACAAAGGCACACTTTGTCATTGACTTACTAGCATACTTGACACCTCATGAATACTCTTGTACACCTTGGAGACATCGTTGACAATACCTCAAAAAACATATGATTTTTGGAATATATAACCCCTAGAGTAGAGAAATATATAAGTATATCCTTCATAAGAACTTCCTTTTATGTTGAGAGCTGTCAAGAAAGAGGCTGGATTAACTAAACCTAATCCTAGTGGAGGTTTAGGGGATACAATTAGCATGCATTCCACTGATGAAGAAGATATAAAGTACCTATATGAATCTATATTATAAAAACATATATTTTCATCCTAAATACATGATTCTACAATGCTAGGGGTAGCTATAGAGAATGTTGTTACCTCATATCAATAAGGATCCTCCTTAGAAGCCAAGGAATCCCATCATAGTTAGTCCAATAATTGATCAATCACAAATTCTACCTTTAATTCCTCAACAATAAATGGAAGAAGAATAAGGACTTGGTGAAGAAGAATAATTAGAGAGATCTAAGGCATTGAGCCTCACAAATAATAAAGCAAAGGTATTCACACCATGGATGATTCAGCAAGTAAGAAGGCTTAGCCTTTAGACCATACTTCCCTAGTGTTTGTATCTATTCCTATTTTTAGTTCAGTCCTACTAAGTGCTATGTTGAAGATTCCCAGGCTAGAAGTTGTAACTCACACTCCTAATGTTTCATTGACTTCTTCATATTTATCTCACATTCCTATGCTTAGTCTAAAGGTATTAAAGGATTATTCCACTACCATTTCTCCATATTCCCCAACACTACCACCCACATCCATCATGGCCATTACTAATATTCCATCTAGGACTACTAGATTCAAGACTATAAAGAAGAAAATGGAAAAAAATAAAATTAAAATAGCCATGTACACTCCCCAACTCCATGTTTCATCCACACAAATCACTCTACCCATACCATCCACCACTTCATCCCAAGAGACCACCATCATAAGCTCAAGCAAGGGAAAAAGGGGAAATCAAGTCATCACAATCCATCCACTCCCCCAATATGGAGGTTTGGATTGATCCAAAATAATTTGTCCCTCCTTTCCTAACACAATATTAAAGGAAACTAAAAATAAATAGTAAAATGAAGATATTGAGGAGGATGTTATGGTTAAAAACACACAAGAGATATACCCCAATAATCTGGTGATTCCTTCATGGTCTATTGATCTTAGAGCCAAGGCTAATCAAATGCCCAATTTTAAAATCATAAAAACCCTAAGCAAGGGAAAAAGGGGAAATCAAGTCATCACGATCCATCCACTCCCCCAATATGGAGGTTTGGATTGATCCAAGATCATTTGTCCCTCCTTTCCTAACACAATATTGAAGGAAACTAAAAATAAATAGTAAAATGAAGATATTGAGGAGGATGTTATGGTTAAAAACACACAAGAGATATACCCCAATAAGCTGGTGATTCCTTCATGGTCTATTGATCTTAGAGCCAAGGCTAATCAAATGCCTAATTTTAAAATCATAAAAACCCTATTTTATAGGCCTTCTAAGGGCATTCAAAGGGTTAAAAATAGGAAGTTAAATAATGAAGCTAGCAAAGAGATGGTTATAGAAGAAAGACATGAGATTTATTTCTTATTTATAAGGAAAAATATAAAATTGGTGTGTTTCCCCTACAATGAATAATTTTCATCCCTATCTAAAGCACATAAAGATGCCATGGTGGTACTATATGAGGGAATAGAATAGGTAAGGCAAGAGATGGAAGCATAAATGGAACTCATCAAAAAATAACAATAGATTGTTCACATTCCATCAAGTATTGATGCTGAGATATAAGAGGTTACCTAAAAATGCTATAATTATTTAGTGGCATCAAAAGTAGTGAGGGATGAATTAGCCCCTCTTATTTTCCAAACTCATAAATTGTTTAATTCTTTTAAGGCATATGATAATAAGTTAAAATTTTTGATCTTATACACAACTAATAAGGCATACAACCATTTAGACCTAATGACACCATTAGATGTATTTAATGCCCTTAGTTTGGTGATTATTATAGCAAAGGAATCAAAAGAGTGGATAATAACAACTAGGGCATTGATCCCCAAATACCAAGAACACGAAGCACTCATCTTGCATAATTTTAATGACTTGAAATTGTCAAAGGAAAAGGATGTTACAGGAAAGATGATAATCAGAATAAATTTTGATCATCTTATTCAAGAAGATTCAATCAATTTCAAGAAAATTTTATAAGGGATTCCACTAGAAGATATTGAATAAGAAATAAGATTTACAAGGAAAAAGGTAGCTAAAGTTAAAATTTTAAAAATCAACTTTTAGATGACAAAGGTGAAGAATGCAAAGCTATAAGGGCAGGTTGGTATGGTACATAAAACCTCACTTATAAACTTGGATATTATATGGCAAAAGCACATGTCTCATAAGTATTTTTTTGATTTAGAAGCCAATAAGAAGAATTTTTAAGTGCCTACATCTATTTTGACACCGATGTCAATAGTTACAACTCCCACCAAAGTGAATTCAACCATGCAAATGTTGACTCAGCCTTAATGGTCAGTTTGGTGCATGTATATTCTAAATAGTAGCATTGTTTTTTTATTTATAGTTTTCTTATAATTCAAACATATTATAAAAATTTTCATATTTATTTTGTAAACATGCACATGTTGCATGACTTTGTAAAGGCTGACTTTAAACTATTGTCAAATGTAAGATAGCTTTATATGGTTTTTGAGACCACAGTTAGAACTGAAGATTTAAGTTCACCATGTAATGTATTTTGCATGTACTTAGAGGATGAGGTTACCCCTTCCCCAATTCTATTTAAATATATATAACCAACAAATATAAAGTCTTAGAATATTTTAATAAATAGGAGTAGAAGTAGTTTCGATTGTTAGCCTAAGTGTTTGTGTATTGTATTTCAAATATTTGTGTAATTAGGCTTATGTTCTTTTGGTTGTATGATTCAATAATTCTTAGTGTAAAATATATATGAAGTATTTATTTATTTTTATGGTTTATATGTTAATCTTAGATGTGCAATAGATATTGAATGATTAGAAAATTAAATTGGTTATTGTCAAGTAAGTTGATTGATTCATATTTTTAAGTGTGTAGAGTTGTTTTCATTTGATGTAGTTTTAACTGTATGTGCAACATCTATCTTAGATACCTCACTAGTTCAATCGATAATCTCCTTAGTAAGAGTGTGCAACAACTTCTCTAAAAGGAGAAACCTTTGGCTACATCTTATGATTTTCATATATCAAGATTATCTTAGACTACTTGGCCATGTCTGATTATGTGTGTGAAACATCTATTAGGAAAAAATGATGGTTTTGAAATCACTTGTCCACTTAGAAACTAACCAAAGAGGTGATTACTAAAGCCATAGAGTCTCTCTTTCATACTCTACCCATCCCTACTTTTTGTTTTTTTTTAGACCTTCACACTATAGATTAGTAACCATCTACCCACCAACTCATCTATATTTTACTTTACTTTTTTAAATACCAACTCTTTGTTCACAATCCTTGCTATCAAATTTCATGACCTACCTACTACTCCATCACCTAGTTGTTAAGACCACATACCTACAACTTGTGTCCTAGAATTTTTATTTTGAGGTATCTTTTAGTACATTGAATATCCACATGATTGGAATTTTATTTTGAGTTATCTCCTAAGAGATACCTTGAACATGCACACAATTACAATTTTCTTTCAATGTGTCTCCTAGAATATACCTTGAAGGGCCTTGAAATACCTTCCATATTGATTGCAAATGTTATTACAAGGGATTTGATATAACTATGGAACCTTTTTATTTGGAAAGAACCTTGATGTCAACTCATATTTAAGAGATACCTTCAAGATAGCCTTGAAGGTACTAAAATTCCCTTCAAGGTATCTTATAGGACATAAATTGAAGTCTCTTATAGTAACTTCAAGGGTTCTTCTAGTAGATAGAGATAAATTGGAGGGATTTATAATACATTCAAGGATACCTTTATGCATGTTTGAAAGGTATCTCTAAAGAGATACCTTTAAGGTAGAATTTAAGGTACTTTAATTCCCTTCATGGTATATTCTAGGAGACAACTTGAAGGGTCTTTTAGTACCTTTAAGTGTTCTCCTAGTAGATACCTTGAACATGCACATGATTGTAATTTTATTTCAAAGTATCTCCTAGGATATTACCTTGAAGGGAATTGTAGTACTTTCAAAGGGTATCCTCATAGATACCTTGAACATGCATACAATTGGAATTTTATTTCAATGTACTTTCTAAAAGATAACCAAAACATACACATGATTAGAATTTTTATTTTATGATATCTTTAGGAGATACATCGAACATGCACACTATAGGAATTTTCTTTTGAGGTATCTCCTAAGAGATACCTTGAATATGAACATGATTGGAATTTTCTTTCAAGTTATTTCCTAGGAGATACCTCAAAGGTCCTTGGAATACCTTATATGTTGATTTCAAAGGTCCTTACAAGGGATTTGATATAACCATGGCACCTTTTTATTTGGAATGAACCATAATGCCAACTTAGATTTAAGAGATACCTTCAAGGTATCCTTGAAGGTAATATAATGCCCTTTAAGGTATCTTTTAGGAGATTCATTGAAAGATTTTTTAGTACCTTCAAGGGTTCTCCTAGTAGATAGAGATATCTTGGAGGGACTTGTACTACCTTTATGGATACATTATTGCATGTTTGAAAGGTATCTCTTAAGAGATACTTCAAGGTAGCCTTGAAGGTAATACAATTCACTTCAAGGTATATTATAGGAGATACCTTGAAGTTTATTGTAGTACCTTTAAGGGTTTTGCTAATAGATACCTTGAATATGCACATGATTATAATTTTCTTTGAAAGTATCTCCTAGGGGATTTCCTTAAAGGGCCTTGTAGCACTTTCAAAGGGTCTCCTCATAGATACCTTGAACATGCACACAATTGGAATTTTATTTCAATTCAATTCCTAAGAGATACCTTGAACATACACATGATTGGAATTTTTATTTTGATGTATCTCCTAAGAGATACATTGAACATGCACATGATTGGAGTTTTCTTTTGAGGTATCTCCTAGGATATACCTTAAACATGCACACTATTAGAATTTTATTTCAAGGTATCTCTTAGGATATACCTAAAAATGGGGACTTGGAATACCTTCCATGTTGATTTCCAAGGTCCTTACAATGGATTTGATATAACCATGACACCTTTTCTTTTTGTAAGAAACCTAATACCAGCCCAATGTTAAATGACATGCATTAGTGTCACATGCATTAGTGACTCAATCACATAAGTTTTGGACTTTGTCTTATATATTTACACGTTTGAAAAGTAGATCAACAATGTGATCTAATGGGATTTTTCCACTTTTCACCTAGTTGCATCATTTTAGATTACAAAGAATTTACAAATTTCATGACCCCATGACTCAATATGAACACTCCACATGGAATTAGGTCATAATATTTTAAGGATTCTATTATTTCTTAGTTCTCAAGATAATATGATCCTATTGCATCATACCACTTGATACTCAGCCATGTCCCAAAGTCAAGATGGAATATTTCAATTTCATAATACAAATATTACATGATAATATGAAACCTAGAAGTAAGTCACTTAATCTTAGTTATCTAGATTTGATGTGGAAGCCATTCAACATTTAGGAGCAATGGGTTGAAGACGTCTGGACCCATATCTCATAATAATAATAATATTATCAAATGAATCCATGAAACCTAATGACTTAATAAAAAATTAAAACATGACACTTGGTGAAGTGGAACATCATTTGGGTCCATTAAAAATTTCATATAATAAATCCACATGACAATGTGAGAAAACAAAACTTATGACTTGGCAAACCCAAAAAGGTTCGAAGGCCACATCAGTCTAAATATGAAAGAGGTTGATTAATGTGATAATTGAAGATGAATGATCCAATGTAAGGGAAACATATGGAAATATCTCACAATAGATGGTTATACTGAGAGTTTCATATAATACAACCATGTGATATCATGATCTAATGAAAACCTACCACTTGGAAAGCTAGCAGGGATCCCAAGGCCACATCAGCCCAAAAAAATGTGTCAAGTTAGGTAACATTAAAAGGAGGTGAAAGCCAATATAAAGATTCCATGTTCTAAAATATTTTGTCACCCAACCAGATATTCCAATATCCAAAGTAAAAGACTATAATACATGAAGAGACACCAAGTGTCAGGCACATGTCAAGTATGACACCTAAAGGACACATTACTATCCACGAGTGATGGTTGTTGGTAAAAATGAAATTTTAATGGAGGCTCATTTTAGTGGTTATAAAGCCAATTCATCTCAAGAAAAATATAATCCTATGATGAGAAGACATGTGGATAAACTAAGAGCAATGATTGGCTAATTCACAAAAGTGAATTTTTGAAGCCGTTAGAACAAAACCAAAGAGCCACCTAGGCTTTATGTTAAAGCAAATGAAATATACTTACCATTTATGGCCTTTATCTTATAATTCAAAATTATAATAAAAATATGGGGTTAAAAACTCTAAATCTTAGCATTCACCATTACTATCTATTTAAAACTCTGAAGTACTTTATATCATTTTCTAAGAAACTTTTGTGCATTCATTCAACATCTAGGAAATCCACAAGGTCATTGATTAAAAATTAGAAGTTATGGCTAAAGTTGGAGCATTTGGAGATGCCAAGAAAGAGAAAGTCCCATTAATATATTCCTATAAAACAAACATAGTCTTTCAAGACGCTGCTTAAATACAATTGCATTGACCACAAATGACAAACACTACAATGACTTATTCTACCATGTGGATAGGATAGTAGACTAGGAAATTGACAATGAAGAAGCTCTCAATGTTGAATACAAAAGGTCTAACATATTGGTGCTTAAGTCTAAAGGATTACACAAATATTCATCTAATCTAGAGGTGCTCCCTTGTGTGGGTTTAGTCCACCAAATTTTCAATCACTCCAAGTGTGTGGATCACATTATCAAATATTTTAACTTTGGCAATGATATTGATTATATAGCTAGGTTAGCCTTTCAATCCTATTATGACTTGCCCAAGACTAAAATTATTTAAAATCAAGACACCATGACCTAATGGCTTGAGAAGTGTGGTAGAAAACCTAGGGAGGTTCATTTACAAGTCTAAAATGAATTGGATTCCCATCACCCAATTCAAAAAAGAGATGAAAATGGGGATGGTCATGATGAACAGGTTGCATGGAGTAGAAGACACTGGCCATGTGGATGAGAAGTGGGTTATACTATTATCTATGATTATATATGACTCTATGACCAACTCTCCTTGGGGATATCATCTCCTATAATTTGGATACAAAAATTAATAATACCATGTTCAACCAAGTAAATAATTTATATATGATGTCCTACTTGGTTTATGCTATATGTGTCACTCTCAAGTTCCCCTAGTTTACCAATTGGGACCCAAACATGAGATGGTAATTCCCTCATATTTTCACAAAGGTTATAATTTCCAAATATAGGTAGGATATGTAGGCTATTATTTAGAAGCTCTACTTAATTGTATATAGATCCATCCATGAAATAAACATGGTTAGGTATCAGTAGAGATTAGGACAACCCTTAGCATATTGGTAGCCTATTGTTACTACTAATATTGCACCATAATTAGAGTTTAGGGAATCAAGACAATCATGTTTAGATTACCCACCATAGTGCCAAACAAACTATTTGAATAGGAGATTGCCTTTTAACTACACATAAGAGTAGATTGACTATGCAAAAATAAGAAAATGGGGTTGGTCTACCCCTAACTAGTCAACATAGACTAATTCAAAATTAAAACTTGGCACTGAATCATAGTTATTTCTAGACATAGGTCCACTTTTAATTTGGAGAAAGATACTGATAGGTAATGGGACCCTACTAACTTGACATTCAATCATTTCATCAAACACAGGGTAGCTCTCAATATCACATATCATCATGAGCCTAAGGATAGAGACTAGTTCTACCTTAATGCATCTGATAATAAATAATAAAGGTAGAGGTTAAAAGCTATTAGGATCAAGCAAGTGAAAGTAATACTAGATGGTGCTAGTTTTTTAGGTATCTAATCACCAAGATACTTAAGTAGGAATGTCATCATCTCCTATCCATACTCCAAGTGTTGAAGAAGAAGGGAAAACTTACTCATAACTTAATCATTAAATACTTTATGCATTATCTCCTACTTTAGAGAAAGGAGGGATTGGAATTGGGAAACAAGTTAGATAAGCTTCCACCTTAGGGGTCCCATCTATCATCACATCTTACGTGAAAAGTGATACTATAATGTAGGCCATACCTTAAATAGGAATAGTAGTAGCTCCTACTAGGAAAAATTTAATGTCATCATCACCTCCCCTTCCTCCTACTAGAGAAGGATAGAGTGATGTAGGTTAGGAACATATTACATTACCCCCCTATTTGTTTGAAAATTAGACATTGAACATATTTGAATCCCCCAACTCTGGGTCATGTCCACATCCAATCTTATGGGCCCCTCACTAGATTCATAATTAGGCCTATAACCCTGCCATTAACCACCATCACCCATTTCACCATATCATCCACTTCCAAGGTCTTGATGATGTCCAATTTTCCCCTAATCATGCTTGATAATATTCCTAAACCCAACCCATAATTGTTGAATAAGATTCCTACTATCATCCTTCCATAAGTTCCCTTGGTATCCACTATTTATTCAACCAGGGCTAGTTCTTCAATATCTCCTAGCTCTACATTGACATTGGTCACAACCATTAATACCTCTCAAATGTCTACCTTATAAGGGATGATTCTAGGTTAACCATTGCATTCATTATTAGAGCCCCCAAGTGGCTCTTTAGATAAATCATGGATTAAGTAGATGTAGCTAGCCACTAGGGAGAACCTAGACTAGGTCATAATGGACACTCCCTAGGTTGCACTAAAATTTGAGAAGGATTCTAGGGAAATGAAGAGGGTGACCAAGAGGATGGTCACCTACTCTAACCAAATAATCCTATATAATCATAAGAAAGCTTATTTGAGCTGACAAAGACAAATAAGGCTAGTCAGGGCCAATAATAGTAATACAAGAAGGGCCCCCTTTCATCTCTCTAAACAACTATAGATGTGGTTACCATATTGGTTAAGGGAGTGATGCAAATAATGGCTAGCTTGGATCAATAGCATTAGTCTACCTTACTAGAGCAAACCATAACAAGAGTGGAATGGGTCATGGAAGAACTATTAGATATGATGAATACCTTGGCTCAATATAAGATAAAGGGAGATGAAATATATAATAAAGTACTCAAGGTAGAATTTGCATATGGAGGATATAATAAAAAGATAATAAACTTGATGAGGTTGATCAGAATGAAGAAATTTGAGGACCTAAACCTGATTCCCTTGGAGGACTTGAGGATTTCTCATTCTTATGTTATTGGCAATAAAAATAACTTGAACCATTGGATTGAAGATATGAGTTCCCTGGGGAGATCCCTTACACAACAAGGTGACAAAGTTGTCATCTTACTAAAGGATGCCAAAATTAAGAACTTGGATAACAAATATGGATCCATAATTAGTAGGGATAACTTTAGGGATCAACTGTAGAACTTCATGGTGAACTTCTAGAAGCAATCCATGGCAAGAGGGGTGACCTTTAGACAAGATATGGTGGATTTATCAACCTCTACCAACCAAATAATAGATAAGGATAAGTCCATCAACAAAGTTACGTGACCTATCCTAAGTTGTAATGATTCAATGGTCAAGCTCATAGCCAAGCTATTAAAAGAGCCTATCATTGATTTGAGATTGATTGATAGTGATTAAAATAAATTCTCCCAAGTATGGAAAGGGCAGGTTGAGTCCCAAAAACAAACTTCCACCTCAAGAGCCACCACATTGTTAGCCCTTCCTTAAGTATCTTCATCCTCAAATGGCATTAGAACTCCACCTTCTTCTATAGTAAGAGCTTCATCATTGACAACACTAAAAATATTCAATCCCAACTCCTCAAGAAAAAAATATCTACTTATTGGGTTCCTTCTGAATAGGAAACATGTCCCATGGTCCCTCGATTTGCATTGTAAAATATTCCCATATTTTGAATTGGGAATATTTTTTAACTTTAAGACATATAAGAACCTCTCTATTAATAGGTGTCATGTTACTTGGTTCCTTTTTTAACTAACTAAGGAATTCAAATGGCATATTTATAAGGGTTCTCCCATTAATTATAAACTAGAGATAGAATTTTGTGAGTTAATGCAAAGAGAAAGTAAATTCTAAAAATTAACTCAATACTTCCATTATTTTCATGCATTCATGTTTCTCAACCTTTGTTAATAATATATGATCTCATTTATTTAATGGTTAAAATATGGTATTAGTTTTTTGAATGCATCTTATCAATTTTGCTTTCACCTAGGCTAACAATGTTTGTTATGTATGCTCTACTTTCATCGTATTATGCTAGTGAATGTGTTTAAGGAAATTTATTGTAAGTAGCATTTTAAAACCTCATTTTTAGATTTTTTCATTATAATCACCTTATAATCCTCATTTCACTTATGATATTCTAGGTCCAAGCACTAGGATTTCATAGTTATTAGTTTCATTTGCATTATTATTAGAAGAAATTATTGGTAATTTGGCTTATCAATGCCAAATTCCAACCCCTGTAATCAAAAACTTTTCATGGCAATCATAGTGTCTTATCTATCAAGTGAATATTAAGTTCAGTTTCATGTTCATACTTTCAAGTGTCATTTTGAGTTTTTGACAGAGTTTCAAGTGGCTTTATGATCTAAAAGTGTTCTAAAGAAGATGATGAAAGGAGTATGGTTGATGACTTACCATGAAATTTTACATCATAATTAAATAAATGAAAGGTATTAAATGAGATATAAAATAAAAAATTTGATAAAAATTCATCAAAATTTTATTTTAAGTCTTTTAGAAGGTTATGATATGCTTATATGACATTCAGTGGCAATTATCATTTGAAAAACTATGTTTATTTTACCTAAAAGGACAAATTTTGATCTTTAAATGTAAAATATGGTAGTAAAAGGAAATTAAATCATTAAAAATACCCTTGAACACATTTTTATATATGACTTTATATTAGTCATAAAGTTTCATATTTGGAAAAAGTCACTTTATGCAAGTTCAAGTGTGAAAAGGGTCTTTTTTAGGTTTCCACATGCCAATTTTGGTTATATAATGATGTAAAATGACTTAATGTTTGTCCTAACATTATGTTTCACTCATGTATCCCTTATCATGTGCTAATTTTGGCCTTGTAATCTTAAGTTGTGAATAAAAAGAAAATAAAGGTCATATTTCATGCATATTTCAAGAAAAATTTGGATGTGTACGATCATTCCATATGGTGGAGCTTATGAGCAGGAGAAGAAGGGAATAACCAATGTTTTAGAATAAATTAATGGAAAAATTAATAAAAATAGGCCCAAAAATAGTCTTTTCTATTCATCTTTCTAGTTTGCACACATGAAGAGCCCTTCAAGTTTGTAGGTGGTATGCCCATGAAAGAGAAAATCTACGTCTATAATTTTTTATAGAAAAAGTAGACACAAAGAGATAATAGTTAGATCAATTGGTTTTAAAATTGGTCATCTCTTCCTCATGAATCATCCCTTTAAATTCAAATCATACATCAGTAGTCATGTATCCAGGATGACAATTGATTTTCTACATTTTCTCCTCATCAGAGCATCATATCAAGAAAATTCAAGTTTGTAAGGCTTATTAAGGACATAAATCAATATTGTGTGAAGCCATCACCTCTATTACACATGTGTGAGTACCAAATAGTTATCAAGAATAAAAATAAAGGAAAAAGAGTGAAATTCTATTGTCTATTAGCAAAGGAGGAAGAATTGTATGGTTTAGGAGAGAGAAAGGGTTTCAAAAATTATTGTTTTCTTGGAAAGGATCTCCATCATATTGACATGTCCCTCATGCAATTTTCTCAAGATATTATCCAATAATTCATATCAAAATCCCATCATTTTATTCTCAAGCATTTCAAAATCCATGTTTAGCAACTGTTAAGGTTGTTTAACATTTTTTAAGTTACTTATCATATTATTATGTTTCAAATTCAGCTTCTCATCCTCCTCTAATGACCCCCAAATTGAATCATCAGGTAGGGGATAGGATCATGCTTACATAGGATACTTTAAGGTGACTCTGAGATTGAATTTTTATGATATTTTCTCTCAATCTTATTTATTCTCCATGATCACTATCATACACTACCATTTTTCAATGTGATCATGTTCCTTTCATCCTTTATCCATGGTTTTCATCTTCCCACATCATCATCACCCTTTCCACTCATCTCCATCTCACCATTCATCACAAAGAGGGGTCAATAATAAGTGAAGGGAATTATGGTAACTCAAAGAGGCTATGCCCACTTTGAAACCGCCACCTACAAGAAATAATGCAACCTATATAAATACATCAATAGTCAACACTTTTCATGAAAGTACAAAAGGGAAGGATATGCTAGAAGATGTATTTTGAAGGTCTAGGCTCAATCTTTCTCACAAAGCTACAAAATATGGGAGGATAATGATGATATCTATGAGTGATGACTTCCTTAATGCCAAGAATAGTCATAGTCTATACAATGGACATACACAACCACCTAAAGTTTAAGAAGGATACTATCACCCCAAGGTTGAAATCATTATCCAAATTCATAGGTGAAGGTTGATATGGTGTAAAAGGGTTTTCAATCCATCTTGTTCCTTCATCCATGTTATATTCCTAATAAAGTATCCTTTAAGTAATCAATAAATTATCCTTGAGACACCTATAAGTTTGGTTTCAAGTCAAAATATGCTACAATTAGGGGTCTAGAAGTCTTACAACATTTTCTAGGCTTATGGAGGATATCTAGACCATCAAATGCATGAACTATTGAGATGAATAACCTCAATATATATCTTAATAAGGATACATGTTAGGTTCAAATAGGTCTAATAAAACACAAATGTATAGGTGCATCTATCTTCAATAGTACTACTATAGTTAAGTGGGTGAACCATGTTTAATGGAGACTTCAAGGGTATAGAATTTCAAGTAGGGTAATGAGATTGTTAATATATCATCATAAATATATCAAATCATTGGTCCTTTTTGTATTTTAAAAACTCCCAAAAAATATTTAGATCCTATCACAATCTATATAAAGGACATCACATCATGCATAGTGGTCTATATAAGAGAGGTCTATTTTTATAATGAAAGAATTGTGAACATGTGAAGAAGATGACTGTCTAAAATGAATGCATTAAGTTATGGAGTTTGGATGAGACCTCAAGGATCCAAACTCATTTAAATATTCAATTCCATGAAATCTTTAACTAAAACTGACTAAGGTACTCAGAAAATATGTTGACAGTCAAGAGATTGAAGCAATAAGGTCTTGCATATTTTCAAATTTCATAAGGTCTTGTTATGTTTGAAGAATCATTTAAATTTATTCCTTACTCTTTTCATCCCAACATCTAAAAGTTTTAGTAATTGATCCTAAATTCACATATTCAAAGGAGCTAGCCTCAAAACAAGAGGTATGGTTTACATAAAGGCATCCCATAGATTTAGATCATTCAAATCTTAGTCTATATATGAATTATATCTAAGCATTCTAATTTCAACTAGGTGAAATCTAGGTTACTAACATAAATTAAAGGAGATCTTATGGTATTTTTTGTTGTAAGGGAACTTTCTTTTCTACCCTACCTTACTCCGTCCTTTTGAAATTTTTTAACATGAATCACTTTAGATTAATGCTTATTGTGTATATACATTTGTTTTCTTAAGAGTTTGGGATTATATTAGCAAATATAATGTAATTTACATCATAACAAATTCAAGTAGATAATGTCAGTACCATATTCCTATTGTCCTTATAGTAGGGTTTTCATACAGACTAGAAGGTGGTAACCACATAATCTCTCCATCAAAATTGATTGAATCCCCAAGGTTCTCTAGGACCTACATTATAATCTAAGAAATGTTATTTTATTGATCACATTACATCCTTGACACATACACACATCAATAGTCTAGAAAGACATGAGGATAAATTTGAATATTCTCAACCTACTATTTTTTTCATGCACTTTTAGGTATTAGTACTCCAAATATTAAGGTGGTTAGTTTCCTCAAGAAATAGAAATCGACTGTATTTATTTAATATGAGAGTACACACAAATTAATCAATAGTAAGTTGTCTACTCAATTGAACTATTTCCATTACCCAACACCAAAATTTCAAATCCTAATTACAGGTGGATTATAGTCAATTATTCTAGTAAATACCATATTATAAATCTATGGGAGACTACCTATTATATTATCTTATGTTTTCTATTATCATGGATGGGGCTAACCTTTTTTGTGGATTGTAATGGCTCACCAATTTATGCATAATTGAGATGAATTTTGAGTAACTATTCATGCTCATTCATTTAGAAAGGACATTTAAACTACATGGTTTATTGGATAAATCTACACAATTGGTTAGTTTTGACTAGATGATGAAGATGATAAAAATAGGTGCAAAGTAATTATTGTGTGACTATTTTCCATAGAATTTAAACCAAATAAGGAGTCTACCCATTTTTGTATTATACACCCACTTGACTCTTTGACCTATTTTCCTTTTGTACTAGGATTTATAGTAGGTCTCACTATTTCCAAGGCCAACCCAAGGCCTCCCTAAGCTCAACACACATTCTTAAAAATTGTACTAATTTTTATTAAAAAAAGATTGAAGTATATACATGCAAAATATTCAAAATTATATTTATTTTATTATTTTATAAAATTTTAGTGTTATAATTTTAAAATAATGTTTACTCAAACAATAGTCATGTGCACACTCCTTCAGCAGAACACTCATTAACATTCTCCAGCAGGGCCAAAAATAATAAAATAATCTAGGAATACTATCCGAATCTTAATGATTTTGTAACATAAAGTGCTAAACAATAAATAAAGGGCCAAGCTAGCAAAAATAAATCACACATTTTAGATAGAGTAAAAAAATATATTAAACACTATTAAGATTAAATATCTAAAAATAAAGATCTAAAAAAAAGATAGTAACAAATATGGTCAATGCTTTGGACACTCTATAACCTACTCTATTTTGATTTGTCAGCACTCTATAGTGTATGCTAACAATAACTAGGAATATGTAGGAATAGGAATATATCTAGTCAGACATGTTCGACAATTTTTGTTCTTCTTAAAAAAGTGTTAAAATTATATGGACCCCATTTTGCAAAGTAAATTTGAATTTCAAAATCTTTGGGGACTCCCACCTATTTTTGAATGCACATGCACCTCAGGAATAGTCAAGTCAAATTGAAGGCAAATGATATATTTAATATATTAAAATGATATTTATATATATTTAAAAATATATAATATTTATTTAAAATATATATTAAAAATATACTTTATATAATGTAATATAATTATTACAATATTATATATTATATAATATATTTTAATATTATTATGATTATTATATAATACATATGTTAATATAGTTTATAAATAAAATTATAATTATAGATTATAGATTTCATTATAATATACTTAAATTTATATTATATAAAATATATAATTTATATATAATATTACTTTGTTTAATATATAAAAATATTATGATATATATACATACATACATATATATGGATATGGATATAGATACACACACACACACACACACACACACACACACACACATATCATGTCATATAATTTATGTACATATGTATTGGTAAGAGGGGTTATGTATATCAAAATAGTGTAAAATTATAATTAACAGTTAAACATAGTAATTCTAAACCCTTGACAATGTTAAAATAATTTAATCTTTAAAGATAATCATGGGCATAGACTGATTAGGATCTGAATCACCATGCAATGATTTAGTCTAGGATGGCTTGCATTTTTCATGTAAATAGATATCCTATTATCATGTAACTCTATGTCAAAACTATAACTCCCTTGGTTTCAATTAGGGCACATCTATATTTTTTGGATAAGGAGCTCAAATATGGCTGATCATGTTTTGTCTTAGTGATTACAATGGAGAAATTACTTTTATTACAATGGCACTAAGAAAATTAAAAGTTACCAAGAGGAATTTTGGGTTTAGAAATTGGATAAAAATTTGATGTGGACATATATGTTCTAAAGACACCATTTATTCCATGTATGCCTAATATGCCTAGTGATGATGCATTATCAAGTATACAACCACCACCACTTATTTCTCCTAAATATACTATTAATGTTACATCTTAAAAAAATGTGGATGAAACTCCACTTAATATTATACAAGATCCTATTTATAAATCATTACCATCAATTCCAAAGTTATATGATGATAATTTTACTTCTATTATATATTTGAACTTATGTAATTTTCATTGTATTATGGTCTTGCAGTGGATTATTGAACATTTTCTAATTCTTATGATCCCCTGGATGTGATCTAAAACCCATGGTAGGAGACCCATCAAGTGTATTTTATTGGGACTCATATAAGTCTAGAAGCTTAAATAATAAGGAAAAACATATGTTAGTAGAATGAATATAGCCCTGGTGGAAATCAAAATATGCATTATCATCATATTAATATCCCCATGGAAGAGCTTTACTCATATCAACATATATACCTTAGTGTAGGGAAAGATATGAGTTGACATTCAACCAGGTTCTTAATAATAAGCACCAAAGGCTTTGTGAATATAGTAATTTTTTGTGTGGTGCATTTTATAATATAGCTTGATGTGAAACTACCATGTTCATTGTTTGATTGGTATCGCATTTTGGTTCATTAAGATTAACTTTATAAGATGTATTGATCTTAAATTTTTTATTACATGAGGCCAATGTAATGGCCCCATACTTTAATAGCTTGTTTAATGCAAGGAGTTTCATTTCTTGGTCATGCTCAAGGTCACCCTTAATGTTTCTCATAAGTATTAAATTTTAGTGCCACAAAGTGTGGTGGCAAGGGTTGAAATGATACCTCTAATTCAGGAGGGTTATGAAAGACATATTGTAAATCAAACAAACCATATTTGGATGCCTTTTAGATGTTATTTTCAATGATATATTTTTTCCCTTCAATTATTTAATAATTTATAATGAGTATTGTGAAAAAGGCCCACCTTGGTTCAAATTATTCATTGAAGATGACATCAAGGGGGATGAATATGTATTCCCACTTGTTGTACGCTCAATGTTTGATGTGATTAATGGATGTGAAAGAATACTCCTCCATATTGGTCTCTATCATATTTGATATTTAATCATGTTAGATTTCTATTATGTTATAATTGTTTAAATTAACTGATAGAGTCACAAGTATAAATTCAATAAAGGTGACTCACTATCACAGGTATTTGAATTGGTGAATTTTATCTCAATGGTATTTCAGGAGGGCTAAAAATTAAGGAGTCAAATACTTATTAGAAAATTTAATCATGTAAATTAACAAATATAAATAAACTTATTTAATAAGAATAATTATAATAAATAATAAAAATTTGTAATTATTTTTATATTAAAAAACTATGTTTATTATTTATTTTTATTTATCATGTTTAAATCCTTATACATTATTACTAAATAATTTATGTTTAATAGTTTTACAAAGTGGTTAGTTTTTTCCTCATAAAATGAAACCTTTTTCAATTCAATGTTATTTTACTAAATTCCTTAATCATATTTAAGTGGTGATAAATAAGAGAAGTAAATCCATATTGATAAAAATATTTAAACACTATCACAATTCCATTGCAAATATTTTGAATATTCAAAACAAGTCTAAATCTCTATGAATCTAGATAAGGCTCTATCCTCCAACCATAGGAATAATAAGAATCCCTCTACCATTTATCAAAATGAACCATTCTGATTTTTGTGTGTAATTCAACCTATAAATTTATTTTAATTACTTGGCACATATGTTAAGAGTTGTTTATATATTCCACTTGAACTACAATCAACTATTCAGAAACACATTTCATACTTAATATAATTTTGACTACTTCATGCACCCTTGATGTTGGAAATTTTTTAATGATATCATGTTCATGTCATGGAGGTGTCTTGGTGAGTGGATTAAGTTCCTCATTATCCCAAGTGACAATGACAAAGTTTGCAATGTGCTTGTCCTAGTATGCTTGAAGGACGCTTGGTTGATCTTCAGTTTTGGCATGGCTAAAAATGTTCAAGGATGAGTATGGAGTATCAAGCATCTAAAAGGGGTTATATAAAAGGTTTTATATACTTTTAATTCTTGTTTTAATGAGTTAAATTTACCTAGTTCTTCATTATTCTCATCTAGACATTTTAGATCCAAGGACAAAAAATTTGAGTAGGAAGTTTGATGACATCACTATTACCACTTGTGGATGAGTGAAGGGAATTTGGTCATATGGATTTGATCACATTAGTCTATATTTTATTTTTGATAAATTTTAGATCATGCACCAAATAATGTCAAAATATATTCAAGTGCAAAGTTGGGCTCCTAGGCATTTTGATAGTGTTTTCCCATACTTAGCCAAATTAGCAATATGGCAAGAAGAGTTGATTAATCATTTTGATGGTAGCATATATCGTACATGTGGAAATTTAAAGAGAAGGTGATCATATGGGTTATTTCAAATTTTTAATAAGTTTATTCATGCTAAATTTTAGGTTAAGAATAGTAGCATGACAAAATATATGCATGTTAAAAGTTGGCCTTCTAGACAAGTTTTTGACATAGTTAGCTCTATGGTAGAAAAATATGAGTGACAATTTTAATCTAATTATATCTAAAAAATGTGAGGGTTTCATGAATAATTTGTCACATGGTTGGATTCTCCTATGTGAGGAGATCATATGGTCTGATTTTTTGAACATGCGCTTGAGTGAAGCAAAATATATGAAGGTGCAAAGTTGACATTCCAGCCAAATAAACAATGGTCCCCATAGTCTATTTTGCTTAATGTTAAATATTAGGACCAGATGGAGATATAATGGATAATGGATCATCATAAAATGAAGACATATGGTGAACAAAATGTCAAATAAGTCAAATTTTTTCCTAGTTAATGAAGGTAAATATCAAGATCCTTATAAAAGGATCAATGAAGCATGTTTGTTCCAAAGACTCATGAAGTAGTGAGATGAGGAAAAGTGCTTGATGGTTAATGGTATAAGTGGTCAAAAGGCACATGAGGGTACCAATTTTCATGATCATAAGATCCTAAGAAATATTTAATGGTTAATACTATAAGATAAAGACCTGACTAATCCATAGAGATCGATGGTGCACGATCAATTAACATTGTAAGATTGGATGAGATGAGGTCAACATTTTGAGGTTTAATGTTTGGAAAGTGGCATATATGTATTGAATTTCAAAAAATTTACAATGATATATGTGTTTTATGTTTAATTTGATCATTGAGGATATGAGATACAAGCATAATGTTTGACGTTTAGCTATGACCAGTTGGATTTAAATATTCAAATCTAATAATGAAAAAACTAGTGCTCAACTTTTTGAGCCATATATTTTGATTGAGGATAAATTTACTCATGGTGTAAAAATAAAAGTGGTAGATAAACCCAAGGTGAATCTTTAAAAATAAATTTGAAGGTCTGAAAGTGTATACAATTAAAGTATGAAGGTCCAAAGTGACTATGTATTTGATTATGTACTTTAAGTAACCTGAGAAGGGTATTTGAGCTCATTGTAATGTTGTTTTGATATTTAAGGGTGGATTAGATATTAGAGAATATTTTATAATCAATAAGGTTCTATGTGCATTATGCATGTTTTAAAAATCATATATAATATCAATAATACCTGATAAGTTGACTGTGTATTTGTCCATGATGTTCCTATGCACCAAGTTAGTGTTTGAGTTGTTTGAGCATATGCAAAAGTAAGCAGAGTTGAATATGATAATTTGAATGTATAGGTGGACATAATGAGTGTACCCATGTATTTTAAAGTGGTCCTATGTTCTTTATTTTCTTGGATAAGTATCAAAAAGGTGAATGGGTCTCCATAAGACCTAAAAGTGACTTAGGCCTATTTAAAAGTATATTGTGCTCAAGTGTAACCCATGTAAGATGCCTTAAGGGTGAATTAATGTATTATGGATGACAAATAAAATATTTTGAACTTCTTAATTCATTAATTCTAGATATAGTGAAACCAAATTTTATGATTTTTAGACTTTTGGAAGACTTGTGAGTGAGTGAGACTTGTGCAAGGTGTATGTGAGAGTTATGGAGTGAAGGAGAGGTAGAGTGTCCAATTGATGAATTAATTAGTAGAGTATATTGATGAATATTTTTATGATCTATAGGTCATATTTTTTATGTCAAAAAATTTATCTTTTAATTTGATGATATGTGAATAGGTCTGAGTGTGCATATGAGGGCAGTTTGAGTGAAGAATAAGAGAAATTGTGGCATGCCTATGTGAGAGGTTTGCATGAGATAGAGAGAGTTTGTGCAAGAGTTAGATTAAAAAATATTCATCATCATGTGATGAATACATTATTACTAAGGTAGATGTTTTCAAATTATGTCTAAAGGAATTTATATTAATTAGGGGTAGTTACTCCTTGCAAAATAGGTGTTTCACTAAAGAACTTTGGTCAAGAGGACATGATCAAGGTTTTATAGTCTAAAAGATTTGACCAGTCTCTTATTTGTAATTTATTTAATGATAATATTCCATGTGTTGTAGTATTGAGAGTGGGTTTTATTCCCCATGAGGGTTTCCCATAGGAACTATGTGTTATGTGTTTGATCTTGTGTATACATTAAATGAAAAAACTCTCTTGTTAATATTCCTTGATCAAGCTAATATATCTTGCTTGTTTAATAGCTTGAAAGGACTGTAATTGTAATTAAAATATCTAGGATCTTTGATTCACCCCCCCCCCCCACCACCACTTAGTGATTGTACCTATAATAATTTTTATTAGATCAGGTCCTTTGGTAAAAGGCTTAACATCTTGAAGGTGATCCAAGGTACAATATGGGTAGTCATCAAGGAGGTTTATCTACTAACTAAGCACTGATGTTTAATGAATCTAATTATGCTTTTTAGAGAGTAAGGATGATGACATACATTATGTCCCTAGGGTTTAATGCATGGAAATTTATTATGGATGGTTATGTTACTCCTACTACTCCTGCAACTAGTACTACAAACAAAAAGTTGTTTGAGAATAATTCTAAGGCAATGAATGCCATCACTTATGGTTATACAAAGAATGAGTTCACCAAGGTAATCCATTGTAAATATACTAAAAATATATGGGATAAAATGCATATCATTTATGAAGAAAGGTCAAGCTTGATAATTTGTAGACTTATAGAAGGTAATATGAAAGTCTCAAGATAAAAGAAGAAGATTTTGTGGCATCCTTTCTACAAAGAGTTAATGAGATTGTGAACATCATTAGAGGTAGTGGAGAGAACCTTGAGGAAATGATTATTGTTCAAATTGTATTAAGGTATCTATATCCTAATTTTAATTTGAAAGTATTTGCTATAAAATAAATTCATGATCTTACTCAGTTGAATATGGATAAATAACATGGCACCCTTACTTCCTATGACATGAGAAAGAATGATGATATAACACCAAGAAGGAAGTAGCTTTTAAGACTAAAACAAAGACAAATAAGAAGTTTCAAGGTAATAAACTCAAGGAGGATAACATTTCAGATATAAATGAGGATGAACTAATTGCTTTTATTTCAAGGAAATTGAGAACATGTTTAGGCAAGTATAAAGGTAAACCACCCATCAAATGCTTCAATTACGGTGAGATAGGACATTTTACTAATAAGTGACCTCATAAGCATAATAAGGTTGATGACAAAGAGAATGATCAAAGTCATGATGATGGCAAGAGATCATTTAGGTCTGATAAAAGCAAAAGGGGATTCAGAAGGTTTGACAAGAAGAAGAAGAAGTACTTCAAGGACAAGAATGGTCTCTACACCATAGAAGATTGCAGCTCATCAGATGAAAGTGAAGTCATTAAGTCAAAGTATGATCATAAAGATGATGGTCCTATTGAAGATGAAGATATATTCATGGCCAAAGAAGTTAGTTACTCAAATCAAAAGGAGTATACTTGGAGTGATTTAAATGATGATGAAAATGAAGTAGACTGTGAGACTGAATTGATGAATGCTCTTGAATAAATGAAGATTGAGAATAAGATAAATAATAATGTGAAATCTAAAATCAAAGAATATTAAGAGTAATTCAGTGTGTTTGAGGCAAGATTGGTTGAATACTCTAGAGAGCATGAAGGTGATGTCATGTTTCTTAAATCTAAGTTAGAATCTATGTCTACAAATCTAAGAGCCAAAAAAGAAGAATGCTTAAGGTATTATTTTGAGATTGTGTCTTGGTAATATGAGTTAGATAAATCTACAAGCAAGGTTAAATCATTTGTCAAGATTGATGAGAGTTCTAATGATATGGATAATCTCATTAATAGTCCAAGTTAGCTAATGGCAGATCTGAATTATCTTTTAATGAAGATCCCAAAGTTGTTTCTCAAGTTGACATGAATGCAAATAAGAGCAAGGTGGATCAGCCTTTGAAGAAAAATAATCAAAAAATGAATCAAAGTGATGGTAAAATGAAGAAAAAATATATCAAACAACCAAATTCCATGAGGTATGCTAATTTCAATGGTTACTTCTATACTTGTAATTAGTTTGGGCATGTAGCTAGAGAATGTAGAAGACATGTTAAGAATGATTTTTATTATAAATATGATGGGGATAATTAGTTAAAAGGTATGAACAAGGTTGAGTGCTTCAACTATCATGATGTGGGACACTTTACAAAACATTTTCCATTTAACATAAGACAAGTTGAGTTTCTTTTAAGAAATATTGAGTACTATAGTTGTTATGAACTAGGACACATTGCAAGATTTTGTCTAAATTTTATAAGATAGAATGAAATTTTGGTAAAATGTATGATGTGTTTAAACTATAAAAAGATAGGTGATATTGATAGATTCTAAAATTATAGGCCTACAAGTTATAATAGGTTCAATCAGGCTCTAAGAGTCCAAGGAAAAAGGCAAGTTAGCTCATAGAAAACAAAGGTTATTCATGATGAGTCTGTAGGTCCAAGTAATTTTTTTCATATGGTGAAGAATGTTATAGATGTTGAAGAGTGTCAAAGGCTCTCATTATCTGCTCATGTTGAGAATGAAGAGACCAATCTTAAGGAGAACACCAAGGTGTTGATTGAGGCAAGTTTTGAGATGTTTATGGATCTAAGTGAACATCCTGCTATTGCTGAGTAATTATCATTTAAAGAACACCATTTCTTAGTACCAAGTGATGAGGTTTCAAGATGCAAGCTTATTTATTGGAATTATAAGGTATGTCAAGATTCCATAGTTGTTCGATTTTTTTATCAATTCTATCATAGAAGGGAAGGAGAGTGATATAGAAAAAGAAGCAATTGTCATAATTTGGACTAAAGAGAAGAAGACCAAGAGCAAGAAGTCTTATATCTATAAGATGATTCTTTTGGTTATTGAGGAGATGTGGGGCACTCCTAGATTCACTTTGTTTTAGATCATTATGGTGCAAAGGATGTCTCTATCTATGATTCTTAAGAGGCTCTTTTCAATGGAGAATCAATTATTTATATGGTGTTCTTTAGATGGTCCTAAAAGCATAGAATTGAGTTTTTCTAGTTGAATAAGGTATGTCCAAGTGGAAGATATGCTGTAGTGATGTTAGAGTGATGTCATAGCTATATATGGTCAGTTTGTACGGTTAGATTGAAGGTTTTCAAGTGGAAAAATATAATTTGTAATTTATCAAGATGATATTTTTTCATAGAAAGGTATTTTGACCTTTTTATATGATGCTCTAAATGGTTTTGTGGTCTGAAGGTATGTGACGTCTAGTTGGAAATTTTTGTTTGCTCTCAGGTTTCCCAGTCTATCCTTAATAGTATGTAGGTCCTAAAATGGGTTACAAGATGTATGGTTTCCAAAATATGTGGGGGCTCAAATTTCAATATAGAAGTGTGTGATGGGTGACTCTATGTGTGCAAGAAATTTTAGAGGTGGATGTTGACCAAAAGGAGGTTTATTGACCTTGCTTCTTTTGAGTTTTTAGGGTTTTGGGATCTACTTGAAAGTTAATTTTCCTTATGAGTTGAGGTTTGAGGCTTATTAATATATTTAATGGGTCAAATGGGTTATAACTTCAAGCTTGACATAGATTTTAAGGTTTGTGGTTTTTAAGTTATTTAATTTTTTATCAAGATGGAGACCTAATTAACAAGTTTTTTTGTGAAGAAAGTATCTTTTAAAGGATGAGATAGTTATTTCAAATTGGTGTCATTGAGGGAAAATATTAGAGTAATTCATATATGAAGTTTTAGATATTAAAGTTATGTCTAAAAAATGTTGTGGGCTCTGCAAGTTCTAGGTAGGGCTACAAGGAGACTAGATAAGCCTAGTATGAAGAAGATTGACTTTTGTTTAGTTTCTCCAAAATAAAAAGGTATGTATTTCAAGGTGTGTTCTTAGGTTTTTTTAATGTATTTTTCCTATTTGGTTGGTAGCATGAAGTTTTGTTGGTGGTCTTTGAGGTAGCTTAATAGAGAAGGCTAGTAAGCATGTGTGGTGGTTCATCATGATGTGTAGAGATTTGAAGATGCTCATGTGATGTAATGGATAAAAAATATTAGGGGGAGTCCCTATTATATGTTTCTTGGTAATTTATATTTGATTTTAATTTTTTGTGTGGTTTATCTTCATTGGTTGTAGTGTTTGGTTGAAGAAGAATGTTGGCATGTAGCAAGAAGGATATTATCAAGGCAAGAAGAGGTAAGCTCAAGGTAATAAGGAGTTTGTATCATCTTTATAATGTTGTCCTATCCTATTTTATGGAATTTTTAGGTCCTCAAGATAAATTGGTTACCACTTTATCATTGTGTCAAAGGGGGATAAAATTCCTATTGTGAGAGTGCTTAAAGAGAGAGAAGGTGAGCTAAATGATGTTTATTAACATTAAAGATAAAGGGGGAGATTGTTAAAGATTTGTCAATGATATCATGGTGATATCATTGAGGTTTTTTAGTGAGTCGATGAAGTGCCTTGTTGGCCCAAGTGACAATGACAAAGTGTGTAATGTGCATATCCTAGTATGCTTGAAGGAGGCTTGATTGATCTTCAATTTTGGCATTGTTAGACATGTTCAAGGATAAGTATGGAGTATTAAGAATGTGAAATGGGTACTATAAGAATTTTTATATTATTTTAATTCTTGTGTTCATGAGTTTAATTCACTTAGTTATTCATTATTCTCATATAGAGATTTTAGGTCCAATGTCAGAAAATCTAAGTAGGAAGTTTGATGACATCACCATTGCCACGTGTGGATGAGTCAGAGGGATTTGGTCATATGGTTGTGATAAAATTAGTCCCTAGTTGATTTTAAATAAATTTTATACTATGAATTTTAGTGCATCAAAATATATACAAGTGCAAATTTGGGCTTCCAAGCATTTTGATAGTGTTTTTCCATACTTAGCCAAATTAGCAATATGGCAAGAAGAGCCAAGTAAGAATTTTTATGGTATCATATCTCTCACATGTCGATGTTTTAGGAGAATGTGATAAGATGGGTTTTTTTTATTTTATTACCTAATTGATTTTTGTTAACTTTCAAGTCAAGCACCATAATATGACAAAAGATATGCATGTTCAAAGTTGGACTTGTAGACAAGTTCTTGACATAGTTGGCTCTATGGTAGAAAAATCTGAGTAATCATTTTAATGCCATTATATCTCAAAAATGTGAGGGTTTCAAGATATTTTTATCACATTTTTGTAATTTCCTATGTGATTAAATCATATGGTCCAATTTTTAGAACATGCACTTGAGCGAAGCAAAAGATATGGAGGTTGAAAGTTGACCTTTCAGGCAAATAAGCAATGGTCCCCATACTTGGTATATTTTACACAATATTAAAGATCAAGACCAGATGGATATCTAATGGATCATGTTTTATCATACATTGAATATATATAGTGCATAAAAATTCAAATAGGTTAAAGTGTTTGTTTATTAACGAGGGTCAAGATCAAACTCCTTACAAAAGGAACAATAGAGCGTGTTTATTACAAGGACTCAGGAAATAACAAGATTAGGACAAGTGATAGATGGTTAATGGTATATGTTCTTAGAATGAATGTGAAGGTTCCAAGTTTCATGATCATGGGGCTTCTAAGTAAAATTAAATTTTGAGATCTATAAGATTTCATGAGATTAAGTCAACTATTTGAGGTTTAATAGTTGGATAGTGGTTATCATGTGTTAAATATTAATATTAATACAATTTTATTGACTATGTGTGTTTAATTTTAATATCAATGACATGATATGTGATCATAATGTTTGATGTTTAACTGTAACCATTTGTATTTAAATATTCAAATTTAACAAAGGAAACACTAGTACTTAGTTTTTTGATCCATATATTTTGATTGAGGATGAATTTGATGATGGTGTAAAATAAAAAGTGGTATAGGACTCTAAGTGCATTTTTAAATATAAATTTTAAGGTCTGAAAGTGCATACAGTCAAAGTTATGAAGGTCCAAAGATGACTATGTGTTTGACTATGTTCTGCATGTAACCCAAGAAGGGTAATTGAGCTCATTCTAATGTTGTTTTAATTTTTAATTATGGATTATCTATTTTAACATGTTTTATAATCCATAAGGATGATCTATGTGCATTATTAAGGATTGACCAATCATATCTAGTATGAATAATGCTTGATAAGTTGACTATCTATTTGTTCATGATGTTCATGTGTACCAGGTTAGTGTTTGAGTTGTTTGGGCATATGAAAAAGTAAGAAGAGTTGAATGTTATCATTTAAGGATGTATAAGGGGACTTAATTAGTGGATCCATGTATTTTAAAGTCATCCTATGTTCTTAATTTTCTTGAAAAATTATCAAAAAGGTGAATCAATCTCTATAGAACCTAAAATTGACTTGGGCCTATTTGAAAGTGTATTGTGCTTAAGTGTGACCCATGTAAAATGACTTAAGGGTGAAGTCATGTATTGTGTCTAACAAATAAAATATTTTTAACTTGATAATTCATGAATTATCTATATATAGTGAAACCAAATGTGATGGTTTTTAGGATTTTAGAAGACTTGTGAGTGAGTGAGATTTGTACAAGGTGTATGTGATAGTTATGGATTGGAGGGGTAGAGTGCCCATTTGATGAATTATTGATCAAATCAGAATGATTACTATGTGTATGATGGTCAAGTTTCATATTTTATAAAAATTATCTTTTATTTTGATGATATGTGAAGAGGTCTGAGTGTGCATATGAGGACAATTTGAGTGAAGGAGAGAAATTGTGACATGCCTATATGAGAGGCTTGCATGAGATAGAAAGATAGTTTATGTAGGTTTAGGTGTTTAATACATTATTACTAAGGTTTAGGTATTTAAAATAGGGTCTAAAGGACTTGATCTTCCTTAGGGGTAGTTGTTCCTTGTAAAATAGGTGTTTCACTAAAGACCTTTGGTCAAGGTTTTTAGGCCTAAAGGAGTTGACCAGTATTTTGTTTGTATTTTATTATTGGAAATTAGTCAAGCTATTATAGGATTGGGAGTTGGTTTTATTTCCCATGAGGGTTTCTCACAAAAAATATGTGTTATGTGTTTGATCTTGTGTATTCATTGAATGAATGAGCTCTCTTGTTAATATTGCTTGACAATTTGATATATGTTGAATGCTTAATACTTTGAAAAGATTGAAATTAAAATTGAAATATTTGGTCTCACTAATTCACCCCCTCTAATTTATTGTAACTCTAACATTTTCCACTTGAACTATAATCAAATGTTTAGAAACACATTTCATACTTCATATAATTTTGACTGCTTTATGTGCCCCTGTTATTGAATTAAACAATCACAAACCATTTAGATAGTGGTAGTTATCTAGGTTTCATCCAATAATTCTTTAAAGTCTATATCTCTAACTATGGCTTGTAAATATGTAATGTTTTTCTTGACTTATACTTAGAATAACAATAACTTCCAGATGGTTGTCTAGCATTGACTACTTTTTTTATAGTAAACCTCATCCATATGAATATTATAATACAATGAAATAATACATCACATAATATAATTATCATAGTGTCACTCCATGGTGAATCCATCTAATTTACATGCCTCTTCATAAATGTGAATACAATAAATAAACACACCTATAAGTATATAAAGTATAACATCACTAGTTATTTAAAATTATGATAGGAAGCCATTAGTTGGGCATTGAAAATATTACTATAGCTGCTCAATACTACCATAAGAAGATATGGTGGGCATACGTGAACCATAAAAATTATCCATAATCAAATAAAATACAACCATATTCTATATAATTAGTGACATAGTGAGATATAAATATTGAAGGATGTGATTGGTTTTTTTGATGACATGTTCCTTATGATCAAATAATTTTAGGCTATGATTATATCTATGTGCATAGTTTCAATAAAATAATGAAATTCAAATAATAATATGTATTAAACAATTACAACAAGGTCAAATGTATGTATGTATATACGTATATATTTCTTAAAGGAATATAAAATGTGAATGTGGGGGTTCTTATGTCAGGAAAGTTATTAAAAAAAATCTATATTTACACTTAAACATAATTTACAAGTTTGACTGATACCTTAGTAAGTTGTTTCACAAATGAAATCACATTAGCAATGTCTATGTCTACTCCTACCCATATATATGGAGGATTCTCTAATGAGGTCAATAAGGAAACAAACATGCATCTACATAAATGATAACTTATAAAATTAAAAATTAACTATGTATATATAAACATCAACCAAGTAGCTATATTAATATATGAGCTACAAGATGGTTCACAATCTAGCTTGGAAAAAGATGGTGTTGTCTCCTATTACAACCTAAAAAATTACATATATATATTATTGTAGTTTATATGTAAAATAATTATTATATTTTAAATATTATTTAAAATTTTAAGGTCCAAACAAAAAAATTAAATTTCAAATCTAATAGATACTTACAAATGCTTAGTCAAGATTTTGAAACAAAATGTATGTTTCAAAAAATTAGAAATGAGAAATGTAAAAATGTGTTTGCAATAGAAACATGATGAAAAATGAGATTATAAAATGTTGTTCATAAGAAACAATTTTTGTACACACACACACACACACATTCCCTAAATCTAACCATATTCAAATTTTATTTTTTTATTATTAATATTTTTAATATAATTTTTTTGAATATTAAAACATCAAGAAAGGACCTCAATGCATTATCATTAGCATTAATTTAAAATAATCTATGGAAACCATCAAAAATTAAGCTACATAAAATGAGTAACAAAGCAAATTATACTAGGAAGTGATCATATTTAAAATTATATTCAACACAAGGATTATAATACCGATTAAGCACCATATATATGCCATTACCAAATATTGAAAATTGTAGAAGCTGAGCTTAAAATACTAGGTGTTATGTTAATGTGGCTTTCACTAACATCCCATAAATGTTTTATGAGTGATTAACCCTTCAAAAATGACCCCAAAATATAGTCTTAGTAGTAAATCCATCAAGGATGGCCTTGAAATACCATTTCCATGGTGTCCATGTTTTAGGTCATGAAAATGCATAACAATAGTTAATCATCACATTTCTTGCAATAGTACTCCAAACAATATCATATATATAATCAGAAACATCACCATAGTTTTTTACATCAAATCCTTCTCCTCATCTAATTAAGTTCGAATGCGCAGAGCACCATAGGATCTGTATTAGTTTGGTTTAGTATTAGTGTTAGTTAGACCATCTCCATGTCCACTCTCATAAGTATTAGTATGGGAAAATTGGCTCCTATAGTACATGAGGGTATCAATAAGTGCCTTAAGTGCATGTAAAGTGTCATATCTATAAAATCCTTCACTATAGATAGGATTGTCTTATGTTAGAGTGGTTATTTTATAGAGACTCTCATAGGTTGATTAGGCATATGATATGCACCCAACCTATCCTATTGAAAGCCTTTTTATCAACCCAAAAACTCTTAATAATAAAATTAATAAAGAATTTCATTCATGATATTAAACATGCAATAAAATTTCCTCAAAAAATATGAAATAAACTCATTGTTTCTAGAAGGTGGTACATCATAACCATCCACCATTAGTCCCAAAAATTCTTTGTCATCAATTTATGGTGGCAGTAGTGGATTGGGAAATGTTTGAATTACATTAGAAGTGGTACATTGGTTTTTGGATTAGTGAATAATAAGCAATTTTTTATTTTTTATATTTAAAACTAACCATTAATAATTTGATATTATCATAATAGGAATTACATCTCTCTCTATAAGATTCCCATCTGTCAATTTGACATGTTACCACTTAATCAAATTCATATATAGTAATGACTCTAATGTATTTTCCAAATAAGTATGGTAGGGGTTAGTTGAATGAGGATCCCTCATTGGTCTAATTAATTCCTCAATCTCTATTTCTTCTATTATATGTGCAACCAAAGCCTCATAATTACATGGGGGTTCTTATGGAATTGTATGAGAGTTAAAAGGTTTTATGATTTTTATCTTCATCTTCACTTCCCACATTTTATTCTATATTTTAGTCAATACTACACAACCATATGATAGTTCTTACCATTTTGAGTCTAATTAAAATTAAATAACTCATATTTACAAGCCATAGTTAGAGATCTACACTTTTAGGATTTTTTAGATGAAACTAAACTACTAAAAAATAATAATAATATATTATTTTTGCTTAGAAATAAATGAATAACAAAGAAATAAAATTGATTTTCCTATTATTAAAATTGGATGTTCATCCCATACTAAAACAATGAAATCATCATATGAAATAAAGAGTTTCCAAAATATATAATAATAATAATAAATTAGCTAACTGTAAGTGTGTGAATACATGCATCTTACCATGCATTACAAAAAACTGCCAATAAGGCCATGGTATACACGAGTCAAAAAAGAAACAATCTTATCCATAGAAATTGATGAATGATTCACTAGCTCACTTTGTGACACCTTCATTTGTAAAAATATATGTCAAAAAACACATCTCATAGTCAGAATTCAAAATTGAAGTTAGTAAGCAACCATTTTGTTCTTAATAAACTAAAAAACTTCCAAATTCCTTTGTTTCAAAATGAACCAAAGCATTTGAGTGGAGAGATAAACTCACCGTTAATAACTAGAATATAGATTCATTAGTGATAAATAAATTTTAGCTTAATTTTAATTAGTTAAGTATAAAAAATTTATATGACCAATTGAAATTGTAGCTCCAAACACCTCATCGTTAACTAAAATTTGATTGTCATTTTGTAAAGTAAAACATAGATTTATTTATATAATTTGTATGTAATTTAATAGTTCATAGAATTTTTACAACAAAGTTTGAAGGGATGAAAAACTAATCATTCATATTACTTGAAATTTGATTGTCCATCTACTTTACTACCCACTGTCCTGTGCCAAGTGTCATTTACAACACCAAATTTAATGTTTCATGATACATGATTTAAACTTTGTGATACATAATTAAATTTTTTAATTTAATTCCTACCAAGCATTAATGTTTGATAGATTTGGTCTTCGAAGTAATCTACCTCATATATTTTGCACATGATGAAGTGCCACATAGTTTTAAAGCTGTACATGTGAGTGCATTTTTAACCCCCTCCCGTACATGAATGTTAAATGAAGGAGAAACTCACCCCATTTTCATGTTACAAGGAATTATATAATACATTAAAGGCATAAAAATCATTTAATTTTATTAAAAAATTAATATTATTAAAAATATAATATTATTTCTATACTTTTAACAATATATAGATGTATTGAAATATATTATATTTAAATATATAATATATAATATTGATTTATAACCTATATTAACATGTATTATATGATATAATAATATTTATTAATATCAAAATATATTTTTAAAAATATATAATTTATATATAATATTAATATATAATTAATCATTTTAATATATTAAAATACTATGATATATTTAATATGTAAATATTTATATAATAACTAATATTATTTTTGTGTGTGTTGGTAATAGAGGTTATATGAAGTGAAATAATGTAAATCGATAATTAAATCCATTAGTCACTCCAAATCCCTGACAATGTCAAAAGAAGTTCATCTAGATCAATTGTGGAAATAAACATATCATGATCTGAATCACCATGTAATGCTTTAGTCTACGATGGCTTGCATTCTTCTTGTGAAGATAGCCTCTTATCACAATACCTATGTCAAAACTATAACTCCCTTGGTTTTAATCAAGGGGCATCTATATTCACTAGATAATGATTTTAGTTGTGGGTAATCAATTTTATCTTAGTGATTACAATGGAGAAATTTCTTTTATTGCAATGGTATTAAAAACTTTAGAAATGACCAAGAGGAATTTTGGGTTTAGAAATATGATAAAAATTTGAAGTGGATATATATATTTTAAAGATAACATCTATTCTAATTTTTATGCCTACTATTATACCACCACCACTTGTTTCTCCTAAATATATTATTAATAATATTACATCTTCAAAAAATGTGGATGAAACTCCACTTATTGTGCAAGAGCCTATTATTTCTAGATCATTATCATTGGTTCCAAAGTTCCATGATTATAATTTTACTTCAACTCCCATATTTGAAGTCCTATAGTTTTCATTATACTATGGTCTTATAGCAGATTACTAAACATTTTTTTTTAATTCTGATGATCCCTTGGATGTGATCCAAAACCCATGGTAGGAGACCCATTAAGTGTAATTTTTTTTGACAAGTTTCTTACTATTTTATTGGAATGAAATTCCCAAATTATATAAATCTACATTTAGATACAATCTATAAATGGAAAATCTATAATATATAGAAATACTATATATAGTAAGTGTTTTGAGGTAGTTGAAAATGTTGTTGATCATCTTGGGATGTACCAGTTAATTATCAAAATGCCTTGAAAAGCTCCCAAAAGATATAATTCAATATTGTCTTTCATTTATAATTTCTATAACTTGATAAATGAAGTTTTTTTAATTCTTGTATTGAAATATTGTTTTCAAAAGGATTAAAGTTTCTTGGCTTACTTGTTTAAATTTAATTGATTTTACATGGATGTAATTTGGCCACGTATTTTGAAACCCATTATTAGGCTTCAAAGTTGAAATGCTTAACCCAAACTCTACTTGTTGTCATGACTGAAAAGTTAATTTTTATATATTGGTATGGTGTAGACTACTTATGCCCTCATATAACCATAATTTAGATAAGCACACAAAATCCTTTCCCAAGAGGTATTTGAGTTACTAGGTATAGTTTTATGTCATTTATTTTAATTACCATTTTAGGGTTCAATTCATCTCCACATATTAGTTTGTAAATTCAAAAAAGGGAACTCACCCTCATAGGTATTTGAATTGATGAATTAAATTATCTCAAAGGTATTATATGGTAGCTAAAAAATAAGGAGTCAAATCCTTATTAGATAATTTTCTTATGTTACATATTCAAAAAATGTGGATGAAACTCCACTTATTATACAAGAGCCTATTATTTATAAATCATTACCATTGGTTCCAAAGTTCCATGAAGATAATTTTACTTATATTTTGATATTTTAACTTCAATAATTTTAATTATGTCTTGTAGCATATTATTGAACATTTTCTAATTTTGATGATCCCCTAGATGTGATTGAAAACCCATGGTATGGGACCCATCAAGTGTAATTTGTTGGGACTTGTATAAGTCAAGGGTTAACCAAATATGCTTAGGGGTTGCTTATAGGTGCAGGGAGAGATATGAGTTGACACTCAACCAACTTTGTAATAAATAGCATCAGATTCTTTGTGAATCTAATAATTATTTTGCATGATGCATTTTGTACTATAGCTCATTATGACACTGCCATGTTCACTATTTGATTGGTATCACATTTTGGTTCATTTGGATTAACTTTGTAATATGGATTGATTTTAAATTTTCATGTATTGGATGAGGCTAATGTAGTGGCCCTAAAATTTAGCTTGTTTAGTGCAATGATTTTTATTTCTCAATCATGCTTAGGGTCACCCAATTGTTTTGCATACGTAACAAATTTTAGTGCCACAAAGTGTGGTGGCAAGGGATGAAATGATAACTATAATTCATGAGGGTTATGAAAAACATATTGTGAATCAAGCACATAATTTGGATGCCTTTTAGGTGGTCTTCTTAATGAGATATTTTTTTCCTCCATTGCTTTAATCATTTTTAATGAGAATTGTTAAAAATCCCCACCTTGGTTTCTTTACTTTGATTTACAAGATTTTGTCTCAAATACAAATATATATCTAAAGAAATTTATAAAAGGAAATTATATATAATAATAAATGGAAATCTATTTATAGACATACTATATAAATAGAAAGTGTTATTGTGATAGATGTAAATGATCTTGGTTATCATAAATTGAACCAATCAGTCATTAAATGCCTTAAAAATACTTTCCAAATGTATCTAGTGCTGAAAATGGAATTGATTATCTTGGGATGTACCGGTTAATCATCAAAATGATCTTGAAAATCTTTCCAAATGAATTTGTTGCTATTTTATTGGAATGAAATTCCTTAAATTATACAAATGTACATTTAGATACAATCTGTAAATGGAAAGTCTATTATTATATAGAAATATTAAATATAGTAAGTGTTCTAAGGTAGATGAAAATGGTGTTGATGATCTTGGTATGTACCAGTTAATTATCGAAATGCCCTTGAAAATCTTCCCAATAGATATAATTAAATCTTGTGTTTCATTAGTAATATAATTATTATAATCTTGATAAATGAAGTTTTTGTGATTCTTGTATTGAAATATTTTTTTCAAGAGTAAAGTTGCTTGGCTTACAATTTTTTATTTAAATTTAATTGATTTTACATGGATGTGACTTGGCCACATATTTTTGAATTATAATTTTATAAATTAGAATGGAGATTTATTTGTATAATTTACATATAATTTAAAAGTTAATAGAATTTTTATAACCAAGTTCAAAGGGCTACAAAATTAATCATTTTCATTAATTGAAATTTGATTGTCCATATGCTTTATAGCCCATTGTCCCATGCCAATTGTCAGCTGTAATACCAAATTTCAGAATACATGATTTAACCTTTGTGATACATGATATAAATTTTTAATTTAATGCCCATTTCCTAAAAAATATTAATATTTGATAGATTTGGTCTTCAAAATAATCTACCTTATATGTTGAGCACATGGTGAAGTGTCACAGAGTTTTAAATCTATATCTTTGAGCACATTTTTGACTACCTCCCATATATGGATTTTAATCGAAGTATAAACTCAACCCATTTTCATGTTATGTGGAATTATAAAATATGTTAAAGGCATAAAAATTAATTTATTTTTGTTAAAAATATAATATTATTTATATACTATTAACAATATATAAATGTATAGAAATATATTATACTAATATATATAATATATAATAGTGATTTATAACCTATATTAACATATATATTATATGATATCATAATATTTATTAATATTAAAATATATTTTACAAAATATATAATTTATATATAATACTAATATATAATTAATCAGTTTAATATATAAACATATTATGAAATATAATATATGTCAATATTTATTTAATAACTAATATAATTTTTATGTGTGTATGTTGGTAAGAGGGTTTATGTGAAGAAAAAGAGTGTAAATAGATAAATAAACCTACGAATAACTCCAATCCCATGACAATGTCAAAATAAGTTTATCTAAAGTAATTGTGGGTGCAAACCTATCAAGATATGAATCCCATGTAATGATTTAATCTACAATGGATTGGATTCTTCATGTGAAGAGATAGCCTCTCAGCACAATCTCTACATCAAAATTGTAACTCCCTTGGTCTCAATTAGGGTGCATTTGTATTTTTTAGATAAGGAGCTCAGTTTTGGGTGATCAGGTTTTGTCTTGGTGATTGCAATGGAAAAAATTCTTTTGTTACAATGGCTCTAAAAAAATTTGAAGCGACCAAGAAGAATTTTGGGTTTAGAAATATGATAAAAAATTGAAGTGGACATATATGTTAGAAATATGTTATCTGTTACAATTTGTATGCCTACTATTATACCACCACCAATTATTTTTCCTAAAGATATTATTAATAATGTTACATCTTTAAAAAATGTGGATGAACTCCACTTATTATACAAGAACCTATTATTTCTAAATTATTACCATCAGTTCAAAAGTTCCATGATGATAATTTTACTTCTATTTCCATATTTGAGTTTTTAAAAATTTTATTGTATGGTCTTGTAGAAGATTATTAAACATTTTATAATTTTGATGATCCTTTGGATGTGATCCAAAATCCATAGTAGGAGACCCATCGAGTTTAAATTTTTTTGAGTTTGTTGTTATTTTATTAGAATGAAATTCCTTAAATTATACAAATCTACATTTAGATATAATCTATAAATGAAAATCCTATATATAGAGATACTATATATAGTTAGTGTTCTAAGGTAGCTGAAAATATCATTGATCTTCATGGGATGTACTAGTTAATTATCAAAATGCCCTTGAAAATATTTCTAAGAGATATAATTAATTTTTATGCTTCATTTATAATGTCTATAATCTTGATAAATGAAGTTTTTGTGATTCTTATATTGAAATGTTTTTTCAAGAGGAGTAATTAAGTTACTTGGCTTACTTTCTTATTTAAATTTAATTAATTTTACATGGATGTGATTTGGCCACATATTTCTGATGCCAGTATTGGTCTTCAAAGTTTAAGTACTTATTTATTGGCTGAAATATTTAACTTATACTATGTATTTAGATATCACACCTTATCATCATGAATAAAAAGTTAATGTTTATAGATTGTTATGGTATAGACTGTTTATGCTCTCACATAACCATAATTTAGATAAGTACACAAAATATTTTTCCAAGAGGTCTTTTAGTTACTAGGTATGATTTTGTGTCACTTATTTTAATTACCATTTTGGGGTCAAATTCATCTTCAAATATTGGGTTGAAAATTCAAGAAAGGTGACTTGCCCTCATAGGTACTTGAATTGGTGAATTAAATTATCTCAAAGGTATTCCATGGAGACCATAAATTAAGGAGTCAAATCCCTATTATACAATTTACTTATGTTAAATCTTCAAAAAAATTGGATGAAATTCCAATTACTATGGAAGAGCCTATTATTTATAAATCATTACCATCAGTTCTAAAGTTAGATGATGATAATTTTAATTTTATTTACATATTTGAACTTCTAGAAATTTCATTATATGTCTTGTATTAGATTATTGAACATTTTATAATTCTAATGATCTCTTAGATGTGATGTAAAACCCATGGTAGGAGAACCATCAAACATTATTTTTTGGGACTCATATAAGTCAAGGGTTGATCAAATATACTAAGGGGTTACTTACAAGTGTAGGGAGAGATATGAGTTGACACTCAACCAACATCATAATAATAAGCACCAGAGGATTTGTGAATCTAGTAATTTTTTTATGTGATGCATTTTATAATATAGCTTAATTTGGCACTACCATGTTCACTATTTGATTAGTATCATATTTTGGTTCATTCAGATTAACTTTTTAATATGGATTGATCTTAAATTTTTATCTATTAGATGATGCTAATGTAGTGGCCCCAAACTTTAACTTGTTTAATGGAAGGAGTTTTGTTTCAATATCATGCTTAGGGTCATTTCTCATAAGTAGGATATTTTAGTGCCACAAAGTGTGGTGGTAAGGGATGAAATGATACCTATAATAAAATATGGTTATGCAATACATATTATGAATCGAGTACATAATTTTGATGCCTTTTAATTGTTCTTCAAAATGAGAGAATTTTTTCCTCCAATAATTTAATAATTTGTAATGAGGATTGTGAAAAATTCACACCTTGATTCCTTTACCTTGATCTACAAGATTTTATCTCAAATACAAATCTATATGTAAATACATCTATAAAATGATTCAAGTCTAGTATATAATAATATATGGAAATCTATTTATAGACATACTATATAAATAGAAGGTGTTCTTGTGATAGCTAGAAATGATATTGGTCATCATAAAATGGACCAATCAACCATAAAAATGCCTTATAAATGAGCTGGTAGATGATAATGGAATTGATCATCTTGGGATGTACTAGTTAATCATCAAAATGCCCTTGAAAAGCTTCCCAAATGAGTCTATTACTATTTTATTGGAATGAAATTCACTAAATTACACAAATATACATTTAGATACAATCTATAAATGGAAAGTCTATATATATAAATACTATATATAGTAAGTGTTCTGAGGTAGCTAAAAATGGTATTAATCATCTTGGGCTTACCATGTCAAAATGACCTTGAAAATCTTCCCAAGAGATATAATTAAATCTTGTGTCTCATCAATAATATAATTTCTATAATCTTGATAAGTGAAGTTTTTTTTATTCTTGTATTGAAATGTTTTATTCAAGACTAAAGTTGCTTGGCTTACAATTTCTTGTTTAAATTTAGCTGAATTTACATGGATGTTATTTGGCCACGTATTTTTTACCCTAATATTGGGTTTCAAAGTTGAAGTACTTGTGTTGTTGGCTGAAATGTTTAACCCTGACTCTACATTGAAATATCATGCCTTATTTTCATGAATGAAAAGTTAATGTTTATATATTGGTATGGTGTAGACTGCTTATGCTTTCACATTACCATAATTTAGATAACACCACAAAATCCTTTCTCATGTCTAGGTCTTTGAGTTACTAGGTATGATTTTGTGTCACATATTTTAATCACCATTTGAGGTTGAATTTAAGTATAAATATTAATTTTTAAATTCTTGAAAGGTGACTTGATCTCATAGGCATTTGAACTGGTGAATTAAATTATCTCAAAGGTATTAAATGGGGGAGAAAAATTAAGGAGTCGAATCCCTAGTAGACAATTTGATCATGTAATTTAATGAACAAATATAATTAAATATTTTTAGTAAGAATAATTATAATAAACAATAAAAAATTGTAAATATTTTTATAATAAAAAACTATCTGAGTTTATTATTATTATTTTTAATGTTTAAACCTTTACATATTTTTATTGAATAATGTACTTCATTTAAATGTTTAATATGTTTAAATTATTATAGAGTTAAAAATTCTCATGTGATTTAAAATTAGGTTTAAGTTTATCTTTCCATAATTTTCTCTTTTAGTTTTTCTTTCTCTGTTTAGAAGGCTGAAAAACATTCTTTTAGTGACTGTTAGGTTAACTATGGTGTTAGTGGTGAAAGCATTGACCCCATTTTTCACTGTCATTTCTATAGGTCCTTCTTTTTAGGGTTTTAATCTATTTAATGTATTGTTTTACTATATCTAAAATATGTGATTTTTTTGGCTTGACATGAACCTTTTATTCATTCTTTACCACTTTAAGCTATGAAATCACTGAGATTTGGATAAACCTAGATTTTTGTTATGAAACGGTTGATATAATGAAATGGCTGAGATTAGGATTGTTTATCACTTACTTGTATTCAATAGGGACCCAAATGGTGAATGTGAGGGGAAAAAATATATTGTTTATTAACTATAAGTAAATAATCATACTAGACAAATGTCGTGATACAAGAGGGTTTCAATGGTTCCACCCTATCTCTATCTCCTCACATAATTTGTTTTTTGGCTCTGTTATAAATACTTTGAATTATTTCCATTTTATATTGAGTTGAAAATTACTCTTTTAGCTTGTTCTAGGTTATTATTATTTTATTTGAATTGTTTTTGTTTTATACCAAGTTAAAATGTCATTTTTGGGGTGGTAAACTTTTCCCTCATGCCACGTCATAAAATTTAATGAGTTAATGATTGAATAACACCTAGCATTATTATTTGGGGTAGTGAAATTTTCCCTCATGCTTTGATATTCTTGGGTAGAGGGGTCCCATGCATTATTATATATTAAAAAATTACTTATAAAATATCTACACCTTAAAAATAGGAACTACTATTTAGGGAGAAGTTTTAAGGGGTGGGAAGTAGAAGGGGGCTGAAGATTTGTATGTCTACTCCTTTTTTTTATTTCCATCTATCATTTTCATCCAATCAATTTTTTTCAACAAAATTTTTTAAGTAAAATGCTCCTAATTTCTCTTAGCAACATGTATTACACATAATTTTTGTAGTCTTTAGAACACATCTAGGTATCTTTAAAGCATCTTATACAGGTCTTTGGCGCACCCTATATAGGTCTTTAGAGCATTCCTAGACTTCTTCAGAGCATCTTATGTATGTCTTCAAAGCAAAAAAAGATCACTTTAGAGTGTCTTTAAAGTGTTCAATCTTTAGATCTCGCTTGTTGAATCTTCAAAATTATAGTTGAAAGAGTTGTGAAAACTATGTGTTGCCTTCTCAAAATTACCCCACCATTGGGATGTGTTGTTTTACTCAAATTTACCCCATCCTTGGGATGTGTTATTGTACTTAAATCTACTCTATTCATCTATGTTAGACATAATAAGGTAAATAATCAATAATAAATTACATACAAACAAAAAATAAATTACATTCATATCCTACTTAGATAAGACTTTAACTATTACATACAATACAATATATAACCAAAGGCAACACTTTATGGATAGTTTATATAACTATGATGAGCTATATGAAATGCTCATCATTTATCCCTCACACTTTATCTTTTTCAAGATCTCTTTAAGAGAAGTGGGATGATTTATCATTAATCCAAATTTCTTGAGTCAAACCTTTGACTCAAATCATAAAATTTAAAATTATGGCACCAGTCACATTAGCCCCTTGGCAACAATCTAAGATCTCTAATAATTATATGTAACTAGGCTTGAAATTAAACTTCTTCTTGATAAATCCAAAATTACCATGGAGATAGAAGACACATAATGATAAGAGGCCCAAACCTCATCCCAATCTAGAAATTTGAACCTCTTTCCTTTAAGAGCTGAGTGATTATATAGAAAACTATTTTCTCTCTTCTTAGACTGCATCTAATATTGGTGGGGCTGAGGACTTCCCTACACTTTAACTCAACAAGTAATGTCTTCCACCTAGCAATACTTGCATTGATAATATTGACAAAATGGTGGTTTATAAAAGCTCTAAAAAAACAATATTGGATCTCAATATCTCATGATACTTGTTCTTCATATACATATGATATAGTGGTTAAAAAGCATAAATAAGTTTTATTGATTTTGGAAATTATGGTCTCATGCATAAGCTAATGGTGTTTTGTAATTCCAAAAATCTATTATTGGCTTATTGCCATGCCATTCAGTTCCTTTGATTGGAGAGAAAGGCACGTAATTATGTCTGTCCAATAAATAAATTTATTAGAAAACTAGATTGATATCCTAACAATAATTTAAAACTATAGAAATCACAAATGTAATCATACCTTTCTTTAGTGCTCTTTAAAAAAATATCCATAAATACATTCTCTTATTTAATGATATGTGAAAAACCAATAGAAATAAAATAAATCTTCCATTTATAATATTTCTCATGTAATAAATGAATATAAACTAATGAAGGCTACATGCATGCTAATAGTTTATCAGAAATAACACAAATATGTTGGATAGAACCCTGTGCTTTCTACAATTATAGTTAGGATTTTATCAATTTATTTTGAGATTACTCCTAAAGTTTGGCATTTTCATCCTTCAATTTTTGAATTTTATTATGAGTGATATACCAAATAAATATTATTTAATGTAATGGAATAGGGAAAGATGGAACAACTCTTGTTGAACCCTTTGTATGAACTCTAATTTCTCATATTTCTCTTTACATGGCCTAAATAGAGGCTTGTAACTCAAAATTTTGAGAAGTGAACTCTATTATTCTATTACTCTATTATTATTTTATTTCTATCATAAATACTTTTTCTTAGATTATGCTTATCAACATTGACAATTTGTGAATTAGTAATCTGAGTGTCTTTGAAGCAAGAGAATTCTACAAATTAATCAATGCTTGGGTCTTTGAAAACATTACATTGTGGACCCTAGTCTGTTTAGATTATATTCCTAGAAGAATTATTTCTTCTTCAATAACTTTAGTAATAGATTCTTTTTACTTTTATTTCAAATTAGAAATCATCAAGTCCTTATGTTTGAAAGTTGAATAGAGAACATCTAACTTTGTTTGTTACAATCTGATTATTTTCTCATGGTGTGATAAATCTATGGCATGCTTCAATTATTTTTTTCATTGATAGAATGTAGAGAATATGGATATTTTTAAATCAAGGGTGTCTTAACCTTATTATCAACAGAGGGCATAATACACTCTTATTCTTGAGGTATAACTTCTTCTACTAGGGTTCCCTCTAAAAATATAATTTCCTATTATAGGGGTTCCTTTACAACAACTTCCTCAACATCTGTAACATCAATAGGGGATATTAATCTTCCTAGAGTCTACACAACCTACACATAGTCTTCTTCTTCCTTCAAGATAAGTCAATGACTACTGGAATTTAGTTGGAAGAGGATGCAGGGGTCTTAATAAATTCCCATTTGTCACTTTGATCTCCAGTGTAGTATATTTGGAACTAAAGGTGATGAACATGGCCATTCTAAAATTTGAACTATGGGTTCTTCAATCTAAATTATAGTGGAATGAGGAGAGGTAGGACATGGTTTATTTTTGGTAGGAACTAAAGAAAACTTTCAAAAGTAATAGGACCAAACCTTTTCACCTCTTGTTTTACTGAGAAGATAATGGCAACAAATGAGTGTAACTAGACCATGATGGTGGGTATACCTATTACCTCATATTATCTTCCAATAAACATTAATCAGAGCATTATGAAGGAAAGAGGGAAGATTAATCTTATATTATTATCAAACAACTCCTTTCCTCAATTGAATAAAGAGTCTCATAGCATCTCCACCCACTTATGTAAACTGACCATCACTAGTGATATATTAAATTATCTAAAAAACAACATTTTTCCAAGGTTAAGGAGGACTTTATCTCAAAATTGCCTTGGATCCTTGGGGAGATTTGTCCAGTCTAGGGTGTGGCTCATTTCCTTTAAAAAACATATAAATCAAGTCAAAAAGCTAATCTTTTTAAAGGCAACTACTCTATCCTTAGGAATCCCAAATAGAGCACTCATTATAGAGGGATTTACTAGAATATTATTCCTTTTGATAATAGCATGATCTTCATAAAAATTATCATAGAATTCTTGCACAATTTCTTCACAGAATCCCTAAAATATTTTTAATAAATTCAATCAACCTATTATTTCAAAGACATCTTTGATTGCTTCATCTTATAAGAATGCATCAAAGGATTTTGGTTCACTCTTTTTTATTTCTCCCACCTATCTTTAGAGAAAACACTATTTAATTGAAAATATGACTATACTATAAAAAAATTAGAGATCGAGTTCACATAGGGAATAGGGGAAGCAAGTGGTTAAAAATACGACACACCAATTAATGGCATTGATAATGCAACAATGAATAGTAAATCAAGTTATATGACGTGATTATGACAAGAATGATGGTGGCAATTATGGCTATCACTTCAGAGCATGAGAGATATAATGGGAAGGTGCTTTATCCAATCAATTACTAATGATGTGTCATAAAGGTCATTATTGGTAGTACTGAGAGGAATAATCACAATGAATTATGTGTTATAACAAATCTTTTTGAAAGACCATCTAATTAAAACATATTTACATCAATCTTGTTTGGAAACATCCTCACATCAAATCTATTAGAGATATTTTGAAAATATCATCACATCAAATCTATTGGAGGAGATCTTTTACAGACACTATCACATCAAAATATGGATTATGGCAATGATGTTTTTGACTTGTCATACACGTGTGACTTTACCAAAATGTGTCCATGTGAAAAGTGTCCATTGACTAATGATTACACATACACGTATAAAATAGAAAAATGCCTAATTCTTTGGGAAAACAAATACAATTGTACCCTATTGTACGAATCTACTCTCATCTTCAAAATATGCCATATGTCCTACAGGGATAGACAAATATAAAAGCATAGGTCAATTGACAACACGTTGATTTTATTGCATAATTTTTCTTTTGAAAAGGTCCATTCACTAGTTTTTACCTTTCAGTATTTTTTATTTTTTATTTTTTATTTTTTATTTTTTATGTTTTATTTTTTATCTTTTATGTTTTATGTTTTATCTTTTATGTTTTATCTTTTATTTTTTATTTTTTATTTTTTATTTTTTATTTTTTATTTTTTATTTTTTATTTTTTATTTTTTATTTTTTATTTTTTATTTTTTATTTTTTATTTTTTATTTTTTATTTTTTATTTTTTATTTTTTATTTTTTATTTTTTATTTTTTATTTTTTATTTTTTATTTTTATTTTATTTTTTATTTTTATTTTTATTTTTTTAATTTATTATTATTATTATTATTATTATTATTATTATTAGTATTATTATTATTATTATTATTATTATTATTATTTTGAAAGGAGGAAAACCACCATTTGTTGGTTTTTAGCACTCTTTTTTTATTAGATGTTTGTTGTTAAGATCATTTATCCTTAGTGGAAGAACCAAGTTCTTCCACAATTCAAATTGATATTGGTTCTACTCAACGACCTCTTCTTTCCTAAGAGGTCTTATGTATACCTTAAGCCTATTACCATTGACCAGAAGTGTCCTTTGGTTAACATCAGTGGATTGAAGCTAGACAAAGCCATTGCTAAAAGTGGTTTTGATTAGGTATGGTCCCAGCCATCTTGTCCTTAGCTTACCCTTGAAGTCATAGAATTTAGAATCAAATATGAGTGCCCAATCACCCTCTTGAAACTATCTTTCTCTAATATGTGTGTCATGCCACTACTTTCTCTATTTTTGGATCATGTTAGTCTGAGTGAGTGCATCCATTCTTAGTTCATCTAGTCTATTTAGTTACATTATTATTTAATTTTGTGATTCATCAAGATCTATTCCCATGTCAACTATTGGATTTAATGTCTACAATTTAAATTATATAGGTATCAAAGGTTTATTTCCATACACAAGGTGTATTTATTCTTTCTTTTTGATAGTTAATAGTTTACCTAGTTGAACTGCAATCTGTTTAGTGCCTAGAAAAATAAAAGTTAATTATTTGTATTTAGTCATCAAATAATTCAATGGACATGTGTGTCATAGTAACATGTGAAGTGTGGCTACATATTTGTAAAAATTTTCACTTGTGGAAAGCATATTGGTTAATGACAATGAAAATCATGTAAAAATGAATTATGCCCATTTTAAACCCAATCAACTATGGCTTGTTCAATGTCTTGTGGACTAGGTAACATGTTTGGTGATCTAATGAGATTGTATTTATTCTCAATGATGGAGTTGGATTCTTCCCATTCACAATTTTTCATCTTAGAATCATAGTTATTAGTATTCAGAGCATAGCTTCCAATATTTGGAACTAAGTCAATAGTCTTTGGAGCAAAGTGATTAGTCTTTCGATCTAAACCTTTAGACTTCAAAGAAAAATTGTAGTCCAATTCAGACTTTATTTACACACATACATGCAAGTATAAAGAACCTTTTACTGTATATATATATATATATATATATATATATATATATATATATATATATATATATATATATATATATATATATATATATATATATCACCTGATTTAATACCAAAAACTTATATATAACACCTTATATATATGGTGTTTTTTGTATATATCTGTAGCCAATTGCATTTGCTTAATCCATGTATTGTTTGAAGAACCACTTGGTGGCTCTATTGATGGAGGCAATGGTTGAGTTGGAGTTAGACCTTAGAAATTAGATGTCTAGGAGGAATCATTGGTCATGACCAATATAAACATAGAGCTAGGGGATGAAGAAACACTAATGCTAGTTGAATAACTAGTGGAGAATAGGGGAACTTGTGGGATAATGATAGTAGGCCTCTTCTTAGGTAATTGTAGACCAAGTCTAGGCATAGATCCAAGCATGATTAGGGGTATATTGGCTACTAATGAAACTCTAGAGGTGGATGATATATTAAATAGGGTAGCAGTGGGTAATGGCATGGTCACAAGCCTAATTATAGTTCTAGTGAGAGGCCTATAAGTTAGGAGGTTGACATGGTCTAGAGTCGATGGTTGATAAAATATGCTAAGAGGTTACTTATAGAGGAAATAGGGAGGTAATCAAATATGTTTATGACCTATAATACTTTACCCTTTTTCCAATAGGAGGAAGGGAGGCAATGGCTGACTTGAAATTGCTAGTGTAGGAGTAACTGTTACCTCCACTGAAGGTGTTACCTATGTAGAGGTGGTACCTTGTATTTGGGATAGGGTACTAGTTGAGACCCTTGAGGTGGAATCCTACTCAAATTATTCCCCTAAACCATCTCCTCCCTTCTCCAAAGGGGGAGATAATGCCTAGAGTATTATTTGACTAAGTTGTTAGTTCGTCAGGCTTTGTTTTTCAATACTAATAATATGGACTGGAGATGTTGATTCTCTAGCCTAAGTATATTATTATTAAAACACCAAATAAATATATACCATCCAATATTCCTTTCACTCATGTGATATTTTTATCCCTTAGCCTCTGATTGACTTCTGCATCATTAGCTACATTAAGGTATAACTGATCACCCTCCTTGGTCTCATGATGGTATGTAATACCAAGAGCTACCCTATGTCTAATGCTATGATTGAATGTCAAGTGGATAGGCTCCCATTCCCTATCAATGTCATTTTATAAATTGAAGGTGGACCTATGTTTGGTAGTATCCATAACTGAGTACTAAGTCTTGAATTAAAATTGGCCAATGTTGGTTAATTAGGGATTGACTGGTCCCTTCTTATTTTTGCATAGTCTATCTAATCCTATGAGTAGTTGGAAGGAAATCTCCTACTAAACACACTTATTTGTCACTATGATGGGAAACCTAGATGGTGCTACTTTGATCCCCTCAAATCTTATTATGGTGTATTTAGGGTAATACCAGCAGGATCCCAATGTGCCAAGTGTTTCCATTATCTTTTCTTACAACCTGGGCATAGTCCTTTCATGGATGGCCATATATACAATCAGGTAGAATTTATCCGTAATGGTTGGTATCTCCTACCAATACCTATAAACTATAATATTTATGAACATGGGGAACAATCAATTTCAATTTTGGATTCTAATTAGTAAACTTGAGTAAAATTAGAGTGGTGCAAATGGCATCAACCAAGTAAGACATCATATAGAAATGATTTCCTTGGTTGGCCATGGTCTTCTTCATTTGGGCATCTAAATTTTACGAAATGATTTCCCTAAGAGGGGGACTGGTTGATTCATCTATGATCATGGCTAAAAGTGAAACCCACTTCTCATCCACATAGTTGGTATCTTCTACTCCATGTAACCTGTTCATCATGGCCATACCCATCCTCACCCCTTCTTAAATTATATGATGGGTATCTGATTGATTTTTTACTTGTAGATGAACTTCCTTAGGTTTTTTAAATATCTTCTCAAGACTTCTTTGATGCTATTTGAATTGAGTCATTGGGTTATGATTTCTTGATTACAAATAATTTTAGGTTTAGGTAAATCATAATAGGTCTAGAAGGCTAACCCAACTATAAAGGTGATATTATTATCCAAATTGATAGATTTAATCAAGTTTTCTATACACCAAGAATGGATAAATATTTTATGGACTAAATCCACATAGGGGAGTACCTTTGGGTTGGATTTATCTTTGTGCAATATTACAGACTTGAGTGACAAGATGTCAAACCTTTCTTCTACAACACTAGCATCTTCCTCATCATCATTGTCTTGTTTTTCCATCCTCTTCACATGGTAGAATAAGTCATTTTAGTGTTTTTCATCTATGGCCAATGTAATGGTATTGAAATTGGTGTCTCTGAAGATTGTGTTTATCCCATATAAATAGACAAACATGACTTATTTTGACTTGGCAATTATAGAAGTTCCTGATTTGACCATGAATTTTGAGTTTCAATTGATGATCTTGTATATTGTCTTAATGTTGGATGAATTCACATAAGTCCTTTAGCAAATAGCATAGACCACTTTGAAGTTCTATAATATATATGAATTGAAATTAAATGCAAAGCCTTGAGATTGCAAGCTTTAAAATCTAGATTTATAAAATTTTAAACTATGAGATATGAGCCATAAATGTCAAGTATGTTTTACCTAATCTGACTTACAGATGGGGTGTCTCTTTATTTTTGTTCTAATAGATTAAAAAATCCACTTTTAGGAACTAGCCAATTACCGCTCTTGATTTGTCCACATGTCTTCCCATCATAGTCTAAGAACTTGAAAGATAAAGGTCCACGTATCCTTACGTATTGATTCCATTTATTGGGTGGTTTTCATGTAGTATTAAACTATACAAGATATAAGTGACTAGCTACCAGGTGTCATTTTATCATCTGATCATAATATTGAGATATTAAATGTTGCACCCTTCATATAGGGGTGTGAAGGGCATGATCGAGTGCCATATGGCATGATTCAATTAGATATTTTCCATAGTGCTTTATAAAGTAATTAGGCCTCAAAAGGTTATGACTAGGCACCACATGCCATGCTTTGGTAGGGTTATAAATCCTTTTGTGCACTAAAAAGTACTGATTAAATGATAAGTGGCACATTCCAATTGGGTCACTGGGTTATGGACTTTCCAACTCTTCCTTTGACATGAAATGCAATGAATAGCTACGAAGTGGCACTTTGAGATAGGATAGAATATTTTTGAGACTTTAGAAATCAATAGGATCCTTTAAAGGCCACAACTGGGTGCCAAGTGGAAAACTTTCATTAGGTCATGAGAATTTTCAAAGGTTAAGAGATACATGAAAAATATTGTAACTTTATGTTTGAGAGACCAATATATGCGACATTTTCATGTGTCAATTGAGGATAAGTTGGAAATGGGTTCCTTACAAATAAAAAAGTTCAAAAGTAATACCCTATGGGTAACTTGAAGGTATCTCCTAGGACATACCTTGAAGGAGAAATCCACTCTTGTTCTTGTTTGAAAGTTATCTCCTAGGATATACCTTGAAGAGGAAATATACTCTTGTGCATGTTTGAAAGGTATCTCCTAGGAGATATCTTGAAGTTATTACAAGTGCCTTCAAAATATCACCTAGTAGTACCTTCCATGTAAAGTAAAATTACACTTGTTTCTTGAAGTAGAAATCCATTCTTATGCCTATTTGAAAGGTATCTCCTAGGAGATACCTTGAAGGTGAAATCCACTCTTGTGCATGTTTTAATGTTATCTCATAAGAAGTACCTTAAATTTATTATAAATGCATTCAAAATATCACCCAATAGTGCCTTCTATGTAAAGGAAAATTCCACTTGTTCCTTGGAAGAGAAATCTACTCTTGTGCCTATTTGAAAGGTATCTCCTAAGAGATAGCTTGAAGGGGAAATTCACTCTTGTTAATGTTTTTAAGGTATATCCTAGATTATACCTTAAATTTATTAAAAAGGATTTCAAAATATAACTGAGTAATACCTTCCAAATAAAGGAAAATTCCACTTGTTCATGTTGAAGGTATCTATTATGAGATACTTTCAACATTCCCTTCAATGTATGATAATACCCTTCAAATTATCTACTAGGAGATTATATCAAGGGACTTGAAATTACTTCAAGTTACCCATGAAGGTATTACAAGGCCCTTGAAGTAAACTTGTATTATATATCTCCAAGGGAATTTTCATACATTCAAGGGGGATGTTGAAGGTATATCCTAGGAGACTTTATACATAACATTCAATATATTGATAACTACCTTATTTTATTGAAACACCTATTTATTAATTGAATCACTTATATAACTCAATAATTTTGGGCAAGTTCAACCTCAAGGTATCTCTTAGGAGATTCCTTCAAGGGCCTTCTAATACCTTCATGGATAACTTGAAGGTATCTCGTAGGAGATACCTTGAAGAATAAATACACTCTTGTGCATGTTTGAAAGGCATCTCCTAGGAGATACCTTCAAAGTATTACAAGGTCCTTTCAGTTATCACCTAGTGGTGCCTTCAAGGTGAAGGAAAATTCCACTCATGTGCATGTTGAAGGTGTCTCCTAGTAAATAGATTCAAAGTTACCTTAATTGTATGATAACTCCCTCTGAAGTATCTCTTAGGAGATTCCTTTCAAGGGTCTCATAATTCCTTGAGGGTATGGGAAATCTCTTGAGTGTAATTCTTGTTCAATAAAAAATGATGAAATGAAGGATTTAGCTTATTCAACTCTCTCTTGATTATTTTATGAGGTCTACAATTTTGATGGCTTTCACATTGAATATTGTAATTAAGACACCTTAACCCCTTGATAAGATCTACAAAGACCTTATACATGACAATCAATGTATTGTTAACTAAATTATTTAATTGAAACACCCATTTACTTATTGAATCCTTTATAAACCACAATAATGGTGGATAAGTTCAACCTTGAGGTATCTACTAGGATATTCCTTCAAGGGCCTTGTAATACCTTAATGGATGAATTGAAATTATATCCTCAAAGCTAACATGAAGGTATCTTAAAGGGTGACTTGAAATTATCTCTTTCAAAAAGTTTCACTCTAGGAAGTTTCCAAAAGAGGGGAAGCATACAGAATAAAATAATGGCTCTATGTTCTCAAGATTTACCTTTTAGGCTGGATCCTTTGTGGACAAGTGCTTTAAGAACCAATAATTATTGAGAGTAGATGTTGCACACACACAAACAAACACAATCAATTAGTCTAGGAAAGTTTGATATAGAAAATTCAGAAATCTAGGCCAATGGTTACTCTTAGGAGATACCTTGAAGCAAAAATCCATTCTTGTGTTAGTTTGAAAGGTATCTCCTAGGAGATAATTTTAATGGGAAATATACTCTTGTGAAGAGTGTTGATGTAGTTTTTATGCACACCAACTAATAATGAGGTAGCGTCTAATAATTTTTGATCTTAATAGAGGTAAACTCCACTCCAAGGCACGTGTTGTAGGTATGTGGTTTTAATAACTAGGTGATGGAATAGTAGGAATGGCATACAAGTTGTTAAGCATGGTTATGAACAAATGAATGGTATCTAAAATAATTTTAAAATCTAGGCAAGTTGGTTGCTAGATGGTAGCTAATTTAGAGTTGGTAGGTCTTAGAAATAAAATTAAAAAAGAGGGAAAGGGAGGGAATAAAATAAGGATTCTATGCCTTCAAGAATCACCTCTCAAGATGGATTCTAAGTGGACAAGTGCTTCCAAAACCATTGTATCTTGCTAGTGGTTATTGCACATAAAAATAGACATGGTTAAGAATTCTAAGAGAATTTTGATATAGGAAACTTAAAGACCTTAATAAAATGTTTCTCCTTTAGATTATTTTTTGTATTCCCTTGCTCAATATATTATGACTTAGACAAGGGAGGTATTTGAGATAGTTGTTACACATGCAAAAAACTATATCAATGAAAACACTTCTACACACTTAGAATAATTAAACAATTAATTTAATTACCAATGATCAATATAATATGCTAATAAATAAAAATATATAACACATATAAAACTAGCATATCAATCATAACAAGAAATAATTCCTTGCATCTATTTCACAATAATAATTATTGAATAATACAACCAAAAATAGTAATCCTAATTACACAGAACTTGGAGAGAAAATACACAAACACATTCACCAATAATCAAAATTGATTCTTCTTCTGTATTGAAATTGTTTGACCCTTTACAAATGTGTGTTACATATGTTTAAATATAATTTGGGAGGGGTCATCTCATCCTTCAAGTACATGTAAAAATTTATTACATGGCATAGTAATAACCTTTGTTCTCACTATAGTGTCAAAACTATATGCAATGTATACATAGAGTTAACTTACATTCATCAAGAATTAAAGTCAGCCTTTACAATATCATGAAAGGTGTGCATGTTTAAAAAATAAATAAGAATTTTTGAAATTAAGTTTGAATCATAATAGAACTAAAATTACAAAATTGACACTACTATATGGAGTTTACATGCACAAAATGGCCCTTTAGGATGAGTGGACATCTATATGGATGTGTTAACCTTAGTAGGAGTTGTAACTATAGACATTGTTGTTGAACTAGAGGTAACGGCCTCATTATTTTTATTCTTTACCTCTATCTCAAGAAGGCACTTGTGACTCACATCATGATGTTTCCTTATAATGTTTAAATTTAATAGCAAGGGTCGATTTACGCTGTTAACTTTCTCTATTAGTTTTACATGTTCTATGTTTATATTTTGGAAGTTGATCTTGAAAATATCAAATTTAGTTACCTTCCTTCTTACAAAACTTAATTATGATTCAATATATTCTAGTGTTAACCCCTGTACACTCTGCTTAAAATTCTCATATGCTTCTTGAATGAGTTGATCAAAATTAATTCTTCTTATTAGCTTACTTGAAGCATCCTTTGCCTTAGATAATTTCAAATTATCCAAAATCTATAAAATAAGTGCCTCATCCTCTGGATATTTAGAAATCAATGCCCAAGTTGATATCACCCATTCTTTGGATTCCTTTGTTATAGTGACCACCAAATTAAGGGCATCAGATGCCTCCAATGGTGTCATCAGGTCTAGATGGTTGTATGCCTCATTAGTTGTGTACAATATAAATAACTTCAATTTATTTTCATCTCCTTTTAAATAATTAAATAATTGGTACACTTGAGTTATATGAGGGGCTAATTAAGACTTCATTTATTTAAGTTCCTCTAGAGTGTTATAACATTTTAAAGTAGCTTCTTACACTTCAACCTCAATTCTTACTAGAATATGATTAGTCTGCTATTGTTCCTTGATTTGTTCTAGTTCTTATTCCAACTCTTGCATTACCATCTCTGCCCCCTCATGAAATGATACCATAGCATCATTATGGGATTCATGTAAGGCACCTAAAATATTTAATGTAGGGGGACTAACCTAGCTATCTATTCTACCTTTTAGACAAGGCATAAACCTCCTATCTCTCTTCAATGATAATTTCCCTTCCAGCTTCTTCATCCAGTTTTATTTTTCTAACCCTTTCAATTTTCCTTGAGGGATTATCAAATAGGGTTTTTATTGATGGGAGATCTATAATTTTGAAATTTGGAATTTATGAATACTCTTATCTTAGTTTAATTTCCCATGGGGGAATCACTAACTAGGTAGGGCCTATTTGTTGTGTATTTTTATCTACATCATCCACCTCATGATTTTCTATTAATTATTTCTCTTTTTCTCCTTTAACGACTATGTTGGGAAGGGAAGGCCAAATGATCTTGGACCAATCCACACCTCCATATTGGGGGAGTGGATGGACTATAATGAATTGCTTCCACTTTTTCCATTTTCTAAACAAGTAACAGTAATATATTGGGAGGAACTTGTGAAAGGCATTGACAAACTAATCTATGTTGAAGAACCATGAAGGTGTTAAGTGGATAGTATTGTTTCAATTTTATTAGTGGATATTTTTTCCTTCATGGTTTAGATTATGCTAGTCCCAAAGGGAACACTAGTAGCAATGGGAATAATGGATGTAGATGGAACTTTAGGGGAGAACAAAATAATGGTGGTAGAATAATCTTTCTCTATCTTGGGAGTGAGGATAGGGATTTATAATATGGAATAATAGGAAAATGAAAAATCAGAGGTGGGGGTAACATCCACCACATTTGGAGTTCTAAAAATATCACTAATTGGGACTGAACCAAAAATAGGAACATATAAACAAACTAGGGAAGTAGGGTCTGAAGGTTGATCCTTCTAATCTATTATGTCATCGATGCTTGGTATTTTCCCTTTATCATCCATAATAACTTCATGGATAACTCAAATTTATATCCTAGGAGATACCTTGAAGGATAAATCCACTTTTGTGCATGTTTGAAAGGTATCTCTGAGGAGATACCTTGAAAGTATTACAAGGTCCTTTAAGTTATCACCTAGTAGTACTTTCAAGGTTAAGCAAAATTCCACTCATGTACATTTTGAAGGTATCTCCTTGGAGAGAATTTCAACATTCCATTCAATGTGAGATAATTTCATTAAAAGTATCTCCTAGGATATTCCTTTCAAGGGTCTTGTAATTCCTTGAAGGTATGACAATGCTTTCAAGTGTAATTCTTGTTAAATACAAAATGATTCAATGAAGGATTTACCTTATTCAAGTCTCTCTTGATGATATTATGAGGTCCATAATTTTTATGGCTTTCAAATTGAATATTGGAATTAAGACACCTTGACCCCTTGATAAGATCTATATAAGACCTTATATACAATAGTCAATGTATTATTAACTACCTTATTTAATTAAAACACATATTTACTCATTGAATCCTTTATACACCATAATAACGATGGGAAAATTAAACCTTGAGGTATCTACTATGAGATTCCTTCAAAGACCTTGTAATACCTTAATGGGTGACTTGAAATTTTCTCCTTGAGGGTAACATGGAGGTATCTTAATGCTTGACTTGAAATTATATCCTTCAAAAAGTTTCACTCTAGGATGTTTCCAAAATAGGGGAATGGTAGAGTAGAAAATAAAGGCTCTATGATCTTAAGATTTACCTTTTAAGCTAGATCCTCTATGGACAAGTGTTTTTAGAACCAATGTTTGTTATGAGTAGCCATTGCACACACATAGACAAACATATTCAAGCAGTTTGGGAAAGTTTGATATAATAAACTTAGATAGTTAGGCCAAAGGTTTCTCCTAGGAGATACCTTGAAGGACAAATCCACTCTTGTACCTATTTGAAAGGTATCTCCTAGGAGATACCTTAAAATGGAAATATACTCTTATGAAGAGTATTGATTTAATTTTTATTCATATCACATTATAATGAGGTAGCCCCTATAATTTTAAGATCTCAATATAGGTAAACACCATTCAAGGACATGAGGTGTATGTATAAAATGTTAATAACCAGGTGATGGAATAATAGGCAGGGCATGTAGGTTGTTAACTAGGGTTATGAATAGATGAATAGTCTATAAAATAGGTTTAAAATCTAAGTGAGTTCATGGATGGATGGTATCTCATCTAGATCTGGTATGTCTCATAACTAAATTCAAAAAATATTGAAAGGTAGGGTAGAAAAGAAGGATTATATGGCTTCAAGATCACCTTTTATGTTGGATTCTAAGTGGACAAGCTATTTCAAAACCAATTTCTATTTATATAAGTTGTTTTACACACATAGATAGACATGGTAAAGAATTCTAAGATAATTTTAATATAGGAAACTCAAAGGCCTCATTCAAAGGTTGTTCCTTTTGGATTAGTTGAGTAGCTAATGTATACCCTTACTCATGAGATCATGACTCAGACCAAGGAGGTATCTAGGACATATGTTACACATACATAGAAAAATATATCAATGAAAATACCTCTATACACTTAGAACAATGAAAAAATCAACTTTCTTACCAATGATCAATATAATTTGCTAATCACTAAGTAGCTATTGCACATCTAAAACTACCGTATCAAACATAATAAGAAAGAATTCCTCATAGTTGACACATATAAATAATTATTGAATCATAATATAGATAATATAATTTTGTACCCCCAAGGTTGATTAATTAGGTATTTTAAGTCTTATTATTTAAATCCCCTAAATAAATTCTATCCTAAGGTTTAGATTATTTACTATTTACTAGTTAAATAAATAGCCTTTTACTCTTACCTCTTTACCCCTCCCAACTTCCTAATTCACTTATAACCTAAGAATATACCCCTGTAACCATTTTATCCCCATGTGGAGTCATTAAAAACAACTTCATATATTTCAAAGATATTCTCACCTATGGTTAAAATAAAGGCCTTATTTTGGTTGAATTAATGTTGATTCTTCAAATCGATGTTGATCCATAAATATGCAACATGCCTTTGCATTCCATATGATAAAACTAAGATCCTAATTTTTTTTTTAATTCTTAGAGATTTTATGGAATTACTAATGACACCCTTCTAGTTTTTCATTGCATTTAACCACATCCATTGTGAAACCCAATTTGTTGCCTATGCCTATGGAAGAATTTCATTCTGTTCACAAGCCATTCGAAGTTAAGTATCTTATTTTTTTATCATTATATTTCAATTAATATTCATTTATTTATCCATTTAATCAATAAAATATTTTTATCTTCCTTCTTTATCCATTTATCCATTCTTGTTAGTGAATCTATCTTATTCAGCTTTCTATTTTACTAAATTCAACTAGAGGCAACCCCAAATTTTTTGATCAACACTGATCCTATTAAGAGCATCATCGATATACTATGTTCAATACATAGGATCTGATACCTTATCATAATCCTCTATTTTTAATCCCTTTTCTAATTACTATTATTTGAACATGACATTTTGCTTGTACATGACTCTACCTGGTTTAGTTCATGACATAACCAGCATCATTTATCTCCCCATAGTTTCTCAACCTTTGTTTATGGATTAGAGAAATATAACCTTGGTTATATCCCTATGTGTCATTATTTATTCACCCTCTCATGAAACTAGTGAAGAATCATTAGCTATTATTCAAGATGATGTAGATTTTAGTTCTACTTATTGGGAGGAATATTTCATTTACATTATTAAATTAATTGAAGAGGAAAATATTAATTAACATTATTATCATATCATTTATCTATTTTTAATTTATTATGATTTTTATTCACTTAATTTCATAAATAGTGGACTAACATCCTTTTAAGGAAGTATACCACTTCTTAGAACTAATCCCTATTCACATAGTCGAACTAAATATATATTAATCCATTTTTGTCAAGTATTTACATGTGTGTAGGTTATCCTTCCTATCAAAAAAGAAGTTGTTACTATGACTAGATTCAAAGCAATGTGCAATGTATTCTAATCCATAGGTATTTCACATAAACCATATCTTATTTTGAGTTATTAGTAATTAATATTCACTTTTAAAATAAAATGAAAAACTACTTAAACATTCTAGCATGCCTAATAGGACGCCTAAGGTCTCACTTTTCTTGTTAAAAATTCATTACTTAATTTGTTTATTTATTTTCCATTTATTCTATCTATTTAATTCATTCATAGAAAATCAAAATTACATTTTTAATTTTTAAATGTTAAAGAATCTACATCCATTTTTCCTATTTGGTTTACTCATATAGAATAATATAGGTAGTGAAATTTATCATAGCTATCACTTTTATCACACACAAACCAAATCACATTCACAACAAAATCATTAAAAAATCTGACATAAGGGAATTGATGGGGATTTCATCACCTCATGGTAACCTTCTTCTTGGTAATTAAACTTAGATTTCAGCACTAAGGGGAGAACGAACTCAGTACTCTGGCTAAGTATAAAATCTGGTCTATCGATATATTTTGGCTAAGAACCCAACACCCTTATGTTATAGTGTGTGAAGTGAGTGGGTAGGCCCTAAACCAAGCCAAGTATCAGTACCAATACTAAAACCTTTGAGCACCAAAACAAAACCTAAAACCATCTTTAGACTACCACTTATTAGGACCATCTATATCCTTCTTTTTTCTGTTATCACACTTTAAAATTAAAAAAGTAAAAACTTTTTAGGATAATATTTATCATGTGCATATTTTCATCTACACTAAAACATGAGATAATAAAAAATAATATCTTACATGATTTTTATTATTTCTTGATTCTTATTGCTACACTAACATGATAACAATCACATAATAAAATCAAACCCCCATAGTCATATTCATCTATGGAGAATTATCCTAGCCCCCTACTTCTCTTGAGTCCATAGGGGAAGGCATCCTTCAGTATTACACCCAGGGTGATCCTAAATTTGCCACTATATTAGATAGCAATCTCATATCACTTAATCATTATCTCAACTCTTGATCCATATGCATCCCATTATCTCCCCATAGGTAGTTATTTAGGAACCCATATGGCATTCCCTTAGAATAGGGTGAAGCATTTACCACTACTATGTTATCCTCCCATAATAATCCTCATCCTACTAGCTCTGATACCACTACTATGCAACCTTTGTGCAAACCACCTCTGATGATCTCTAGTGATCCATCATCAACCACTAGCCAAGCTCATAATTTTACTACTCCTCATCCTAAAAATACTCAAACTATTAATAAATCCCTTGATAACTTAATCATATCGGTCCCAAAAACCCTTCCACCAATTCAAACTAGTGTACCCTTATGTAACCAAACACAACCATTAAAATAAGCCCTTGTAAGTCAGCCACCTCAATAGTATGTATCCTTCACCACTTAGTATATATCACCTACACAAGCTATAAAGTATACATATATCCTTTTATAAGTTCCATATTATGTGTTGTGTTCTTAACCCATCATAACCACATTGATCAATTATCCCCTATCTTAGGATTTTTCCACATAGATACCTACATACCAACTCTCACAACTAAAAAACATTTTGTGAGGACTCCCTTAACATAACTCCTAACCCAATCTCATGATCATCCTCATGAACATGATGGCTAATTTATAAGCCTCTACCTTTGGGAAGAAGAACATGTTCACTTATGACTAGATTTGTAATGAGCTGATCAACCCAGTAGTTTTTATCAGAATATATCCTCCATAGTGGGAACTCCCTTAGTTTACCAAGTTATAAAATAAGGAGGACCCAAAAAAATATATTCAATAATTTTTACACACTTGCTACATCATAGCACATGATGATGTGTTCCTCCTTAGGACGTCTTATAAGTCATTAGCTGGACCCGTTCTAGTTTTGTATATCTCAATTCTACAACATTACCTATTTTTATTTAGACATCTAGATTAAATATTCTTAGAATAATTTTCCATAAATATAGTATTAAAATTTACCATTATTGACCTTTAAACCATTTAACAATTTGATGATGAATCTATCACTGACTTTGTGGCTATATGGATAACTTTAATCAATTAACTCACCTTTTCTCTACTACAACCTGAGTTATATGAGTTATTTATGAGATCATGTGTTAAACATATCTTCTCAACTTTGTGGGTATATTAATTTAAATTTTTTGATGAGGCATTTTCAATGGCCCTCAATCTTGAAATTAGATCCCTAGAAGAAGGGAAGGTTAAATTTTGAAATAAAAACATTAAATCTAAACCCTCCAAAGGGACTAATAGTAATAATAAAAAAAATATCAAATGGGATGCCAATGTTGTAGTTGTAAATTTAGTGCCACCATAAACTAAAAACCAATCCAATCCCTCTACTTCATAGTCATAGTCTTAGAAGCCATTGGCATACCTTCGCCCATGATAATATACCCCTTTAGGAGAATCATATGCATCTATTTTAGATGAACTCTTAAAGTCTTATCTCATTGAGATCCCTCTAGTAATACCTCTCAATGAATCTCATCCTAAACTTAGTAGGTTTAGGGAAAAAAATTATCTATTTCATTGTGTAATAGGCCATGATGTCAACATATGTCATTATTTCAAAGGTCGAGTACAAAAATCTTATAGATTAGGGAAACTTATAATTAGATAATCCTAATGCTCTCACAAACCAATCTATAGATATATTTAGGCAACCATTCCCTAATCACACATCTAATTATTTTCAAGCTAAATCAGGATCCACATTAGAACATGAAACTCACATAATTAATACCATCCATGACTAGTTTCTACATAAACAAGTTGATGATGCTCCTCCCCTGATCTCCTCATAGGAGATACTTTTGAACTATCCAAACCAAATGAATACATACCAAAAAAATCCTCTAATTTTTTGGATCTCATTGTTTTGGATCCACTAGAAGAATGCATATTTGAAAGTACTTAATAAATAAAAGAGGAAAAGCTTATTGATTATAACGTTTATTTAGACATTTCAAAAAAAATTCATACTATTCCTTGCACCCCTTCAATACACATACCTACTAGTCCATTACTTCATAAATAAACCATTATGTTACCTCAAACTATCTATATATTAGTCCTCCACACTTCTAAGGAGGCACTAAATCATAGAGAGATCAAAGGAAAATCCCTAGATACCCAAAACAAAAATCTTGAAGCCCTAAGGGGAAAATATTTGCAACATCATCCTATTAGAATTGAACTACCTAAATAAGACATACCTACAATCATTGAATAGATACAAAAGGTAAAATCACCACTAGCCCCTATTTAGAGAAGAACATCTGTAATAGGGCCCCTTCCTTCAGCTAAACTAAAAGCTACCATCATAAAATCTACCACTAAAACCTATATACCATCATAACAAAATATTCCCACTATGGTCATTCCAATCCATAATCCATTAATATCTTATTATCCACCAAGTTTATGTGTAAATACATACCATAGTCATAAAGTACCTACAATAGGGAGTATCCAAAAAACTAGTTTAAGGGACCAAGGTTCAATGTCATGTACTTCTTCCTGATTAGTGCCCCAGAGAATGGAGAAGCTGAGTCAAGACCCATTAAAGGGATATTATTATAATATCCTTTATCATCTTATCTAAAATTCCTTAATCATGCCACCACTTATAGTACCTATCAACCCACATATTCAAAATCCATCACGGTATATACAAAATAGGACATGCACGTACCATCGGGTAGTAGGGCACAACACAAAAAGCTATAACACATTAAAAGTCATAGTCTAAACTCTATTAGATGAATATGATCTCCTAATAGAATAGTCAAATCATGCCCAGCCCCATATAATTACATCTACTTTAGGAAGTAACACGTTGAAATAAGATGCAAAGGAGGATGAAACCTCTAATAGAACCCAACACCAATTTTTCCCTATCGATGATTCTAAGAACACAATGCATCCTCTTCTGATACAAATAGATAAAGTTTATATAAACACATGATCTCAAGCACAAGGTTATAAGAACCATAATCATGAAAAATCTAAAGTAACTATTACTAAAGCAATGGCCTTGTCGATCCAAGAATCTAAATGGAACCACTAGTGTTTAGTAGGGGGTATACAAGGTACTTAAACAAACCATTAAGAGGCTAGAAATCTCAAGGATTCTATGGGCTATAGAGACTATAGTGGCTATCTGGTTTGAAATATTACATGAAGTTATAGATATACTTATAAACTAGATTAGGGATAACACAATCAAGCAAACAAAGGACACAAGTATCTCTATTGGATCTAACCATAGTAAAGCAAGTACCTAAGACTAGATAATTGATTGCATACAAATTGTAGAAATAATAATTCCAAATGAGAAGAGATAACAAATGATATGTAAACCTATAAGCAAAGGCATTTTTAATCCAAATTAAAGATGTTTCAAGAAATAGAGACATTTTTAAGAAAGGGTTCAGGAGCATGCCTAATCTAGGTTTGAGGTATCTTTCACTTTCAACACTATTGTTTTCTAACAATGTAATGTTCTTGTTTAACAAGAGAGAGAGTGTGTTTATACAACTTGTATAGTTTATTTTGAGAATGTAAAATTATATTATTAAATGATAAATATTTCTAAAGAGGGCATAACATGTAATGGTAAATATTTAAATAAATTAAATTATATTTTGACCATATACAAATGCAAGAAACTTTATAAAATATTCTAAGTAATGCCCTAACAAGCTAAATCATTATAACAAATTAAACCCTAGAATGTATACTACAAAAAATAAACAAAGAGTTTCACTTTGCATATCAAAGTTCCTGCGGATAAAAATTAATATACATGTAGACAACTAATTATCCAAGCTAGGAAGAAAGAGACCAAGAGTATCAGGTTGTGTATAAGCTGAGTCCAGACTAAGAGTCAAAAGTTGTGGAAGAGGTGAAGGAGAAGCTGCTAATATATGGAAGAGCCAATGTAAAGAGCACAAGAAATAGGTGAAATGGAGTCTTGAGGGATTAAGGAGTAACCCAAAATATTTATGAACACTATAGAGATCAATGTGAATGACCAAGAATAACTACATTAGAGTAGGGCATCCCCTATCACAATGAAAGCTATTTTGCTAAAAAGAATTGAGAGAGATTGAAGGAAGAAACCAAGATTTTAGTATGATAATCAAGTGGGAAGATCAGATAAATAAATCAAATAGATAGTTAGAGAGGAGAAGAGATTATTAAATGAATGAGAAAGAGGCATATATCTCAAGTCTAATCCACCAACAAACCAAAAACTAGCCATTTCTAGCTGTTTGGGCTTAAATAGGGAAATTTGCATGTGTTCTACCTAGGCCATAGATTTTATGAAGTAATCATGTATCCTAGGCCATGGGTTTCCTCCCTAAACTATGACTTGGGTCTATAGGCCACCTAGGGTGGTCAAAAAGTCTCTGAAAGGGCCTTGAGGGGTGCCTAGAGAGCTTGTCTACTGTGTAAAAGGGTTGAGATGGACTGGGGATGTTTAGGGGATGACAATATGATTTAGGAAGGATCTAAATGAGTGGAAAATGTCTCAAAGTGGGATAACTAGGGTTTATAGTCTACACGTGAGTTGATGTGTAATCATAGATAGGAGTAAGGTCATAGGAAGTATGATTATATATGCCCTTAAGGTATAAGCAGTCAATGCTTGAATGAACAAGGAGTACTATGTAGTACTTGAAAGACACACAAAATTAAAGGATAATAAGAACTAAAAATATAAATGTGAACATTACCTACATTTACTAGATAAGGATGGTAGTGGAACACATCAATGGTGTGATCCATAGGTGTGAGTGCAAATACTACATAATCCAAAATCCTACTCTAGCCTCAATTCTAGATCCATCTCTAGATCGTATGAGAAGAGACATAAGTGATATCAAATCAAAGCATACTATCTACAATGACATTCACTAAGGTGTTATCCTTAGTGTTCTCCTTATAAGGGATATGGGTGAACTAGACATCCTCAAAGAATGAGAGCAAATCATGTGCCACCCCAAAGAGTTGGAGTAACTTAGAGCTAAGGATGGCCCAAATAGTGATGAGCTGAGACATGACTAAGAGTGAGTCAAATAATAACTACACATAGCATGCACCTAACTCATGGGCATAAATGAATGTACCAATGATTGCATGATACTTAACAACATTATTCATCTCACTGGTAAGGAAGAAACTAGTTATAAAAAAACTCATGGCCCCATATATCATTGATAACCCAAGCTATAACTATAGGTCCTAGGTTTCCTCAATTACCACCATATATGTGAATAAACACTGAGAGATTCACCATGATGGGGATCAAGGATGAAAGACTAGAAACTAACAAAAGATAATCTCAAAGCAAGGTGGTATAGGTAATTTTCATGAGGGAAACAAATAATTAAACCAATCCAAAACCAAAGAGGTTTAACAACACCATCTATGGTAAGAGGTAACTAGGGAAAGTGGGGTGAAGTTCAAAGAAGATGAAGACTAGTCAGCAAGACTAGAAAAAGTCCCAAGCCACCACTACTAGCTAACTACCCTGCTTACAACCATGATGGAAAAGAGAGAGAGGGAGTTATAATAGATAAATTGTAAAAAAGCTAAGAAATGACTAACTAAAATAATTACAATAACTTTTATCCCTGGGTACCCACAAGATTAGGTACAGGCTTAAGAGGTCAATGGGGACTTGGAAGGGGTCCTAAGGACCACAACAGGGCTAGATCAAGCCAAAGGAAGCTTCAAATAAAAAAATGAGTCCACCAATGTGCTTAGAACATGAAAAAACCCTTAAGATAGAGGTTTCATGATCTGAAACACAAAAATGGGAAAATATCCAAAAACAGCCCACAAAAAACAAGGAAAAAGGCCAAAAGAGGGAAAAAGAGTAAAAAGTAAATCAATTTCACTCTTATTTTCACTCTAATAGGGCCAGATAGGATCCCATGAGATACCAAAGCCCAAGTAGAGAAAACAAGGACACAAAAGCATGCCATAGATGCACAAGATGGTCTGGGTAAGTCTTTTGATCAAATTTTTTGCAAATTTTGTTCATTTTTGGGGTTTGAGAGGCCCTAATTGAATTTTGAATCATTTAAAATGATTCAATGGATGAATAGAGATACATTAAAAATAATGGTCTCAACAAGAGGAAGAAATTAGTATAAATGACAACTCAAATTGTTGCCTAGGGAGCAAGAAAAAGGAAGCCATAGGGCTCCACAAGGGGCCACAATCTTGTTGGGCAAAGCCACAGCCTAGGGCATTACCAAGCCATGGGGCCCATGGATTGGCCCACTTCCAGGCCATAGCTTTGCCTAGAAATCCATGGACTAGGGCACTGAGGCCCTAGGAGATTTTGGAAGTGGCCCAAATAGGAAAGAGGTAGGAAAAACAAGTAAAGTAGATAACTATAGAGGAATTTTACTTACATTTACTCATTATGAAGATAGTATATTAATTAATTTTGCTATTGCTCACTTGTGTAGACACATTGAGGATTTAACATACAAAAGGTGGGAAAGCCTTCATAGGTGAGGGAATAACCAACATAGAGAGATAGATCATGTAAGGTGATCAACTAGGAGAGAGTTCTCTCATGATTGTCCAAGGAGGTAGATGTTCTACCTATTAGAGGAATAGGATTACCTATAGAGTATAGGACTTTAAATATTAGTACACATTCCTTAATTTCATTACTCTAGGGATTTGATGAATGTGTTGGTGACCACATGGGTACCTGAGACACATGTGTTTCATCTAGAGCTTGAGCTAGAGGCCATTCTAGACATTGAGTATGTCTATTGAATCTATGGGGTTAAACTTATGGAGAGAGAGAGATAGAGTAACCATAGGTGAAATATACAACCACAATCAAGCTCTATCTAGTGGGATCCCACTCTTAATATAATATCCATGGATTACAAATCACACAACTATCACCAAGGGTATCACTACTCAAGATAGTGATAGCATGAACTATGGTCGAGAGGATCTACATAAACCAAAGTATAGGGTGACTACCACTATCTTGGACATGAGTTATCAAATACATAGATGGAGGACAAAGATATGAATGGGGCCAATATATCTTGGGTGGACTATACTAGTAGCTAGATCACATCTAGCACATAGGGTTCAGGTGGATTGACACAACCTAACTTATTCATGACTTGGGCTTATGATAGGCTCCCACTAACATAGTTAAAGATACTTTGGGATAGTGATGCATACCCTAAACTAGAGGAGGTAATGACATGGGCTATGTGGTTTTTAGATAGGGGTGGACCTATATGGACCACCTTAGATCTGGATGTATTGGGTAGCTAAATGTGTAATCTATATAGATCTATGGTATGTATAGAAGATGTAGGGGTAGAGACCCATGTGGGATAGTAGGAGTTCCAAGGTCCAAAATTGTCATACCATCATCTAGGGAGATAGTCTCTAGTAGCATGGAAGAGATGGCTCTAATCCAAGCCAACTAGGGATGAGCATGATGGGCAACTGAGATAGAGCAAGGGGGTAGTGGTGGAGAGAGGAAACCATGCTAGGGACCACCAACAAAAATAGGAGTAGGACATATTAGAGGGACATAAAGGCCATCTAAATGACCAAGTAAGATAAATTTATTTTCTAGATAAAACTTTATCTTTGTACTTGTCCTTAGTGAGAGTCGATATATGACTAACATATGTGTTTTGTCTGTGTGTGTGCAAGAGACCATCCTAGCTAGATTATACCCTTGGTAGACTTAATACTAAGGGACCTATTCCCTAATGTGTTAATGACACAACTCATAGAGTGGGTACCACATCTACTAGTAGGGTTAAATCCATATAGTCACTTATGGCAGGTGAGTGCATGAGGTTAACTCAAGATGGTGAGTGTATGACATTAGATATAATATATAGTGGTAGAGTCAACATGACATGAGGTAGCCAATTCACAGCTATAGACCACTATAACACAACATGAGATAGATACAATATGAGTTGAGGCACAACAAGATAGAGTAGAGGATGAGATCAATCAGCTATAAGTTGAGCTAGATTGAGAGAAAAGTAGTGGAGTGTACATGCCTAGAGAGGAGGTAGAATGAATAGCTACCCTAGAGCAAATTGTGGCTTGACTAGTCACCAGGTAGAGATCAATGTCTTTATCAAAGGCAAGACTACCATATATAGTGCCCAATCTTAGGTTGACTGGGGTAGTATCATATGTATAGCCACACAAATGGTAGTTTCAATATTGTGATCCATAGCTTATAGGAAGCCATGTGATGTACCTAGAGAAAAACATGTATTTTTTGTGATATATATATATATATATATATATATATATATATATATATATATATATAGATATTTCTCATTATTAGAACATGTGTGTATATGAATTTTTTTTGATGTACATGCTTCATCTTATAAAGACTACTAGATATATGTGATTAGATAGTAGGAACTATTAATTAAGAACCGACATGCACACATATATACAAGTGACACAGAGGTTAGTGGTGCAAGAAGAGAGGAAGGTTCTCCCTACCTTCATAGCTACATGAATTCTTTTGAGGCAAAAAACATTGATCGGGTTCCATAGGGGATGGCCTTCAAGTATAAAAAGATGATAAGCCCCAATTTCTAAAGAGGTAGTGATAACAAAGGGGCCAAACAACTTGTGCATGATTTTTCCCTTATAATGGTGCTCCTTGTCAAAAAAGAGGACCATATCACCTACCTTAAATTAATGAAGGCACACCAATTTCTCTAATTGACACCATTAAAGGTGTTGGTAAGCATGCTTTTGCTCAAAAGCAACCAAGCCTCACTCATCTAGGTGTTCAATCTTAGTGAGGTGAGCGATGCATTCTTCCTCATTAGAGAGATCTAAACATATTAACCCATAGTGAAGGGATTAAGAACTCTAAGGGAAGAACAACCTTGGACCCATACATGAGAGATTATGGGGTTGCACCCATGGCCATTTGGAAGATAGTCTAGTAGGCCTAAAGGGAAGGATAGAGGATGAGATGTTAATCATTCTTAGACTGGGCAATGGTATGGAAAAACATTTCAAAGTTTTATTTAAATATTTTTCTTGCCCACTTCCCTAGGGTTAATGGGTGGAGGAGAAACAAATATTAAACATGAAGCATTCAACAATCTCACGTATCTTGGGGCTTTAGAAACCTAAGTCATTATCAACCATAATCACAGTAGGGACCCCAAACCTATAAATAAGTTGGTTCAGGACAAACTTCATGATGGTCTTCCCACACATGCTACTAAGAGGGATGGACTCAACCCACTTTGTGAAATAGTCAATGGTAGTGATGAATGAGTGATGGCCATCAAAAGAGGTAGTTTTAAACTCATCGATAAAGTTGAGAACCCAAAATAAGAAGGGTTAATCAGCTGAAATGGAATGTAAGAAGCATATAAGGGAATTGATGGCATCTATAGTGAATTATAATATCTTATACTTCCTTGCATATTAGACTACATCCTTAACAAGAGTAGATTAGTAGTATCCCATCCTGATAATAGGCTAAGTGGTAGCTTACCCTCCCAAGTGGCCACTAAAAACACTCTCATGAGACTCCTACAACATGAGAGGAATATCCTCATGGGTGAGGCACTACATTAACACACCATCTAGACCCTTTTTGAATAAGATGTTTCCTATTGTGACATAGTGAAAAATGAGTTTGTAGATCTAATAACATTCCTATGAAGTATCATCAATGGGATCAGATCGAATCTCAAGGTAATGTACAATGTCTTGATACCAATCACACTCAAATACCTCAACATGGTCAATTGAGTAGACCATCTCATCAAGAAAGGCATCATCAAGTATTTTCACACCAACATTGGGTGGTGGGCACTCAACAACTTTCTCAACTATATCTAGACTCTTGGTGGTCTTTTGGTTAATGATGTGATTGCTAAACTCTTGAAGAAGCATGATCCACATTGTATTCCTACTAGTAAGGTGTGTCTTACCAAGAAGGTAGTGGAGTGAATCAAAGTGGACAATCACATTGGTGGTTTAGACAAACATGTAATATCTCAACTTCTTCATAGAGAATATGAGAGAGAGGTATCATTTCTCAATAAGAGATTAGTTGAGCTAAGGGATAACTAGCATGTGAGAGATGTAGTAAATAGCTCAATCTATACTAGTGTCATACTTTTGACATAACATGCCCCTGATGGAAAGGTTAGTGATAGATGTGTACAAGATGAATTCGTGACCCTTAATGGGTGCCACCAAAATGAGAGGATTATGAATCATGAAATTCAATTCCTCAAAATCCACTTGGACTTTGGTAGACCACAATAATGACATGTTCTTACATAGGAGATGTGTGAGGGATATGGATTTATGAGCATACTCCTCAAGGAAATGCCTAAGGAAGTTGGGCCTTCCAAGGAAAGACTATAACTAAACAAGGTTATGTGGGGGAGGCATCTCAAATATCAATATGATATTCCTAGGATCTACCTCAATGTCCCTTTACAAAACAAGGAATCAAAGAAGCATTCTAGCAAAGATGCCAAAATTCACTTCTTGGGGTTAAGGTGTAGACACTAAAAAACCATACACAATAGTTCTAGATGTCAAAATACCCTTAGACCACCTTAGAACCTCCTAGAGACCATCCCATAACCATTTGAATAAAACCTTAAGTTAGTTGACTGGTTAAATTGTCCCACTAGCATTTTTATGAACTTTATCCTTTGAACCTCGACCACTAATGGTCACCCTAACCATCAGTAGTTAGGTCTAACCACCGATGGTCAGATTTGCACCACTTGAATAATCAAACACCCAAATTAACTCAATTTTTAAAATAATTATACCATCTAATTCATATGTGATCCCATGCATATGAGAACTAAATTTACAAAACAAGTTTAACACGTTTTTAATGTATTATTTCACCTCTCCTTCCTTCCTATAAAGAGAGAGGAGGAGAGGGTGAAGGAGTATCCAAAATCAATCGATCATCCAGATCTAGAGCTTCTTACATTAGCATTTTCTTTTGTAGGTGTCCTTTCAATGATCTATTAAACCATAAATTTTGATAGAGATCCAAAATCCTACCATTCATTAGACAAAAACCAAGTACCATTACTGTGTTGGAACTGTTTCAAGCTCCATCACCTCAAACCATTAATTAGACCAAAAACTAGCAAGCTAAGTATCTATTTTCAGTCACTTAGTTACTTTATTTCTAATTTTCAATAAACCCATCCCAAACCCATCTCTAAGAGCCCCATTTTATGACATTATACAAAAATCCATTTTTTAGACCAGACCCAACCCATAATAACCACTGATGGTCAGTCAAACCACCGATGGTTTATCCCAACCATTAATGGTTACCCTAACTACTAACGATAAACCTAATGAATGGTGATCACCTAAACCACTGATGGTCATTTTGTGACAAAATGAAAAAAATATTTCCACCTACTAGAACCTAGCCAAATTCAAATTTTAGACCTTCTACCTAATCATAAAACTCTTCCCTATTTTCTGAACCATACCCAACCTATTTAACATTAGTATTGACCTACTCATTGTTATAATTATTCAATTTCATCTATTATTTTACAAGGAACTTCTTCTACTTAATTCTAGTATCTTTTATTTTTTATGCAATTACTTTATCATTTAGAACTTGATTTTTTAAAATGTGGATTGACAGCCTCCAAGGAAGCTCGTGCTTCTTGGATCTAGCTCACTAGACAATACACCTAACTATCTATCTGACCAACCATTTATTTGAGTGATTTCTTATCTGTAGGTCATTACTCCTGAGCCAAATAGGAGTATCTATACTGTCTAGATCAAATGCATGCACAATAGAATAGGTTTTTATACCATAACCTTCTCAAGTTTTTTTTTTCTTATAAAGAACATAAGAAAAATTTCTTTGAAACATGATGGCATGCTCAGTGGGACCCTTGAGTCTTTTCTTGGGTTCATAGTTTCATCTAGGTGCTTTCTTATTCTTATCTCTCTACTCATACAATGAAATCAAACTTTAATTTTTGGCTTAAAATTAACTGCATACAATGGTTTCTTATAAGTTTAGCTCACATAATTTAAATTAAGTAAAAGTAATTCAATCATAGATTCAATATTGTAACACACACAAGACCAAACCACTCACATATAAAAATGAATCAAACATGTACGTAAGGCCTGACTAGGATTTCATTACCTAATGGTCACCTTTCATGGCTATCCTACTTTGACTTCATCACAAAGGTGAGAACCAACTCAACTCTCTAGTTGAGTATAAACTCTTGCAATTGGTATATCTTGGTTAAGCACCTAGCACACTTATCTGTGTGCTGTGTTAAGTGAGGGGGTATGCCCCAATATCAATCCATGTACTAATTTCCAATATTGATCCCTTTGAGAGCCTAAACACAACATAAAACCATCCATAGACTTCTTTTCTAGTACCCGCTCTACAAGCCAATTTTAGTCACACTATTCTTAAGGCTTAAGGCAAAATCCACCTTAATTTATTTACCTTAGTATGTGTTTCTTTTCCTTGACTTTTTCTAGTTTTATCTTTGTTTGAGTTGTGATATTTCTTATATCTTCTTATTTCCCCTCTCTACATAGTTTTAACTAGGCAATAACTAAGGAACCAAGCAAACCAAGATCCACATCTTGACCATCCATCTTCCTCTTCCTCTTCATCCATGGATTATGTTTTAGATGTAGATGGTTCCCCCCATCCTTCTGGTAGTTCTAGCATCCCTCATATGATTACCCAAGGAAATGAAAAGCTTGTCACCTCTTTGGATAATAACCCTATAGCTCTTCAACATTACCTCAACACCATCTCTCATTATACCCCTAATTTGGTTCCACTTTTTGACCTACCTTATGACATGCCTTCCCACCTTATAGGAGACACTTATGTTGCCATTATCTCTACCCAACCTCTATTCATCCAGGCATCATCCTTTACTAATAACCACACCAATACCACCATTCATAACCAACCCAATCAACCAAGCAATACCCAAGCACCTTTTTCCCCAAATAATAACCCTCCTAGCATAGGATAAACCCAACCTTTAGGCACCAGTACTTCCATCACCATAATATCACCCTTGGCTAGTTCCACCACCATTCCCCTCACTTCTAACATACCTACCTCCACTTTGTTTTAGAAATTGGTGGTTCCCATACCTTCCACCCTTGCACCCATTAGTACCAAAGTGACCACCTACCCTCTACTTTCTAACCCAACCATGCCTCCTACCCAAACTACATTAATGGATCAACAAGTACTCATTGCATAGAATCTAAGCTACATACCTAACCCATAAGGGTATGTACCTCTACCTTACACTTAACCACCTATATCCACATATTCATATGCGGCATCATCTCAACCACCCATGACCAGGTACTAGTATGTGGTAAATTCTCAACACCCTACTAGATACCCATATGTTGTAGCTAGCTAGACCTAACATAACCTACACAATAATAAATAGAGTTGTTGATGATGTAAAACTAAAGTTCAAAAACAATAAATCCTCCTTTAAATCAATTCAAAATCCATCCTCCAAACCTAAAAATGAAAACAACACTCAACTAAAAAAATAAGGGAACCACAAATGTGATTATCCTTAGAACTACCCCTCCACCTATTGTTAACCATCTAATTCTTCCAACTCCTCCAATAAAATACTAGGAATCTAAACCAAAATAATTAAAGACAATTCACTCTACTAGGGGACTCATATGCTTCGGTCTTGGAGAAACTATTAAAATATAACATTATCCGACTTCCTCTAATCAAACCTCCACAACAATTTGACTCTTCTCATCTTACACCTTGGTATAAAGAGACAACACTATGTTCCTTCCACTATGTCATTAGACATGATGTTAGCAGATGTAACACCTTCAAGAGTGTTATCCAAAATCTCATTCATAAGGGGGAGCTTGTGCTGAATAATCCTAACACACCCCTAAACTAATCACTTGACTTATTCAAACAACCATTTCCCAACCATGTTTTATCTACCAATAATGAAAATAAAGTAGAATCCTTCCATGAGGTACACACTGTTAATGTGGTGCTTAGTGAACTCACTAATGGGGAGATCACTACCCAACCTACCCTACCATCCTCTCCACTTATTGAGGTAGTGGAGTCACTAATCTCTCCTATTAAAATTAAAACAAAGGAGATAACTTTTTACCTTCCTCGATTTGTCAGGACTATAAAGAAATCAACCCATATAGAGGACATACCAAAGGAAAAAATCATTCCCACCACACCTTTTTATTCTATCCTATAATAGTCCACTCTCCCTTTAGAAAACATACCTATAAAATAGATCATTATACATAATCCTCCCATCAAAGAAATACCTTCCTAGGACTCAGAACCTTTGATTGAGATGAAGCATGAGATACCTACTCCCCTTTATCCACCTGCATCTCTATGCATATCCCTCCTCTGAGTGACACTTGCTATATTGACTGAGTTTATGTACATGAGCCTAGAAGACATGCCCTATCTATCTATGTAGGTTACATATTAGGAAGTATAATAATCCACTCATAATATATTAGCTCCACTACTACCTCCCTATATTGGTCAATATTGATGGTCCCTATTTTTCTCAAACTAGGCCCTACCACCTCTCCAATCACTTGTACTAAGTTCTCTCTCTCCTCTTCCCTCCTCAAGGTCTCTATCTCTACCTTATATATATCCTTATCTTCCACTACCATGTGATGACATATTTGAAATTAGTCAAACCCTACATACAAATTATGCATTTAGGTTTGCACTGTATCCCACTTTATCTGCATAACAATTAGTTCCCCTACACTATAGCTAGTTATCCTTATAAAAAGGTAAACTACTCCCTTAGTGTTTCCCTCTTTATAATCATCTCTCCTACATTTATCTCAACCTCATATATATCCTCCTCTCCACCCCCATCCTCTTCCCTAATCACCTCATCTCACATCTCTTATTTTGACTTAGGCTCCTCCTCTACCTCCTCATCCCCTCCTTCTTGATATGGCTGCACCACCCTATCCTAGCATATTACCCATTGCTTAACCCACTAGTTTGTATATGTAGGGATAAACCCCACATCTTATATGTACTCCCCTTCTACCACCTATTTCTCTTCTATTATGACATACCCTATTATTGGTCCAAGTAAATCCCTCTCTATCTCATACAACCTATATATATGTGGGGCCCATGATATATCTTGAACCAATCCAAATACCATCATACTCAACCAAAATAAAGGTACTCCCAATAATTTTTCCTCCTCCCTATGACCCACCACTCCCTTCATACTCTTGTCAACTCCACCTCCATCCTAGGATGTTTAATAAATAAGAAATAATGCCTCTAGATGATGTTTATAGCCCTCAACCCCTCTAGAAAACCCCTATAGTAATCCAGGTCCCTGACAATTCCATCTGTAAAACCCCATGATAGATTGGCCTTCCATCATAGGAAGGCCATGTTGTAGTCTATCTCATACCACCATATCTATGGGGTACTAATTGGTTGCACTATCCTAATGTGCTTGTATGCCCAATATTGTAATATAAATATAACATCTAAACCATAACATCTCTAGGTTCTCCAGCCCTATAACTCCCTATAAATCTACATTAACAAGGTGAATGCCCATGAAAAAATGGTGTTATGCTCTAGCATGTCTATAACTACGCTAGTCAATATCTATGGAAATTTCCCTCCCCTTGAGTCTAGGAGTACATAACATCAAATCTCTAACATCATCATAGTTATCACACATCTCCCAATTATGTCAACCCTATAGAGAGGCTCAAAGGTAAAACCCCTAGTAATAAAACTAATCCCATCTACATCATCACTTTATAATCACCTAAAAGATGTGCCTCAATGTTTGTCATCCACTACTACTAGTGGTACTCTTTGCATTGAAATCCATAAGATCTGGTAGATGTCCTCCTCAATGATGGTCATCTCACTAGTTGATAGCCAAAAGGTCTTATTCATGACATTTCAACACTCTATCAAAGCTACCAATAATCCTATGTCTCAATGTATGTGTTGATAATGACACACCCCTCTTAAGCTTATGGCCTCTAAATGGGCCCACTCATTATTAATCAGCTACAATCATAATCACTCTAGTAATAGAGGCACTTGATATCATAATTATAGTAGTCCACATGCCTATCATCAATATCCCTTATAAGCCTAAAAATATTCTAAACAATCTAACTCATCCTAAACCCTAGTTCTCTTCTAATGCCTTCCCACTTTTTGTGAATCAGCACCAATCCCTTATAGATCACTACTATTTCTTTGAAATGACATCAATTCCCTATGAATCATTACCAATTCACTAGGGAATCAGTTATAATTCCATAGTGCCATCTCCCTATAATCTATCCTAGCCTTAACCCCCCAAAAACCTAAAAATCTTAAAAATTTCAAAAAACTCAAAAAACTAATAAAATAATTTACTTATCTCATCCTAAGAGCATCATCATTATAATAATCCACTATCACTATCCACCATATCATTTTATAACAGTTGCATTATTTGATATCTCAAGCATCATTTGGGGTTTTCCAATAGAAAATGAGCCCTTTTCTATGTCAAACTTGCTTATATACTTGACTTCATATTGACATCAATCCATTTTAGATTAGTGCCATTTCAGTAGATTATCATCAATTCATTTTGGACCAATGCCAATTTAGCTCTATTTTTGTTATTGTACTTTCACATACATCCAACCTTACTCCTTATCTTTATCATGGTTCCTTACCACATCTACCCTTTTATGTTACCTATACCATTTCAAATTTATGGATTTTAACCCCTTGATAGTCATAAATCCTATGTAAGGCACATACAATTTTGTGTATCCCCCCTGAGTGGGTCTCGAGAGTATATTTTTTCTTGAGAACAACTATCTATGGGTAGCATGTACACTGTATAACAAACCAGATGTTTTTGTAAACCAACCCTATCACTTTTTCTCTTTCTTCAACCTTCATCAAGCCCACCTATTTGTAGTTGTGGCATCTGACTACAATATTTTAATTAGGGCATTTCCACTTGTATTATCTTCCATCCTGCTAGTGCAAAACATACACTTCATGATTTGCATCCACATTTATTAGAGCATATCTATTATTTATCTCTATAATCCATTATTCCATTTTTCAAACCTATTACCTACTCTTTATCCTTCATCAGCTCTTATTTTAAATGAGGATACCTCCTCACATAAACCTGGGGTAGTGAAACTTTGATATTTTTATCTCACAACATGTATTACATACCACTCCACAATAAGAGAAAATGTAGACACTATAATTTTTTACCCCTAGGGATGATTAATTAGGTGTCATAGGTTTTATTTCTTTAAATCCCCTAAATATATTGTATCCTAGGATTTATATTATTTACCATTTACTAGTTTAGTAAATAGACTTTTACTCTTACCTCTTTACCCCTCCCAACCTCCTAATCCATTTATAACCTAATAATCTACCCTTGTAGCCATTTTATCCCCATGTGAAGTCATTATGAAAAACTTAACCCATTTCCAAATTATTCTCACCCATAGTTAAAATAAAGGCCCTATTTTGGATGAATCAATGACGATTCTCCTATAATTGGCACCAATTCTCTAGATTAACGTTGATCCATAAATATGAATCCTAGCTTTGCATTCTAAAAGAGAAAACTGAGAGCCTCAAATTGCTATTTGAATTCCTGGAGATTTTGTGGCATTCTTTAAGACACCTTGTTGGATTTTCATTACATTTAATCACATCTTTTGTACATCCCAAGGTGCTACATGTGCCTATGGAAGAATTTCATTTTGCACACAAGCCATTTGAAGGTAAGTACCTTATTTTATTTTATCATTATATTTCAATAAATATTCATTTATCTATCCATTTAATCATTAAAATATTATTATCCTCCTTAATCCATTTATCTATTCCTGTTAGCAAAACTGTCTCATTATTATCTTTATTTTACTAAATTTAGCCATAAGAGAGAATCAATGTGGATTCATTCTGAATCATCCCCAATTTTATTGATTGGCACTGATCATGTTAGGATCGACATCGATCTGTTATGTTTAATACATAAGATCTAAGACCTTATCATAAGACTCTACTTGTAATCCCTTTTTCTATTATTTTTATTTGAGTATGAACTTATGTTTGTAGATGACTCTCTCTAGTTTATTTCATGACATAACCAACATCATTGATCTCCCCATATTTATAAACCTTTGTTTGCAGATTATAGGGATATAGCCTTTGATCTAGCCCTCTGTGGCATTGTTTATTCACCCTCTCATGAAAGTAGTGAATAATAATTAGATGTTATTCAAGATGATATATATTTTGCTTCTACTTAGAACAATAGTTTATTTACATTGCTAAACTAATCAAGGAGGAAAATCTTAATTAGTATATTTATCATATCATTTATCTATTAGTAATTTCTTATTATTTTTATTCACTTAATTACATAAACAATGGAATGACATTATTATAAGGAAGTGTACCAATTCTTAGAACTAATCCTTGATCAAGAAATCCACCCAAATATCTATTAATTCATTTTTGTCAAGTATTTACATGTGTGAATGTTAGCCTTCCTAGCCAGAAAGAAGCTCTCACTATTACAGGTTTCAAAGTAGTGCACAACACCATTTGATCCATAAGTATTCCACATAAACCCTATCTTATTTTGAGTTTTTATTAATCAATATTCACTTTTAAAAGAAAATGAAAATATACTTAAACACAAACAACAAAAAATATTAATCCTACTTACACAGAGCTTGGAGAGAAAACACACAAACACATTTGCTAACAAAAAAAATTGATTATGCTTCTATATTGAAATTTCCCAGCTGTTTGTTCTACCTTTTAGACAAGGCATAAACCTTCTATCTTTCTTCAAGAATAATTTCCCTTCCATATTCATCCTCTAATTTTATATTTCTAACCCTTTGAATTCTCACTAAGGGATTATCAAATAGGTTTGTTATTGATGGGAGCTATACAATTTTGAAATTGGTAATTTGGGAATCCTTTGATCTTAGTTTAATTGACCATGGGGTTTTCACTAGCTAGGTAGGGTATATTTATTGTGCATCTTTAGCTGTAGCCTCCATCTCAAGAATTTCTATTGATTTTTACTCTTTTTACCCTTTGAGAACCATGTTGGGAAAGGAAGGCCAAATGATCTTAGACCAATCCACACATCCATATTAGGGAAGTAGATGGACTGTAATGACTTACCCTTTTGCCCTTTCCTAAACAAGTAATAGTAGTATCTTTAGAGGAACTTGTGGAAGGCATTTTCAAACTAATATATGTGGAAGAAACATGAAGTTCAGAAGTGACATGTTTTATTTCAATTATATTAGTGGACCTTTTCATCTTCATGGTTATAACTATGGCAATCCCATATATAAAATCAGTAGTAGTGGGAATAATGGATATAGATGACAATGTGGGGGAGAATGAAACAATGGTGATATGATAATCCTTCTGTATCATGGGAGTGAGGAGAGGGATTTTTAATATGGAATAAGATTAAAATGAAACATTAGGGGTGGGGGTGACATCCACCACCTTGGGAGTTCTCAAAATAGCTCTAATTGAGATTGAATTAAAAAAATAACATATGAAGAAACTAGGGAAGTAGGGTCTAAAGGATAAGCCTTACTACTTAATGTGACATATGTGCTTGGTTATTTCCCTTTATCAGTTCTAATACCTTCATGAATAACTTGAAGGTATCTCCTAGGAGATACCTTGAAGGATAAATCCACTATTGTCCATTTTTGAAAGGTATCTCATAAGAGATACCTTGAAAGTATTACAAGGTCCTTTAAGTTATCACCTAGTAGTGTTTTCAGGGTCAAGGAAAATTTAACTCATGTGCATGTTGAAGGTATCTCCTAGGAAATAATTTTAATGTTCCTTTAAATGTATGATAATCCCCTTTGAGTTATCTTATAGGATATTCATTTAAAGGGATTTGTATTTCCTTGAAGGTATGGCAATGCTCTTGAGTGTAATTCTTGTTCAATAAAAAATGATGTAATGTTGTATTTTCCTTATTTAATTCTCCCTTGATGATCTTATGAGGTCTAAAATTGTGATGGGTTTCACATTAAATATTGGAATTAAGACATCTTAACCCCTCGATAAGATCTACATAGAACCTTATACGCAACAATCAATGTATTATTAACTACCTTATTTAATTGAATCACCTATTTGCTTATTGAATAATTTATAGACCACAATAATGGTGGTAAGTTCAATTTTTTTTTATATACTAGGAGATTCCTTCAAGGGCCTTATAATACCTTAATGGGTGACTTGAAATTATCTCCTTAAGGGTAAAATGAAGGCATCTTAATGGGTGACTTGAAATTATCTCCATAAAAAAATTTCACTCTAAGAAGTTTCCATAATAGGGGGAAGGGCAAAGCAAAAATTAAAGTCTTTATGGTCTCAAGATTGAATATTGAAGATGGATTCTTGCTGGAAAAATGTTTTTAGAACCAATGTTTGTGGCGAGTAGCTATTGCACACACATAGATAAACACAGTCAATAAGTCTAGGAAATTTTGATTAAAGAAACTTAGAGATTTAGGCCAAAGGTTTATCTTAAGAGATTCATTAAAGGATAAATCCACTCTTGTGCCTATTTTAAAGGTATCTCCTAATAGATACCTTGAAGGGGAAATATACACTTGTCAAGAGTGTTGTTGCAATTTTTATGCACACCAACTCATAACAAGGTAGACTCTAATGTTTTAGGATATCAATAGAGGTAAATTCCACTCCATGGCATGAGTTTTAGGTGTGTGGTTTCAAAATATAGGTTATGGAATAATAGGTAGGGCTTGCAAGTTGTTAACTAGGGTCATGAATGGATGAATGGTCTCTAAAAGAAAGTTAAATTCTAGTCGAGTTGGTGGCTAGATGGTAACAAATATATAGTGGGTAGGTCTCATAAATAAACTCAAAAAAAAGGGAAAGGTATGGCAGAAAATAAGGATTCTATGGATTTAATAATCACCTCTTAGGATGGATTCTAAGTGGAAAAGTGCTTTCAAAACCAATGTTTATAGCTAGCAGCTATTTTACACACACGTACATACATGGTCAATCAGTCTAGGATAATTTTGATATATGAAACTCAAAGGCCTCAATCAAAGGTTATTCCTTTTAGAGAAGTTGAGTAAGTAATGCACACCCATACTCAAGAGATTAGGACTTAGACCAGGGAGGTATCTGCAATAGCTATTATACATACATTGAAAATTATATCAATGAAAAAACCTTTACACACTTAGAACAATAAAATAATCAACTTATTTGCCTATAATATGATAATCACTCAATAGTTATTATACATCTAAAACTAGAATATCAATCATAACAAGAATGTATTCATCACAACTGTTACACACTAAGAATTATTGAATCCTACAATGAAAAAGATTAATCCTAATTACATAGAGCTTGGAGAAAAAATAAATAAACACATTTTTTGATAATCTCAATTATCAAATCCCTTATAAATACTTTTGAAATCAACATGGAAGGTATTAAAAGGCCCTTCCTAGGAGATACCCAGAAATAAAATTCCAATCATGTGTATGTTCAAGGTATCTCCTACAAGATATTTTGAAATAAAATTTCAATCATGTGTATTTTTAATGTATCTCCTATGAGATACCTTGAAATAAAAATTCTAATTGTTTGTATGTTCAAGGTATCTCTTATGAAGTAACTATTGACTAAATTTGTTCTACTTACCAAAATGTGTCTAGTCCAAGAGTCTATAAGCTGAGCAAGATCTTGATTAAAGAGTGACCCAATATCATGAGGAGTACATAAACCTCAAGTGGAGATCATAAATATTTTGTAAATCTTTTGAATCACTTTAAGCAAGCTTACAGTTGCGATCTAATTGATCTTCAAGGGACAATTATACAATTGTAGAATAAGGGTCTAAGTAGGTTTCATGGTGTCCAATGCATTCAAGAGCATGAACTAGGTTACACAAGCCTTAACATATTATCATATCCTTGAAAGATTGAGTTAAATATGGATGGTGCATGTTTAAAGAACTAGACCATCACCAAGACATCATCTAAATAAGAAAGGACCATTTCAATTTCACATTTAATAAGTGCACCTTAGGAAGCATTATAAGTAAAAGGATGATAGTGATAAAGAGTTCTTCATGCCAGGGACATGCTCTTAAAAATTATTATCTATACGACATTTCTAGCTCAAATTGTGAGCATTCAAAGTTACACCTATAACATAAGAGGTTTGTGCTACAATCAAGTTCATGATCCATAAAATATCCATTAGGTTCAAATGATTAGTGATAGGCATGAAAAAATCATAAAAAATCACACAGGTCAGTTCACTTGAACACCTTGTAAACACACTTAGAAAGCTACTAGAACTAGTGGATCAAGTGGGCATAATCCTTTTAGTATCAAGAATGTTTACTACAAATTTGTTGCCTCCATAGCCTTTTCAATTATAGATCTAAGCCTTTAAAGTTGGTCAAAATTTGGGAAAAGGTGACATAAACATTGACTTTAAGCTATGGCAAAACTATTAGGATCTTAAATTTTATAGTCACGTAGATGTCAAATACGTTCATAGGGACATCAAATACATGCAGATAAATGTTAAATTTGGGATACAAAAATAACTGTTAGGGTTAAAAAAAATTAATGATGGTCATGAAGATATTAAATACATTCACATGGATGTAAAATAAAGGCACATAAACATCAAATTTGATCCTCATAAGTTAGCCATTTGAGTTCAAATAGTGGGTCTTAGAATATCTAATGGTTTACATGAGCTCATACATCTTGGCCAAATGGTGTGAGCTTGAGTAAACGTGTTAAAGGATCTTGGTTGGTATTATATTTGATCTATGAGAATTCATATATCTAGATCTAATAGTGTGATATAGAGACAATAAGTTAGTGTATTAACAAAACTAATAAGAACAAGGATAGTTGGGGCATAGTGTAAATAGTGTGAGTTGGCAATCAACAACCAATGAATAAAGAAAAAATATAAAAAGATTATATTGAAGGTTGATAAACTAGATTTTAACCCAAGTGAATAAAATATTAAAGAGACATGTTATCATTAGAGCTCAGTTAACAACATGCATAGTCATACAAGAAATATGGCTAAGAATAAGTGTTTGTTTCCATTAAAGTTTAAACAAGACCTCTGATCAACATTTTATAACTTATTGACCTTGTGAAGGGTCATTTTATTAGCATAATCATTGATTATGGATGGAAGATCCTTGTATACAATAACTTCTCATCTCTCATAGGGTTTATATGTATAATAGGTCTCTTAGATCCTAATACAGAGATCGAAGATGGACTAGTGATTGTGAAGAAAGATCAATTAGTTTTTAAGTTTCCATAGATATTGTGACTATGTGAAAACCAATAATTGGATTGGTTTTCATCTATAAAAAACCCAAATTCGATGTTGGACAAAATAAACATGTAAACGTGATCATAGGGAGTTATCTCATCTATTAACATGGTCAATTTTTTGGTAAGTACGTACTTATGTCTACTTAAAGTAGATGTGGCATAATTCCATCAATTTCAAGACATGGTCTTCATCATCATCATGTAGATAATGACATGGAGTTCTAATAAGGATATGAGGTATATGTATAAGGACAACGAGCATTCAATTCTTTTACATAATTTATTCTTTATTGATAAGGTCATGAGTCAACATCCTCAAACTTGTGTTAATACATCACAGTTCCCTCTCTTTCCCTTTTTTATATATGTGTTCCAAATTCTACCACATGTATAATTCTCTAAATTTTTTAGACAATAATCTCTAATATTTTATAGAATAGACACTTATGCTTTGGCTCACTTAGGCTATGCCAAAATTTGTACTTTAATACCTTTTGATGTAATAAATACTAAATTCCATCATTTTTCAAGCTAGATTGACGTGTATTCTATGAACTCATGTATTATGGTTAAGTGAATTCATATTCATTGTCTATGTCTAAGTTTTTACCACCTTCATTAAGTGCTTAATAGTTATCACATGTCATTCTAAGTGCAATCTATAGTTTATTATTTATCTTAAAAGTGGATATCTACCCTCTCCTTATAGTTTCATAGATGGTCAATGCCTTATTATGAGATATTTATGTGAGAATAATCTTATTTGGTTTTGAATGTGTCTTATAGTGTGGCTTGTAAAAAGTATAAGTGTTCCAATTACTGGTGCATCACCTCATTTACATGCTTTCATATATATTGTTGTTATTCTCTCTCCCCTTTTCCAAGTAATTTTTAGTTTAAGTCTAGTTTAATTTGATATATCCATAAGGAATTCATCCTTATCTGGAGGTTTGACCTAAGTTTAGGTTACCCATAGCCTAGGGTCACTCCCATGTTAGACTAGATTTGTGTAAGAAGACTTGAACAATCTCCTTACTCAGCTAGGATGCAATATAAGACATCAACAATTTTGGCACACTTGGTAGGACAAAGTTTCCTTCACATAATTGAAGTTGAATATTGAGAAGAATAAATTTTAAAGGATACATCTAAAATCATCAAAATTTGAAGATCCTTCAAGTTGTAGAGCTGATAGCATCTTTTAGACAATATTTTCATGCCAAAGGTTACAAGGTCATCAAGTAAAGGTATTCATTTTTAATTCATTGAGCTACATTATAATTCTTAAAAAAAGGCAAGATTCAATAAGATGAGACCTTATCCTCAAAATAAATATTCATCTTCAAGTCATATTATTATTTTAGTCCAATCTATTGTCCCCATTACCCAAATTCTATTTTCCAAAATGGTGATCAAGAACCAAGTGTTTATTCCATTCAATAAGGTAGTCCCATTAATTTGGCCCAATATGATGGAATCCTTGTGTTTACCTTAAATATTATCCCTTTCTTCTCAGGAGAATGGGATAAAACTACTGTTATTGAACATATCAAAGATGTTTCCAACCTATGTTTTATTCATAATGTTGTTCAAGATAATGTGGCTATCAGACTACTTATTGCCTCTTTCAAAGAAGAGTATTGCATGGTATATAAATCATCCTTTGACCTCCATTTCTACCTAGGATGATTTAAGTGTAGCCTTGGTCAGATAGTTTGAAGACAAATATGATTACATATCATTGGTTGAATAAGTGACTATAATAGAAAGGCACCCCCATGAATTCATGTTTGATTTTAACCTTAAATTCCAAAAGACATGGACTAATATACATACATTGTTCATACCATCTCTAGAGTATGCATTATTTTACTATCTTAAAGCCCTTGATTATGATATTAGTGTCACGATATAACCCATGGGTCATAATACTTTACAAAATGCCTATGAACTTGAAATAAGTGCAAAAAATAGCTTGATGCAAGTTGGTGAACTTGCTCTAAGGCCTTTAATGCCCATATTACTAGAGTTTAAACCTATTCCTCCTCTTTAAGTTCCTCAAATCCTATCTATAGATCCTATTCCATCTCTAAAATCCCAAGTTGTATCCCCTTCTAATCAAGCTAGTGAGATTAGAGACCTAAAAAATATGCTACAAGATTTTAGAAATGAGATATTTAAACTCAAGAACTATAGTACCAAGGTAGGCCTTATCAGCATCAAAATTAGAATACTTATCAATGCTTCAATAATGAAAGACCTCTTTATCAAGGTTTTAAATATAATAGTCAACCTCACCAAAACCAAGGAGCCATAACCCAAAGTAAGCCATATGTAGCCCTTGATCCTAATGTATCTTCTAGTTCAAAAGCTATTGTTCCTCAAAATAACTTGAGGTAAGATTCAATTTGGCATCCATTAAATCCAAATGATACTCAAAACCAAGCCTTAATATTACAAGATATTAGTATAACACAAATGACCCACGAATATTTCTCTCTTTAAGGTGGTCAATATCAAGACATGAATATGGCATCCCAAGGAGAGGCTCAATAAGTTCAAGGGCAATCTAATGCCATCAATTTTAATTGGTAATTAGATGATCATATTTCATTCAATCAAGTTAGTGAAAATGGTAACATAAATGATCAAGTTGTATCTTTGACTAGAGCTAAAAGAAGAGAAGTTGAATAAACTCAAGATGTGATAAATAGTTCTAGTGTTCCTAACATTATTGATAAAAGTGTCAAGGATTAACTTTTTGTCCCTATAACACATAAGAAATAGAATGTAGAGGTAGGGAAGGTTCCCTAAATACCTATAATTAGAGAACAACCAATGGTTCAAAAGTTTTAACCAAAGGCTAGTGGAGCCTCATTTAGCATAATAGATAAATTAATAAATAAAATGTTAGAATTATAATGTGATATTCATTTACCATTTTAGGTAAAAAAATACATGCTCACTCAAGAGCTTTCAGTGCTCAAAGTGTCTAAAAATCTAGTTGAGAAACAAGGAGCTATCTTGGTCAATTTAGACTAGCCTACTAAGAAACCTAATTTGTAGGTACATAACATGACAAAGGTGGACAAAACCAATGTAAAAAAAAAACCCCTCCCTTTTATCTCTCTCTTATTTTTGGTGACTTCTTCCATAATTTTATGGTATATAGTGGAACTAGTAGCACTATCATGCCCAAAAATATTGTACACAAGCTGGGTCTTGTCTATGAACCAAATACCAATGGAGTATTTTAATTAGATGGATCACCAAAAAATAAATTAAGCATAATCAAGGATCTAAAGTTAACATTACATGATTTTTTCAATGTTAACATTCAACAAGATGTATTTGTATTGGACTTGCCTCCATATTTTGCCATGTGTCTGTCAAGGGACTTCAATATAAATATTGAAGGATATTTGTCAGATGATTGGACATATTTGATGTTTTAGACCAGGTATGGTACTAAGGTAAAAATAAATTTTGAACCTATTTCAATATTTCATTTGGATTCATATATGCCAAGTATGGTGAACACTATTTGTATTATCTCATACAAGGTACTAGGAAATAGTGAGGTCAAAACTAAGTCATCTCTAGATGGAGTTCCAAATATTTTCCTTGATGAATGGGCCTTTGATTCAAATTATCATGATCCTTAAAATTTTATTGAATAAAAATGACTTCGTTTTAAATGCTTTCATGAAAATTATACACCAATTCTAGCATTGATGAAAGATGATCAGCCTAGTGATGGCCTCTAGGAACTATACCTTGATGGATCCAAGAACAAACATGGCACTGGGGTTGGAATGGCATTAATTTCTCCTACTAATCAAAGGTATTTATCTTTTCTCAATTTTCAATTTGGTTTTTCCAATAATGTTTTTGAATATGAAGCACTAGTGCATGGTTTGCAATGGGCAAGAAAGATGAAATTCAATACCTTACAAGTCTTTGGTAATAATGAAATGGTAGTTCACCAAGTAAGAGGATTTAATATATGAAATAAACCCCATATTTAGGTCTTATAATCATATATTATGGTATTTAATTAAATATTTTCAATATTTAGGCCATATCAAGAAATAAGAAAAAACATGTAAATAAATTGGCTATCAATGGGTCATAATTTAATATCCCAAATGACATAAAAATTAAAAGGTTTAATCACACATCAAGGTGATTGTAATGCCTTATATCCCAAACAACCATGACAATTATCAATCATTTTAATTTCATAGTCATTTTTTTAGGTTCTTACAAGAGGAATTTGAATTTTTCTCAAGGAATCAAGACAACCACTTGTAGTAGTATGGTGACCAGACTATGCAACTGAAGACAAATAAGTTTCCTAAAGGGTTGGTCACTCTTGAAAAATTATTTATTATAGATGATGAATTGAGAAAATAAATTTTTTCTTTATCAACCAAGTAAGAACAATATACAAATGTGGAGATTGCAATTGGCAAGAGTTTAAATCTAGGCAAAGTTTGCACATCTTTAGAGAAGGAAACTTTTATTGAGTTACGTTCAAGTTTTGTAAATGTTTTTGCATGGTAATAGAGTGACCTTAAAGTATTTGATCCAATTATATCTCAACATACCATTGACTTAGAGGATGAGATTAGGATAGTAAGACAAATACAAAGGCCTATTAACCCAAAGATTAAGCCTTTGATGAGAGCTAAGCTTCATAAGATCATTGAGTCATCTATAATATTTCTAATTAAGCACTCAACTTGGGTGGCAAACCTTGTTCTAGTATGGAAAAGAATGGTGAAATAAGACTATGTGTTGAATTCCATGACTTGAACAAGGCCTCTCATAAATATCACTATCCATTATCAACAATGGAGTAAATTTTATAGTTAGTTATAGGTTCATAAAGGATCTCCTTGTTGGATAGTTATAGTGGTTATAACTAGATTTTGGTAAAAGAAGAAGACCAGTTCAAAATAACCTTCATCACAAAGTGGGGGACATTTTCATACAAAAATATGCCTTTTTGTTTATCCAATGCTAGATAAATTTTCTATAAATATATGGACATGTCATTTCAAGTTATCTTTGACAAGTTGATACTTGTTTACCTAGATGACATAATAGTGTTCTCCAAAAGTGCAGATGAGCATATGATTCACCTTAGACAAGTGTTTGAAAGGTGTATGTAATTTTCCATGTCTTTGAATTTAAAAAAAACTGTGTTTTCTCTATTCATGATGGTAGGCTTCTTGGACATGTAATTTTAAAACATGGTACAAACATATACCCTGATAGGATAGACTCAATTATTGTAATTTCCTTCCCTAAGCACAAGAAAGCCTTGCAAAGAACTTTAAGAAAGATAAATTTCATAAGAAGATGCATTTTAGATTTTTCTACTTTATTAGGCCACTCAAAACCATGCTAAAGAAAGGTTAGAGTTTTAGTTGGTCTAAAGGAGTAAAACATTTTGAAGAGATCAAGAAAGCGATAACTAGTACTCCACTCCTGAACCCTGACTACACGAAGGATTTATTTTTGTACACCTATGATAATATTAACACTATTTTAGGTATTCTCATGTAGTAAAATAGAAATACCTAAGATAAACCAATATCCTTTTTTATTCAATGCTTTGAAGAATATGAAACAAGGTATACTTTTGTTGAGAAGCATTTAATTTTAGTTATAAGATCTCTTAAGAAGTTTAGATACTTGTTTTCCAATAATAAGATGCATTTGATGGTTGTACATCCAAGTGTGAAGTATTTTATCTTGAACAAGGATATAAATGACAAGAGAGTTAGTTGGATAACCAAAGTCATGGAATATGATGTTGAGATCAAGGTCACAAATCTCATCAGAGGAAAAGGACTTTGTGAACATATATCCCAAGACTTTCAAGATGCTAATGGGGTGGTTATGGTGTCAAATGATGAAGAAGTTGTAATGGATCACACCTCATCTTCCATCTAGCTCTTGGACATGGTAAATTATCTCCAAGATGGTGTTTATCCTTCTCATTTGACCCCTTCAAAGAGAAGATAATTTATATTGTATTCAATTCATTTTTTTCTTGTTGATAATAGGTTCAAAAATTATATCAATGGTATGCTTCTAAGATGTATAGAGCCACATTAGACATAGAGATTTCTTGAGAAGTTCCATGATAGACATGGTGGAGGGAATTATTCAAAAAGGATTACAACCCACAAGATAATGAGAGGTGGGTATTATTGGCCAAGTATGTTTGGTCATTATCATGCATGGATTAGGAAATGTAGAGAATGTGCCATGTTTGTTGGAAAGGTTAATATTGCATCCTTACCTATCCAACTAATTTTAGTAAATAAACCCTTTGTCTAATGGACATTGGACACTATCGATCTCATTAACACCCATTCAATCTTAGGACACAAATGTATCCTAACTTTCACAATGTTGGAAATATTATCATTGATGTCAAAGGTCTAGCATTGGTGATAAAGGTGTCATAGAATTTATTGTCTAAAGGTGTTTTTAATGTTCATATTTTGGCTAAAATGTGTTGATATTTATTTAATATTAATGAATATATTTTTGGTTGCATAAAATTTCAAAAAGGGCCCATGGAAAATTCAAAGAGTCATGGAGTAAAGATAAAAGAGGAATGGGATGCATTTTCCCATGAAGAGTCATCTTAAGGAATTCCAACAGTCAAAAAGTGAAGACAAAAGAGGAAGGGCCCAATTTCTCATGAAGGGACACTTTGAGGAATACAATAATTCACCAAGATAAAGATAAAAGGGGAAAGATTGTATTTCCTTATGAAGGGTCACCTTGTGACTTTTTAAATATAAGGATTTGAAGGATCATGCAAATGTGGTGCCATTTTTCATGAGGAGTGAAGGATCACAAAGAGGGAATGCTAAAGGTCATTTGGAAAGCTATAAATAAAAGATTGAGAAGTCATTTGTTATATACAAGAGTTCATGGCTTAGTAATTATTTTATCTTTATAAAAGTGGAGATAATATAAAAATATATTATAGAGTTATATCATTTGTTGAGAAAGCAACATCGAGAGGTAGTTGTGTTTTATACACAAGAGGGGTTGGTGCTCATGTGGGTTAATGTCCAAAAATAGTTTTTGTGTAGGTTTTTGGAAAAGGGGTTGGTTATCTTACAATTTGGTGCTTGAAAACTTTGTAACTTGAGTTATTTCTCATTCATATACTTGAAATTTTTCTTCATGGTTTTTCCCACATTGAGTTTCGATGTAAAAATCTGCTCTCTCTCTCTCTCTCTCTCTCTCTCTCATGTGGTGTTTATTATTATTTTAGTTTTATTACATATCTTGAATGTATGGTTAAGTTAAATTTTATTAAGCGAAAGTTGATAATATATATGATATAATGATTCACCCCCTATTAGTATATCCTTTGTTTAACAATTGGTATCAGAGCAGGTTCCTTTGGAAAAAGTTTTACAGCTTGAAGGTAGATCAGGGAAAGAACGATGGCTAGATCACATGAAGGTTTTTATACAAATAAGTCACATTTTTTTGATGGGACAAATAATTATTTTTGGACCATAAGGATGAGGACTTATTTGGTGTCTCTTGGATTTGACATTTGGCAAGCAGTTATTGAGGAATACAAAGTGCCACAAACACTAGTGACTACTTTGACAAAAAAGAAGACAAGTGAAATTAATGATAAAGACTCAAATACTATTTTATGTGGTTTATATGAGTCAAAATTTGTTAAATTTATGCAATGACAATCTGCTCATGAGACTTGGGTAAATCTTTAAAATATTTACAAAGGTGATGGAAAGGTTCAGCAAGCTAAGCTCTAGACTTTCAAAAGATATTTTGAGAGTCTGAAAATGGAAGAGGAAGAAAATATAGTGAGTTATCTTTTGTGGATTGATCAAATAGTTAATCATATTCAAGGCCTTGGAGAAAATTTAGAAGAATCAATGGTGGTACAAAAGGTTTTGAGATCTCTACCAATGAGATATGATGCAAAGGTTTTGACAATCGAGGAGATGAAAGATATATCCAAGATAAATATGGATGAACCACATGGTATTATTATGGAATATGAGATATAGACTAAATAAGAGAAACCCTCAAAGAGGGAATTCTATTTCAATACATCAAAGAAAGACAAGGCTATGATTCAAGAATCAAGTGACAACTCTAATGATGATAAATATGACAATAGAGCTCTATTCATTCATAATCAAAAATAGGGCATAGGTAAATATCAAGGAAAATTACCTTTTAAATTTTTTAATTATAGAAATATTTCACATTTTAAAGATAAGTTTCCACATAATATTAATGGTGACAATGATGAAGGAAGGTCTACATACAAGAAGAATTTAAAAGGAAAATTCAAGAAGAGATTTGAGAAGAGTTTATACTCTAAAGATCCTAGCTCAATAGAAGACAATGGAGTCAATGATTTAGATGAAGAAGAGATTATATTCATAACCATACATGAAGATGCCTCTGTAAGTAAAAGTACAAATGATCAAAAAGAAGAACAAGATGAAGCTAAAGTAAATATGGAAGGAGAACTCATTTTGCCTTACAAGTATTACAAACTCTTAAGAAGAAGAATCAAAGATTGAATCTCTAGATTGAGAAAAAGGAAAAGGAGTGAAAGGAAACAATTGAAAAACTATAAAAACACATTGAAGAAGCCAAAAATATTGAAGAAGATATAACAACTTAGTTGTAAAAAGTAAGTGAACAATGTGAAAGGTATGATATTAAAATTACTTATTTAAAAAAAAATCTTGAGAAAATAAATAAAATAGTCAATGATAAAGCATCCAATGATTCAAAATTTGAGAATAGCACTGATATATTGAATAATATATTAGAAAGTCAAAAATAAATATTATATAAGATAGGTATTGGATTTCATAGGAAAAAGAGCTATGCTAAAACTCTTACAAACGAGGAAACAAAAAGGGAAGAGGTTAAAAATATATAGGACATATTAAACAAAGAAGGTTGGAAGGAACAGAGCTACAAAAGGCAATCAGGTTAGAGATACATAAATAGGTTCTATTTTTATTATAATTGATATGGTCATAATAAAATAGAATGTTGGAAAAGAGTTAATAATTTAGAAACAAGGAGAATGAAACTCATGCAGAGTCAAGCAGAAGTCACAACTCCTTTGCTCCTCTATCAAGCTTTGATGAAGAGGCCATAATATGTTACAAGTGAAATAACTTAAAACACATAGCTTGGTACTATAGAAATGTGTTTGAGTTAGTCAAGAAGGACTAGAGTTTTAAGGTTCCATTCATCAAGGAGAAAGTTCAGACAGGTTCATGACAAAAAAAACAACCTAAAAGTCTATGGTGGTCCAGATAGATTTGCATGCAAGAAATGAATAAAATCCATGGTTAATTGATATTATATGTCCAAGGCACATGATGTGAGACACAATTATTTTCATAACCCTAAATAATATAAATGATGGCATAGTGAAATTTGGAGACAATACTATTTCCAAAACTACCAAAAAAGGTACATTGAGTTTGGATAATGGTAGAACTAAGACTGAAAATGTTTTGCATGTAGAATGTCTTAAGCATAATATTTTGAGTGTAAGTAAAATGTGTGATCAAGGACACACACTAAATTTTTATGTACAAGTTTATGAAATTAGGATAAAATATTTAGATGTGTTGGTTGTAGATGCTCAAATAATAGACAATAATTTGTATATGTTATCAGATATCCAAGGTTAAAGATTTTGTTTGAGTCAAATTGAAGAAAGTTGGATATGGCATAGGAGAATGGGAAACATAAATTTTGACAATCCTTTCAACATAAATAAGAATCAAGTAGTTATAAATCTTCTAAAGATTACAAATCCCTCCAACATGCTTTGTGAACCATATCAGTATGGGAAGCAGGTTAGAAGATGGTTCAAGATAAAAGAATACTCAACCAATATGATATTAGAGATTGTTCAAAATAATTTGTGTGGACCTATAATAACTCAAATTACTTAAGTTGATAAATATTTCATGTTTCTCATTGATGATTTTACACGTATGACTTGGGTAATGTTTTTGAAGAAAAAAATAGAAGCTTCCATCCACTTCAAAGCATTCAAGGCTTTTGTTGAGAATGAAACCAATTTGAAGATCAAGTGCCTAAGATCATATCAAGGAGGAGAATTCATGTTATATTATTTTATTGAGTAATATGAATACCATGGGATAAATAGATAGTATTGAGTAGCTATAACTCCACAACACAATGGAGAAGCTGAGAAAAAAAATAGAATAATTCAAGAGATGGCAAGGACAATGCTAAATAAATCTAAGATACCAGATAAATATTGGAGAGAGGTAGTAGGTATAGTAGTGAATATTCATAATAGATAATTTTTAAGTGTCAATAGTGACAAGACTTCTTATGAGATATGGAAATACAAACTAGCTATAGTTGATTACTTCAGACTTTTTGGCAGCAGATGCTTCATAAAGAGAACTGATGAAAAATTGGGTATGTTTGAATCTGGAACAGATGAAGGTATATTTATTGGATATTATAGAAAATGTAAAGATTATAAATTTTAAAAAAAAAGAACCAAAAATATTGTTGAAAGTGCAAGTGTCAGGATAGATGAAGATGTAACATAATGAGCTAGTGATCTAGTGGACATTCAAGAAATCATTAAAGAAGAAGATTTTGAAGAGTCAGATGAAGATGAGAAGGAGAAGAAAAAGGAAACCAAGACCCCATATAAATATTTTCAAATAAATAATAATAATATTGACATCATTAGGAACATAAATGAAGGAGTTCACACCAGACGGATGATGGTAAGTGAATCTGAGCAAATAAAATTTTCTTTGTTATTCAAAATTCAGCCTAGAAATTTTTTAGAAGATAGACATGATGAACATTGGGTTAAGGCAATGGATGAAGAATTAAATTTGATAGAAAAGAATTATACTTAGGAATTAGTGCCTAGACCAAAATTTTAGAATGTGATAGGAAAAAAATGGGTATATAGAAATAAGTTGAATGAAGATGGTGAAGTTACCAAGAATAAAGAAAGGTTAGTATGTAAAGGATATGCCCAAATTGAGGCTATAGATTTTGAAGAAACTTTTGCACCATTGGCAAGGAGAGAGGCTATTAGAATGTTTCTTGAATATGTAGTGTTAAAAAATTTCAAAGTGTTTCAGATGGATGTCAAGTTTGCCTTCCTAAATGGGAATCTAAAAGAGGAGGTCTACATTGAGCATCCTAAGGGATTTATTCTCTCAAATGATAGTAGCTATGTATGCAAATTGAAGAAAGCACATTATGGGTTGAAACAAGCTCCCAGAGCTTGGTATGCAAGACTTCATAAGTACCAAAAAGATAAAGGTTTCAAGAGAGGTCTTAATAACAATAATCTCTACATCAGAAAGAAGGTGAGCATCAATTAATTTTTTGTGGTATATATTGATGACATAATTTTTGGAGAAAACATTGAAAAGATGATTTTTTTTTATAATATTCAAAAATAATTTGAGATGTCTATGCTTATAGAATTATCATTTTTATTAGGGTTACAAATATTTTAGTCAGATAAAGGAATTTTTATACCTTAAAGTAAATATGGCAAGAAAATGTTGAAAAAATCTAGATTTGAGGATTGTGCACCAGTTGGCACACCAATGGGTATAGGGAACAAGGTGAGTAAGGATGAAGATTCAAATATCATAGATCAATTTTTTTATAGATCTATGATTGGTAGTCTTTTATATTTGACATCATAAAGGCTAGACATCATGCATGCAATAGGCATGGTTGTGAGATACCAAGTAACTCTGAAGGAGAATCATGTCTAGTTGGTAAAGAGAATATTTAGATAAGTCAAGGGGATATTGGATTATCTATTGTGGTATCCGAAAGGTAAATATTTAACTTTAGTTGCTTATATAGATTCAAATTAAGTAGGTTGCTTGGATGATAGAAAGAGTACAAGTGGAGGATATTTCTTTCTCGGTGATAGCTTAGTATCATGGCTAAGCAAAAAGCAAAATTCAATATCACTTTCTATAGCTGAAGAAAAATATATTTTAGTGGTATTTTATTGTACTCAAGTGCTTTGGATGAAGCAAACTTTGGAATATATCAAGGTAAAATATGATGAACCTATTTCTATTTTTTGTGACAACATAAGTGTTATTAATAATTTTATGAATCTAGTTATGTATTCAAGAACAAAACATATTCCTATCAGATATCACTTCTTAAGAGAGCAGGTTGTAGATTAGTAGGTTAAGATGGAATATATTAGTACTATAGAATAGACTGTAGATATTTTCATAAAGTCACTACCAAAAGACACATTCAAGTATCTTTGAGAGAAGTTGGGAGTAATTTGTTTTACTTCTTACCATTAAGGATCAACATTGGTTGAGGGGGAGCTAAGTGTTAGGTCCAAGATAAGAACTTTGTCAGTGATGTCAAAGGGGTAGAATAAAATAAATAGGTATAATAAATAGGTACAAGAATAGGTACAGGGAATAGATGTAGAAATAGGTATAGAAACAAGTACAAGGAATAGGTATAGGATGCTACAGTAAGGGGGAGTTACTATATGTGTAGGTTGGCATGTGCAATATAAGTTTTAGGATGTGGCAGTTTTAGTCTAAGGTTGCCATCAATGACAAAGGTGGTGATTATTGGAAATATTATCATTAATATCAAAGGTCTAACATTGGTGATAAAGGCCCCATAGCATTTATTGTCTAAAGGTGTCTTTAATGTTCATATTTTGGATAAAACATGTTTATATTTATTTAATATTAATGAATATATTTTTGATTCCATAAAATTTAAAAGAGGGCCCATGAAGAAGTCAAATATTCAAAGGGTAAAGACAAAAGAGGTATGGGACACATTTTCCCATGAAGAGTCATATTGAGGAATTCCAAGACTCACCAAGTGAATAAAAAAGAGGAAGGGTGAAATTTATCATAAAGGGAAACCATGAGGAATATGAAAAGTCACCAAGATAAAGACAAAATGGGAAAGGACACATTTGATTATGAAGGGTCAACTTTCAACTTTTCAAATATAAGGATTCGAAGGGTCATGGAAATGTGGTAAAATTTTCTATGAGGAGTGAAGGGTCACAAAGGAGGAATGCAAAAGGTCATTTGGAAAGTTATAAATAAAGGCTTGAAAAATTTAGTTGTTATATCCAAGGTTTCATGGTTTATTCATTATTTTATCTTTAAAAAAGAGGAGAGAATAGAAAGAGATATTGTAGAGTTTTATCATTTGTTGAGAAAGCAACATTGAGAGATAGTTGTTTTTTATACACAAGAGGGGTTGGTGATTCTTTGGGTTGATGCTCAAAAATAGTTGATATGTTGGTGCTCAGCAAAGGGCTTTGTGATCCTATAATTTGGTGCTTGAAAACTTTGTAATTTGAGTTGGTGCTCATTCATATACTTGAGATTATTCTCTACGGTTTTTTCCACATTGGGTTTCCACATAAAAATATGGTGTAATTCTCTCTCTCTCTTGTGTGGTTCTTATTATTGTTTCAATTTTATTGCATATCTTGAATATATGGCTAAGTGTAATTTGATTAAGTGAAATTTTATAAGATATATGATATACTGATTCACCCCCCTCAGTATATCCCATGCTTAACATAGATTATTTTACTAGATGGATAGAAGTAGTGGCATTGAAAGAATCCAATGAGACCAATGTTCTAGACTTATTTAAAGGTTTTATTACCATATTTAGAGTCCCTTAAACCATTATTTATAACAATTCTATGGCTTTTTTAGGGTCTAAGATCAGTTAGTGGGCAGTTCAACATAGTTTTTTCCTTAGTACCTCATCCTATTATTATCCACAAAGTAATGGCCTTATTGAGTCCATTAACAATAATTTGTTAAATATCATTAGGAAGACTAATGAATATAATCAGGGGTCATGGAATCTCAAATTAATTCATATATGTGGGATGATAGGATCACCTATAAAAGGTCAATATCCAATTCTCAATACAAGATAGTATATGGTAAGGAAGCAAGAATGCTTATTTCTCTTAAATTCCCTAATTTGGAAATATTGAATCAAATTAAGCTTTTGGATAATGATCCAATGGAAATCAAATATGATAATCTCATGGGACTAGAATAAATAACATATCAATCCATGTTGACAATGGAGGCCCATCAAGTAATGGTAAAGAGATCTTTTGACAAAGGAGATTTTTCAAGAAGTTTTCAAGAAGGATATTTGGTCCTCAAGTGGGATGAGGATAGATCTAAGATAGGAATGCACACAAAATTTGACTATCTCTAGAGTGGTCCATACATAGTCTCCAACTATAAATACCATACTGCCTTCCACCTCACAAAGATGGATGGTGAAGATCTTCCTATCCCAGTCAATAGGATACATCTAAGGTACTTCTATTGAGGAAGCTAAGTCCCCTTTACATAGTTAATTTATCTTGTTTTTCTCTAAGTGTTTTTATAACACATTAGTTTATTTTTTGTTTTATCCCAAATAAGTATTTGGTTGCACAGTTGTTTGATAGGTTAGTTGCCTTGATTTATTAGGTTAGTTTCCCTTTCAAGTTTGTTTCTTTACCTATTTGTTAGAAATACTTATTTTTTATAATTTAAAAGGATATATATCAAGTCATGTAAAAGTTCCATGTATCATGTAAATGATCCAAGAGTCATATAAATGGTCCATGTTCTTAAGCATAGCAGGTATGCTACCTAACCAAGTCACCAAATATACTGACCAAATTTTGTCTACATACTAAAATGTGCCTAGTCCAAGAGTCTAGAAGTTAAGTAGTATCTTGACTGAAGAGTGACCCAATGTCATGAGGAGCATATAGACCTCAAGTAGAGATCATATATATTTTGTTAATCTTTTGAAAAACTTAAGTAAGCTTAAAGTGTGATCTAATTCATCTTCAATAGATAGGTCTACACTTGCAGGAGAAGGGTTCAAGAATGGTTCATGGTGTCTAAAGCATTTAGGATCATGAAACAAGTTACAAAAGCCTTATAAGATCATTAGAGCCTTGAAATATTGAGTAAAATATGGACTATGCAAGTTTAAATAACTAGACTATCACCAGGATGTCTTCCAAATAAGAACGGCCCAGTTCACTTATGCATTTAGAAAATGCACCTCAAGAGGCCTCATGAGCAAAAGAATTATATTTCCATATATTTATTCATGTCAGGGACATGCTCGACAAAATTCATGTTCACATGAGCTTTTTAGCTCAAGTTATGAGAGTTTAAAGTTGGACTTGTAGCATAAGATTTTTGTGCTAACATCAAGTTTGAGCTCTATAAAATAGCTATTAGGTTTAAATGATCAGTGATAGGAACACAAACATAATACAAAATAACATAGGTCAGTTAATTTAAACACATTATAAACACACTTACAAAGCTCCCAATACTAATAGATCAAGTGGGAATAATCCTTTTAGTATCAAGAATATCTCCTAAAAATTTCATGCCTCTGTGACATTTTCACTTCCAAATCAAAGCCTTCAAAGTTGGTCAAAAAATGGGAGATGGTCACACAAATGTTGACTTTAAGTTATGGAAAAACCATTAGGGTCTTAAATTTGATGGTCTCATAGATGTCAAATACATTCATGGGGATGTCAAATATGGGTATGCATACATCAATTTTGGGCTATAAAAAAAAACCATTGGGGTTAAAAAATATTAATGATGTTCACATAAATGTCAAATATGGGCACACAAATGTTAAATTTGAACCTCATAAGTTATCTGTTTGAGTTCAAATATTGGGTCCTAGTAGATCTAATGATTCATGTGAGCTCATACATCTTCATCCAATAGTGTGAGATCAACTCAAAATGTCAAAAGATCTTGGCTAGTAGTAAATATATTATATATGTACATTTATATATCTAGATTTAATGGTGTGAGCTCAATTCAATGATTCAATGCATCTATAGAGATAATAAGAATAAATACAGTTGGGCATAGTGTAATGGTCCAAGTTGGAAATAGACACTAATGATTGAAGAGACAATCCAAAGAGCTTCCATTGAAGGTCAATAAATCAATTTTGGACTTAGGGAATAAAAATATAAAATATCTATGTCACCATTAGAGATCTATCAATAACAGGCATAGTCATACAATTTAGATGGTAAAGGATAAAGCTTCGTTGCCATTAAAATTTAAATAGAACCTCTGGTCAACAATTTGAACCTATCAACCTTGTGAAGGGTCATTCCATTATTATTTTCATTTATTGTGGATGGAGGATTCTCATATACAATATATTCTCAAATTTGATAGGGTTTAGATGTAGAATACGTCTCTTAGAGCCTAATATAAAGATTGAATATGGATTAGTGATTATGAAGAAAGATCAAGTAGTTTATAGGTTTCCATAGATATTGTGACTATGTGAAATCCAATAATTAGATTAGTTTTCATTGATATATGACCCATGTTTAATGTTGGACCAAATACATAAGTAAACATGATCATAGAGAGTTGTATCATCTATCAACATGGTCACTTTTTTGGTAAGCAGGTACTTATGGCTACTCAAATTAGATGTGGCATAATTATATCAATTTTAAGGCATGGTCCTCATTAGCATTAGATAGATACTGAGATGGATTTAAAATAATGACACCATGTGGATGGATAAGGACAATGAGCATTGAATTCTTTTACAAAATTTATTCCTCATTGATAAGTTCATGAGTCAACATCCTTGAACTTGTGCTAATAAATCATATTTCCCTCTCTTTTCCTTTTTTCTATAGATTTTCCAACTTATACCACATATAGAACTCTTTTAAAGTTTTACAAAATAAATATCTGACATTTTAGAGAGTAGAGTCTTATGCTTTGGCTCACTTAGGCTATGCCAAAATCTACATTGTAATAACTTTTGATGCAATAAATACTAAATTCCATTATTTTGAAAGCTATATTGAAGTATTTTGTATGAAATTATGTATTGTGGTTAAATGAATGCATTTTACTTATTTATGTTTGAGTTTTTATCACCTTCAGTCATTGCTTAATATTTCCCACAGGTCATTCTAAGTGCAATCTATAGTTTATTGTTTAGCTTGAAAGTGGATATCTACACTCTCTTTCTAGTGATAGCTAGTCAATGCCTTATTGTGAAATATTTATGTGAGAATGATATTATTTGGTTTTGAATGTGTATTTTGTAAATTATAAGTGTTCCAATTAGTGGTGCATCACCTCATTTACATGCTTTCATAAATTATTGTTATTCTCTCCTTTTTTCTAAGTAATTATTACTTTAAGTTTAGTTTAGGTGATAGATCCATAAGGTAGTCAACCTTCTTTGGAGGTTTGACCCAAGTTTAGGTGACCCAACAACTAGGGTAATTCCCATGTTAGATTATATTTGTGTAATAATACTTGAACATTATCCTTACTCAGCTAGGGTATAGTCTAAGATACCAATAATACCTTCAAGGCTACATTAAAGGTATATCCTAAGAGATACATTTAAAACATACATAAAGTCATATTTGAAGGTATTAAAAGGACCTTCAAGGTATATATATCTACTAATATAACCCTTGAATTTACTCTAAGTGCCTTCAAGGTGTCTCCTACAAGATACCTTGAAGGGCATTGTAGTACCTTCAAGGCTACCATGAAGGTATCTCTTAAAGCTGAGTTGGCATTAGGGTTATTAATAAATAAAAAGGTTCCAAAATTATATAAAATCCATTGTAAGAAATTTAAAATTAACATGGAATTTATTCCAAGGCCCTTTGAGGTATATCTTAGGAAATACCTTGAAATAAAATTTTAATCATGTGCATGTTCAAAGTATCTCCTAGGAGATACCTCAAAATAAATTTTTTAATCATGTGTATGTTTAAGGTATATTTCAATAAGTACATTGAAAAATAAATGTATCTATGAGGAGATCCTTTTAAATTACTAAAATTCCATTCAATGTAATCCCCTAGGAGATACTTTTAAATCAAATTACACTCGTGTGCATGTTTAAGGTATTTACTAGGAGAAGTATTAAAGGTACTAGAAGACCCTTCAAGATATCTCATAGAATATACCTTGAAGGGAATTTTAGTACCTTCAAGGATAAATTTAAGGTATCTCCTAAGAGATAACTTTTAAATAGATAAGCCTAATTACATAAATATTGGAAAGAAAATACACAAACACATAAGCTATCAATCAAGAATTACTTCTACTCCTGTATATTGAAAATCTTCTGACCCTTTACAATTGTGGGTTACACATGTTAAAATATATTTGTGTAGGGTCCACCTCATCCTTGAAGTACATGAAAAATTGGTTACATGGTGTAATTAAACTTCAGTTCTAACTATAGTCTCAAAAACTTATAAAGATATCTTACACTTGTCAATAGTTAGAGCTAGCCTTTACAAAGTCATGTAATGTGTACATGTTTATAAAATGAATAAGAAAATTTTTTCAATAATTTTGAATCATAATAAAACTATAAATACAAAATTGACACTATTATTAGAATTTACATGTAGAAAACTAACCCTTAGGGTTGAGTAGACATCTACATGGTTGTATTAACCTTAGTGGCAGTTGTGACTATAGTTATCAGTGTCGAACTAGATGTAGGAACTTCAATATTCTTGTTTTATTCTTCTAACTTAAGAAAATAATTATGAAATACATCATTTGTTTCCCATATAATATCCAAGTTTAGAAGTGAGGGTCTATGTACCCTAGCAACCTGCTATTAATAGCTTTGTATGTTCTGATTTTCTCATCTGAAGGTTGATTTTGAAAATTTCAAATTTTATTACCTTTTTCCTTCCAAAGCTTATTCTTATTCAATATCCTCTAGTGGTATCCCTTGTAAAATTTTATTGAAATTTTCTTAAGCTTCTTGAATAAGCTAATCAAAATTTATTTTGCTTATCATCTTTCCTATACTGTCCTTTAATTTTGACAACTTCAAGTCATTCAAAATTTGTAAGATAAGTCCCTCATGTGATTTGTACTAGGGGATAAATACCCTAGCTAATGTTACCCATTATTTATCTTCTTTTATTTTAATGACCACCAAATTGACTAAATTATATGCCTCTAATGGTGTCATTAGGTCTAAGTGGTTGTATGCCTTGTTGGGTGTGTACAAGATCAACAATTTCAATTTATTATCATTTACCTTCAAAGAATTAAAAATATGAGGGGCTAATTCATCGCACATTTCCTCTATTGCCTCTAAAGAATTATAAAATTTTGAGGAATCCTCCTATATCTCAACCTTAATACTCATTGGGATGTGAACTATATTTTTTTTTTTGATCTATTCTAATTATGCTTAGAACTCTTGTATTGATAGTTAGGTCCCTTCCTTTATTTCCACCATGGCATCTTTGTGTGCTTCAACTAGGGATCACAATTATTCATTATAGGGGGAATACCCCAATTGTCTATTTTTCCTCTTAGACAAGGCATATACTTCTTGCATTTCTTCAAGAATCATTTCCCTTCCAGTTTCATCCTCTAGCTTTCTCTCTCTCACCCTTTGAATGCTCTCAGAGGGATTATCAAATAGTCTTGTAATTTATGGGAGATCTATGATTTTTAAATTGGGTATTAAAGTAGCCTTGGCTTTCAGATCAATAACCCATGGAGAAATCACCATCTCATTAGGGTCTATTTATTTTGTGTCCTTAGATATGAACTCCTTCTCAAGATCTTCTATTGACTATTGCTTTTTAGTTACCTTGAGGATTATGTCAGGAAAGGAGGTCTAAATTATCTTAGACCAATCCAAACCTCCATATTGGGAGAGTGGATGGACCATGATGACTTACTTTCCCCTTTTTCCCTTTCTTAAGCTTAAGATAGTGGTCTCTTCAGCTAAATTGGTGGATGGCATGGGCAAAGTGATTTGTGTAGATTACACATGAATTTGATAAGTGTTAAAGGCTATGCCAATTTTCATGGCTACCCTTTTCTTCTTCAAATTTATGATATGGTAGTCCCATAAGGAATACTAGTAGTATTGGAAATAGTGGGTGTGGATGATATGATGGGGAGAGATGGAGTAATGGTGGTGGAAGAATCCTTATCCACCTTAGGAGAGAGAAAAGAAATGTGTAAGAGAGAAAAGGAAGTCAATGAAACATCAGGTGTGGAGGTGAAATCCTCCACATTTGGAGTCCTCAATATAAATGAAATTAGGAGTAAACTAAAAATAAAAACATAGGAAGAAACTAGGGAAGTGGAGTATGAAGGTTGAGTCTTCAAAATTATTAGATCATCTATAGTTTGTACCCTCCCTTTATTATCTATAAATCTCAATGCCTTGGCTCTCTCCAATTATTCTTCTTCATCAAGTCCTTGTTCTTCTTCCTCCTATTATTGAGGAATTGAAGGAAGGCTCTATGATTGATCAACTATTGGACTACCTATGATGGGATTCATTTATTTCCTTCTATAGAAAATACAGGTATTGGCCTCCAAGGAGAATCCTCTTCAATTTGAGGTAGTAGCCTCCTTTTTGGATACCCCTGGGACTGTAGATTCTTAAAATTTGGGTGTAGTTGTAGGCATTTTTAATGTAGCTACAACTGGATGATATGTGTCTTCTTCATCTAAGGACTCCAAGTTAATTAGATCTCAGGTATCTCCCTTGGGATTAGGCTCAATTAATTTAGGATCGTTATTGACATATTTCAACTTAAAGGGATTTTCCTATGAAGTATCCCCTTGTACCTCTATCTACTATGGGGGATGGCTATTTCAAAAATATAAATTTTTCCACCATGTAACAAGTGGTAGCTTGTTATGCATTTCCTTCATTAAAATTGAAGGCTCCTATTAGATTATTCTTAAATGATCTTCCTTGAGGACTATAACTTGTGTTATTTATAACACATCCACATCATCCTTTACATTCAAAAATAAGAATGCATGGTCATAAGGGACATGTTGGTCTAGTATACAAAAAACTTGAATGTGTCTTTGTATGTGACCATGGGGATCCCAATCCGTATGTGGCATAGTGGGCAAGTGGTATATTTTTATTTTATTTCTAACCTCTCTAAAGTAATTCCTCTATGTGTAGAACATTCTACCAATGATCATATGTGATCCATAATATGTGATTTTATTATTTTTGATCAAGTCTTCCTCGACATTCTACCATAATTGATAAGCAATTTATTGCTTTGATAACTTGTCTAGTACATATTTGAGGAGGCAGAGGGGATGGACCTTATGACCAATAATCATAATTATAGTATAATTGGGGTATAACCAATGGTTAACCCTACTAGTTGATAGTGTTTGTACTATGATTTCTCTAACTCTAGGCATTGTAGTGGCATGGATTAGCTACCATACTTAAGGATAGACATCCTCAATAATTTAGACCATGCTCTTCATGTATGCATAGATATACATGAATTAGTAATAATTTTAATATGATTCTTGACATAGTCTATAACTAGGATCCAAAGCTCACTAAGGACCTTATAGATTATGCCCATTATGACATCTAGGAGATAGGACATCATGTAGAAGTGGCATGTCGAAGTGGTTTACTTGCTCTTATACAAGACTTATTATGTCATCTAGAAGCTAATGATTTATACCAAAGTAAAGGTTTCATTTCTTGTCATCATCAAATGTAGTAGAGGTACCCAATCTAAATTAATAAAATAGATGTTGGGCATGCCATACATCATATTTAGTAATGTGATCCCAATCTACATTCTTATTATAAATTTGTTAATCGGTGTGGGATTCTTCGCTTTATAAGTCATTGTATCCCTAGGGAGAATAGATGTGTTCAGTATCATGTCCATTGAATTTTTTTGAATCTATGACACTAGTCTATGCTTGTCAAAAATTACATTTGTAACTAACAGGGATAAATACCTTCAAAAGTCATCCCCAATGATGCAGGCTATGATTGCCTAGTTATCTATATGGTGTATAAACACATCTTGTGTAATATTCCCCACAAATAATAAATCTCATTAAATTTTGATGTAGGGCATCACCTTGGGCTTGCTTGTCACTAAGTGTAGTGATTATCTCTTGAGAGAGAAAAAGTCTATAATGAATTTTCATTATATGTTCGATATATTTACATCTAGAGAAAACAAGTTGAAAGAATATATAATATCCCATAATTTAGAATAGTTTCCATACCTATTATCAAAGATAGTTATGTCAAACATTGTATCTATAAACTCTATTACATCTTTGATGGAAAATGGCAATGGTGTAAGTGTTCCTATAAAACTCTTGGATGATGATGCCATTACAAATTTTTGGTGAGATCATAGTATATTTTATGTGTATCAAGAAAAAATCTTTTCCATTGGTCTCTTATTCAATTTTAATGGATTTGTAGGTAGATAGGGCTTTTGTTCATATAATAACAATTGAGTAAAAATTTGTTTGTGAGAAATGAATATGTTAAAGGTATTACAAGGGACTTTAAAATACCACCCACCAGTGCCTTCCAAGTAAAGGAAAATTATGTTCAATAAGGTCATCCCAATATGTACCCCCATTCTAAATTTATTAATTGGGGTGGGAGACTTTCCTTTAAAAACCATTGTTTCCCTAGGAAGAAGCCATGAGCTCAGTACTTTGTCAATTATATTTTGTTTATTTAGTTTCTTAGACTATGAAAACTCCTTTCCATTTGTTTCTTCTTTGTATTTGGTGCATAGATGGCTAGGGCTTTGTTCATAGAGTATCAATAAATCTTAGAATTTACTTTTGATCAATCAACACGTTGATAGCCACACATTGTTGATATAGTATTTTGAATTAAATTCTAGTTCTTACAATTATAGTGCCAAATTTTCATATTATTGATTTACCTATATAACTCAAACCTTCTTAGTTTAGTTGGCAGGGAATCCACGTCTTTAAGTTCTTTGGCTAAGTCTAGCAAGCTTTGTTGCCTAGTGGGATTTGTTGGCTAAGTATAGCAGGATATTGATAGTCAGGAGTCAGGTTTTATGTTGGATTAGAGCCAAAAATTATCATGAATTGAAGGCTCTGAACACAAACCCTAAACAAAATGTTTGAATATCAAATCCTTTAGAACAATGTTAAAAAAAATGTTTGAACATATCCTTTGAATCAAAACATATGATACCAAAATCATGGAAAAAAACAAATCCTTCAAAATAATGTTTGAATAAAATATCTTATGAACAAGTACCAAACATAAAAATCAAAGCACAAAGTTTCCAAAAATAAGTTCTAGGAAAAACTTTGAATTACAAAGTTTTCAAAAAAGAGGTTCCAAGCAAAATGTTTTATAAACAAGTCCCAAAAACTTTACCTGATGAATAAAACTCTTAACTTAATTTATAAATAAAACACTAAATAAAATAATTCCAAATGAAACCAATTCCCAAAACCTACATAGTATAATACTTTTTAAAAACATTTAATAAGTTAGTCTAAAATGTAAAATCTCATTGTCTATACTTACCAAAGAAGGAGATTAAGGAGTAATCTGGTAAAAAGAACTTCCATAGAATGGAGAGTAAAACTTAATATATGGGAATGTTGGGTCAAAAATGTTATTTTATGTATTTTTGGTGTGGTTAATTATGTGCCACCCCCATCTTATAGTTTGTGTAATAATTTTACAACAGATGCCTCAACGAGAGTAAAAAAAATTGAGAGACCCAAACCAATCCCTCTTCATGTGGTGGTTTGGAAACAACATCATATGGTTTCTTCATTTGTAATTTTGTGGGAATTTAGTTTTGGCACAAAGACAATGGGAAAGTGTTGATAATTAATCTCCCTAGAATGATTCTAAAAGGAGGTTTCCCCAATGACTTTAAGAACTATGGTACTATGTCTTACTTGGATGTCTCTAGTAAAAGTCTTTTAGAGCAAATCCCAAATTATCTTTACAAATAGCTTCCCTTTATTTTTCATTTAGATATTTCTAAAAACTAGTTCACAAGACCCATTCCCAAACAACTCACTAATTTCACCTATCTTAATCTCCTTCATCTCAATGGAAACCAACTTAGTGGCCTAATTCTATGGGGAATTAACATGGCTCGAGCACCTTAATGACTTTAATTTTGTAGATAATATACTTATAGGGTAAATGGTTTCTAAGTGGGACTTTAATATCACTATCCCTTTTCAGAATAACCTACTAAAGAGACCTTATTCATAATATTCAATGTGTTCATAACTACCTTATTTGATTGAAACACCTATTTACTTATTAAATCCCTTATACACCTAAATAACACTAGGCAAGTTCAACCTTGAGGTATCCATTAGTAGATTCCTTCATGGGAACTTGAAGGTATCTACTAGGAAATACCTTGAAGATATTACAAACCTTAATAACATTGGGAAAGTAAAACCTTGAGGTATGTAATAGGAGATTCTCTTAAGGACCTTGTAATAAATTCATGGGTAACTTGAAGGTACCTCCTAAGAGATGCCTTGAAGATATTACAAGGACCTTCAAGGTAAATGAAAATTTCACTCATAAAATAAGGTAATTATTTGGATCTAAAGCTATTAATGTAACATAAAAAAATATTAAACCAAATTGAGGTAGAAAGTGCATGTGTATGAGGACCTAAAATGTGCACTCTTATGTTTGGCCTATCATCAACAATTCATGCTCTCCTAAGTATTAGAAGGCTCTTCAAGTTATCAAGTTATCACCTAGTAGTGCTTTCAAGGTGAAGGAAGGTTCTACTTGAATGCATGTTGAAGGTATCTATTGGGAGGTACATTCAACGTCTCTTTGAATGTATGACACCACCATTTAAGGTGTATACTAGGATATTCCTTTAAGGTCCTTGAAATAAAGTTGTAATATCATCATGGTTATCTTTAATTTATATCTTATGAGATGCCTTGTAAGAAAAATTCACTCTTGTGCATGATTGAAAGGTATCTCCTAAGAGATACCTTGAAGCTACATGTTGATGGGCATTTTGACACATATTAGAAACATACTTCCCCCTCATTTTTTTACTTTGAAATAAATGTTTGTGGATTCCTTTGCCCATAAAATTATATTGGCTAGTGTACATATAATTTATTTTTATTTTGGCCATACATTATTAGTTTAAGTATGAGTTAATGCATATATTATGAGGATTTAATATGCATTTTGTATTATATTTTAGAATTAACATTTGTTGATATACAATTAATCACAAAATAATTCATAAACTAATGCAATAAGTAACTTGAATTTTATGAAAAATACATACTTAAATCTTTTTAATTGCTTTGTAGAATGTCTTCAGGCAAGAAATGAATTCCCACACTTAAAAGGTAGAAGAAGGCCTCACTCCAAGATAATTTAGATATAGTATTGTTTAAACAACCAAAATTAAAATTAAATCAATGTCACAATCTTTAATTTTATGGTGGAAAAAAAATTCCTCTTGTTGATTGGTATTTTAATTTGTTTAGTCTACCAAACATGCATGCAAATATATACTTGTTTAGCACTACACTGGGAAAAGAATATTTTCATATTGGAATAATCCTTTCTTATGATAAAGATGAACTTGAAGACTCCATTAAACTCCAAATGGAAGTATGTAATGGAGAATAGGGAATTATTTATTGAGATATAGCTAATTTCAATAAATTTACACTGAGTAAAATGGAATTGACAAAAAAAAAATCTACTTTGTAGGATGTCTTCAAGCGAGAAAGAAATTCCCACACTTAAAAGGTAGAATAAGGCCTCACTCCAATAGAATTTGGATATAGTACTATTTAAACTACCAAAACTAAAATTAAATAAACGTCACCATCTTTCATTTTATGGTGGTGACAAAATTCCTCTTGTTAATTAATATTTTGAGTTGTTTAGTCTGCCAAACATGCATATACATATATAGTTTTTCAGCACTACATGAAGAAAATAATATTCTTAGATTGGAATAATCCTTTCCCATGATAAATATTAAATTAAAATATTACCTTAAATTCCAAATGGACGTATGGAATAGAGAATAGGGAATTATTCATTGATATATAGCTAATTTCAATAAATTTACACCCAGTAAAATGGAATTGATAAAAAATAATTTTTCTCCTTCTTATAAAACATTTGGGTTTAATTTAAATAGCTACGAAAATATTCAAATGTTTTGGTTGATAGATAGAGATAATTTGGTCATTAGGATATAAAATATGTTGAAAAATAATATGAACAAGGGGCAACAACTTTATCTACTTTCCATCATGCAAACATGTATTTAAGATACCCTGTAGTCGTGTTAAAAAAAAACATTTAAAAAAACAAGACAAGTAAGGGAAACATATTTATATGCAGATTTGAAATAGGATATAAAAGTACTCACACTAGTGGAGAAAATAAAAATAATATTGAAATAAAATTGATACATTTTTGTTGACATAAAGTTTAGATTAGATGTACAGTGAATTTTCTACATGGTATATTTCCTCTATCAATTATGCATTGAACATTCCTAGAGAGCTTTGTGAATTAGGGGACACTAATATCAAAATAAAAAATTTGAATGAAAGAGGGGTGAATTATATAATTCATTAATTTATAAAACATAATGAGGTGTCAATGAAGGATTCCTTGTTAATTCCTTTTGATCCAAGTAACCCTCAATGTATTATCGAATCAAAAGAAGTCCTAGAGGATATGATGGAGAAAAAATTGTGAGGCTCAAAATTGTAGATGGAAAACACACAATTATATAAAAATATATAATTATTTTAGAGGAGGAATATAATTCACTATCATTGAGAAATAAATATGCTTTTAGAAGGGCAATATTTTTAAAAAATTGTATTCTATTTCATATTATGCACAAAATATGTAACCAATATAATGAAGCCAATGAAATAATTTATAAGGCTTCATTTATAGAAAGATTTTGATATGCACATAACCTTATCCAATTTAGAGGTTAAAATAATCTTGAAATATAGAAAAAAAAATGGAATAAATATATGAACAAGATAAAAATTTGTTCACACAAATGAACTATTCAGCATAATAACTGCAAGAGAGAAAATACCTTCTATTCATGGAAAAACGTGTTTGGGATTATTTTGATAAGGCTTTTGATTTTTTGAAATTGGTACTTTACTTGGTTTAGATAAATAAGATTTAAATTTGATTAGTACAATATTAAATTAAAATATTCAAGGGTTTTCAGAGAAATTAAAAATAGAACTAACAGATTTATTGGAAAAAGGGTCTATTTCATTCTTGAAAACCCATGTGTTTAACAACATGGATACTTGATGAAAAAAGGTGAAGTTGGAAAGTAACATATTATCAATAATTGTATATTATTTAAGTAACCATGATTTGACACTGACATCAGACAAAATAATCACACCTGAAGAGGTAATGGAGCATTATATAATTTATGTGAAAAGGTTTGATGATTTGTGTGTCCTAAATGAAGGTATTTCAAAAAATAAAAATGATGGGAAGCATTATCTATAGATTCAATAATCATATTGAAAAAATACCTAAATAGTGATGGAAGTCACCTTCCTAGGATAGATAAAAAAAATATTTAGCTACCATTATGGCCCCCCATGTCTTTGGCCATCCATTTTAGAAGATTTCAATGAAATGTTCACTATTGTTGTGAATGCTGATTTGATAATTATTGATATTTTGAATCTCGTTTAATTTTTTAAGGAAGAACATCTTCACCTATTTATTTAGGAATAGATTGATAAATTTATTATTGGGGATTTCAATGTATTCATCATCCACAAACTAGAAAAAAAAATTGGCATTCAAACCTCTATCAAGAATCTATGTGTTGGTGTTTTCCATTACATGCAAAAAAAGGGTGTCATACTATAGGGTCTAGATAATGATGGATTAAATTATACTCATATCATAAGTATAAATTTTTCTTAGGATCCCACTAATTTTCAACTTCAAGATTTCATCCTCCATTCACAACAAAGTAAATTAGAGGAAGGTTTTAACATCAACAAAGACATACCAATATTTCAAATGATTGGTTCACACAAAACAGGAAGGTAATTCAAAAATGAACTAGATAAAATTTGGGAGACACTTATCTCTACTTTCAAAATTTTAGATACATGTGAAGTGTTAGGGGTATATACAGGAGCTGGATTGGTGCGTGCTTATACATAATTGTAAAGAAATTTCTCCTGCATTATAAAAATTGAAGAATAAACAATTTTTAATTTTCAATTTCAAAATTGTTTGACAAATTCAAAGAAATCAATATAAGAACAACCACGTCGACTAGTACAAGGTACATAATATTTTTAATTTTTTTTATAAACATGTTTTATTTTTCAAACCTAATAGCTTAGCAATCTTTCAGTGCATATGTTTTATTTTTCAAACCTAACAGCTTAGAAATCTTTTCATGTGTATCATTAATGGCATTGCATGTAAGTGAATAATTAATAATAATGGAAAATCATATCATTGAATATGACACATTGAAATTTGAATAAGGCAAGATAAGATCATGCATATTTTTTCAATTAAATAATTTTTTATTTATAAACTATTTATAATAATTAAAAAATATTTATTTATATATTTATGTCTCAATTAAAATAATTGGCAACACAACTCTACACCTGTGTCTCCAACATAACAACCCATGACATAGATCTATAGGTTGTTGCCTCCATAAAAGCAACACAAGGTAAAACTCTACAACAAGACATACTTTTTAAATAAAAATATCAAATCAATTGATGATGAGAATTTTTAGTTAATACATTATATATTACCTTGCAGGGAATAAAGAACTAAAGGTTCAATGAAAGAGTGAACCTATACAAACTACTAAAAGGTAAAAAAAAGGTGAAAACACCTCTCAATAAATGTGTAATTATAAAATTTCATACACTAAAATATATTAATTATCTTTATTTATTTAAACACATTACAATTGAACTTTTATTCATGGATAAGAGATTGTAGAAGACAATAAAATATAAACTTGCATCGGCTTGGGATTTGGAAGTGTGGGTTCATTTTATTGTTGTGTATACTTAAATGTGGTTGTATCTACCCATTGAAATGATGTTTACATGTTTAATTTACCCAGTTTAAAATAACATAATATGTGTTATACTATGTCTTCAATACAATAAATTTTTATTTAGAGTTTCCATGTGATTTTTATCAATAAAAAACAATAAAGTATATTGTGTTAGAAACTATTATATTGCTATTGATTTTTTTAAAAAAATATTTTTATGTGTCTTATTAGAATTATATGAAGCAGGTTAAATTATAGTTGTATATTCATTTGAAATTAGTGATAGTGAACTTTAGCTTAGAAGAGTAAATCCTATTTTGTTTGTTGTGATGGGTTGTATAAATATGGTATACATAAGAACAATTGATAATTTCATTACTATAAGAATTTAGATGTCGGTTGATCAATTTGAAATTCTTATCACTGTCTATGAGAAACAAGCTATGGAAAAATGAGATTGTTTCAAAATATGATAAATTTATGGTCAAGTTATAAGGATTCAATAAGAACATTTATATTCATATGTATATTATAAAAATAGAAATAGAAATGATACATTTGTGTATAATGAGTATAGTTACACGTGATTGAGCATGTATTTATTTTTATATATGTTTATATGAATCTTTATAATATTTAAGGAAATGAAAATAAAAATTGCATCAAATGAAATGCAAATCAAAAGTGCATCAATGACCAATCTAGTAATACGTAAAATATTATTTTAGAAAATTTCCATTTATATTTCTTATAATATAATATTGTTAATAAATTATTCATTTGTTTTTTTAAAAATTATAGACATTTCAAAGGAAGAGCTAAAGCTGACTTCTAAAAACTATTGATTTTGGGGTTGGATGACTTATTATTTGTTTTGCATAAAATGAAAGATATGCAAATGAATGATACGAGAAAAAAACAAGAATATAAAATAGAAAATATGTGATACTATATTCAATATCATTCTAAAGAAATTTTGAAGGTGGAACTGCAATATTTTTCTCATGTTGGCATTTGGTCAATGATAGAGGACAATCATTTGAGGCTACTTATTCAATCCATGGGTTACACAATTTCAAATTTCATGTTTATTTGGGGGAAAATATATTCTAAGCCCTTTAATATAAACATAAAGAAATTAGATGAATCTATTTTCAAAGGGACATTTGGAGATAATATTTAAATTGTCAGCACATTGTTCATTGAATTTAATTATCACAATTGTTTTACAAATAAAAAATTTAAAATGAGTTATGTTAAATGAAGTAGATATACTAGAAATGACTTGAGATGGACTATGTTCATTGATTCATCAAGGTCATCTCTTTTTGGCATAGCCAACTTATATGCCCTAGAACCATAATTAATGGTAATGATATAAGGTCCTAATTAGTTAGGCTTAAAATTTTCCTTTTTCTTATGTTCATCATTGGTGTTTGTCTATTTTTATTTAAGTACAAGATCACCAAGCTCAAATTATCTATGTCAGACATGACTTTTGTATTGACCACACATTCAATTTCAATATACTTAAAGGATATTTAAGGATTCCACACATTTTTCATCTAATAATTCTATATATTAAAATTTATCTAATCTATAATCCTCATCCTCAAGGTTAAGATTCATTTAAATTCATAGAGAAGGAAACTCAACCTCAATAAAAAGAATGGCCTCAATACCATAAACTAGGGAAAAGGGCATGGATCTTTTTGGAGTGTGGAGATTGGTTTAGTAATCCTAGATGGAATGGAAGAGTTTCAGGTGCCAAAAATGACCAACATTATTGACAATCTTCTTTACAATGTTGATAATGGTTTTTTTAGATCCCTCTTCTTGTCCATTGCCTTATAGGTAATATGGATTGGAAACATGTTGGGTAATATTATATCTATCACAAAGGGATTTGACCTACTTATTCTTGAATTAACCACAATTATAAGATGTAATGTTATAGGGGATACCATATCATAAAATGAAGTGGTTGAAAATGAATTTAGATATTTATTTGCCTATCACGTAAGTTAGGGAAATGGACTCCAACCACTTAGTGAAGCATTCTATGGTGGTAAGATATATTTATGGCCATTTGATGAGGTAGGGTTAATATTTCATATGAGGTTGAGTCCCCACATTACAAATGGCCATGGTGTGGTTATTGGTTTGAATTTTTGAGATGGAACATCTATCAGATTAGCATGGTTCTAACATTATTTGCACATTTTAACATAAATAGTAGCATTGACTTGCATAATTTTCCAATAATAAATAGTACATAATAATTTTTTGGAAATGATGGTCCCTCTGTATGGGACCCATAAATTCCTTAATGAACTTCCCTCAATGGTAATCTAGATTCTATTAGGGTTAAACAACAAAGCAGGGTTCCATAAAATCTTTTATGATAGAGTGTAGGTCCAAGTAAGGTATAATGAGAGGCTTGGTGTATGAAGTATTTTTGTCCTCTTCAAGATAATTTAGGTGGAATTACTTAGTTATGTAGGTAATTATATAGTTCAACATACCAAGTATAACTAGGACCAATAATATCAGAAATCATCTCGATGGTCGATGGTTCATGGGATAGTGGGAGATGTTCAATGAGGAACAAAAAATAGCTTGCCTTGCCTATAATTTGGATCATAGAGAAAATCATGGCTATGGAATATTATATTATTATTTTGGCCTAAGTTATTTACTCAAATTGAAGATGAGTGATTTATTTTTTGATGATGCCCACCATGTATTTGTAAGGCATGAGCTTGTTATCCTTTGTTTAAATTTGGTTGATGACCTAATTGATGATAAGTTGAGAGAATATCCATAAACCATAAGATGTTGAATATTCCACTAGACCTCTCTATGAATCCTTATAATTATTTATTCATATTTATACACGTAATTGGTATAAGGAAAAAATATATCAAAGGAATTTAGAATGAAATCCCCTTGAGGTGTGATAAACAAAAATATTTCCCACAATCCATAATATGTGGGTTCAAAATAAAGGTCCTTATTCTACACTCATGATGGAATCATCTTGAAACCTAAATATGAGTGGTTTAGTGTCAGCAAGAGGATCTTTGACAAGATGGTCTAAAATTACTTGTCCCTATATGGCCTTCTAATTAACATATTTAACCTTGAACTCAATTAGAAGCATGATACATTTAGCCATGTTCCCCATAAAGTTGTTTTTGAAATTATATACTATTATAGGATCAATCTGCACCCTTGGAGAGAGTTATTTAGGCTCACTCTAATTTAACTACATAATGGGAACAACCCCAGACTATGGGTCACCTATAATGGGGTTTAACCTTCAGATAAGGGAAGCTTCCTCTTGATGCTCACCTAAACTAATGCAAATTTATGAGAAAAGGGTTATAAAGGTTTAAGGGCTCATAATAAAGCTAAAATGGTGATGCACCAAAGTTGAATGGACACTCATATAAGCTTGAACCCACACTGGATCAACATAAGATAACTATAGCTCACATAACCTCACAATCTCACTAATTACATAAATATTTCATAAGAGAGGTTCTAAGAAGAACACTAATCTAGACTTGTAAACAACTTAAAAACACCTTTGAAGAGGAAAGAAAAAGGATAATGGATTAGGAATATTTTCCTTCACAAATTAATCATTTACAAACATACTAAGTACTAATCAAAAGTAAGAGGTACGCAAAGAGTTCATCCTATTAATTTTAAATCTAGTTCTTACAATATTTTGATAGGGTTTAACCATACCAAATGAACACACTTTTAAAATAATCTTAGCGAGTATCCTTATCCTAGAAAGGAATGAAAACTTCTAAGAGATGAGAACCCCCATAATGGGGAAGAGACTAGGATATATTGGAGAAGGGGGAGAAAGAAAGAATGTGAGAGCATGCTATCAAAGAAGGAACACACCATCCCAGATAACTAATTGAGCTTGAGCTAAGACATTTTGGTTTAATGAATGCCTTACCACCTTTTTGATCAATTAGGTCACTCCTCATGGATTACCAAGTGGGAAAGTCCCCAAAGGTTCCACAAATGAATTGAATGCACTTAGCGATAAGTCTCAACCACCAGATTCTTTTCTATTATCCTTCACACCATCTCCCACTAAATATAAAAATTTCTCATGGATATGATAGAATCAAGGCTTTGATAATTTTAGGTGGTTGTTTGCCAAAAATAAGACCATTCTAAAAGATGAGGAGCCTGTTTATAATCACAGATATCTATCTTTGATCAATTCTAGACCTAGATCTTTTCTATAGATAGAAATTGAATCTCCTTTATTGGTTTTACTATAGCCACATATATTGATGTAGACCTATATACTGCATAGCTTATCTTGACCTTCACTAGGTCTAAAATACCTGTTTTTGCCTTTGAACATCTATAGAAAGTGAGATATTTATCATATATAGGTCTTCTTTAAATAATGGTGAACAGTCTTAGAATCAACCTTGTATGCCATGAATCTTTGACCTAAAGATATATATTTAGCTTTAATAACATCCCTTTATGTTCTTTTAACTTGACTATATGGATGTAGCCTTTTAATTATACTCAAATACATGTTAATGGTGATAGAATGACACCTACAAGATTTGTTTGCCTTATTTTGACCCTGGTCACATGCTCAACCTCTGTTGAAGATCCCTTAGTCTTTCAATATTGAACATCACTCAGTAATTTGCTTTGTATGAGATGCATATAGACCATTATTTTTCTAAGGATCCTAATGAGTTAATGACACTTAGAAATCACTCACCTATCCTTGGGATATGTTGCCCTTATTGACCTCACTCACACCATTGATATATTTTAGTATGAATTACCATGAGTCATTGATCTTCCTTGGAGGGACCCTTTTGACTTGTTAACCTCCCAGTCATTGTTGGATCTATAGTATGATCGAACACAAGCCACTGATCTTATTGGGACCCACTATTTGAAACTAAATGGATACCTTATGAGCTCAAATTTATCATCCTCACTCCTATCATTTGACATCCACATGACTGTATTTGATGTCTACGTGACCATCAAATTTAGGATTCAATTATTTTCTTGTTATGTCTAAAATTTGACATCCACGTGACCATAAAATACATATATGTTAATATCATTAACGTTCATGTGATTTTCAAAATTTTAACTCTAATGTATTTTTGCTCAAACTTAAAGTTGATGTCTATGTGAGTGTCTCCCATTATTTAATTAAATTTGAAGGCCCATAGATTTAAGTGAAAAAACAATAAAGGCAACAAAATTGTAGGAGATGATATTGGTATTAAAAGGATTTTTCCCACTTGATCAACTAGCTTTGGGATATTTTTAAGTGTGTTTAATAAAATATTTTTATGTAAGCTAACTTTTGTGTTTTTTCATGAAATCTATGTGTATGTCATTGATAATTTTAATCTAAATGGATATTTTTCAATGTTTGGATTTGATGCTCATGTGAACATCTTGTTCTATGTGAGCAACTTTCAGGACTTAGATCTTGAGATAACAAGATCATCAAGATGTGAAACTTGTAAAATATGTTCTAGGCATGGAGAAATTTGATCATGCATGTTCCTTTGGTCATGTGAGGTTGTTTTATATTGTCTATAAAATGTACAAATAAGATGACCAGTCCATTTTATTCGTGATGTCCTAATGATAGTCTAGTTATTCAAATATTATTCTTGAACTCTTTATTGAATTTATAAGGTCTGAATGAACTCCAAAGGTTATGTGTAGACTTTTCCATGACCCTAAACTACTTAAACACCATGAGACCTAATTTTTTAAATTTATAAAAACTACACTTTAAGTTAACTCAAAGTGTTTCAAAAGTTTTATAAGTTTCATGAGATATTTTCTCCTACTAAAAGTTTCAAAAGTTTAACATGAACTCTGCTTAAATTCTTTCTTCACACCATGAGCCCTATAATATTTATTGTAATTTCAAGTTCTTTATGTGTGCCAAAATTAGCCAACAGATACTTGATCAGATCTAATTTAGAAATGATAATGGTCTCATTATTAATCATGTATTTTACAAAACTTATGAGTTGTAAAGACTATATATAAACAAGAATTTTCTATCAATATATAATTGTGCTCATACATTGACAATGTGTATCTCAGGTAGTATACATCATTTTATTTTCCCTGCACATTATGCTGGGCCAAAAGTACGCCTGGGGAATTTTTTAGTAGTAGATCAGTAGATTAGTAATGGATTTTATGTCATAAGTGGTAATAAAATAGGTGGATAGGCCAAGTATTCTTTCAAATGTTCAAAGGCTTTCTATAAATTAACATTCCATGGAAAGGTAGTGCCTTTATTTATTTAATGGGTAAATGGATGGAATTTGTTGACCATTTGAGAAATGAAGTGTTTGAGGGATTGCATATTACCTTAAAAACTATCGAGATAGTTTAAAGTAGATGGAAGTGCCATCTTAGTAATGGCCTTAACCTTAGTTATATTGAATTCAATGCCCCTATGAGAGATAATGAAGCCTATAAATTTTCTTGAAGTGATGCCAAAGATGCACTTTTTAGGGTTAAGCTTTACTATGTATTCACAATGGTATTTAAATATTCTATGTAAGACTTTTGATGTCCTTCTCTATTCTTTTATTTTCCTAGGATACCATTAACATAATTCTCAATAATATAATGTATCATGTTGTGAAAAATGACATTCATTACACATTATTGTGTGGCACCATCACTTTTGAGGCTGAAAGGCATGACCTGATAGTAAAACGTTCCCCAAGGAGTGGTAAAAAATGTGTTGTGTTGGTATTGTGGAAAAATCTTAATCTGATTGTAACCTAAAAAACCATCCATGAGATAAAGCATCTCATACCCAACTATAGAGTCCATAATCATGTCAATATTTAGTAGAGGAGAGTCATTATTTGGGTAGGCTTTATTGATGTATCAAAAATCACTACATAGTATGATACCCTTTGGCTTCTTGCTAACTATCAAAATATTTGAAATCCACTCTAAATAATCAATGCGAGAAATTCACCCCACATCTAGGATTTTTTAGTCTTTTTTTGACCATTACATCAATACAAGGATGTATTTTCCTTAGATTTTACTTTATTGGATCATCATCAAGATGTAAAACAATATGATGTATAACCAATAAAGGGTAATAGAATAGAATATTAGAATATACCCATGCAAAGATATAAATGAACAGATAAATAATGACTCCACATTTATCTCTAGTCGGGGACATGCATAACTTTATCCATTTTAGACCATCTGGTGTTTCAATGTTGACTTCAAAAGTATCATCCATAACAAGTGTAGAACCATCTTCCAAGAGAGTTGGTAAAGAAATGAACTAGTTGGAAATATCAAAGTCCTCTAGTTATACTAGTTCATCAAGTTTTCCCAAACAAGATGAATCAAAATCACCCAATGGTGGTAAGGGCCATGTAACAAATACTTCTAGATATTCTTAGACAATCTGTTCAAAGGCCCACTTCTCTTGTTCACTAATTTCAAACCCAAATATGATTGTGGAATTAGTGACATCATGATCTCCATTCAATGAAGGGTGAACATCCTTGTCTAATGGCACCTGAAACACATTTTCACCAGAATACTACCCTTTTTCTTTAATATTTCACTAGTCTAAAAGTGCCTCAAAGAGGTTTTCACTTCAGGACCTCAATGTTTGATTTTTTTTACTTTTTGATAAAGAATTTAATTGACTCTATAAAATATGTGGTTGTATATAACATGATATATAAACATTTATTATGATTTCCAAGAGGAATATGGTCTCTTAGGCCTAAAAAGTCATGAATGGCCTCATCATTTTTGAAATCATCAACTGGTATTATGGATTATTATTTATCCTAGTTGATGAGTTGTGGAAGATAAATTAAAAGTATAAGATAATAAATGATAATAATAATAATGGTACATATGACATGATGGTTAAATAGTTTGGTATTGGTTAAGTCTTCATATAAAGTATAATCAGACTTTGTGCCATTTCAAACATTCTCATCACTAGTCAATGGTGTAGGAACACATATAAGATATTTAAGGTCAGCCCTAGGTGGTTTAAATCCAATATTATAAGTTCCTTTATGTTTGGTAATGGATATGGGATCAAGAGTTCCTTTATAATTTATTCTTGAGCCTCTACATTCATAAGCTTGATTATCCATGATCCAGTTAGTGATGGGATACTTTTTACTTTAGTAATAATCAGCCAAGTCATCATTATAAAGCTAGGAATCTTCTTCAGTAAGTGAGTCTTGCTCTTGGCTAGTGGTCAATGTGAAAATAATAGGCATTTGGATTTGGATTAGGGAATTAAACTTTCCTTTTTTTCATTCCATGTGAATGACCTTGGCTTTGGATCTTCCATAGGATTTAGGGGCATGTAGATGTTTGTCTATTTAGAAAGCATTATGTGTGAGGTATTCACCTAGAAATTTGTCAGAGATGATAAAACTATTGGATATATTAGGAGGGTGATGAGAGGAATTAGATTTAAGGATATATAGGTAGATATAATTAGAATCTATAAATTCAAAAATACATCCTTTTCTTTCTTTATTATAAGGTCTAGGCCAAAATGATAATTGTGGCTCTTATACTTAGCTTCTCAGTGATTTCAAAAATGATATGATGATAAGTCTATATAAATAGTCACCTCCATCCTATAATGGGATAACATGATGCATTAGTGTAATGTTGAAGGTATTTCCCAAATTTCATGTATCCATGGTCAGCCTAGAAGTAAGTTATATGATAAATCAATATCCATAACATGACAAAGTGTGTCATGAGTCAAGATACCAATGATAAGTATAAAATAATTTTTTTCCTATGACTCCCTTTCCTTATTATCATAGGACTTGATGGTAATAGTATTTGGCTAAAGGTCAACTATTATGTATCCAATATGCTTGACTAACCTTAGAAACACAATATTGAGGCCTGGCCCATTATCTATGATGACATGTTTAAACTTATGTTAGGATATGACAACTTCAATGTATAATTGGTTATTGTGGAGAGGGAAAAGGGATGACATGTCACTTTGGTCAAAGGTAACCTATTTCCTAGGAGCCAAGTGTCCTACCAAGGCTTGGAATTTATTTGGCATGATGTCATTTAGAACTTGGGATTGGATTAGAAGTTTGGTAAGGATGTTTTATGGTTAATATAGGTATGAAGCAAATCTAAATTGAGATATTTGAAGGAAACTTTTTTAATTGTTCTAAAATATCATACATTTTCTCTTTGGCATAGGTAATTGGCTTATTTGTGATTGTCATGGGTGTTTGGATAGGCTCATTGGTAGAAGTAGATTATGGTATTAGAATGGTAACTTTCATATACCACATTTTAATTATGCAAATTATATTGGGTAATGGACCACTATAAATAGAATAAGGGCCTATGATGGTAAATATTATTGACTACTGAGATTGGCTCCCCACATAGACCATAAGAGGATTACCAACATAAGGAGGTAATTAGGCATTATTTGGTACTAGTCATTGGTGGTTGGTTGTTGGTCTTATGTTGATAGTAAAAATGGGAATATGACCTCCCATTATATTTCCCACAAAATTATTTTAGTCATGTGCAATGGAATGATATGTCCCTTGGTTATCATTCTACACTTGGTTCCATCCATTATGTGGTTGTTATTTTCATCATTGTTATTATTGATATTGATGTTTTTTTTACTATGGATAATTTGGTGAAATAGGTGTTTGTTGATTTTGATATTGATTCTAGTTATTGGCATTATGTTGTGGAAAAGGGTTCTAATAAATTTCAAGGTTTAGATTAGAAGGGCTATGTTATCTAGTTCTATTTCTCCATTTTATAGAATATTCTCAATGAAGTGCCTTAATTTCACACACCAACATATATAATGTTCTTTGACTTGATGGTAATCATAAAACTCATTCTCTTTATACCATTCAAGGAAAAGAACACCCTCAAGGAATGGTTTGAGAATGGGATAAATAATCAAATTGACATTAGTTAGTTATAGAAACATGGATTCAATGGGATCTTCTAGGTCACTAAATTTTGTATTTACAAGTGGCCTTGCTATTGGTTCAGGTATTTGAAAAGGAGGAGACAGGAGTGCCTACATTTGTGGAACTAGTTTCAAACATGGAATATGTTGGGCAGATGGTGTTTTCACCATTTGGATATGACATGATTTAATAAATTCATTACCAAAAACATTCTTATTGTGGTTATGAACCATGGGATTCTTAGAAGTATTAGGCTGGGTTGGCATAAAATATTTTATTTGAATTGGGCTCTGATTCTAGTATTGGCCTTAGTACTAATTTTGGCTAGGAGTGTAAAACTTGATTACCCCTTTGTTTATAAGGGATTTCTCAATTTTTAGGCCTTCATTGATAATCTCCTTAAAAATTTTGGCACACTATATTTATAAATGATATGATATATCACTTTTTAAATTATGGTTAAACACTATGACCCATTATTTGTTTGGTAGATTATGAATGAAGAAACTAACAAGTGCCCTCCATCACTATAAATACCTTAAGAAACTCTCACCAGGTCTTTGTTGAGCTTTGGCCAAAATCCACCATAGTAATCTCATGTTCAACATTATAGGAGAAGTGTTACACAAATTTATCTGAGAGATATTCAAATTTAGGCACTGAGTTCTTCAAAAGTTAGAGTAGCCACTCCAAGGACTATCCAACTAGACTACATGGAAAGAGGAGAAACAAATAGATATTGCTAAATTTCACTACCTAGAAAGTAACATAGAACTCCTTCAAATATTCCTTTGTGTCAACTTTACCTTAGTATTTGTTAAAATTTGGTGGCTCAAAACCTAGAAGAAATGGTATTTAAAGATAGTCCATATGGAAAGGGTTACAGCATATCTCATTCAACTTAAAATTCTTTTTTTGCTTTCTAGTCTGAATAGTTATAGTTACATCCTTCATTTTTATAGCTCTTGGGATAAAAACATGGATAATACAGATGATATGGATGGTTGTGGTTGGGTAGTCCAAGGTGAATTACCTTGACCAGAATACAATAGGGGAATGAAATACTGAGGTATTCTTGATTGGTTACTCACATGACTATGAATATGTATTTTTTGGTTAAGGTTATATTGTTGGTATACATTAGGGCAAGCATTAGTAGTGTATCTCTTGATTCAGAGGGAATTATGGCCTGAATGGAGGTATGTGTATTATGGGAATAAACTATGTGACATGGGTTTGTAAGGGATCCTATTACTATTTAGCTTAATTATGCTGTATAGAAGGCACCCATGTTGGCTAAAGGTTTGCTATTAAAGGCATTAAATATTAGTCCCTTGTTGTATGTGAGGAACATGTTGGGTATGGAGAAATTTTTTCCTAGTGGGTAATTTTTATATATGAAGCCCTATTTGTGGAATGTTAGGAACTTGTTGCTAAATAGACAATAGATGTTGTTGACTAATAATGATATATTATTGATTAGATAAGGTTTACGATAAATAATTTACCATTTATTATAGTGGCACATTAGTCTATATTTATTGTTGTGGAATGTTGGTCACCACCTATTAGGGTGGAGTATTTGTATATGTTTGGTTTATTTCCCCTTGTTATATGTTTGAGGAAGTGGCTAGTGGAGGGAAAGTAGATGTATGTTGAATTTATGAACTAGATGTTCATGCCCCTTATTATTTTCAACTACTCCTAGTGTTTTTAGGAATAACCTATTGTGAATTGTTCCTTTGAACATTTAACTAAAATTGGTTTGTATTAGGATACACTTTTGTGTTATTGGTCATGTTTTGAGAAGGGCCTCCTAATGGATATATGAATTCTTCCTTAGATACAAGGATATTAAACATGTCTTCAATATATATAGTTTGAAAAAATGGGTCTATGTTTGGAATGGCATAACCTGATAAATTAGTTTGTATTTGAGTTAAGGAGCCTAACTCTATGAGTGACATATTGGTAATGTTCATGGAATTTATATTTTTGGTGAGGATAATATTTTTTTGATATACTTATTTGTGATAATTAGTCAATAATTTTACCATTTCCTTTGTGAGTATGACAAGCTCATAGTTATACATTGGTATAAAGGCCTAATTTTGGCTAGATGAGGTTTGATTGAATGATTTAATTAGAGGAAATTTACTAGGTGATATAACCAATCTAGGTATACTTTGATGTGAAAATTCCAATTGGAACTTATCACCTACCTCTATCACTCTAACAAGAATTTTGTCTCTATGCTCTAAAAAGTGGTGATCAAATAAATAGGGATCATAATTGGTATTGGTTGGTGAGGTCACATTATAAGTCTATTATTATTGTAAATATTATATTTTATATGGTAAATTAACAAAGTATTGGGTATTTTGGTCATGTTTTTGTCTTGGATATGGTGTGTTATCTAGGTAGTGTGATAAAGGGTCTTTTCCCTATTCAGTATAGTGGGTAGTATTCCTGGGGTATAGATATATCTCATAGGCTACATTATATAAATTATGATAATGAGTAAAGGATTCACTCAGGACAATGTCCTCATGTTAATTATTATACATAGCTCCACTACGTGTATATCGATACACGGTTGAATCAATGTTTAAACATCTCATGAAAAGTTGGTCTAGTGTTGTAAATTTTTGGAACTTGGTTTAAAAGCATTCTTGAAAACTTTATTGTGGTCTAATTCTATCATGAAAATAACTTTAACTCTTATAAATAGGTCTAAAATATAAAAATGAAATAAATCTTTGTCAAATGTCTACATTTATTCTAAGTTTACGTGAATTGGAATGAAATCTTAAATCTAATCTTGGTAAATGTCTGAACTAAATTAAAGGCCAAATGAACTATGTCTAGGTATAATAACAAAGATGAAATTCAACTAGGTATCTTGAAAACTCCTAAAATATAGGTTTGTAAATGAAACTTGATCGAGGCATGAATTTGAAATTAATTTAAGTCTAAGGCAATTGGATTGAAACAAAATACATTACTTGGTTGAGGTAAAAACATAGAAACTAGGTTGAATGTGATCTTGGTCTAAAAAGGGAAATTCCAATCTAAAAATGAAGGTATGCACTTTTTATAGGAAAATATCTTAAACCAATTGGAAATCCAATTCAAGTAACATAAACTAAATATAAAGAGTAAAATATTGAATCCCAAGTAGTAATTAAGACTAAAGTATAAACTAGTAATGTTTAGATCTATACTTGAAATTAGGTTTCAGACTTGGTTTGAGAAGGAACATTGGCTCATGGAAAAGAGTAATGCACTTACATTAATAGTTTAAGGATGCTAGGTTTGAATTTTTCCCCACACTTTTGACACTCAGAAACTTTTTCATGAATTAACTTCAAATAATCTTGACCAAAATAGGTAATATAACACTGCTCTTTAGAAATAAAGGTAAAAATTGGTTTTGATCCTTGTTTAAAATAAGATAAATTATTGAAATAATTTACACAATGTAACAATGTCTTTCATAAAAAAAAATGGCATGAATTAGTTTTTGATTTTCTTTGGCCAAGGAAAAGGGTTTAGGTGATTTTTACAGCATAATACTTCTTTGTATAAATAGTGTATGTAACATGTGCTTGTTTGAAATTTTTAACTATTATTTTATTTTATGAAAAGTAGTTTTATACTAAAAATGGAAGTAAATAATAATAAGAATAGGAACCTAAGTTCATGATTCTATGATAAATGGACACAAGGTATGCATAGTATCTACCGAAATTCCTTCAATATACTAGTTCTTGAAAGGAATTATTTGTTAATCCTATGAATAAAGAGTGTGTGTTGGTAGAGTTTTTAAGCCCCCTCCATATCTCAATAACTTGTACATGGCATTGAAATTAGAGCATTGAATTATATTGAATTTGGTGGGATAATCCATGGCAAGTGGCTTCAATCAATCTAAAATTTTTGAGTGCATTTCTATATGGTCCATAAGTGTCTAAAAAAACATGGTCACAATAAATATCTATCAATATATTTAAACTATCTACCTTGTTACACAATGGTCTTATCCCTTTCACAATAATTTTAGCCATGAACTACTTAGTGAATTATTATGTCTAGACCATTGCATGACTCGAAACTTCTTCTAGAAATTTAGATTAACCACTCAACCTCTATCCCAACATATAGTATGCTTAATTTATATACCCCACTAGATAAGTGGTTTTGGAATGATTTTGGGAGATGAAACCCTAATTCAATGCTTGCCTAAATAACTTGTGATGAGATGATGAAATTCCCCTTACAAGATAAAAAATAAAAAATAAAATGAATATCTTGGTCATTTTTGAGTTATCCAAGTTCTTAGGAACAATGAGAGAGAATACATGACATTTCTCAAGGTAGACTCAAACAAACAAGCAAAACAATGAATTTTTAGTTAGCCAAGTCCCCTAAAGGGGACAAGGGGAGAGCATAGACATAAGGTCTTACTAATTATAAACTAAATTAGTGATTTTCAAAAAATAAATAATAAAAAAGAAAGTTAGCTTAATATCCCTTAGTCTAAATGTGAACGTTCATTTTAATCACCTATTGTAAACATGATTAAAATTTGGCATTTTTTTGAAACATTTAAATGACAAAAAGGAAATTTGTTTGCAATAGTTTTTTAAACACAAAAAGAAATCCATGAAATGTTTTTTTAAGTACTAAAATACAATGTGAAATGGCCTTTTAAGATGTAATATGGTTTCTCCTTGCTTTATAAAACCTACAAATACTTGTTAGAAGTTTACATAGGTCAATATAGTGAAGGCAACCTACACATTAGCTCAAAAAAATATGAAAATCTTGCTCCCTAAATTGATTTCATAGTTACACATCCAAGTGCAAACTATGAAGTTTTAGGTTAATAAAAAATATAGAGAATAAAAAATCATAGAACTTACAATGGGTGATTTCACTATTCTTGTACAATTTCACTGTTATGTGCCATGGTTTTACACTTTAATTAGATGATTTCACAACTAAAATGATGATTTTACTACTCAAAATGATGATTTCACTACTCCAAATGATGATTTTTCTACTCCAAATGATGATTTCATAGCTCAAAATGATGATTTTGTAACTCAGAGCTCTGAATTTACAAATACATAGAACAACATAGAAAAAATCAATTTCATGATTTTTTTCAATGATTTCATGGCTTCCAACAATTTTTTTACTAAAAGGAGCTTCAAATCCATAAATATGGAGAGAATAAATTTGTAAATCCATATTCAATCATAAACATTATAAAATTAGGTGAAAATGCTAAAAATAAGACTATTAATGAATTTATTTCAATTGTTTAAGATTGCCAAAGTACTCCTAAAATAAATATGTGATGCATGGTCACATCAGGCATGCTAGTATATAACATAGTGTTACAGATAAAATATTATTTTCTATTGTTAGTGGATTAAAACAAAATAATCACTAAAAACTAGAATTTTAAGCCTAAGTAATAGGGTGAGCAAGTAACAAATAAAATAAAGGTAATGAGAAGACAAAATCCAACACTTTTACCTTCCTTGACAGTTCTAATTACTTGTTGCCATGAGATTTGGATTATTCTCATCATGGTGAAAAAATGGTATTTGTTGATGTTTGATGTTTTGTGGGCATCACCTCCTATTGTCCCCTTGGAAGTTGGCTCTTGGTTTGTGTTGGTAATAAAGCTTTCTACCAAGAATTTGGCATTATTTTTTTTCACACAAAAGGTTGGTTAAGAATGGTTATGGCACTTTTATTTATAGGTTTTCAGCTAAATTTAACCCAAGTGTAGTTAGGGTAAATTTAGTGTTGGAAGTCCAAATACAATCAATGATGTCTCTAATTATGCATTTATGGAGGCATGGCTGAACATTTTTTATTTTTTATGGCATTTATGTTAATATTTTATTATTCTTGATGTTGAGGATAATGACATCATCATGACCTCATATTTTATTGAAAATGCCTTTTTATAAATTACATATTCACTAATTCAACATGGAACTTTCACCTAAGAATTTAATTTGATTTGCTTGCTTAATTAATTCTACATAGTATTTTATTCATTTTGATAATTAGGTTAAGCGCCCCACTTAATTAGTTAGAAATGTTAGTTTGTTATGTTGATAAATAACTTGGAATGAATTCATGAGAGGTTATTATTATGTATAGGGTAATACCCAAAATAGGGATGACTTGACACAATCCTAGGCACTTACATCCAATGTGAAGATGAATTTGGGATGTTTAGTGATTTCTAGGATTAATTTTCATAGTTTGGTATAAATCAATATAAAGTTAATTTAGACATGTAAGTTGTCAAAAAGGAGTGTCTACATTTACAAGATTCTTTAATGTGTCTTGTGGAACTTTAAGATGCCAAATTTCATATATATCAAAACCCATTCCCTAACCATCAATAGCACAATAATCAAAATGTGCCACAAAACAATCTTGTCAACTAGCCCTACTAGTTGGAACTCACAATGCCAAATCCTCAAATTACACAAAACTAAACCTTTACATGGATCTTTTTCTATGACCTCAGAGAAGGACTAGAATGATAGGTTTCATTGAGTTATAAACAAAGGAATATTCTATTATCATCACTCATATAAATAAGTATCAAACATAGACTCCACATCTCACCAATCTCTTAGAGGTTGATGTTTAAGGTAACCCCAAACCCATGGGGAACAATGACCTTATTTTTGACCTGAAATAGACCTTTTCCATATTTCTCTCATGGAAAAAATATGATATATTTTATACCCATCATTTGACATTACTTTATGATTTAGGTATATATGTTATTTTACTAGTGTCACCCACCCCTCAAGAACTCAAATAAATCATATAGATTAGGACATATATCCTCTCAAGTAGGATTCTAAGTATATTGGTTATTTATTTAACATTAAGGACCTAATTCAAAATTATAACATGGATAGGTTAGGATATCATGCCTTATACTTACATGTTTGGATATATAATAACTATGTTAAAAGAGGATGGTGGGGTTGTAGTTAATATACTCCCTTTTTCATTTATTTGGAAGCTTGGATATAAAGAAACCAATTACTCCATAAACATGAACACCTTGAAAGGATAAAATTTCATTAATTATTATTTGATTGGGAATATCTATCTTTCTCTTTAGATCATAAATTTTTATTTACTAAATTTTATGTCAGAGACAAGGATACCAATTACACAATGACCCTAAGGGGGCCTTGGATTAATAAGATGAATACAATCCCTTCCAATCTCTTCAAATAAAATATATTATTATTTTTTTAAATATATTAATTACCCAAGGCAATCCTAAATAATTTGATATTAATTAGTTAATCCTTAATAAAAATCTAGGCATTCGTATTGACTATCACATTCCTAACAATGAGATAGTCAATCCCTCTCAACCTACCAAGGAAAAATAGGCCATAGTGACAATGGTGTGTGTTTTAAAATCAAACTATTAGGATGTTAAATCATCATCAAGTGAGAAGCTTGAGTAAAATAGGGTATGAAAGATGGATAAAATGGGTGAGGAAAATATTGAAACAACACTAGCCATCTTAACCAAGTCAATCTCTGAAATCAATAGCATCCTAGAGAAGGATGAACCCATCATCCTCCTATTTTACCCACATGGGTTAGGAGTTATAGTCCTCATATATCACATTTTCATCAGGACTTAGTTCAAATGTATAAATCCACTATGTTGGAATGGTAAGTCTTGAGGCATGAATAAAATCCTCTGAAATAACCTAATGATCCACCCCATTCATGTAATCAATTGACCCCATTATTAATGGGAATGGTTTTGTTTATACACTACTATAGACAATGAAACCACTGATCTTCCTCCTACCCCTCAAGATCTTGAATAATGAAATAAATATTTGATCAAAAAATATTATATGTTAAAATTGGGTCATTGGACAGCTAAAAAACAAAAGATTTGATATTCTCTCTCCCCTAAGGAGGTAAAGGATTATAAAAAATTCACACTAGTTTTTCAAAATCCTTTGCTTTCCCTCACTCAAATAAGCTAGAACATACAAAAATGATCATGCCTTATGATTAATATTGTAAATACCATAAGAATGCTCAGTATCCCTATCTAAGTGAGTGAACTTTTATTGAGACTCAATAATATAATTGATAAAAAAAAATAAAGGATAAGGTCTAAAATTTATACCTAATTGGTTAGGCCGATATTTAGTAATAGAAATTTTTTAGAATGGATATTCTTTCATATGCACCTTGGAGGGAAATAAGATCGATAAATTTTTTAATTATTTTTACCTTATTACTTTATATATATATATATATATATATATATATATATATATATATATATATATATATATATATATATATATATATATATTCTCTCTTTGTATTAGTAAAATATGCATTATTATTTTCTAGTTTAAATTTGAGTTATTTTGATCAGATGATTATCTAGATATGAGTCCATGTGAAAAAAATTGTAGTGCAATATGTCATTTCATATTTTCCCATTACCACTTTTTCATATTATAAGAATATTCTAAAATTCATCATAATATAGGAGTATTTTGTTCGTTCTTATAGAAATTGTACATCTCATTGCCATACATCTTGTAATATTAAATACTCTAGCCTACAACCTAGTCTATAAGATTTTCCATGGAAATATCCCATTTCATGGTTCCCTCTAAGTAAACTTATTATTAGGATCTAACCAAGTAATCACATCCTCTTAATTTTGTCCTTAGTGATGAGCCTTTTCATCTTATTAGTTACATGGGGCCAAGGTTATGGGGTAGGAGCCTTAGAAAAAAAGACACTATAAAATATGAAGCTTATAAAATAAAAAATAAAATATACATCTCTCTACATTTATTGATCCTCAAGGTTGAGCCCTCACATATTAATGGTTTTGTGGGGTCATCATTCGTTAAATATACCCCTACTCATATTCATTTATTCTGTAGTGATGTGATCAAATGTATTCCTCAGTACATGAAATCAGGTGTAGGGGGTCAAAAAAATAAAAGAAAAAAATGCAATATAAAACTATCCAAAATTTAAAAAAAAAAAAATTAAAATCCTATTTATATGTATATTCTAAAAGTATAATCTCCCCTCCTTACTAGTTTTACCTTGGTTGGAGATTTGTTGATCTAGGTCTAAACAAAACTAATAAAATTAGTGTTTTATATTTCTAAAAAGAATTAAAATTATCCTAAAACCCTTAAGTATTAGGTTGGCCCCTTATTCCATCTAAATTTTTTGATGAGTATATTTTCTTCTTTCAGTATTTTGTATATTCTATTTTCCCTACATTCCTTGCTACATACTAAGTGCCACTTATCATGTGAACAAACTGACTCAATTATTTCTTAAAAAATACTTGTTACCACACTATTATTTAAACATGTTACATGTTATATTTTCATACATTATATTATAACATTTAAGTATGCACATATCCATATCATTCTATTGCAAAATAGATCCATAACATTTCATTACTTTACTAGCCATCCATGGTACATAAATTAAAAAAAATAATATGATATAAATTAATCCAAATATAAAAATGGGTCATTATATAAATATTAACATGTTTTATATACATAAAGTTTTTAGTACACTTATCTCCACACTGATAGATAAAGTGTGGGGAAAAAGGAGTGCTAGACATAGGTCCTAAGATAGCCCTATCATTAAGATCCTCCTAAAGCAAAGTGTTTATGGATATTGGTCCTCATCATTAGGTAAGGTATAGATGCATAGTGGTGACTTTATCTCCTAATCCTATGTATCATATGAGTCATCCCCTCATGGGAAGCCTCCTCTACTACTATTTATCTACTAGATGAGGTGTATCCACCTTTCACCCTAAATAAATCACTAATATTATCAACCTAATACTTCGACATAACTACCTTATATTTTAATCCAATTATCTTTACCCTTTTTGGAGTATGTTTTGCACTCTATGATAGGAAAGGGGAAACTTGTTAGAATGTCAACTTGCACTTGTAGGTAGACTCAGGTCTCTAAGGAGATGAACTTGATAAGGTTTAAAGCTACGTGGGAAAATTCTACCAAGGAGTCTCATATTAACCTCCTCCACTCTCTTATGTCTATTTTTCACACTCCCTCATTTTTTCTAAAATTAATACTTTCTACCATAGAGATGACTCAGTCATGAAATTTAAAATTATGTCAGAGACCTGAACAATTAGTAGTATATTTGGATGCATATTTTAAATTATTAATTGATGATGATTGGTTGATGAATTCATGTTTATATTTTAAGTGGTTTCAAAAATCATAGTGGATAAATGAATAAAACATGCATATGTATATATATTTATCATTATAAATGTTTGTGATTAGTTATCTTGATTTTTTTAGTTAATGATCAGATTATAATAAAACATTAAAGTTTGAAATATGTATACTATCATTTGGAAGCATATATATTTGATATGATATTTTTACATATCTATTTTATCTAAATAAATGTGGATTATCACAAAAAACTTCTAGATTATACTTTTAGTTTTGGCAAATTGAGCATTCATTAGTGACCATTTTTTATACATGGTTGATTTGATAAATAGTTTGAAACAGATAAAGTGGTATATAATTTGTTATTTTATATCCTTATCATTTTAATTTTTGAATTGTGAAATCATAATTATTACATTTTGAGAAAACATTGTATTTATTTTTAAATGCATAATTTTATAGTTTTGGAAATCATATGAGTTCTTAGTTTGAAAATAGACTTCAATTAGGTAGATTTTAGTCATAAGAAAGATCATTTAGAAGCAATACAATTCATTTTGAAAGACAACAATAATTATTTTATAAATTCAATTGAGGGCTCATTTTCATTTCTTGTGATATAATGGACTTTGAAATTATTGACATTTTGAAGTTGGTTTGATATAAATATCAAAAGATGCAAAGGTTCTAAGTGATAAATCACAAGTTCAAATTTGATTAAGGTTACTAAGTCAATGTTGAATAGATTAATTTCTAAAATTATATCAATTCATATGTTCTAAATATCCTAACCTATGTATGTCTATCCTAAGGTCTTGAAATGATATTAATAATAACTATTAAGACATGGTGGTTTCAAAAGTTTTTACCTAGGTTAATATATTAATGACATGCATTTCAAAGGATATAAGGATATAATTTTTTAAAGGTGATATGTATGATTTTGTGTCAAATAATGAATTTGATTGACATGGGATGTTTGCTGGTGAATAGGTTTTTGAGTTGGTAGTCTATTCGATAAGACACCGAGGCACATTGAGATAGTAGGATTTAATACAAATTCATACTCAAGGATATTTTGAGATCATTCTAAGATTTTTGTAGTTTAATAATTTTTGACAAAGCATACATGCTTCAATTTTGGAAGTTGGTAATAAGTTAGTAGGAGGATTAGTTATTGCCAAGTTTAATCTTGTTGATGACTAAGTTAGTGGAATTTCTAAGTGTATGCTCGATTGAAAGAAGATAATAGGAATTGAGCACATAACCAAGTTAGTTACAAGGGGGAATAAAAAATATAATTAGTTATCTTCTTATTATGTTTGGTCTTCTTTGAAAGCTTCTAACGAAAAGGGAATTTTGTCAGTTTGGATTTTCAGTGGATTTCAAGTCATAGAGAAGGGTTTTGAGAAAAACCATTACAAGAAATCATTACCAGGTATGCCGTGAACAAGTTTAATAAATTTTTGAAAAAAATTATAAGTTATTTAGACAATTTTCAAAAGGAACATGGTTTTGTTTTGCATGTTAGATATTTTGATGAATTCATTAGTTTAGATCTTTGAATGTTTATTTTGAAAATAAATCCTACAATTTCTATTAGTCCAATATCTTATTTCTTGCATGAAAATTTGATTAAAATGGATTGTGATAAATATTTTGGTAGATGATGAAGCTCAAACATGTTTTATTCTTTGGATTTGTACATAATATTTTGAAAATAATAAGACTTTTATAAAATGTATTTTGATATGGTTTTAATGAGTATATATTATATTCAAATTTCTGTGAGCAAGATATATATGGATGTTTTGACCATTTTCTAGTTTCATAGCCTTGTTTAAGGTTTTTGGGTTGCAAAAGTTTTGTTATTTTGAAGCACATGTGTTGTTTTCTCATTTAAGGTTGATATCTGAAAATATATAGGTTTTTTGTTTTATATCAGGTATACCTTTAGTCTTGGATTTCTATGAAAACATTGTAGTATTGTTAGAACATGTTATTTTTAGTTTCAAAATTTCATAAGGCATAATTTTTGTAAATAGACCTTGCATGCATATGCCATGAAATATTGAAAAGGTTTGAAAAGGTTTTTTGAGACATTGAGTTTTTGAAAACAACTCTTCATGGTTTTACACGACTATTTTGAAAGGTTTGAATGATGGGTTCAGCTGTGAGTTGAAAGGTTATATCTAAATGTATTTTAATATATATAAACATGACTATTCTTATTGTTTCAAATCCGTATTTTTCTAGTGATGGTCTCATTTTAAATTCAGGGTATTTAAAAGAAAGAGAGATAAAAATATGAACTTTTTGTTGGATTTCCATCTCAGTATCAAAATCTTGGGTTTTGTTTTGAAATTAGATGTTGAAATAATTGTAATTTGAGGAAGTCAATTGTTTCTTGATTGAAAATTATGATCAGTATATTTTGAACAAGTAGTTTTTACTTCAAAATATTATGTAGTGTTTCATTTTGAAAAGTATTAGTCTAGAATCATCTCAAAAAATTGATCCTATTGTTGAACCACAATCTATTCATGGAATTTCCCAGCTTGAGATTGAAACAAATCATGTTAAAAAATTCTTTAACCTTGACACTCTTTTAATTTATAATGATCCTTCACCTTCTCAAAGGGATCCTCTTTTAGGATGAAGGAAATTAAGTTCGGAGAAGCCTATTTCAATTGGTAGAAAATGTACACTAGAAGTCCATCCCACTACTTCATATAAAAGATCAGATAGTCAAAATGATACCGATACTACTATTGAAGTTAGAGTGCTCAAAGGGATTAAGCTAAAGATTGATGATCTTTTAAATGATATAGGCACAAATATAGTTCATCTTTCAAGTATGGAAATAGAGTATAATAAATGCATAAATGAGCAAGGGAAGCTAGTAATTTAGGTCCTTTTACACTCTAATAATTATTGGACCTCAACAAGATGAATTTTATTTATCAGTTACACTTTTAGTTGGTGGATTTTAAATACCAACAGTTTTTGATACTTAGACCATTTTAGATTTGTTATTTTAACTTTCATTTTTGATATTTAGGCAGTGGTATTTTGAAAGTATAACATACCTTAATTTTTGATATATATATATATATATATATATATATATATATATATATATATATATATATATATGCCTAAGTTAATTTTAGAATATGGATTATGGTTTGATATAAATAGAAATTTATTAATCTTTGATTTATTTATTTATTATTTTATTTATGTATTTTATTTATTATTAATTAATAGGGGTCCCCACTTGTTAAGATAATACCCAATCTATAATCAAATAATTGATCTATTAAGACTTTTTAAGTCTTAATTAAATCTTACCTTAACCAATAACTATTTATAATTAATTGACTTCTAAAGTTAATTAGTTAAGATAAACTAATAACTAACTAAGGTTAGTTATAACTTATTTTTCAACTAAGTTTGAAGCATAAAAAGAGACCAAGGATTCATTTGAAGAGGAGGAACAACACAGGTATTGAAGACTTATACATTTGTGAAGTCAATCATTCATCTATCCTTTTTATGCAACTTCTCTAAGATAACATGACTTTTAAAAATAGACCCAATGGTACTTTTTCTGATGATTAAGTAATTACTTAGACAACACAAGTATATCTAGTTTTTATATCATCATTTATAATATATTGTTTGAAGTTTATCAAGCTTAATATCTTTTGATAATTTCTATTATAGTCCTATGTGTAGAATCCAAGTATTCAACCTGAATAATGATGAAATTTTTTTGTTTCCAATATTTTATTGATCTATTTTGATTGTAAAAGTTCTCTCTCAAGTATTTGTAAAGAGATATGTTAGTTTCTCAAATAAAATTTATCTTTTATACTAAGATGACTCTCCTTTGAGACTCAAAAATTCTATTGTGCTTTATATCAACTCTATTTTAATATAGTTAATTTCATTTTAGATTAATCTTTAATCAATCTGGTTTTATTTTCATTTATTTAGTTTACTTGTTTATTTTTTTCCCTAAGTTACTCTCTTAGATTTTTCTTTTTGTCTACTTTCTTTAAGTAAAATTTGCTTTCTTTGATTAATTCTTCTTATGGTTTTAATATACTTTGAGACTTACTTAATAAATTTTATTAGATTAAATTTGTATATTTAGTTTAGTTTATATTAGATATTTACTTGTTTAGATGTCATATTATTAGTTTAAAGTTCATTTTAGATTTAGACTATTTAATTTGTTATGTTTCTTAGTTCTTAGATTAGATTATTTCTTTTTAAGTTTTTTTTATTAATTAGATTTAGGTTGTTTACTTCTTAGATTTCTTTATTTTCTTAGATATTTAATTTTTTCCTTGTTTATTTACTTAGTTGTTTAGATTTAGTGGTTTAGTTGTTTGTCATCTTTTATAAACTTAGTTGTTTTATGTTTGTCTTTTTTTTAATTCTTTAGTTATATTGTTGGTTGTTATTTTTTGTGTCTCTTTGGGTTAATTTATACTTGAATATTGACTTGACTGAGGATATAATTATCTTGATTATCTCAAATCTATCTTACTTATATTTCTGGTTTATTATCTTGAAGTTACTTGGAAGATATCATAGCAAAAACAAGATATTACTTAACACATTATTATACTGAGTCATATTTATTTCCTTGTAGAGATTGTCTAATTAATAACCTTCTCTATTAGATAGGATATATTACAAATACATATCTAAACTAATTGATTATTTGATAAAGAGTATTTATGAAATTATAATGGAATATGTTATATTTGATAATTTATTTATTATATCCTAGAACATTTGAAAAAACCCTACATCTTTAGTATCATAATTAAATATTTAGAACACTATCATTAGACTAGTAATATTCCAACTTGAACTTCACAATAGGAAAAAGGGTTGATTAGTTAATGGTAGAATTTTTATCATCAACAAATTTGGCAATTTTATTGGAAATTTCTTCAAAATTTTGATTTATTTTAAGTTACGTTTTCTTCTTGATCATGGTTCTTGGAGGACAATAACCTCCTATTATACAACATTGAATTGACATTGTTGATGATCAAGTTGATGTTTATTTTAATATAATGCATTATGCATGGTATAATCATCCTAAAAATCTTCAACAATTTATTCAGGTCATAAACAAAGAATAAGAGATTACAGAATTTGAGATAGATTGATATTTAAATCTTACTCATGAGACTAAATGAGATATTATTTATAAAAATAGAATAGTTCAAGAAGATAAAGAAAGAGTTTTAGTTGCTAATATTAGGTTTAAAACTCATTTTCTTTTTAATTCTTTTTTTTTGATGATTTTGTTTTGATTTTTGAACTTATTGTTATAAATATATAATTAAATCAAGTTAATTAGGTTCAAGATAATCAATCTATTTAGGTATAAACTACTAAATTTTTTAATGGAAGATAAAGTAGAAGTAGAAGTAGAAGTCAGAGATAGAATACAACATCTGATTCATAGATTGTAGAATAATAGATGTCAATATGATCTTATTGAAAGTGAAGACAAAGAAGAAGATCAAGTAGAATAATAGATAGTTGTAACTCAATGGATAACTATAAATCCAATTAATGTTTGAAATCATTCTGGTAAGTTTCCTTATTTTAAAGGATTGAATATACCAAAGTTTTTTTTGCTCCTAGAGAATCTTGGGAAGATCATTTGGAAGCATTTAGATTAGTTTGTGTTACTCTTGTTATAATGAATGAAAATATTTGATTAAGAGTTTTTGCTCAAACATTTAAAGTAAAAGCTTACCAAGCATTTATTAGTTTGTCTACTAAGGTTATGGATACATAGAATGATATTGAGGATTGGATAGAGTTATCCTTTGGGAAAGATAAAAAAGATTTTAATATACTCAATGATCTTGTGAATTTTTCTCTTGATCTAAGTGAGACTATTTACCATTTCATTACTAGGTTCACTAAGCTACATCAAAATATCCCATGTGATCTTAGACTTTCTAAGAAGTTACATAGACTTTATCTTTGTAATGCTTTAACTTTAAAATATAAAATGACTTTAGAAGATAGACATATTATAGAATATGATGAAACTATAACATTTTGTATTGAATATGAAATGAAACTCAAATGTATTGGGTTTAAAGATATATCTTCTACAAGTTTAAATTTATATAATTTAGAAATTTTAAAGGTTATTCAAAGTCTAGGGAATGAGCTAGTCATTGTTAAAAGATAGATTAATGATAAACCTTCTTCATCAAATAGAAATAAAAATGAAAATAAAAAGTAATAAATTGATTATTACTGTAACATATATAAATTGGATCATGATGCATATTCATGTGTTATTGTTCATAAGTTTAATAATTTTTTTAACAAAAAATCATATATCTGAAGATGTATTAAACAATATAAACACTCTTGATGATCCATCAAAAAGTGACAATGCTTATGTTGTGAATACTAGAAATAAAGATTATGGTTCTTCTCAAAATAATAAAATAACAAACAATAATCCTCTTTCTAATAATAAAGGAAAAATAGTTCAAGATAATACAAGTATTTTAACCGATAATGTCACTCAAAATATTCCTTTATCAATTAGTTATAATAATAGTCAATATCAACATTATAAACTTAATATTTTTAGACAAATTGATGCTGAAACTTATAATATAATTGATTATTTATCTATAATAAAAGCTAGATTCTTATTATTATAGGAAACCATCCTTCTAGAGCAGCTTGAAAAGATTAATAAATTTGTTAAGAATCATAAAATTGATGTAGACTTACAAGAAGATTGCAGTAATGAATAATCAATTGTTTATGCTCAAAACTATGATCCTTATATAGATTATATACCTCCTTTTTATGTTATGGTTAAAATTTATAATAAGATAATCCATAATTATATCTTAGACACAAGTGCCTCAAAGAATATTATGTCTAAATACATTAGAGATTAGTTAGGTATATCGTATAAAATGGATAGTTAAAAACTTACTGGTTTTGATTCAAGATAAACTAAAAGTTGTGGTATGTTTTATGACATACTCATTAAAATTGCACAAGATGAAAGTATAAGATGTATGACCAATGTCCAATTTTATATATTCCTAGTAATAACACTATGTTATTAGGAAGAGATTGGTCAAAAGTAATTAGTAATTTTATTAAAAAATATATTACATGTGTTCCTATTAATAAGGAAATGGCTTTTTATAAGAAGAGAAGATTAGTCTATTGCACCTATTGAGTCATCTACTTCTTCCATTATTTCTTATGTTGAGACTGGAATTGGAACTTATGAATTACTAAAGCTAGATGAACTAGAAAATCAATAGAAAGAATTATTTGAAAATAATATTTTATGGTCACTTTATTTTTATGGAGTTTGTTCTCAACAAGGTAATGGTGCTAGAATTTGTTTAATTTGTCCTATTCATAAAAGTTTTCATTATGATTTCAAATTATCATTTGAAAACACTAATAGTATTGTAGAATTCGAAGCTTTATGCTTAGGATTAGAAAAATTCATAGAACTTAATATTAAGCATTTAGAATTCTTTGGAGATTCTGAATTGATTGTTAGGCAAGTTCGTAAAATTTACAAACTTAATCAAACTCATCTACATCATTACACACAAAAAGTTTGGTCATTACTTAATTTTTTTAGGATTTTAACATCACTCATATTATTAGAGAATATAATATTAGAGCTGATAAGCTTGTTATTTTTGCCTCAAATCTATCTTTAAGTGAGACTAAACCAATAAAAAATTTCTCTTATGCTAAAATTTTCCATCATAAAATTTCTAATTTGAATGATAGTTGACCTATTTCTAGTTGTGATGAACACACAAATTCTTTTATTTAAGGTAATTATTTTGATCATGATGATTATGTGCGAAATTATGGAGATTATTTGCAATTGAGTACTAACAAATTACCTATTGGTTTAGTGATTTTAGAATCTATGTTTTCACTAAGTGATCATCCTAAAATTTCTAAAATGAAAGAGCCTTCAAGGAAAACCATAGGTGAGACTATTCCTATCAATTTAGATATTAAAGAGGATCCAAAATATGTCTATTTAGGAATTTAGGTTACCGTAAGTGAGAAGGTTAAATTCATTAAGTTATTTAAAGATTTTATTGATGTGTTTGCTTGAACATATAAAGATATTAAAGGTTATGATACTAATATTATTGAACATAAAATACCTATAAAACCTGGTATCAAACCTATAAGATAAAAAATAAGAAGAATCAACCTTTTGTTAAAAGACATCATTAACAAAAATTTAGATAAGATGATTGATGATGGTGTCATTTTTCCTGTATTATATTCTGAATGGATAGCTAATTTAGTACTAGTTAGGAAGAAAAATAGTGACATTAGATTATGTGTTGATTTTAAAGATTTAAATAAATCTAGTATTGAAGATAATTTTTATCTACCAAGTATAGATTAGATTTTACAAGTAGTTACAGGAACAAAAATGATGTCTTTATTAGATAGATTTTGTGGTTATAATCATATTTTTATAAATCATAAAGATAGACATAAGACTACTTTTACAACTCATAAAGAAACTTTTGCTTATAATAAAATGCCTTTTGGACTAATGAATGTAGGAGATACATTTCAAAGAGATATGTATATTGATTTTGATGATTTGATTGGCATTGTTATTTAGGTTTATCTAGATGACCTCACCATTCATTCTAAAAAATTAAGAAAGCATTTAGATCATCTTTGTGGAGTTTTAAAAAGATGTCGAAAGTATGGAAATTTTTTGAATCCAAAAAATTAGGTTTTGGTATTATCGAGGGTAAGTTGTTAGGACATATTATTTCAAAAGATGGCATTTTTATAGATCTTGAGTGTGTTAAAGCAATTAAAGAGTTACCTCCTCCCAAAGATCAATCTAGTTTAAGGTCTTTCTTTGGTAAAATAAATTTTGTTAAGAAATTCATATCAAATTTTGATGATAAGTCTAATCTTTTATAATTATTATTTAAGAAAGATAAAATTTATACTTGGGATGAAGGTGTCGATTTAGCTTTTAATTGTGTTAAAGATGTCATTATAAGTACTCCAATTCTTGCTAACCTTGATTTAAAGAGAGCATTCATTCTCTATGTTAGTACTATAAAAAAAATTAATTAGAGTTGTAATAACTCAATAATTTGAAAATAATGAAGAAAAACCAATTGGTTACATGATCCAAGTTTTAAAAGATGTAGAAACTAGGTACCCCCTAATTGAGAAATTGATTTTATCATTAGTTTCCTATTGAATTAAATTTTGTTATTTGTTTAAGGGAAATAATTTTTTTTTGTGATCTAATGTAACTATTTTGTCTTATCTCTTAAAATAACCAACCATTTAAGGAAGGCTTGCTAAGTGGATTTTATGTATTCAAGAGTTTCACCTTGAATTCAAAAATTCTAATATGATCAAAGGTAATGAATTGTCAAAAAATTTAGTTGAAAATGCTTTTTTAGATATTAATATTTTAGTTTTATCAATTGATGATAAGTTAACTACAAATCCACATTTAATGACCATGAAGATTTTTGATTTCTCTAAAAAATTTAAGTTTGTTCTTGAGATGAATGAATGGGACTGCATGTTGGTTGAAGATGATTGGTACCATGACTTAGTCTATTATTTTAAAAATTAGAGATATCTTAATAATTTTGGTAAGAAATAACGACGTTCCTTAAAATTAAAATCTTAAAATTTTTATTTCATAGAAAATTTTCTATTTTATCAAAATAGAGATGGAGTTTTGTTGAGATGTCTTACATATGATAAAATACAAAACATTCTTATACGATATCATGAAAGAGATTGTGGTGTATATTATGCTATAAAAAGAACTACTTATAAGATTTTAAGAGCAGGTTATTATTGGATACTATATTTTAGGATGCGTATAAGTTAGTTCATTCTTTTATTCCATGTCAATTATTCATTGGTAGAGATAAGTTGCCTATAATGCCTTTAAACCCTATCATTATTAATTATTTTTATAAAATAAGGCATTGATTTTATTTTAGATATACATGCACCTTCAATTTCTAGTCATAAGTATATTCTAATAGCTATAGATTATTTCACTAAGTGTCTCAAGTCCAAAGAACTTAAGAGTTATGTAATAGGTGAAGTAATCTCTTTTTTAGAAAATTTGGTTTTCTTTAAATTTGTCATTCTTTACAAAATCATTTCTAATAATGGACCTCAGTTTGTTTCAAATAAATTTATTGAATTTTTGGGAAAATATTCAATTATATCTAGTCATTCATCTAAATATTACCCACAAGGTAATGGTCAAGCTGAGTCAACAAATAAAAATCTGATTACAATCATGAAAAAAATAATTTATGATAATAAAATAAATTGACATCTTTAATTTTTTGAAACTTTATGGGCTGATAGGACTATTATTAAAGTGGCAACTAGTTTTTTGCCTTTCATGTTTGTATACAGATTCGAAGCTACCTTACCAATAGAACTTCATATTTATTTAGCTAGAACTATTTTACAATATGTAACTGAAGACACAAATTTATTTAAACAAAGATTACATGATTTAATATATCTTGATGAATCTAAAGCAAAAACATTATACAAATTAGAAAGAGCTAAGTAAAAATTAAAAAAGTTTTTTGATAAAAAGGTTTCTAATAAAAAGTTTAAAGTTGGGTATTTAGTGTTATATTGGGACAAGGCTCATGAAGATCCTAGAAAACATCATAAATTTGATTAATTATGGATTGGTCTTTATAGAATTGCTAATATACTTAGAAATAATGTTTTTCATTTAAAATATCTTGAAGGGAATTGGCTCCATTACTTAGTTAACAACCATCATTTGAAATTATTTCATGATTAACTACTTTTAGTTAGTTAGTTTGTTCATTTGTTTTTTTTTGTTTTTTTTAGTTTTGTGCTTCTTTTCTTTTCTATTTTTTCCTGTTTTACTTTATATTTTGAAAATTATTAATGAGGGTTACAAATGGAGATGTTTCACATTATGAAGGAAGAGTACAAGGATGTTGCAAAATTTGTTGTAAGTATCAATTATTTTCAGACATTACTCTTCATAAATTTAGTTTTTGTTATACATGAATAATATATACTGAGAGATATATCAATTTCTTGAAGTATTAGTTAATTTTTTATATTTTTTTAAAGGCATTTGTATTATATTATGCATCCATCCCAAACTTTCCTTTTGTATCATTCCCTTTCTTCATGTCATTCTAACTGAATAATTCACCCCTTGCTAAAATTCATTATTAAAGGGGTTCATATATAGCTACTTGAGAAATGATTTTCCTATATCACACTCTCAATAATACTTTAATCAATAGGGAATTTTTTACTAGCCAATTTTATTACTCAAAATTAACTAGAAAGGTCTCTAGTGTTATGCCTATTTTTCACATCCCCTCAATATTTCTAAAATTAATACTTTCTATCACATAGATGACTCAATCATGAAATTTAATCCTATGTCAGGGACCCAGTCAATTAGTAGTATATTTAGATGTATATTTTTAATTATGAATTGATGATAATTTGTTGATGAATTCATGTTTATATTTTAAGTGGTTTAAAAAATCATAGTGAATGAATGAGTAAAATGTGCATATATATTTATCATTTTAAATATTTGTGATCGATTACTTACTTTTTTTTAGTTCATGATCAGATTATAATACAACATTGCAGGTTGAAATAAGGATACTATCATTTGAAATCATATATATATTTGATATGATATTTTCACATATCTATTTGATCTTAATAAATGTGAAATATCACAACTTCTGGATTATACTTTTAGTTCTAGAAAATTGAGTTGTCCATGGTGACCATTTGGTATACATGGATAATGTGATACTTGGTTTGAAATAGATAAGTGGTATATAATTGATTATTTTATATCCTTGTTAGTTAAATTTTTGAATTATGAAATCATAATTATTATAGTTTGATAAAATACTATATTTGTGGTCAAATGCATCATTTCATTTATTTTAAAAATTATATGAGTTCTCAGTTTGATAATAGACTTCAATCAGGAAAATTTTAATCATAAGAAAGATCATTTAGAAGCAATACAATTCATTTTGAAAGATAACTATAATTACTTTATAGAATCAATTGAGAGCTCATTTTCATTTCTTGTAATATTATAGACTTTGAAATTATTGACATATTGAAGTCGGTTTGATATAAATATCAAAAGATCCAAAGGTTCAAAGTGATAAATTCTAAGTTTAAATTTTATTAAGGTTCCGAAGTCAATATTGCCTAGCCTAATTTCTAAAATGATATCAGTTCATATGTTTTAAAGATCCGAACATAGGGATATCTATCGTAAGGTCTTGAGATGATATTAATAATAACTATCAGGACATTGTGGTTTTGAATATTTTTACCTAGGGAAATATATTAAAGACATACATTTAAAAGGATATAAGGTTAGAATTTTTTAATGGTGATATGTATGATTTTGTGTCAAATCATGAATTTTATTGACATGGGATGTGTGTTTGGTGAATTGGTTTCTGAGTTGGAAGTTTATTTGGTAAGATATCAAGGCACATTGAGTTGGTAAGAATTAATGCAAATACTCAAGGATATTTGAACATCATGCTAGGATTTTAGTAGTTTGAGACTTTATGATGAAGATTACATGCCTCGATTATTGGAAGTTAGTAAGAAGTTAGTAGGAGGATTAGTCATTATCAAATTTGATCATGTCAATGATTAAGTTATCATAATTGTAAAGTTTATCCTTGGTTTAAAGAAACCAATAGGAATTGATCACATAGCTAAGTCAATTATGATTGGGGGTGGTAAATATAAATAGTTCTATTTTTATTCTATTCGGTCATCTTTGAAAGCTTCTCATGAAAAGAAAATTATATCAATTTGGATTTTGAGTAGATTTCAAGTTGTAGAGAAGGATTTTGAGAAAAAAGATTACAAGAAAGCATTACCAGGTATGCCGTGAATAAGTTTAATGACTTTTTGAGAATTTTTATGAGTTATTTAGATAGTTTTGGAAAGGAGCATGGTTTCGGTTTACATGTTAGTGATTTTGACGAAGTCATTTGTTTATATATCTACTTATTGATTTTAAAAAGAAAGCATATAGTTTTTGTTAGTCCAATATCTTATTTCTTGAATAAAAATTTGATGCACATGGATTTTGATAAATATTTTTATAGATGATGAATCTCAGACATGTTTGTTTCTTTAGATTTGGACATAATATTTTGAAAATATTGAGATTTTTTTAGCATGCATTTTGATATGGTCTAAGTGAGTATATATTAAATCATATTTTTTCAAGTAAGATATATATGGATGTTTCAAACATTTTCTAGTTTCAAAGACTTTTTTAAGGTTTGTGAGTTGCAAAATTTTTGTTGTTTTGAAGCACATGTGTTGGTTTCTATTCATGTTGGATATTTGAAAATATATAGTTTTTTGTTTTTTGTTAGGTATACATTTAGTCATATCTTTATATGCAAACATTAGAGTGTTGTTAGAACATGTTATTTTTAGTTTCAAAATTTTATAAGTCATCAATTTTGTAAATAGACCTTGCATGTATATACCATGAAATTTTGAAAAGGTTTAAAAATGTTCTTCGAGACTTTGAGTTTTTGAAAATAACTCTACATGTTGTTACATGAGTATTTTGAAAGGTTTGAATGATGGGGCCAGTTATGAGTTGAAAGGTTATATCTTAATGTAGTTGAATGTATATAAACATGACTTTTCTTACTATTTCAAAGCCATAGTTTTTTGGTAACATTCTCATTTTAAAATCAGGGTCTTTAAAATAAAGAGCTAGATAAAAATATAAAGTTTTTGTTGGATTTACATCTCAGTATCAAAATATTGGGTTTTGTTTTGAAATTGGATGTTTAAATAATAGTAATTTGAGGAAGTTAGTTATTTCTTAGTTAAAATTTTTGATGAGGAGTATATTTTGAATAAATGGTTTCCGCTTTAAAATATTAAGTAGTGTTACATTTTGAAAAGTATTATTATAGAATCATCTTAAAGAATTGAGCCTATTGCTGAACCACAACCTTTTCTTGGAATCACCCATCTTGAGATTGAAACAAATCATGCTAAAAAAATTATTAACCTTATCGTTCCTTCAGTTTATATTTTGCCTTCACCTTATCAAAGGGAGCCTATTTTGGGATGCAAGCAACTAAGTTTGGAGAAGCCTATTTCATCTATCAGAAAAAGTACATTGGAGGTCCATCCCACTAATTTAGATAAAAGATCAGAAAACTAGAATGATATTGATACTCTTATTGAAGTCAAAGTGGTCAAACTTATTAAGTTAGAGATTGATGATCCTTCAAATGATACAGGCACAAATACAGTTCATCTTCTAGCTATGGAAATGGAGTATAATGAATGCATGAATGAGCAAGGGAAGCCAATAATTGAGGTCCTTTCAAACTCTAATGATTATTGGACCTCAGTAGGATGAATTTTCTTTTATTAGTTAAACTTTTAGATGGTGGATTGTAAGTATTGTCAAATTTTGACACTTTGACCATTTCTTATTTGTTATTTTAACTTTCAGTTTTGATATTTTTGTGATGGTATTTGGAAAGTATAGCATATATATATATATATATATATATATATATATATATATATATATATATATATATATATATATATATATATATATGCCTAAGTTAATATTATAATATGCATTATGATTTGATATAAATATAATTTTATTAATCTTTTATTTATCTATTATTTAATTGATTTATGTATTATATTTATTATTAATTGATAGGTTTACCCACCTGTTAAGATAGTACCTGATCTATAATAAAATAATTGATCTATTAAGACTTTTTAAGTCTTAATTAAATCTTGCCTTCACCAATAACTATTTATAATTAATTGACTTCTAAATTCAATTAGTTAAGATAAACTAATAACTAACTAAGGTTAGTTATAACTTATTTTTCAACTAAGTTTGAAGCTTATAAAGACATCAAAGATTCATTTGAAGAGGAGGAACAACACATGTGTTGAAGACTTATATATTTATAAATTCAATCATTCATCTCTCTTTTTTATATGCAACTTCTCTGAGATGGCATAACTTTTTTAGCTAGAACCAATGGCACTTTTTTATGGTTGAGTATTTGCATAGGCAACACAAGTATATCCAATTTTTATATAATCATTTATAATAGATTATTTGAATTTTGTCAAGATTAATATGTTTTGATGATTACTATTACTATCATATTTGTAGAATCTAAGTATTCAACTTGAATAATGATGAAAACTTTATTGCTTGTGACATTTCATTGATTTATTTTGATTGTAACTATTGTCTTTGAATATTTGTAAAGAGATATGTTGATTTCTCAAATAAAATTTATCTTTTTTGCTATGACAACTCTCCTTTGAGACTCACAAATTTTATTTTACTTTATATCAACTCTATTTTAATATATATTATTTTATTTTAGATTAATATTTAATCAATCTAGTTTTATGTTTGTTTCTTTATATTTGTTTACTTTACTTGTTTATTTCTATTTTCTAAAGTTATTCTCTTAGATTTTTGTTTTTGCCCACTTTCTTTAAGTTAAATTTTCTTTATTTGATTAATTCTTCTTATAGTTTTAATATATTTTGAGATTTATTTATTATATTTTATTAGATTAAATTTGTAGATTTAGTTTAGTTTATATTAGATATTTTACTTGTTTAGATGTCAGATTCTTAGTTTGAAGTTCATTTTAGATTTAAACTATTTAATTTGTTAAGTTTTTTAGTTCTTAGATTAGATTATTTCTTTGTATTTTTTTTAATTAATTAGATTTAGGTTGTTTAGTTCTTAGATTTTTTTATTTGCTAAGATCTTTAGTTCTTTTTTGTTTGTCTTTTCTTTCCTTCTTTAGTTAGATTTTTGGTCACTATTTTTTGTGTCTCTTTAGGATAATTTATACTTGAATATTGACTTGATTGAGGATATAATTATCTTTATTATCTCAAATCTATCTTACTTATATTTCTGGTTTATTATCTTGAAGTTATTTGGAAGATATCATATCAGAAACAAAATATTACTTGAAATATATTATTTTATTGAGTCATATTTCTTTCCTTCAAGAGATTGTCTAATTAATAGGCCTTCTCTATTAGATAGGATAGATTAAAGATACATATCTAAACTGATTCATTATTTTATAAAGAGGATTTATGAAATTATAATGGAATATGTTACATTTGTTAACTTATTTTTTATTTTCTAGAACATTTAAAAATCCCCTGCATCTTTAAGATCGTAATTAAACCTTTATAACCCTACAATTAGACAAGTAGGATTCCAACTTCACCTTTGCGATATGTAAAAGGGTTGATTAGTTGATGATACAATTTTCATCATCAACACACTCCATAATATAATCTAAAACACAAGCACACATGAATGTACATTAAAAATATAGTCATTTAGTAATGAAATTAAAGTAAGAAAAACTAGTTGAGAATATGGTAAAATCTAAAATAACACATTGACTTACATAGATCCCCATCCTACTAGTCAAGGTTTGAGTCATAATCTAAACTCATATCTACCCCTTAATACCCCCTCATGCCATATTCTCATCTCCTAGATGCTCATATCCTCCCTTTACTATGATGTCCACTACTAGCAATTTTTATTTATAGGGATGTGATTGTGGTTGCGACTATTAATGTTTCTTTTGATTTCTACCTAGTGCCTTATGTACCACCTAGATTATCAATGTAAAGGTGTGCCCTTCACCTCTTCCTTCTACTTTTAGTTATTAATCAACCTATATTTTTCCTTCTCATTTCCTACCATCTACTAATGTAATAAGTAATTACCTACATTAATTGATGATACCCAAATCTCCTGAGTCATGCATGTTTGATCTCTCTTTCATCTCTATAGAAAAATTAGGAAATGGGTATATTGATTGTATACTTAACCAAAAAAATTGCATCACTCTATCCATTAGGTTATACTCTTCCTTTTCATGTCATTCATTGACCTATTATTCTCTCTGAGAAGCCATCAACCTGATGACCTCATCCCCCAACTATATTTGCATGCCCTTATATGATAATGTAATGATATCTCCCCATGTTAATATACCAACTGCTCATGGAACATATTGAAATAATATCATTATTATACACTTAATATATATGACAACTCCTTTAGATCTAATCAATACACCCATCTGATATGGTATATTGAAATCATATACATAGCACATGATGAGTGTCAGATGACTGATGGATAGTGCTTCGAATCATAAAATATGATATAAATATTTATAGGTCTAGGATAATACATCCTATGCCCAATTAAATATATATTTATGATCATTTATGCTATGCATAATTAAATCTCATATATAAATGAGATGGTTCATCCCCTTATTGCCTACCAAGTTTGACGACATTATTTTGACGATAGCCTTGTAGAGGTTGAGGATCACAACCCTTTCAACCCCTACTAGTCTGACACCCATCTTCATACTTGTAGTGAATGCCTCTAATCCCCCAAAATATGATTCTTACCTTATGGCCTCCACTTTTTCAATGGCTCTCTCAGTATAACAATCATCCTTATTTTTGGTATACCTAAAGTATAATGCACATTGAAAAATACTATAATCCACTTTTTAAGTGTCAGTGGGAGATACAAAGTATTTTGATCAATGTTATAATATATAAATAGATAATATATAATGCTAATAATTGGTTATACTATTCCCACTTATGTGATACTATAAATTCATGCCTTATAATAGTCTAATCCTCCTCTATCATAATCAATATAATCATTCTAGCAATCCAAGCTTACTCTCTATCCATGTTCTACCTTATGTACACCTCCTAAAATCAAATATACAAGACCTAAATCTATCAATTTACATATTAAATATTTATAGTGTCTACCATATCAAAACTAATGTTATATGCAAGTGGAATTAACATAACCATCATGGTTCTTTTGCAATCATTGCAATAGTTGTGTAACCACCACAATAATATGTGGTTACATAATTACTAGTGTAAAAGTGTAACCACTAGTTTACAATGACATGAGGTTCCACCATGTTACTATCAACTTTTCCCTTCATGGACCTAAATATAATAATGATGAAAAACACTTAAAAAATAACAAAAAATTAAAAACAATTAGCTTTTTCCTAGTTTATACACTACCATAAATGTATTCAAACTATATATTTTAAATTTCATTAACCCTAATGTGTTTTTAAAAAAAATCTTAAATCTAGGGTTTTTATTAAAAAAATAAGACAACTCACATGCTATTAGGCCCTACCTCCTACTACTAATACTATCTCCATCATCTCCTACAACTCTTTGATTTGATCATACTTTTACATGATTCCATCACAAGAAATCTATAATTAAAATTTAGCAAGATTACAATCAATAAATGATTTCCAATAATTTAAGGTTTTCCAATTTATAGTTTAATTATTTTTATATTTTATTTTTAAAAGTTTCATATTTTGGAAAATTTCTCCCATAGGTTACTTTTTTCAAGTATTTTGATGACTTCTTGAGTTTTTCAAACCTGAACTAATATTAGACAACCCAAATGCCAAAAAATGTAATGTTTTATTTCCTATAGTTTTATTTCAAAATATTTTTTTTTTAAGTTTTAGTGTTGTAAGTTAAAACCTCTTCGCCTATAACTAATTTTATTCCCCCTAACGTGATGATTCAATTATTATTTTCATCCCCTAAAAAATGTTAAGTGATGCTTGTCCATGTTTTGATAAGTAATCATATTTTTTTATTTCATCATAAAATTTGACTTGATTCTTGTTTTTCACTTATGGGTCACAAAGGAATCTCATCTAGATTCATCATGATATACATGAAATTAAGGTAACTTTTTAAACCCCAATTTTTATTTTTAGTGTGCCAATACTATGCAAAAAAAATTCCCTTACAAACTCATTGTAAGTCTCCTCCTCAAGGGAAAATATGTGCACCCAAAATTTAAAAATTAAAACATTTAGTAATATTAGATGAATATGCAAAGACCTACATCAAAAAAATATTCGTAGACTTGGTCTTCTCCATATTTTATTCCTTTTATCTCTTTTCATCCACTACCCAAGTGTTAATTTTTTGAGTTTTAAGTTCTAAACTCAAAATTAAAGTGTGGGAGGGTGGAAATGCTATGGTGGTTTCATGCATGAAATCACACTAGATATTTCAATTAATGTTTTGGTTTTTTTCATAACTTTTGCCTACATATAATATCATTTTCTCCACCTTTGCATGATTTTAAAAGCTCACTCCTAAAACATGCATTTTTATGAATTTTCAATGATTGACCTCACATTTTTGCTCTTATTCTATTTTACATTCCTTATTAATGTTTAAATTCACTCCTAATCTTTTTTAAGACAATTTTAGCTAACTATAAGTTAATTGCATTAAACTTCCTTTCAAGTATTTGTTAACTCCCACATCCAACCACTTCTCCTTCAAAGTGAATAATTCTTTTTAATTTTATTTTTAGATACAAAAATTGAATTAATAATTGAGCATATAAGGTTTTATAAAGCCATAGTCTACCTTATATAATTTTCTTGAGAAATCACCTTGAATCCCACAACAATATTCTACTCATCAATGAAAATTAGAGGAATAAAATCATGACCTAGAAGTACACCGCTTTGTTGTTCTTAATAAATTAACCAAATACCAAATATTTATTTTATCCATTTTTATACCATGTTTCCATTACATTATATGTTAATTTTTTTGGATAATTTATGTGACATTATTAATAAATAATGTTGTTATTAGAAGGCCGATGATTAATTAGTTTGAGCACTAGATCAAGCTTTTTTTCTCCAATTTTCGTCTGATTTGGTAAAGTTTTGATATTTATTTTACTTTCATGTTAATTTTTTTATTTCATTTTTATATATTATCCTTTAATTAAATTTTATTATATATGTAGAAAATTTAAACAAAAAATGTTGAAAAGAAATCATCTTTCATACTCTTCTACATTGAAAATTATTAAATAATTTATCGTTTCACTCGAATTCCTTAAATCTGTAATCAAAATAGTTTAGCATGTTACATATATAAATATATAAAAAAATAATCTTTAATATACAATAATAAATATATTTTAGTTTAGTTTCTAGCATACATATAATTACATACAAAAAAAAAAACCTTCACACCCACTTACATAAGAAAACTAATAAAAATAAATATCTATAGAATAAATTCCTCTTATTTAATTTTTATAAAATAAATTTAAAACTAAACTAAAATCATATATCATAATTATTTAATTTCACACTATATCTATCTACATCCAAAATAAATAAAAATGGAAAAAATACATCTAGCTTTGCATTCAAAAATTATATTTTTGGAATTCTAAAATATTTTTTTCATGCATGAAAAATCTAAAGATTTAGTCTTAGATTTAATTTGAATATTTGAATTTTAAAACATTCATTCATCTCAAATTACATTCACATAAAAAATAAACTACAAAATATTCATTTTTATTAAGCATTAGTTAAATTTTTACACTTCAAAATTAAGGAAATCGGGCAAAAATCAACATTAATGTAGTTTAGTTTTGATTTTACATTCATTATCAATTGCACACATATTATTCATTAAAAAAGAAATTACTTTCGTAACTTTCAATTTTATTATTAGCATAATTTATTTTATCATTTTCAAGCCTTATTGTCTATATAATCAGATATGCATCATGTCTATAAATAAATCATGGCTTAGAGAAGATAAAGCATACCTATAATTTTGATTAGGGATACACTTTCTAAGATAGAGCATGACCAATATAGGAATATGCTAGACCTAATTAGGGGATCACTTGTCACAACATATCATGCTAGGAAAGGTTCCAAAGCCTACAATCTAACACAATCACATAATAAGCCTAATGTATTCCTAAGGTTTAAAGCATTCACTTATTCTAATAAGAATAAAGTAAAATCTAATATAGTGCACATCAAATATTGTGGCAAAAAGTAGGGGTTAGAAATAATAAAACAAACATATATATGGAACATTAATTAAAGTAAGTATGAGTAACACCCTAATACATAAAACATGAAAGATAGTATTATTTGAGACAACACTTATGCTACTTCTATCTACTAAAAGAGAGGAGAACAAAGTTATAATATACTTATCATAATGTGAACCCATCAAGACTCAATCTCTCCCTTAGCTAAAGGGGCTTCACAAGAGGTTATTATAATTTGTAAGGATCACTAAAAAATCCCAAAGCATCCAAGAATTATCCACAATAATAGATTATCCAAATAAAAAACCTAAGCTAAGTCTCCTCAAGTATAATGGTAGAATATTATATTGTGAATAAGCATGAGAAAATAATAATTCTTGATTATGCATATGAATAATGACCAAAATTATCATATATATATATATATATATATATATATAGATATATATATATATATATATAGGTGGATCTTGCCCTAAATCCTCCTAGGAACATCAGCTATACAGGGTTAATCTAGTCGACCCAATGTGTTTTCAAAGATAATTCACTAGATTTGAGATAGGTTGGATGAAAGGATAACAATCCAAGAAAGTCAAAAATACCCCTAAACTATACTAGGTCGACCTAGTCAACCTAGTACACCTGACTGACCAAAAGGGGTTTAAAATAAGAAAAGGAGGATGGAAAGAGGAAAATACTAGAGGAGTATCCAAAGGATGATAAATAGCTTAGAAAATGATTTTGGGATCTAGTTGGATTGTTGATAATTTGTCCATAAGGGAAAAAAATATTATGAAACACCAAAGGTTTGCCCACCCCTTCCTTGATGTACCCCTTAAGGCATGTACTCAGAGAGATTGAGTCTTGATGGGTTCTTGAAAGATGTAAAGTGTCAATATTTGATAAAAGGTTGAGTGTATACATATGCCCCACTTGAAACTCATCACATGTCACTAAGGTGTCATAGGGGATGGTTCTTTAAGAAAGAACATGGTAAAACACAATGCTGATGTTAAAAAAAGTTACAATATTTTAAAACAAAAATAATTGAAAGTAAATGGCTAAAAAGGAAACTAATCTAAAAATTAAATGTACTATGTACCTTAACTTACCTTTACCATAGAATAGTTATCTTTTTTTTTGTTAGTTTTGATTATGGAGGACACAAATATTACTTTTTATAAACCCAAGAATACAAAACTAAAGAGCAAAAATAAATAAATGCAAGAAAAACCAAGATAGCTGGTGTTATGAGGATGGGATGCACTTGGTAAATTTGGCAAGTTGGGGTGACAAGTTCTATGTTAGACCAACTAACCAAGTCAAACAACAAGAACAAATCAAGTAATTAAAAATATAAGGCTAGTAAAGACTAAAAAACTCAAAAAAACTATCCTTATGTATGAAATGTAAACTCAACAAATCAAACCAAAGATACATGTCAAACAAGATGGTAAAAAAAAAAAAAAAAATGGGTAAAAGACTAAACAAAATGGTAAAACAACATTTATGAGTGAGTATTAATAATCCACATCTCACTCAATAATGGAAAAATAAACATAAAAGGGAAAAAAACATTGATGAGTGATAAGTAATAATCCAACAACATTCAACAATGGAAAAATGATGCATAAAAAGGGAAAATAACATTATCGAGTGAGAAGTAACAAGCCAACCACACTCAAAAATAGAAAAAGGGTATGAACTTAGATATCCATAACAACAAGACAATAAAATAATTTTAAATGGTAAAAGGAAAGTAAATTAAGTGTATAAATGTAAAAACATAGTGTAAAGAAAGGAGAATCCATAGTTTCTCAAACATGTTGTTTCACTCTAAGGATAGATAAAACTAAAACAAAGTAATGCTATCACGTTTTTAAAAAGTGAAGAAAAAAGAATTTAAAGAAGGGAAAATAGATTTGGAATTGTAATTTGCCTGTCAAGGGGGAAATGAAATAGGTGGAGGGGAGAATGAAGGAAAAACCAAGGTAGAGGAACTCTTTATCAAAGTGAAGACACTCAAATTAGGTTTTTCAAAATAAGAGGACTTTCAACCTTAAGGAATATGAAGAACTTATCTTAGCTCTGTAAGTTTTAGGTCAACAAACGTAGTATATAGATCATCCAATGAAGGCTATATACATGAAAAATAAAATGGACCTACAACCCCATGACGTGATCCCCGTTCTTTAGGACGCCTTATAGAGTCTTTGGTCTACTATGAAGATTGGGTACTTGAGTGAGAAATTAAGTAGCAACATAGAGATTTTTTTAAAATCCCCTATTCTAATTTACTAGCCTACTACACCCCAAAGGACCTTAGCTCTATTTGAGGCCAAATGTGGAGTTTGAGCTTCAATTGGAGATATAATATGTGTTTGTAGTCATGTCTTTTTATGTGATTTTGACTTTTCAAATTTATATGTTGCCTTTTAGATATCATTACCTTTTATTTTCAAATGATTTGGATTTTAACTTTCTTGAAGTATTTTTCTATTCCTCCTCCATGTAGATTTGTAAAACCAAACATGGGTACTAAAGATGACTTTCATTTGAATACTTGGGATAAGGTTGCTAAGAGAGAGAAATTCAAAGAACATCAGGCCTAAGATTCTCATAAATCTAAGTGAAACAAAAGTGATATCTTGACTTTGACCTTGTTTTTTCCAATGAGGAGTGAAAAAAAAGGAAATCAAGAGGAATGACACAGGGAATATTTCAAATTACTTAAAATTACAAAAAAATGTGACAAAGGTCAAAGAGGGATACAATGATAGTAAAGGTGTGATTACTTATCATAATAATGAGTGAAATGGAGGAAAACATGCTAACATAGATTGTTGTGAATATTACATCTAGCAAAAGAAGTAAAAGATAAAGTGGATAACAAGGATCAAGAAATGAAAATGTGGTAATTTTATGAGGGTTGGGTCCTATCCATGGTTTTACACTAAAACTTCATAAAATAAGGAAAAGATAAATTAAATAGATGGTAGTTTTGTGAGGTATGTTGAGTCCTATCCACGGTCTTACAAAAAAACTCACAAAATAAAAACCTAGGGTATGCCAAAACAACATTGACAAGCAAAAACAATAAAAGAGAAAAATAGATAAAAGATGGTGATTTTTTTAGGAATAATGGTTCCTATCCATAGTATTACAAAGAAACTCACAAAATAAAAACCCAAGGGGTGCAAAAAATAAGAGAAAATACAATAAGCTAAAGAAGACTATGGTACATCAAGAAACCAAAAGACCAAAAGGGAGGACTAAAGGTTTGTGGAAAAAGAGGAAATTAGAATAGAGGGAGAGACCCATGCTTAGGTAACCCAAAAAAGTGTTAGATAGATATAGATAGAGAACATGACAAGAAGTAAATGTTTAGTCAAAGTAATTTTTGAGGAATTGAGCATTGGTGGGCTCTTTGCAAACATGGCCTTCATTAGTTTGAAGATGGTACATGCTTGGACCAAGAATATCTTTAACTAAATATGGCCCCCACCATGTTTGAGCATATTTACCTTTGTTTTCATGGGTTTAATCTAATTTAAAGACAAGATCACCAACATTAAAAGTGTGGACTTTAACACGTTTGTTATGTTATCTGGCAATGTGAGCCTTGTATTGGTGATTATGTTGTAAGGTAGAAAGATGACATTTATCAAGTAAATCAAGGGCATGAAAGTGAGCTTCATGTAATTCTTTATCAAGAATAATTTCATGAAGATATATATGAAGAGAGGGAATCTCAACTTCTAAGTAAGGACCAACTTAAAACCATAGATTGAAGAAAATGGAGTTTTCCCAGTGGTAGTGTGTATGCTAGTCTCATAGGCCCAAAGTGTATGATAAAGATGAATATACCAATCTGTATAGGTTTCAAAAATTATCTTTTGGATAATTTTGTTGAAAATTTTATTATTGGCCTTAGATTTACCATTGCATTACAGATGATAAGGTGTGAAAAATTTGTGATTGATCTTAAATTTGTTGCAAAGTTATTTAACATGTTTGTTTTTGAAATTACCACCATTATCAAAAATGATGGTATGGGAAATGATAAAGAGGAAAATAATTTGGTTAAGAATAAATTTGGAAATGGTAGTACTAGTGATGTTATTGAGGGGCATGGATTCTACCCACTTGGTAAAATATTGAGTAGCAGTGATGATAAAGACATGCCCATCTTGGGAGTGAAGAATTTTACCTATGAGATATAATCCCCATGAGAAAAATATCTAAGAAGATTTGATATTTTGAAGTTTGATAGCAGGTGAATGGATAAGATCATTATGAATCTGAAAAGGAGTACACTTTTTAGCATATTTAATTGCATCCTTTTCAAGAGGAGGTAAAAAGTAACCCTTACATAGGCATTTGTATGATATAACACATCTATTATAGTGACCACCACAAATGCCCCCATGTCCTTATTCAAGAAGAGGAGGAACCTCATCATGCATAACACAATAGAGAAAGGTACCTTTAACATTGTGATAGTAAAGGATGTTGTGTCAAAATACATACTTGAAATCTTCTTTTTGAATACATGTCTTTTCATTAAAATCTAAATTAAGAGGATAAGGTTGGTGCTCTAAGAATTTAATGATGTATCTATAACAAGGGCTCTATCAAATGGTAACAACCTCAATATGATAGATAAATGAATCTGGTGGTTGATTTGAAGATGAAGATTTTATTATTTGTATAAGAAAATAGGGGTCAAAAAGATCTTAATGTGGATGAACTAGAGAAGATGAAGAGGTAAGAGAATTAGTAATGGAATTTTGATATCTAGGAATAGGTTCAATGATAAAAGAGATAAAATCCATAGCAATATTGGTTGAAATTTTATGATAGGTAACAAGGTTCTCACTTTTGCATTGATAATTACCACTAACTTAAAGGCAAATAAGTTGAGAATCACCTAAATCATGAAGGTATTGAATGTTTAAATCAAGAGAATCTCTCATGCCTAAGATAATAGCTTTGTACTCAACTATATTATTGGTGACATCAAAGGTGAAGCATAATGCTAAAGGAATAAGCTTACCACGAAGACTTGTGAGAATGCAACCTACCCCAGCTCCTTGAAGGCATTTAACGCCATCAAAGTTAAGGGTCCAAGTATCTTTGTGCAAGTCAACATTAATTTTAGGAAGTTCCTTGATAACTACATTTACTTTAGCATTATTAGAGGGAGTGGAATATTTTTCAAGGTGATTGGCTTCAATATCAACATTAAAGATATGAAAATAATCTTTAAGAGAGATATCTTGATTAAGACCTTCAATGTAAAGGATATTGTCATTTGGAAGGTCATCTTGAAGGGAAGAAATGGTATGAATGGGAGCTGAAGCAAGATGGTTAGCTATGACTTGCCTTTTAAAAATGTTTTGAGTGATGATGTGAATTTGAATTCCATAATTAAGACCATCCATTTACTAATTCTATCTCTAGGAAGAAAGGCTTTAGAGAATAAATGACAAAGGGGGTCAGAATGAATGATGACATAAGTAGTTTGGTAAATCATATAGTGATGAAAAATTTTAGCTGAAAAATAGATGGTGAGGCAATCATGATTAATTTTGGTATAACATGTTTCATATTCAATGAGGCCTTGACTAATGTAGTAGATAACATATTCTCTTTCCATATCATCTTATTAGGCAAGCATTGCCCCAACTAAAATAGGTGTGGCAGAAGTACACAAAGTCAAAGGTTTATTGTTGGAAGGAGGATAAAGTGTAGGTGGATGAAACAATGCCTCTTTCATGTTAGCAAAGGATTTTTTACATGGATCCATCCATTCTAAAGTAGTGCCTTTCTTGAGAAGGGAATTGATGGAGTGAATTTGATATACCATTTCAAGGATGAATAATCTAATTTCCTTAAACTTACATAAATAAGTATGAATGTCAAGAATAGAAATAGGAATGGGCATGTTGATGATAGCACTAATTTTTGTGGGGTTGACATCAATTCCTTGGAGAGAGACTAAGAATACTAACAATTTTCTAGATGTGACTCCAAAAACACATTTATAAGGATTAAGTCTAACCTTATATTTAAGGAGATGGTCAAAGATGATAACAATATTAGAGAGATGATTTTTATGATATTTAGATTTAGTAATAAGATCATCCACATAAATTTCAATAATTTTTTGAATGAGATCATGAAAGATATGAGTCATCGCTCATTGGTAAGTGGCTCCAACATTTTTTAGGCCGAAGGGCATTTTGACATAGTAATAGGTGCCTCATTCCATGGTGAAAGTAGTTTTATGTTGGTCTTTAGGAGTGATATGAATCTGATTATTTCCCTAAAAACCATCCATAAGATATAACATTTCATAGCCAATCATTGAATCAATGATGGCATCTATTGAAGGTAAGGGGAAGTTTGTCTTTGGGATAGTCAAGATTAAGATTTTAGAAATTAATACAAATATGAATGACCATAGTGAAATTATTTAAAATGGGGACAATGTTAGAAACCCATTTAGAATAATACATTGGTTCGATAAATTTAGCATCAAGTAATTTGATGGTTTGCATATGACATAAAGTTAAAATTTAAAGCAAAAAATTTATTTGATTTTGATGTACAAGCTTGGCATTAGGATAAGTAATGATATTATCCACCATAATGCTAGGGTCAATGTTAGGCATGTCCTCATAGGACCAATAAAAAGCCTCATGATATTTTTCAATTAATAAGCTAAAATTATCATGTTTGATAAGTGAAATCTCTTGAGAAATTATAATCAGCCAAGGAGAAGATGGTGTACCATATTCGATGTGAGTTGTTTCTTCAATAAGAATGGCATTGTCATCTTGAAATTGGTATGGTGCATTGGGTAAGGAAGAAATTGGATTTGTTTTAAGATCAACACTAGTAACTAAGTTATTGAATCAAGGAGTTTTAGTCTTAAAATTTCCATGTTTATGATGTTTTTGAGGAAGTTGAGCTTCTTGAGCATAGATTTTGCACTAGGCAAGGTATGAAGAGGACCATAATACTCAACATCTACTTCAAGATCTGTAATTTGATTGCCATGGTTATCAGACTCAAAATATATCTGATGAACATTGATGGCCTTAGCATCAAGTGTAATTTTTGGAGTAGAAGAAGTAGATGGAATATAAGAGATTGGTGTATCGATGGATTGGATGATGGGAGAAGGATCTGATGCAATGATTGGATTAATATGTGGTAAAGGAGATGTCGAGATTTTTTGAGGTTCATAAGGCATAATTTACTCTACCACCCAAGGAGTATTGATAAGAGGAAGACTGATGGGAGGCAAATGACCCTCTAGATCTAAAGTATGATCCACAAATATACTATGCACATCTCAATTAAAATCATGAAATTGGGATAAGGTTTTCTAGTAATGTTGGACATCCAAGTCTCTAGATTGAGTTTGGGCCATGATATAGTTGTCATCATATGTTTCAAAAATCATAAAAGCTTGAGAATCAAGGGGAGATTTAGAAGGTGAAATCTTGATATTACTAAATGTATGAGGAGACATGATGAGAAGATAATGAAATAATTTAGCCACTCCAAATTCATTACAAGTAAAGGCATCTTCTAGTAAATAAGGCGACTAAGCATTACATGAAGGCTGAAAGTCAATAATCTCATCCATAAGAGGAACAATATGGTCTCTTTGTAAGAGAGAAAGAAGAAGCCATTATGAAATGTATGGAGGTAACTTGGTGGTATTATAAGTATATTATAATTTATTAGGATCATCATCATTAAAATCCATAAGAGTAAATTGTAAATCAAGATTCATGTCGATGAACTTAGGTAAAGAAACACTATTGATCTTAGGATTTGTAGGAATATAATATTGAGGTTTAGGATTAGGAATTTGGATACTCCATAGATTTGGGTCATCTTCATGCTTGTACCATTTTCCATTATGTAATAATTTAATATACAAACTATCAGAAGAAGCAATGGCCCTCATTTGATGAGTCCATAGATAACTAAGGAGTATGTTGTAAGATAAAGTAAGATCAAGGACCATAAGCTTAGTTTGAACTATTTTAGGTTTAATGGTTAATGGAATCCAAATACAACCAAGTGGCTTTTTATTAGTCTTATCAAAACCATGACAAGTAAGATAATTCGTTTAAGATGATCTTTGTTATAACCAAGTTATTTTATAAGCCATAAATATGTGACATTAATATCAGAACCTTCATCAACTAGAACTTTTTGAATAAGAGTGGTATTAATGGCTATTTTAATAAATAGTATCAGATCATTAGCATGAAAAATAATTTCATCATTGATTATGTCCTATTCAATAAATTTAATGCAAGGTTTGGAAGAGGGACACATAGTTTAAATGGTATTGAGATTAGTAGGTTGAAAATCAATAGAAGGTGGTTCTTCATTGATGAAGGATGGATCTTCAATTTCTTGAAGTTATTGCATATGAAATATATGATGATAGGGTGAAGTGTGAACCAAATCCATAAGATAAATCTTACAAGGTATAAAGTTGAGTTCTTCAATAAAATTCCAATGAGATTTAGAAGAACCAGCATGAGGTTTCGAAGGTAAAGCATTTTTGGAAGGTATAGATGTGGTTAGAGGATCAGAAGGCAGAAATTGTTCCTCATGTGCTTTAAAATCAGCATTAGTAGTGGTAGTGTCTTTCATAAGTTGTTCTTTTAAATATGGCTTTTTAGGCTTGGTAACGGGATCTTTGTGAGCCAATTTATGATAATAATTAAACTTGGAAGTGCTGACATATTGAGAGTTATTATAATATTAGTTATAATTGGAATCAATGACACAAACATCCTTGACATTTTATTGATTATTAAAAGAATATTTTTGGCTATTATAGGTAGAAGATTTTTAAAAAAATCAATTTTAGGAAGAAATAGTGTATTCTTGACAACAAAGATTGATCATAGCTTCATGATTGAATGAATCAACAAGCATATAGAAGACAAAAAATTTATTGATCCCTCTACAAGATTCATGATAATGTCCAATGTCATAATGGCACCAATAGAATAGATTAGGGTCATACCATTTAGGAGGAACATTGGGATAGATAAAGGGTTTTCAGGGTGGTACAAATTGTTTCATTTTTTAAACAAAAAGAGGTGTATGAGAAGGTGAATGAATATTAGTTTTGACAACTCCTTATTTGGTTTGTAGAGCATTACTAGTGACATCATTAGATGTTTGAAAATATCCTTTAAGGATTTTAGGATTAGGCTTGAATTGCTTCATAGAAAGTTTTGACATATAGTTTGATCAAGAGATTCATTAAGTGTTTGAGGAGTAAAAGTTTGAACCTTATATTGGAGAGTTGGAATTAAAGCCATGATAAAGAGTTTGAATAAGTTATCATCAGTAATGTTATGGTGGAATTTATTAGCTAATGATTTCCATATTTTGATAAAGTCATGATCTGATTTAGTGGGATATTATTTATCATTGATGAAGTGGCTAAGACAATTTTCAAGAAGATCATTGTGTTGAAACTCTTTAACCAAAGGATTAACCAAATATTCAAGTTAATAAATAGAATGTTGGGGTTATTGATTATAACATTCTAATACATCACCAGTAAAAGCTTTGACTAAGATTTTAGTAGTGGTAAATGTATTGGTTTGGATCCACTCTTTGTAAAGGTTGTTAAAGGCTTTAAGAAATGAAGCAAGGTCTTTAGTCCCATCATATTTCATAGTTGGAGATATGTTACCAATATCAATGGAAATAATGAAGGGAGCTAACGACTCGTTTTGAATGGTTTGAAGCATATTTTTATTCATTATGGGTTGGGGAATAACATTACCTGAGGCATCTCTAAGAGGTGGAAGAATTTAATTAGGATTAGCTTGAGGATGAATAGTTAGAGGTTGATTAGACACATTGATTAGATGTTGTTGAAGTTTCATCATTTGGTTGGTATTAGAATTTTTCATAATTTTCATTTATTGAATGACTTGGGCTAAAATTTGGGTTGTAATGGGAGGTAGGTTGGTGATTATAGGAGCACTCCCAAAAATGGTATTAGGGAGAAGATTGGAACAAGATGGATTGTTAGTGGGATTGTTGAGTAAACTTGTATCAATCACTCCACATTAGGTTGAATATTTTGAGAAGTTTCTTTGTAAGTATAGAAACGATAAAATCCATCAACGTCATCTTTAGGTGTTATTTGCACTTTTTTGTAGTTCATTTATGAAGGAGGCAATGAGGTGCACCAAGAGTGATGGTGTTCTTGGGAAGAAAAGAGAGCAGAAAATGAACATCCCATATAGTATCTAAATGGATTTAAGTTATCCAAGAAGATTCTAATAGGAAAATTGATTCTAGCTAAAGAGAGATGAACATAATGTAGAATAGAAAAGATAATGAATTAAATTGATAAACAAGAAAAGCAAAACATAGTATAGGGTTGACTGGGTTGACCAAGCATAGAAAATAGGACCTGTCAACTGTATAAGGTTGATTGGGTTGATCCATTATAGTCAATATAGGTATGAAAAAGATGACAAAGGAGTTAAAAACTTTATAGGGTTGATCCAGTATAGTGAATAGGGGTTGAAAAGGGTACAGGGTCAACTAGGTCAACCTAGTGTATCAAACAAGGAAGAATTTTTTATTTATGATAAGTTATAAATTTAGACAAGATAATTTTTATAGCTAATCTAGGAAAGTAAGAGATAAAAAGAAACAAATAGTTAATTACATTAACCCTAGATAATCTAATTGAGGCACACAAAAAAAAACCTTGCACTAATGCTAGTTAATATAATTTTTTGCATACACAATTGAGCAAAGAATAAGAAATTGACTTGAAAATTAAATAGATAACTAATTGTTCAACCTAAGATGTTTATTAGATTATTAAGAAATGATTTTTCATGTGATTGGAAGTTGATTATAAGCAAGTTACTAGATAGTAGTCTAAGGATGGTTTCAGGTAGTTTGGGTTGAAAGGGATTGTAGTGACAATGATACAGGCTTGGTATTGGGGCTTACCCCCTAACTTCACACACTATAGTGATAAGAGTGTCAGGTTCTTTACCAAAATATACCATTAACCATGAATTATACTTGACGAGAGCATCAAGTTGACTTCCCCCTTGGTGATGAAATCCAAGTAGGTTGTCCTAGGGTAGACAAAATGTTAAAGTGATTTTTTATGTTTTTGTGATTTGGAAATGTGTGAATAAAATATATATAGTGAAACTAAGTGATTAATTTTAAAATCCCCTAATTAGACTATGTGGTCTATTCTAAACATGCAAGCAATAGGAAAAGAAAGTGTGAATTAATTACTAAAAGATATGAGGTTAATTATAACTTCGAAACAAGGTATAATGTTGAATCTATATGAAAAAATTATATAACAAGGTTGATAGGTTTGAATTTGTACTACATAATTAATGTCTAAAAATGAACTAGGTCGACAAGGTCAATCTAGTTATTTTAAACAACACACAGAACATAGAACTAGGTTAGTAGGGTCGATCTAGTTGACTGTGCAAGGGTAGTTTTAAAGACTACAAACTGTGAAAGGAAAAATATAAAATAAAGAAATATATAGGTATAAAGGAACCTTGGTGGATCAAATATTCAATGAAGGAATATTGTTAATGAATAACCTTGAAGTATGATTGAGAAACTTGCAAATTGGATCGATCAAGTTGTGTAAGAACTTATTGTAGAGTGTTAAAACTATAAGGGGTCAATCAGGTCAACTTAGTGTGATAAAATAGATGTCTAAAAGGCTAAAAACATATATTGGGTTGACTTGGTTGATCTAGTTATCTATTCTTAGAAATTTGTGCATAGATAAAAATAGTTGGGTTGATAGAATTGATCCAATATGTCAAAATATATGATCAAAATGATGATCAAAATAATGAAATAAGTAAAAGAAATCCTGAAATGGTTAGTTTCACATTAGTTTCACTAGATTGTATGAAATCATAAATGCATCATGTCTATAAATCAATCCTAGCTCAAAGAGGATAGAGCATACCTACACTTCCAATTGGGGATACACTTGTAAAGAGGGAGCATGACCAATATGAGTATATGCTAGATCCGATTAGGGGATCACTTGTCACAACATATAACACTAGGAAGGGTTTAAAGTCCTACAGTCTAAATCAATCGCACAACAACCCTAATGGATTCCTAAGGTTTAAAGAATTCACTTATTCTAATAAAAGGAAAGTAAAATCTAATCTAGTGTACACCAAAGATTGTGGCATAAATTAGAGGTTATAAATAATAAAAAAAACATGTATATGGAACTTTAATTAAAATAAGTATGAGTAATACCCTAATACATAAAATATGAAAGATAATATTATTCGAGACAACACTTATGCTACTTCTATCTACTAAAAGAGAGGAGAACAAAGTTAGAATATACTTACTTGAATGTGAACCCATCAAGACTCAATCTCTCCCTTGTCCAAAGGGGCTTTGAAAGAGCTTGTTGTGGTTTATAAGGATCATTAAGAAAGGCCAAAGCATCCAAGACTTATTTGAAAGACTAGATTATCAAAATAAGAAACCTAAGCTAAGTTTCCTCAAGTAGAATAGTGGAAGAGTAGATTGTGAAGAAGTGCGAGTGAATATAATTCTTAATTGCACATATGAATAGTGACCAAAATGATCTTATATATAGGCAAATCCTACCCTAAATCCTCTTAAGAATGTTGACTATATAGGGTCGACCCAGTTAACCTAGTGTGTTTTTGGGGAAATTTTACTAGATCAGAGATAGGTCTATTGAAAGGCTAAAAAACCAATAAAGTGAAAAATACCCCTAAACTATATTGGGTCAACCCAATCAACATAGTAACATTGACTGACCAAAATGGGATTAAGACAAGAAAAGGAGGGATGGAAAGAGGAATAGGCTGGAGGAGTATCTAAGGGAGGATAAATAGCTTAGGGAATGATTTTGGGATCTTGATGGATTTGTAATAATGTGGCAATAAGGGACAATAATCTTGTGAAGCACCAAAGGTCTTTCCACCCCTTTCTTGGTGCACCTCTTAAGGCATGCACTAAGAGAGATTGAGTCTCGATGGGTTATTGTAAGATGTAAATTGTATATATTTTATAAAATGTTGCAAAATATTATGTGTATACATACTCTATTCAAACAAATAATTAAACTTAATTTTATACAACATTCAAAATTATATAAAATAAGCAATCACAACTTTTTTGGGAAATCAAATCAAAAGAAACCATATAAATCATTCATAAATCAACAAAGAAATAAATAAACACACTCCAAAACATCAAATGAAAATTTTTACCCACCCTTGAATGGTTGTAGACATCATGAATGTTTCAATGACTACCATCCCCTATCCTAGCTTATAAAATATAAAGTGATAGTTTATGAGCTTAGGCTACAATTATTTTTGTCCACTCCTTTTTATAATATCTTCATTAGTTACTTAATAACTTTTTATGAGAAAACTAAGTTGATCTAAACTCAACTAGAGAGGCAAATTCACCTCATAGCCCACTAATCCCATAAACTCCAAATTTTACTTTCCTTTTCATCCCTGTGTCTAGCCTCGTATAATTTCATTTTATTCATGGAGGACATTTTTTATGCAAGCCAAAACTAATATATTTAGTCATATACCTAGAGTATTACAACCTTGTTTCAATCCATTTAGAGAGCTTAACATATACTAATAATTTTCTCTAAATTCTAAGTGTTATTGGAACATCATTACACCATGGTTTTATAATCTTAACTATCACTTAGATGTAGTTGAGATATTTTTGTATAGATAAAATCATCCACTACCACTTATTACTCAAACCTTGTATAAGAATCTCATCTAAACTAACTAGCCCTTCCATATCTTCTAGTTTATTCCATCCAACCACAAAAAAAGTAATTACACTAATAGATTGTACATCACATCATTTCTTTCATCAACATTCTCAACCTAAACTTAAAAGGTCAAGTCCATGAAGGTTATCATGCTCCTATATACATGTACAAGAAACTATAGTGGTGATTTTATGAACTCAACATCTCCATTTGGTTATCCTAAACATGTTTCATATGTCGATAATGAGGGGTAATATCAAAGAGCCATCTATAATTTTAAATAAATCATAAGGCCATACCTAACTAGTAATCATCTTAAAAAGTAAAACAAGCTTGATAAACCCATTATCACTCTATTGAGATTTTATTAAAAAGGAATACATATATAAAACACCTAAAAAGAGCATCCCTATATAAAATTATGAATACAAAACATAATTCAAAGTTTCATGTTGTAAAGTGAAAAAATCCAAAGCATTACATCACATTATAGCATGGTCAAGATGGTGCATCAACATAACTATGTGGGAGAACTATGTCTAATTTAATCCATCTTCAAAGTATTACAATATATTAAATGTCCAATCTCTTATTTAGGAGTGGTTTGTGATATCTAAACCATTTTATTATCCCCTTTTTCTATGTCAAACTTATGTCTAAAGTGCAATTAGATTTTTTAGTGTAAGAAATAAGGAAGATTAGGATTACAAACTTATTCAGATAGGGATTTATAAAAAAGTAATATTTATTATTCAATATCCTCTTCTTTATTCATTAGTTTTTTTCTCATCCTACCATGTTGGGTTATAACTTTTTTCAAACTTGAAAATGCAAGAAAATGACAAAGTAGGTCTTATAGGCCTACAAGTTGAGAAACTTGAACAAATTTTCATCAATATCTATAAAAACATAGAAACCACTTTCAAAACTTAAAATACATCCTAATAACTCTTTTTTTTTTAAAACCATGATTTTTGATTGGTTAATTTTTGAAATAGAAGGATTTTAGTGCTTTAAAACACTAGTTTAGGTTTTTTTGACTTTACATAGGCAAAAAACATAAATTCAATGGAAATTAAAAATTTAATACCTGTTATGGAATATTTTTTATTCTAAAATACTCCCCACACATGTATCATATTATGACACTTCATTTCATAACCTAACCAATCTCGAAACATGATGAAAAATAACATATTTTTACTATGAGAACCCTTTTCTTGTGTAGATAACTGTACACTATACCTTCACACATGTAACATGAATTAAAATTATTAAAAAGTAACAAATATCAATTTAAATGAAAAAAACATTTAATTAGATGTAATATCATATTGAAATTGAAATATGGAGATAAATAAGGTATGTTTTCATTGTTTTGGGTGTAAAATGTGTTACATAACACCATCTATAACCCATATTTTCAAAAATTCCTATTTTTATTCAATTATTGTAGTTATTGATATTAATTTATTTTTATCCTTCTCCTTCTCCATGAAATCCTATTTCTCCTAGCTTTCCTTTATTCACTTCAAGTTCCTCAACTATCTAATTAACTCATAAACTCAACCTAAGTCTTAACCTTAATTAAGTTTAAATATTTTATTGTGATTTAAGACACTATAACTATTACAAAACATGTGATAATACCTTACTTAACCACTAAATTAATGATAATTACCAGAAAATGCACTAGGAGGTGAGAAAATATCCTAAAACACCTTAAACAAGTTTAATAATTCAAAGTTCTAGTTATGGTAGGAAACTTAAAAACAAGCCAAAATGATCAATACAAAGCAATGTGAAGCATGGAAAATATTATTATAAACAAAATATGACCTCCTAAACCAATTAAAGACTAAAATTTAAAAAAATAAACTAAAGTTAATTGAGTTTGAAATAGTCAATTGTGATTTAAGACATTATAACTATTACAAAACATGTCATAATACCTTACTTAACCACTAAATGAATGATAATTACCAAAAAAATGCACTAGAAGGTGAGAAAATATCCTAATACACCTTAAACAGGTTTAATAATGCAAAGTTCTAGGTCTGGTAGGAAACTTGAAAACAAGCCAAAATGATCAATACAAAGCAATGTGAAGCATGCAAAATATTATTATAAACAAAATATGACCACCTAAACCACATAAAGACTAAAATTTAAACAAATAAATAACTAAAGTTAATGATCCTACATCAAGATCCTTGCGTACAAAAACATTCATGAACGCATGCTCATGAGGTCTTCAATGGAAGTTCCATAATGAAATATTTTTGATGGAGGTAAAAAAGAATCATATTCAAGATGATGATTATTCCACTTAAATAAGTATTTTAGGTACTCTTTACCTTTGGTTATTTTGACAACCTATTTATCCAAAATAGCTTTTAGTTCATCTTTATGTGCCTTGGGTAACTTTTGTTCTCAATTAATAACCTCTTCATTATCATTTTTATATTTTATATGTGTCTTTTTCTACTTTATAAGGATAGAGGTCTACTACATTGAAAATAGGTGAGATCCCAATATCATATGGGATTTTTAGTTCATAGGCATTAGCAAAAAACTTTCTCAAGACCTTGCAAGGTCCTATCTTATTCAATTTTAATCTATTATATTCACATCTAGGAAAACTCTCCTTCCTATGGTGTGCTAACACCAATTCTCCTAATAAAAAATTCACTTGATTACTTCTTTTATCAGCATCTCCCTTGTACTTAGTATCACTCAACTCTAACTACTTGATTTTCTCATGTATAGCTTAGATGGTTGTACCAAAATCTTCACCTTCAACATTCCTCTTCTCTTACTTACCCAAATATATAGACTCATAATCACCACTTGGATTTATCTCATAACAAATTTAAATGGGATCAAAACCTGTGTAGACATTGTTTTTCATCCATATTCCATGTCTAAATAGACATCAGATTGATTTCTAGAAAACAATGCAAATTAAGCCTACAAATCATTGAGATTCCCAAATTCATCTGCACATTGGATGCAAGTTCCCTAAATCATATCAAAGCATCATTATTTGGTCTAATACCATATATTTAATGATAACCTCTCGAATATTCATCTCTACTCATATTATGACTAAGAAAATTGATGTTTTTGACTAATTAAGTTGGATAATTAACCAAATTCTTGAAATGATCAAAAGACTAAGTAGGATTTCTTAAACAAATAAATAAAATTAAACATTTAAGTGAAAATTCCATGTTGAATAAATCAATATCTAATTTTTGAAAATAAAATTTCAATAAATATCAATAAATATGAGGTCAACATGATACCTTCAATGTCAAAGTCAAAAATTACAAATTATCAATCTAAATGCCATAAATTTTTTTTTTTGAGCCATGCCTTCCAGAAGCATAGTTAAACACATCATTAAATGCATTTGGATTCCCAATTTTAACCCTATTTTAACCAAACATGAGTTATAGCTAGTTTAAAAACTATAAATGCAATTCCTATGACCATTCTTCAACAAAATTTTAGGTACAAACAAATAACGCCAAATTGTTGCTAGAGAGCTTCATAGCTAACATAATCCAAGAGCTACTTACTAAGTGAATAAAAGGAGGTGTTTCCCACAAAGTATTAACATCATCAAAGATAATTTATTCATAACACCAAGCAAAAATCATGGGTTCATAATACTAAGCACAAAGCATGGGTTCACAATACCGAGCATAAGCCTTCTCTCACACTAATTGAAATATAGAGTAATTATAGGAAGGTAAATTCTTGTCTTCTATTTTTAGATATATTTATTTTTTTATCATTTATCATTATAGTACTTAGGCTTAGAAATTTATTTGTCATTGATTTGTTTTGGTTTATCCACTAATAAGGGAGACTAATTATTATCTTTATAATCCTACATTACATATTAGCATGCCTCATGGGACACACACCCCACATTCATCTTGGGAGTACTTTGGAACTCTTAATTTTTTTTAAAAAAATTAGACCTTTGTTTTAGTTTTTTTCACTAAAATTTTCATGCTTTGTATTTTCCTGGATATCAGAGAATTCAACCTATGTGTTAGTGACTTCAATGGTTTTTCATAAAAAAAGTGACTTTATCTATAAAAAATGGTGAATTTGACAATTCTTATGTGTTTTAGTTTTCTATGATTTTCTAGGAAATCGGTGACTTCACACCTAGATATCGATGATTTTGATAGAAAATAGTGACTTTGTACCTATATATCAATGACTTTGTCAGGTATAACTCTTTGCTGAAACTAAAAACTTTGATATATTTTTTAGTAAATGAATTTGTTTTTAATAATCAGTGGATTCACCACTAATAATCGACGACTTTATCAAATTCTGTGTTTTTATAAATTTTCAAGAAAATGGTGACTTTACTGACTATTAAATGATGACTTTGTTCTGAGACACAACTGTGAGACCTTAAAATTTTAAATTTTTTCTTAACCTAGGAAACTTAATCACACTCAAATCATTCCTCTAATTTTTTTTATAGAGCATTAAACAAACATAAGAGGCCTAAACCATTAACAAGGCCATTTCACACGTAAATTTGGTGTTTTAAAAAAAATATCACAATTACATTTGATGTTTAAAACATTAACAACTTTATAATTTTTCATTTCAAGATTTTTTTTTAAGAACTTCAAACATTCCAATTTTGGTGTTTAAAAATAATTTGCTTTTCTCACTTTCAATTTCATATTTTTTAACATTATTTAGTGAAGTCATGCATATGTTCTCCCTACTTATGGTGACTCATAAATATGACTAATCTACTCGTTTATTGTATCCTTGAGTTCAAGTCATGTATTTTATCCCCTCATTTTCTTAAATGTCTGTGACACATAATTGAATTTATACCTTTTTATGGTTTTTTGGATTCATGAGTGAGAATTCATCACATCCTCACAAGTTATTTATGAGATCATTGACCTGAGGTTTGATATCCTAGCATCTTACCAATCCAAATTATCAAGTGGGGTATAAAAATTGAGTGTATTATTTGGTGGGTTAGTGGTTGAGTGGTTAACTTGACCAACAAAATAGGGTCTTGGAGTATGCATAGTCTAGATAACACACTCTACTAATCAATTTATGGATGGAATGGTTGTTAAAGGTAAAATAACATTTTTTAACAAGATAGATGGTTTTTCATCCACTTGATGGATATTTTATTGTACCCAAGTGTTTTAGGCGCTCGTGGACCATCTAGAAAGCTAATTCAAAAAATTTAGATTAATTAACCCCACTTACCATTGATTATCCTACCAATGCCAAGTTAATTTGGTGATCTAATTTCCATTCCATGTAAATTTTCTTTAGAGATGGAGGGGTATAAAAACTCTACCTTAATTCTATTTTATTTATTGGATTAATTCTTAATTCATCTCAAGAATTGGTATATCAATGGAAGTTTGGTCGATACTATGTAAACCTTATGTTATTTTTTAATAAAGGAATATATTTATATATGATTCTTATTTTGTGTAATAAATTCCAAAAACATTTATGTAAATAAAAAAAGCTAACACCAAAAACACTCTATACATACACATGCAGACTAGGAAGTGTTATGCTACCCAAATTTAGAGAAACCATTTACCCTAGACCAAAGAATTGAAAAATAATTTGAGCCTTAATTTATGAAAAATGTTGTTACATTACCCATTTTAATCTATACCATTTTTCATTTAAAAAATATAATTTTCTAAATCCATGTTCAAAATCCTTCTTTCAATGATAGAAAAACAATTGGTTTACACTTGAGTCTTGCCTGGAACTTGGGCTTAAGTTGTTCATTCTTTGGGTTTAGATTTTGTAACTTGGATATATTTTTAGTTTGATTTAATACCTTTTCCTAAACTAAGCTCAAATAATCCATTTTATAAATTTGAGTTCTCTTTTAGACCAAAACCACATTTGACCTTGTTTTTTAGTTTCATCTAGAACAAACTTTTGCTTGTTTCCAAATTCTAATTATACCAAGTGTGCCTTTTGTTTCAAGTCAATACCATTATTATTAAGTTGTATTCAATACCATGATTAGACCAGGTTCATTTCTAAGACTGGTTTCATTTACATAGGCCAATACCTAGTTTAAATTACACTATTGAACCTAGACCTAGTTTATTTTAGTTTAAACCTTTTGCCAAGACCAAGCCCATGTTTTAATTTTTCAACCATTTGTTCCAAAGACTTATAGTGTTTTAGTGATATTTTAGACCAAGTTTGGGTTGTTATATTTCAAAATAAGATTATTTTTAAGCCAAATTTTGAAAGTTTCAAACATTATACCAACCATTCTCAAAGGAAAGAAAATTAGATTTAACCATGCCTCAATATACATGTATCAAAGCTATGTATAATCCAAATTATGGCAACATTTTCATAAGTTAACCCTTTGACTATGATCCTTATGATGACAATGTAACATAACAGATGTATATGTATCTCATGATGTGATCCCTAACATAGGGTAGGGGCAAGACTAATTCCAATAATACCTCATAAACACACCTCCTTATCTAGTGTAAGAACAAGACCCATTTGAAAAATACCCTACCAACATGCCACCTAGTATAGAAATGGTTAAAAAACAACAACCATATTATGTGAATACACCATTTAGTTCTAGTTATAATCCATAGTTGTTTGATCACTATATTGTCAAAACAATCAAAGTCAGTGCCAAGTTCCCATCATATTTTCCATAGGAAAGTATACCTTCCCCAATTATGGAACCTAATCATGAAAATCTCATCCAAACATCTTATTAGACTTATACTAGTCAAAACAAAGCCCTTTACCAATGCCTAACCAGGAACTTATTACATTTTCTAAGAGAAAAGGTTAAATTGCACACCAATTTGTATAAGTGAAACATGCATACCAAACCTGCCTTGATTTAGTGAGAAAATTTAATTCCATGACTATTATGAACATGTTGTTTATATATTTGGCTCCATAAAGTACACTACAAATTATTTTGTTAAGCTCTTCCAATGTACACATGGATCCATTTATTTAAACCATGCTAATTACAAACATGTTAATTTTTATTATAAATGGAGAAAAATCAAAAAATTCTTTCATAAATCATCAAAATATGGTAGATAACTCATGAGTGTTACCTAACTTGTGCTAAAGAACACCCATTTAAATTATTCCCAATAGATCCCTCCTATAATTACATCTACTAGACTACAATAATAGGGGAAAGTACATCATCTTACAATAGGTGATAATCCCTCCATGACCATCTACTTCTTCAAATGTACATCGAGAAGTAAGAAATCAACCACCATCAAATACTGCATCACATCAGGTGGTAACAAACATTCCATCTTAGTAGGTTCAGACCAATACACCACCACAATAAAGTGGTAAATAAATCACCTCAAACATTGCCTAATCAAAAACATCTTGTGGCCAACCAATAGTAAATTCCTACCAAATAACATGTGTCTAGCCAAAAATAAGTTTTCAACCAATAACAAGTTCCTAACATCTACCAAAAATATGTAACTAGTCAATAGTTACCTCACACACAACATATACCTTAACTACAACATGTGCCTAAAATGCAAAAAAATTCAACATTATACCTTCAACTAGAAACATGTACAATAGGGTTCAAATATGCATCAACAAGTTCCATTTTAAACCCATGCTACTTAATTCATTACCCAACACCAAACACCTCCATTCAGGACATAGTTCCATCCAAATCAAATACATACTACCAATCCCAACTCTAATGTTTACCAATAATAAATACCACAATAGCAATATAACCCTAACAAATAGATGCATATTCGTAGTTAGGTAATGAAGCAAATGTACATTCCTTAGTATTCCTTTCTTTCATTATACCCTAGTCATAGTAATCCACCTTAAACTACCCAACCCCAACCCCAACCATTCATACCATCCATATTCCTATACCAAGAACTGTAACAAGTGAAAGATGTAATTTCCACTCTTTGGACAAGAAAGCAAGGGAAGAAGTTTAAACTAAATAAACTATGTTTATACCCTTTTTGCATGGACTAAATTCACATACCATTTACTCTAGGTTTTGATCCTCCAAAGTTTAACAAATATGAGTGTAAAGGTGACCTAAAGGGGCATTTGAATTAATTATATGTTACTAGTTAGCCAGTGGCATTTAACGATATTTATTTTCTTCTTATTCTTCCTCGTAATCTAAATGGATAAACCATGGATTAGATTCTCTAACTCCATAATAAATCTATGCTTTATTTGGATGACTTATCAAAAAAAATTGTGAAACACTTCTCTTATAATCTATATCATGATATTACTATGGTTGATTTGGGCCAAGCCCAATAGAGGCATGGTGAGAGTTTTTAAAGCTATTTAAAGTGACAGAGGGAACTTACTAGACATTTAACACATAATTTATCAGATAAATAATTCGTAACAATGTTTACCCATAATTTTCAAAGTGAGATATCTTATCACCTAGAGCTTTAATGTGCCCATATGTTTGAGGATATTATTGACAAATACCTACAAACTGAGAAAGTCCTTATCAATAAATGGGTAATCAAGTTTTACATTCCTTACTAGAGATAGTACCAGTATCAAGGCCTAAATAAAAAAATTTAACCTAATTTAGATACAAACTCTTGTACCAACCCAAGATAGTACTTCTAAGAAACCCAAAGTTTACAACCACAACAAGAACATTGTGGGTAACAGAGTTATCAAACCATACCATGTAAAATTGGTGTAAACATTGTTTGTTCAACAAAATCCACTTATGCAACTAAATTTGATTATGTAGTCACTCCTGCCTCCTCATTTGAAAATGACTCAACCAATAATAGGATCACCTATTAGGACAGTTTTTATGACCTAGGAGAGCCCATTGAATTAATGTTTTTAAAACTAATTGTTGTCAATATGATTAGTTGGCCCATTCTAAATTTGTTCCTTAAGGGTTTTCCTTTACCTGGATAGTATAAATAGCATGAGTTTTGTGACTTTCACTAAGACAAGTGAAATTCCATATGCCTTTAAGTGAAATTAAGACACCTCATTGACAATATTCTAGAAAATAGATAAATATAATTAGATAACAGGGCCCCTACTTCTAATCAAAACCTATGAATTTATTAGAGCCCTTTATCACAACACAATGCAAAAATTATAATTAAAAATAGCATCAATAGTAGTATAAACACCCCTAAAACTATAGCAACATTAATAACAATAGTATCAGTGAAAAAAACCATAACCATATAATGGTAGGAACTAAGGTCATAATAACCCATCTAGCCAAGTGGTTTATCATGCCATTACACATAACTATAATAAGGTTTTAGGACATATTAGGGGAGGTCACATATCCACTATTACCATTAACCCTATACCAACATCCAATCACCCATGGCTAATACAAAATAATACTGAACCTCCTCCTTATGTTGGTAATATTCCTATGGTATATATTAGTAACTAGGTTTACCAATACCTAAAAATTACCATCCCATGCCCTTCTCCCCATCCTTCTAATTATATTGGTCCATTACCTAATCTAGATTACATAATCGCAACTCAACAAACTAAAGTTACCATTCCAAATCTATAACCTTCTTCTACTAATGAGCCTATACAAGAACCAATGCCAACCTGAAATAAGGTAATTACTAATGCCAAAGATAAATTATATGATATTATGGATCAATTATATAAAATACCTAAACAAATATCTATCTTAGATTTATTATATACCTCTATTATTGACAATAACATATTTAACAAACTTCTAAGACATTCCCAAGTATCAAATGATATTACACTAGATAAATTTGAAACCTTGGTAGGACACTTAGCTCCTAGCCAAAAAATTACGTTTGATGAAAGTGAAATGTCATCCCTTGTTCCTCTCCATAATAGCTCATTATATATTGAAGTTGTCATGTCCTGACACAAGGTTAAACAAGTCAACATAAACAATGGATCAAGCTTCAACATTATGTCTATAATTTTAGTCAAGCATTTTGGATACCTGGTAGTTGACCTTCATATAGAGACTATTGCTATTAAGACCTATGATAATTAACAAAGGGAGTCACATGGATTAATTTATTTGCAAGTGGTCATTGGGATTTTGACCCATGACACACTTTGTCAAGTTTTGGATTTAAATTTATCATATAACTTAGTCTTGAGCTGACCATGGATACATGATATTTGGGAAATACCTTCTACATTACACTAATTTATCAAGATCCCATATTCTAGGATGGAAGTGACTATTCTTACAGACCTAAATCCATATCATTTATGCAAACATTTAGAAGTTGCACATAAGAGCTATAATTACCAATTTGGCCTAAACCATATACCAAAGGACACATATGTATTTGTTGATTTACCATAATCTAATTATATAGACCTAGATATCCTTGCTTCCACTTAATTTATTCCCCTTCTAAGATATCTAATCATTTCACCATTTCTAACAAATATCCAAGTCAATACCTCATGCACAATGTGATCCACATATCCAAGCTTCTACAAGTTCATAAATCCTATGGATGACCTATTGACCATTTTTAGCATGGTTAAAATGGGTCAAACCCCCTACAGTCAAAATATTTAATAGGGGGATGATTATAAAGACATAGGGTGTGTTGTAGTTCATCTAATGTCATTTCATATGACATTCTAGTTTTGTTCATTATCTAGTGTAGTTCTTATGTCATTTGATATCTTAGAAGTTATTTTAGAGTCATATCTGAAAGTGGTAGGTTTACACAGGTCTCAAAAGTTAATTTGTAGCATTGAAGATCAAGCATCAGTTTCTTGAATAGTCTAAAATAACTTGAAAGCTCAAAGGTTTGTTTGGTACTTGGGAAATTTTCCAATTGGATAAATATAGAATTCATTCAAGACATTTTTTTTAGTTTTAGGATAAGTGTTGGAGACGTGGTAGGAAAAATGTCCACTACAAAAGTTCCAAAGACTTATTTCTTCTAGGCAAAGTGTATGCTACAAATTTCCTAAAATGTTATTTCTTTTAGGAAAATTATCCACGAAATTTTCTAGAAGATATATATTTTTTTAGATATTTTGTCTGCAAAAATCTAAGTGCTAATATTTCCTTCAGGCTAATTCTTTTGAGTTTTTTGACTAACTAGTGAGAATTATTTCAAACATTTTATCTAAAACAAAAGTCCTAAAGACTTGAATTCTCTCATACATTTTGTCCAATACAAAAGTCTCAAAGGGTGTATCTTTAGATAAAGTGTCCTAAAACAACATTCAAAAGGATCACTTTTCATGAAAGTGTCCTATATAACTTTCTTGAAGGGTTATTTCTTTGAAAAAGTGTTTAATGCAAAAGTCCCAAAGGGTATTTTTCTTGGAAAAGTGTCCTATACAGAAGTTATAAAGGGTCCTTTTTTAAGCAAGTTGGTCCAAATTAAAAGCTCAAATGATCATTTATTTGATAGAATGTTCTGATAATTTTTTATGAAGGGTTGTTTCTTGAGAAAGTATCCCACAAAAAATGTTTGAAACATAAGTTCTAACGAATCATAATTGTTTTGGACAAAGTGTCTTAATCAAATGGTTTGCAATAAATAGTCCAATATAAAAGTATTGAAGGTTGAATTCTTTTAGGGAAGTGGCTGAATCAAAAGTTTGTTGGAAATTATTTTGGATAAATTATCTGACACAAATGTCACTAAAGAAATTCAACCCATAATAAAAGCTCATATGCAAAAGTCCCATAGACATAATTCCTTTAGAGAAATTGTTTTAGAAAGGATCTCAAATAGACCTAAGTGGGTAGTTTGATGATATTATATCTTACACATGTGGTATTTTCTGAAGAAAATTATCATATGGGTTTATTTAATTTGTTCCAAAGAACAAATTCACTAAGTTTTAGGCAATCTGATGAAGTGAGATAAAATTTATACATAAGTGAATTTGGTTCCTAAAAAAAATTAGATAAATTTCCATAGTTATCTATTTTGATCAAGACCATCATCAAAGTGTCATGAAAATTTACACAAGTGATCTCACTTGAACATTTTGTAAATGCACTTAGAAAGCTCTCAGATCTAGCAGATCAAGTGGGCATAATGTTTTTGGTCTTAGGAACATTTATAGCAAATTTGGCCTCCATGATTTCTACACTTCAAGATATAAATCCTCAAAGTTGGTACAATAATGTGATACCTTCATGCAGACATAAACTTTAAGCCACTACAAAATCCCATATGATCCTAAATTTGATGATCTATGAGATGTCAAATACATTTGTAAGGATGTACAAGAGAGTTATACAAATATCAAGGTTTAGATAAAGTGAAGGAAATCCATTGTAACTTAAATTTGATAGTCTATGATATGTGAATGATGGTCACATAAATGTCAAATTATGGGAGCAAGGACATCAATTTTAAGATCATGAAGTATTCATTGGGTTTCAAATAGTGGGTCTTAAATGATCTAACAGTCCACATTGCATCATACATCTTGATCTAATGGTATGAGATGTATAAAATAATCAAGGAGCTTGAGGGGTTGACACATGGAATAAGCATGTGAAGCTACATACTGACATTGAATCCTAAGATTAAATGCATATTTAACATGTGGCATAAGATGGAATCAATTTGACAAGTCAAAAACAAGATTGATGGATGGCACTTGATTGTACAGATTAAGATCAATGACACAAGTGAGAGTCAAAGGTCAAAGAGATTTGATAAAATGCATTGTTTCCAAATGTAATTACATTGGGACTTTGGGTTAGTGATCGATGGATATTGTTGAAATTTGAATCAAAAATATTCTAGAGGAGATCGATAGGTCTAATCTGATTAGTTTTGAGATCGATAAGATGAACACATGTCCAAATGGTGACAAACATATTTTAGAATGGAATGAGAAATGTGGAAATGGAATGCTACATGGAAAAATACATAGGATCAATTTTTTTGAATCAAAGTGAGCTATTTAGACTCATGATTTACCATGAGAGCTTAGATAAGGTCTAGGATGAATGATGACTGTCAAATGTGAAGAACGAGGTCCAAGAAAGTAATGAATGACTATAGATGGTGAATATAGGTGTCTATAATATAGATAAAAGTTATGGGAACATGTTATAACTATTATATCATGTTTCAAACTCCTTTTAATAATGCATATGTGTCAAATCTCTTATTTTAGTTTTAAATGCTTGAGAGATGGTTCATGATGAAAGTAGTTTCACAAAGGCTAGTCAAAGAATCTATACACAATTTTGGATAATTTTGCCATGGATTATAGGTACATATATCTTAATAAGCATTCATGATCCATTTTGCACTCAATTTCACCTATAATTTAATTGGTTCTCATGCCTAGACATGTGTTCCAGTGACTCTTGAACTTCTTTCATTTCTTTTTTCTCTAAAGTTCTATAAGTAGCTACAATTTTGGCATTTGTATATTTATACCACAACATGTATATTGAATCCCTAATGTATTGATGTCATATTATGCCTTAGAACATTAATGGATGTTTTTTTCTATGTTCTCAAACAAATTTCTAAGTGTGTAAGGTATTTTTAGTGATAAGAACTGATAATACTCTATCCTTCTTTCATTTATCCTTCCATATCTAAGCAAGAGTTATTACTATATAATTATCTTTGGAATGTACAATTTTCCTTCTAGTTCATTTGCCTTATAATGTTTTTCACATCTCACCTCCGTAATTAAATACTCATGTTAGAACCTTTTAGAGTTTTGAGACTAATTTGTATGCTTTGATTTATTATGATTGGAATATGATGGTCACATGGAGATAATATTGATGCATAACATTCTAGGATAGATTTAATTTATGTAATTTATAACTCTTTCCTCCATAATTAAACATTAGTTTAGGTAATAAGCATTACAATATATATTCAGGAAGCTATCCCTTTAAATCTAGAGACTCATTTCCATAATAGGTACACCTACATACCTAAAAATGTTCCCATGTTTCCCAAATCAAGAAGAGGCTTGAACACCCTCTTCTAGGGTGAAATATTTGGTGATAAAATTTCTAGCACACTCAGTGGAACTTATCTCCAATACAACTAGTCAAGGTTAATGTTGGTCTTAACAAAATTAGTTATAAGTTGATGTGTTACTCAGCATTTAATGACTTCATAAAAGTAAATTTGGTTCAAGGTCATTTGTATTATTAAAAAAAATTATTTCCATAATTCATGGTTCTCACTAGTTAAACCTCTAGAGGAGTTCTAAATCCCATTGACCCACTCTTTCAGTCTAAACTTTCCTTTGGATTTCAATACCCTCTTACTAATCTGAACTTTGGAGAACTAGTAGATTTTTATAGATAAGAAGAGGTTGAAAAAATTGAGGAAATTTAATATTTTGAAGAGTTTGAAGAAGAAATGGATAGACCTCATGCTTTCCCTACATTCAATACAAAAAATCCAATTCACTTTTAGGCATATGATTTCATTCCTCCTAATGCCACAAAAAGTGGGCCCCTATTCAATGGTGAGATTCATGTTACACTGAGTGAGCACATTAGATATGTCTATAACTTTTTCAACTCCTATAATATCACTTAAGCAAATATTTCCATTAGACATCTAGTTATGTCCTTTAAATGGAAGGATCTTTATTGGTATAAGACTCTAGAAGGTGGATGCATCATGACATAGGATTAATTTGGATCACTATTGACCTCAATATAAATGAGAATGACCATGCCTCTCTCATACACTAGCTTAATGTAATCAAGAGAGGATACAAAGAAACAATGAATTATTTTAAAGAGAGATTCCAAAAAACTTGGAATAGACTATATCCTTCTATGAGGCCACCTCCCAAATTTGTGTTCTTAACCTATTTGAGAGTTATTAGTATTGAAATTACTATCATGCTTCAATTCATGGGTGGTTTCACCCTCTCGGAAGCATATGACCTTCCTATAAAAGATGAAAATAATCTCATCCAAGATGGAATATTTCCACCTAAAGTGTCTATGCCTCCATTACCTCCTAATTCTACTAATACTCCAAATTTAGCCTAAGTTCCCAATGTCAATACCAAAACTAAGTTTACTCCTAGGTAGGTAGAAAATAGTGTTGATTGAAAATCAAAGTTACTATCCTTAGAAGCTCAAAATATGAAAGGAAATATGTAACAAGGTGTCCATCAAAATTCATATCCTTATCAATAGAAATATGGTCAGAAATATAGAAGAGGAAGAGGCCAATGGTATCCTAATCCCTATAGGCCCACCAATGCATACAACACTAAATCTACTACCAACTCAAGGGAGATGATACCTATGTACAACAACTTGGTGCAAGGGGAGATTTAGAAATAGGGCCAATTTATGGATGATAATGAAGGTAGAGAGTAGGATCTTGTTTCTCAAGGAGAAGTTACTCCTCTCTTATCTACTGAGGATGTAGTTATGATATATACAAGTGAAGGTGGATAGCCTCAAGATGAGATCTTCACCAACATCCTGGTCAAGGACACCTTTGTGCTTAATCAAGTAACCTTCATTTAAAACAACACTAGGTCCAAAATAAAGGCTTTACGTAGAGATATTAATGGGCCTACATGTTCATCCAATCATCCTCTAAAGTAATAAAGCATGGCTATAAGTGGAATAGTTACAAAGGTTCCTACACTTTCATCAAATCAGAATATTGGAAGGACTATTCAAGGTGATCTAACTAGTTGGGCTCCAAGCACTTCCTTTCCTCTAATAGTATAGGAGAAATTAGGTATGTATTCTTTAAACATTATAGATTCAATTAAAAATACTAAAAAATCTAGTTCTCTTTGGGATGTTCTACATAAGCCTGGTCAAAAAGAGCTCTTAAAAAAGTAATTATCTACTATCCCTACTAATATCCCTCCTTAAAATCAAATTAAAAGTCATGTTATCCTTGAAAATTTCCATAATACCATTTTTGAACCATCCGCCAGAGCTGAGAAACTTCCCCCCATTATATCTCACTCTCATAGTGAGGGATAAACTGTTCCATAACTACATAGTTTATAGTGAAACTTCAACTTTGGTCATACCAAAAGTAGTGTCTAACAAGCTAGGCATAAAATATGAGCCACATAGCAAAGGTGTCCTCTAATTAGATGTTACACCTTTCAGGTCAATGGGGATGATTAATAACTTGAAACTTTTATTGCATGATTATCATAGTTTCCATATATTGCAAGACATAGTTGTTGATCTCCCAACCCACTTTGTAATGTATCTATTGAGGGACTTCATAACCAACATAGGTGGATACCTCTCAATTGACTAGTCATTCTTGGATTTTAGAATAAGGTATGGGGTAAATGTGATAATTAGGACATAACCTCTTGCAAGGTTTCATATTTAACCTTACATTGAGACATGTTCTAATTTGAATTATATTATTCATGAAGAGCAGGATTCTATTTTGGATGATGGTAATTCCTCCAAGATTGAAGGATTTATAGATCTATTTATTAATGAATATAGTGCTAACACTCAAGACATGATCCTTATGTTCTTTTAGAGTAAAATGATCTAGGAGTATATTGCATACATGAAGAAGGAATACCAACACCTCTACTTTCTAAGGAAGAAGGTGAAGAAGATGAGATGTGGAAAATGTTTTTTGATGGTTAAAGAAGTAAAATTGGTCTAAGAGCTAATGTCATGTTAGTCTCCATATATAAATAATAATATTATGTTTCATATGGATTTTATTTTAATTGTACTTGTAATATGGTTGAATATGAAGGTTTATTTCATGGCCTTCAATGGGTAAGGTGAAAAAGAATCAAGAACTCTCAGGTATATGGAGATAGTGAATTAGTTTTTCAACAAGTTAGAAATGTGGTTACAACCAATAACCCTTGGATTAAGTCATATAATCATAGTGTATGGCATTTTTTTGAATACTTTAATGCATTCAACATATAGTTAGTCCCAAGGGAGTAGGATAATCATGCTAATAGACTAGATACTATAGGAGCTTAATTTTATACTAAAACTATGCTAAAAAAGAAGGGGAAGCAATATCACATTAATATCATTATCAAAACTTCTATGTCTTGGCAAGTGTTTTATAATGACAAACACATTGCATGTTTCATACAAAATCAGGGTGAGTTTTCTTTAAGGAATCAAAAGAGACTCTAAGAAAAATTGGGTGATTAGATTGTGTAGCTAAAGACAAATAAGATATCTAAGGTTTTGGTGACCTTATAAAGTATCTTCAATGAAAATGATCAAAATAAGAAATAAAAAGTGAGTATGCTTACAAAAGAACAAAATTATGAAAGTGTCTTGATCTTGAAAGATAGACTCCTCAAACTAGGCAAGGGGTGTTCTACATTAGAAAAGAAAGCATTCATTGATTTGTGTATAGAGTTCTATGTTATATTTTATTTGGAGTATAATTACCTAAAAGGATTTGAGTTAGAACCTAGAGATAAACTAGTCATATAGAAATAAAGATGAATCAATCTTAAAGTGGATCAACTCATGAGGTTAGAGATCACTAAACTCTATTAATTTGAAATAATCTTTCCTATCAAGCATTCAAGATAGGTAGCTAACCTTGTGCCTATTAGAAATAAGATTAGGGAGATACGACTTTGTGTGGACTTCAGGGATCTGAGTAGGGTGTCACTCAAAGATCACTATCCCTTACCCTTAGTGGAGAAGATTCTATAGATTGTTTTAGATTTTCAACATTTCTCTCTTCTAGATGAATACTTAGGTCATAATCAATTTAAGATAACATTTACCACTAAATGAGTAACTTTTTCTTATAGGAATATTCCATTTAGTTTGTCAATGTTGGTGTTACCTTTTAGAGAGCAATGGACATGGCCTTCAAATATTTGGTTAATGAGATGTTGGTTTATCTAGATAATATAATAGTGTTTTCTAAGGATGCTAATGAACATATGCATCACACTTGAGACAAGTGTTTTAAAGATGTAGATAGTATGGAATATATCTTAATCCAAAGAAATGCATCTTTGTTTTTCATGAAGGTAAGATCTTAGGACACATTATTTCTAAATATGGTTTGGATATTGATCCTGAAAGGATAGAGGCTATTCTTGGCCTATCATTTCCATTGCATAAGAAATGTCTTCAAATTTTCTTAGGCAAGATAAATTTTTTAAGGAGATTCATACTTAGTTTTGCATCTTTGGTAAAACCTATCACAACCATGCTCAGAAAGAATTATGTCCTTTCTTGGACCAAAGAAGTTAAAAGCACTTTTGAATCCATTAAAAAAGAAATTACACAAGTTCTTACTCTTATTAATACTTTGATAAATACTTCATGTTGTATTCATTTTCTAATCTTGATACTATCTCGGCCATGTTAATGTAAAATAATGATGAGGATGCAGAGTATCTTATTGAATTCTTTAGTCAAGGTTTAGAAGATTATGAAGTCAATTAAACCATTGTGGAGAATGATTCCTTGCTATTATGAGAGGGATAGATAATTTTAGGTATATGGTTTCAAATAATAAAATTCATGTTATGGTTTCTCATCCTAGTACCAAGGAATTTTTTTGAGTAAAGACCTTAGTGAGAAAAGAGCAAGGTGGATCACTGAGGTAATGGAATATAATGTTGATATCAAAGTAACAAAGTTGATAAGAGGTAAGGGCATTTGTGAACACCTAGCTTTAGATCTTCATGAGTTAAAATAAGAATTTATAGTCAATCATGATTGTTCACAATGAGTTATTTCCTTTCCTGTATAGAGTTAGACACAATATGTGATCAAATTTCCTCAAAAAAATGAGTATCTTAATGGCATGAGTAGATCGTAAAGGAGGTATTTTAGATTACAATCTATTCCATTTTATCTTGTAGATGGTGTGCTTTTTATAAGATACATTAATGGTGTGTTATTGAGATGTGTTGATAATGATCACTTTGGGTGTTGCTTGAGAATTTTCATGATGGGACAGCAGGAGGTCATGTATCCCCAAGAACTATAGCTACCAAGATCATGAGGGTAGGCTATTATTGGCCCAATCATTTCAAAGACTACCATTATTAGGTGAGAAAATGTATACAATGTGATTTATTTTTAGTAAAACAGAAGCTTGCATCTCTTCCTTTGAATCCAATGCAAGTAGATCAACCTTTCATGTAATGGGGTGAGGATTTTATTGTCATGATAAACCCCCCATCAAGTACTGGTCATAAATGGATACTCATATCAACTAACTATTTTAAAAAGTGCGTTGAAGTAGTAACATTAAAGGAAGCTAATGATAATGCTATTTTGGACTTCTATGAGAGCATCATATCAAGGTTTGACACTCATACTATTATCTCAGATAATGCTCTTAGTTTTATGGGTGCCAAGACAACTAATTGGGAAAATAGTAATGGAATATTTTTGATCAGTTCATCTAGATATTACATTTAAGGTAATGGGTTAGTTGAATATACTAACAAGAACCTGATCAGAATCATCAAGAAAACCTTGGATCATATAAAGAGGGCTTGGCACACCAAATTGAAGACAACCTTATGGGTTTATAAAATAACTCCCAAGAGGTCAATAAGGAATTCTCCTTTTGTGCTTCTCTATGGAAGAGAGGTTAGGTTGTGTATCTATCAAGATATGTCTACCTTAGAATTGGCACATCCATTAGAGATAATGGACAACACTCATATGGAGGTAAGATTGAAAAAATTAATGGATTTATAGGAAACTAGAGAGAAGGCTCATTGAGTTTTAGAGCATCACCAAGTATCGATGAAGGGGTCTTTTGACAAGAAGGAAACTCCAAGATCATTTCAAGAAGGTGACATAGTGTTGAAATGGGATGAAGATAGATTAAAACTAGGGAGGCATACAAAATTTAATACTCTATGGAGTGGACCATATGTCATCATCAAGTACAAGCAAATCAATTCTTTCTAGCTAGCAAGGATGAATGCATAAGAGTTGCCTATCCCTATGAATGGGATAGGTTTGACACCTTGCTATTATATGATAAATTTTATTTCTATAAATATTATAGTAGGTATGTGTTTTATTTAAATTATGTGTGTTGTGTTCCCTCAATGTTCTAGTTGAACATACATTTGTTTCTGCTTTGTGTTTTTCCCCTTTTATTTTCTATTGTTGTGTGATGTCAAAGGAATTTGTGTGTCAGTCTAATATATATGTGACTCCTTAGCCTAATAGATAGGATTAGGTAGTTGATCATGGCATATTAAGCATGCCACCCTTAGGAAATCACCAAAGATGTTGACCATTTTTACCATGGTCAAAATGGGTCAACCCCCCTATAGTCAAAATATTTAATAGGGGGCTGATTTTAATGTCATAGGGTGTGTTGTAGTTCATCTAATGTCATTTCATATGCCATTCTTGTTTTGGTCATTATCTAGTCTAATCCTTATGTCATTTGATATCTTATAGGTCATTTTAGAGTCATATTTAAAAGTGGTAGGTTTACATATGTCTTAGAAGTTCATCAAAGCCTTGAAGATCAAGCAATAGTTTCTTGAAAAATCTAGAACTTACAAGCTAAAAGGTTTGTTTGGTACTTGCAAAATTTTCCAATTGGATAAATACAAAATTCTTTCAGGGCATTTGTTTTAGTTTTTGGCTAAGTTTTGGAAACTTGTTGGGAAAAATGTCCACTAAAAAAGTTCCAAAGACTCATTTACTTTGGGCAAAGTGTACGCTACAAAGTTCCCAAAATGTTATTTCTTTTAGGGAAGTTATCTAAAAAAATTTCTCAAAGACAAATTTCTTTTAGACATTTTATTCGTGGAAAGATAAGTGTTAATATTTCCTTCAAGATAATTGTTTTGGGTGTTTTAACTAAGTGTCAACAATTATTTCGAGCATTTTATTCGAAACAAAAGTCCTGAAGACCTAATTTCTCTCAAACATTTTTTCCAATGAAATAGTCACAAAGGGTATATCTTTTGACAAAGTATCCTAAATCAAAGTTTTGAAGGATGGTTTTTCAAGAAAGTGTCCTATATAATTTTCCCAAAGGGTTACTTATTTGATAAAGTGGCAAATGTAAAAGTCCCAAAGTGTATTTTTCTTGGGAAAATGTCATATACAGAAGTTCTAAAGGGTCCTTTTTCAAGCAAAGTGGTCCAAATGAAAAGCTCGAAGGATCATTTATTTGATAAAGTGTCCCGATGCAATTTTACTAAAGGGTCATTTCTTTGTAAAGTGTCCTACACAAAATGTTTGAAACATATGTTCTAATGAAGTAAAATTCTTTTAGACAAAGTGACTAAAGTAAATGGTCTATAATAAATAGTCCAATATAAAAGTCCTGAAGGCCAAATTCTTTTGGGGAAATTGTCTAAATCAAAAATCCAAAGGAAATTATTTTAGATAAATTATCCAAGACAAATGTTCTAAAGTAAATTTATCCCATAAAATAATCTCACATGCAAAAGTCCTGCATATGTAATAACTTTAGAGAAATTGTTTTGTAAAGGAGATCAAGCAAATCCAAGTGGGTAATCTGATGATATTATATCTTGCATATGTGGTAGTTTTTGGATAAAATGATCATATGGGTTTGTTGAATTTGATCCCAAGAATATATTCACTAATTTTTAGGTCTTGTAATGAAATGAGACAAAATTTATATATAAGCAAATTTGGATCCTCAAACATAATTCGCGAAATTTCCATACTTAATAATTTTGAACCAGATCATCATCAAAGTGTCATGCAAAATTACATAGGTGAGATCACTTGAATTTTTTTTAAATTAAATTATAGCTATCCTAAATCCAATATATCAAGTGGGAACAATGTTTTTGGTCTTAGGAACATGTCCATTAAATTTGGCCACTCCATGGTTTTTATGATTTAAGATATAAATCCTCAAAGTTGGTAAAATATGCGATACATTTGCACATATGTCAACTTTAAGCCACTATATAAACCCATAAGATCATAAATTTGATGGTTTAGGGACATCAAATACATCCACAAGGACATCAAATGATAGTCACACAGATGTTATGTTTTAGATAGAGCAAAGGAAATCCATTGGAGCTTAAATTTGATAGTCTATAAGATGTTAATGACAGTCATGTGAACATCAATTGATAAGAGTGAGGATGTCCATTTTAAGATTGTGAATTAGCTATTGGGTTTCAAATAATGTTTCAAAATTAATCTAATGGTCTATATTGCATCGTACATCTTGATTCAACATTGTGAGATAGGTCAAACAATCAAGGAGCTCAAGGGGTTAACACATAGTGTAAGTGTATGAGGCTAAAGACTGATAACAAATCTTGAGAATCAATATGAATTTTACACATGGCATAAGTTGGAACTAATTTGATGAGTCAAGATCAAATTTGATGGCTAGTGCTTGAACATATAGATCAAGATCAATGACACGAGTGAGAGTCAAAGGTCAAAGAACTTTGATCCAGTTTAATGTTTCTAAATATCATGATCTTGGGACTTTGGGTTAGTTTTTGAAGGCTAGAATTAAAATTTGAAACAAATATATTCTAGAGGAGATCGGTAGGTTGAATTTGACTAGTTTCTAAATGGACAAGATGAACACATGTCCAAATGGTGACAAGCATAATTCATCATGGAATAAACAATGTGGCAAGGGAAAGTTACATGGACAAATATATAAGAAAAAGGATTCTAAAGAAAAGTAGGATCTTTAGACTCATGAGCTATCATGAGAGCCTAGATGAGGTCTAAGATAAACATTGATTAACAAATGTGAATAATGAGGCATAAGAAAGTGATGAATTATTATAGATGGTAAATATAGGTGTCTAGAATATAGCTAGTAGTTAGGGGAAAATGTTATAACTATTATAGCATGTTTCAAACTTCCTGGAATAGTGCATATGTTTTGAATCTCATGTTTTAGTTTCAAATGTTGGAGAGATGGTTAATGATTAAAGTAGTTTCACAAAGGCTATCCAAAGAATCTCTGCACCATTTTATAAAAGTTTATCATGGCTTATAGGGACATCTATCTTAAGAAGCATTCATGGTATATTTCACACTTAGTTTCACATAAAACATAACTAGTTCTAATGCCTCGACATGTGTTCCAATGACTCTTGAACTTATTTCTTTTCTTCTCTCTCTAAAGTTTTATAAGTAGCTACCATTTTGGCCTTTGTAGATTAATAACACACCATGTATGACAAAGCCTTATTGGATTGATGTCATACTTTGCCTTTTAAGATTAATGCAAGTATGTTTCTGAGTTTTCAAATAATTTTCTAAGTGTGTAATTGATTTATAGTGATAATCCTCTTTCCTTATTTCCTTTATCCTTCCATATCTGAGTAAGAGTTCTCAGTCTAATAGGTCATATAGAGTTTAGTTAAGTGTGCCAAACTCTTTCATGTGTATAATTATCTTTGGAATGTGTAATTTGCCTTCTAGTTCATTTGCCTTGTGTTGTTTCACACATTCACCTCTATATTAAAATGCTCATGTTAGAACATTTTAAATTTTTGAGACTGATTTGTATGCTTTACTTTATTGTGCTTAGAATATGATGGTCACATGGAGATAATCTTGGTAAATCACCTCCTAGGATAGATTTAATTTATGCAATTTCTAACTCTTTCCTCCACAAGTAAACACTGTTTAGATAATAAAGGAATATTTTGGATAATTTGGACTTATACCTACTAAAGTGGAGTGGAGAAAATTTTATCCAAAAATAATTTTCTTATATTTTAAATAAATTAGACTATATCAAACCATTTGGGCATATATAATTTTGAATGAATTGGACTATTTTAAATAATTTGGACTTAAACCCTCTAAAGTGGAGTGAATAATTTTTTCTCAAAAAAATAAATTTCCTATATCCCAAATAAATTGGAGTGTTTCAAACCATTTGGGAAAAGATCATTTTCAATAAATTGGGATATTTTAAATAATATGGACTTATACCCACTAAAATGCAGTGAAGAGATTTTTATCCAAAAATAAATTTGTTATATTCAAAATAAATTGGATTGTTTCAAAGAATTTGGTCATAGATCATTTTGAATAAATAGGGATATTTTGAATAATTTAGACTTATACCTATAAAATGGAGTGAAGAAGACTTATTCCAAAAATAAATTTTGTTTATTCTAAATAAATTAGACTATTTAAAACCATTTTAGCATAGATCATTTTGATTAAATTTGGATATTTTAAATAATTTGAAATTATACCCACAAAAGTGGAGTGGAGAATATTTTTTTCATAAATATGTTTTCTATATTCCAAATAAATTGAATTATTTCAAATTATTTGGGAGCAGATCATTTTAAATGGATTAGACTGTTTCAAACTCATGACACCCTTTTGGGCCATCATATCGATCATTGATCCTTTGAGTTACCTTTTGTTATTGGGACACGCGGCACTACTTGACTAGCTAAATTATGGATGAAAACATATTAAACAATCTAGTTCATCTACATAATAAAATATCTTGACAATTGTGTGTTGTTCATTGGGAAGATCTTAATGATAAATTTCCAATATATTAATGGATCAAGTTGGGAAATTTCAAGATAAATTAATGGTGTATCCACTTGCACTTAACTAGATCAAAGTAATTCTAAATTAGAATTGATTAATTTCAAATTAATGGAATTATATTTGAGATAATGTAGAATTAATTTGAATGAAATTGATGATAATGTTTATTACTAGAATTATAGCTTATAATCAATAAATACACTTGAAAGAATTAAAATGGTAAAGTTACAACTTTCTAAACATTGGTTCATAGTTGTTGGCATGGCATTTTTGATTTCTCCCAAGAATGTGATGATAGAAGTCATTTTGATTCTCCAATAGTTTTCATCTTTCTGACTTTCATTTCCAATATATCTACTTGATGTAACATAACTCATTTTCAAGTTTTGATTTGTAAGATAATTATGAGAATTACAATCAATAAACATGTTGGCAATTGAAAAATAATCTCCAAAGGTCCCTTTAAAAATAAATTCATCCTATTTATTTATGTTTATATTGAATGAATTAAAATATATTTTCCCCAAACAAACATGAAATTTGAATTTGTGTAACCCATGGCTTGAATGAGTATCCTCAAATGATTGTCCTCTATCATTGACCAAATGCCAATGTGAGAAAAATACTATACTATAATACCACCTTCAAAACTTATTTATAATGATCTTAACTATAGTATGACATATTTTCTATTTTATAAACTTTTTTTTCTAGTATCATCCATTTGCATTCCTTTTGTTTTGTGCACAACAAACAATAAGTCATCCAATCCCAAAATCAATAGTTTTTAGAAGTAAATTTTAGATCCTCCTTTGAAATGTCTATAATTTGTTAAAAAAGAAGTGAATCATTTATTAATAATATTATATTATAAGAAATATAATATGGTAATTTTCTAAGAAAATGTTTTACATGTTACTAGATTGGTTGTTGATGCACTTTTGATTTGAATTTCTTATTGTAACATACAAACATAATTCATTTCATTTGATTTATTTTTTTGCATTTACTTACCTATTATAAACATTCATATAAACAGATATAAAAATAAATACATGATTAGGCACATTGTAACTATACTCATTATACATAGATGTACCATTTGTACTTCCAATTTTGTAACATACATATGTATATAATGTAGGAACCGACAAACCACTCAAAGTTGCAACCACTTACAATTCCAAATGATAGAACCACTTACAGTATTGAAATAGTTGGGGAAATAACCAGTGATAACAAAATTCAAACATACCAATAGAACTATCAAACCATTTAGTATGAAACACAAAGGGATCCATTCAATAATTTATTAAAGAATGAAGACAAGAAATAGAAGATTATTTTATAATTTGTATTAACTCATTCAATAATTATAGTCAACATTCATCAAACACATTTTAGTGAAAAATGATGAGTTATCATGCTCAATCAGAGAACATAACTTCCATGGCCATTCTGAGGCCCATGTAAAATACATATACTTCTTAAATACTCACTCATTCATTTCTGCTAGAGCTTCATTAGTAATGGTTGCTATTGATGGCATACTTTTCTCACAGTATATCATCTGTTGGAAGATTCTAGATGCAAATAGAAGTTAGTGGATGATACGGGAAGAGCTCTTAAGAGATATTAATGCATTAAATTATAGTAGTATAAAGACATATCTTTCACAAATAGTAGGATATTAAAAATTAAAAGAAAATAAAGTCAAGTAAATGATGATAGATAGCTAAGACACAACTTGCATACATAGGTAGTTTAGATTACATCACCAACATATAAATATTCATATTGAATCCTTATAACTTGACCATGACTTTATCAAATTATGAAACCGTCTTATTTTTCCATAACTCATTTCTCATAGATTTTGATACGAATTTAACAATTATCAACCAATTTCTATATTATTATAGTAATGAAATTATCAATTGTTCTTACACATACCAATACATATTTATATGTTTATATATCCCATCACAAAAAAAAAATGATTTACTCTTCAAATCCATAGTTCACTATCACTAAATTCAAATGAATATACACCTTAATAGTTGAACCCCATTCATATACTTACAATATGACACATCAAATTAAAAAATATTTAAATCAATAGCAATATAAGTATTTCTAGCACAATACACTTTATTATTTTTTTATTGATAAAAAACACATGGATACTCTACATCAAAATTTATTGTATTGAAGACATAGTAGAACACATATTGTGTTATTTTAAACTGGGTAAATTAAACATGTGAATAAAATTGTAATGGGTAAATAAAACATTTAAACAACATTTTAATAGGTAAATACAACCACATTCAAGTCTACTTAACAATAAAATGAATATATACTTCTAAATCCCAAGCTGATGTAAGTCTATATTTTGTTGTCTTCTACAATCCCCTATCCGTGAAGAAAAATTCAATTGTATTAGTGTAAGTTTTTATTTTTCCCTATTCATTAATTAAGGAAATTGTATTTCTTGTGTTTAAATGGAGTTTTCCTACATTTGTGGGATAGGCTAGCTTATGTGGAGATGTGTTACATAGATGTGTCAGAGGTGTCATAAGAATGTCATAAGTAACTCCCTTGATGGGAGTTACTTCTCTATTCTTAGCATCTTGTCACCACCTTTCATGGAAGAATTATAGTCTATTCTTGAGGTGCCTAGGCCAACTTTTGTGGAGGAATTACTTATGTGCTCTCCTATATGTATTCTTCACTTTGGCCATTTCATGTTAATTAGATTTTGGTTTTCTCCATTTTGTCTTGTGAAATTTAGATTCTTGTATAATTTCAAATTGCTTTAGCATCTATGTGGTGTGCACTTGCTTCATCTCGTGTGATCACATCTCCATTGCATTCACATTATTTGGATTCTAGCAATAACTCTGATATGGTATTAGAGTAAACATGGTAATTGTGTGTTTGGTTATGCTTTTAGTTTATTTTGAAATCAAGAGGAGTGGAGTTCTCTTTATTTTTTATTTCTAGATCTGATCTAAAATTTTTTAAAAAAAACTTTCAATATCCTTTCTTGCATCTTTTCCTTGGGATCCTTGGCCTTTGGGTGTCTTGGCTATCTTCTCTTCAATATTTATAGGGCAAAAACAACTTCAAGTGCTGGCTTTGCAATGGTGGTGTTGTTTTAGGCCTTCCAAAAACCTTCTTTGTAACGGCTAGTTCAGCAGTTGGCTTGGCAGCAACGGCCTACTTGACTGTACTTTTCTGTGCCTTATTCTACTTCATCTTGGGTGCCATTATTGAGTATAGGGAGCAGAGGGAGGAGAAGCATTAGTAGCAATGCTTTCATCAACTCCATGCAACAGTCCTTCCAATAATGCCTTCAGTAACAGCCACGCCATCAGGCATACGATGTCTAGCGTCCAACAAAGTTAGGTCTATCTTTTTCTAAAAAATGGCACATTTTTTTGGTCTTTTTTTTCCCAAACCTGTTGTGTGTTGAAGTCTGTAGACTCTATAACCTTTTCTTGCCCAAAAAATCAGAATTGCACCCTTTTTCTTGGTAAGAGAATTTTGCCAGCATTTTTTTTTTAAAATGGCGCCCCTTCCTTGCTTGGCGTCCCATGTGGCAACTTGAACTGGGCATTGGTAATTGATTTTTTAAATGTTTTCTACCTTTATTCACTTCACAATGTCATTTATTATGCTGGAAAACAATTAAGTTGAAAACATTTTAAAAAAAGAGTAATTTAGAGGTTTTTAAAAAACTTATATCTTCAACCTACGAAAACAAAGGGTGAGGCCCAGGTTGGCAGGAGGTCAATTCCCCCTCACACAAACCTCCTTTGGATTACTCATTCTGTGTCAAATACAATGAGTGGTTGGAAGGCCACTTTCTCTCTCAAAATAGGCATTTTTAAAATGTTTTCGTGTTTTTTTTACAAAAACACTAGTTTACGGGAAAATTGAACCTTTAATATCTTTCAAACGGTAGCTCATATTTGGGTGCCATTTTTTGCAAAAGTGTTTGTAATTCAATTATCCATAGTGTAGGATTTTTATTTGTCAAAAATTTACTAGTTTATAAAATGCCTAAAATTTGGGTCTCCCGAGACACATTTTTGGCTGAGTCCGACATTCTGTTTGCTTAAGTTTTGCACTGATTGCTTTAAGACACATTCTTGGTTGAGCCCAACATCTTTTGAGCATGCACTTGAATATCTAGGGGGGCTCAATATTTTGGGGGGGGGGTGTGATTTCTTTTCACAACTTGCAAATCTTTGCTTTCATTCTCCTTTCTGCATAATTTCACAACTTGCAATCAACACAACTTCACCTAAATTCAGCTTAAAATGGATTCTTTTCAACTTAAACCCCTAACACCCTTCAACTATCATGAATATAAGGTTAAAATGTCAATCATTCTTAGAATCAAAGGGTTATATAGGATCACCATGGGTACTGAAGTAGAACCCAACACTGATGTTGAAAAGGTCAAGTGGTATAACTGTGGTGATGAAGCCTATGGATTACTAAGCTTGTCTGTGTCTCTAGAACTTCTCTTCCATTTAGAAACCTCCAAGACTCCCAAAGACATATAGGACACCTTTGAACTCTTATTTGGGAAGCTTGATGAGATGAGATGACATGAGCTTGAAAATGAACTCATAAGTCTAAGTCCTAGCAACATTGACACCCTACAGGACTTCTTCACTAAGTTTAAGGCCCTTAGATTGTAATTGAAAGAAAGTGGGATAGAGAAGAAAGATGATCAACTCATCCTTTCTATTCTCACAAAGTTAGGTCTAACTTATTCAGTCTTTGTCTCCACTTTCCATGCCACAAAAAGTGCCCTCAACACTAAATGGAAAATGACTTCTTTAGATTCATTCATTGCTGACTTGACTAGGGATCAAGATAATCTAATTAAAATGGGCACAATGAAGTCTACTCAACCCCAAGCTTTGATAGCTGGAAATGGTAAGGATAAGACTTCAACAAAGGAGAAGAAGAAAGAAAACAATAATCCTGCCAAAAATAACACTGAGTCTTCCTCCTCCAATGCTAAACCTAAGAAGGAGAAGGTTAAGTGTCCCTATTGTAAAAGGATAGGGCATGATGAACACAAATTCATGAATAAACAAATAGATCACCTAACTCATCTTCTAGTAGAGCACAACATAGGTGTTCTTGAGTCCATCAAGCATAATTCATCTACCCAAGATTCTACTAAGGCAAAAGGCAAGGGTAAGGAGAAAGAAAAGGGCAAGGCCCTTGTAGCTACTACAGCTTCTACATCATCATGGGTCATCGACTCGGGTGCTTCTCACCATATGGGCTCCTCACTAGTTGAGTTTTCATCTTTAGAGCCTTGTAGCATGACTTCAATTAGTTTGGGTGATGACACATCAGTTTTGATTGTAGGGAGAGGGTCAGTTGAAATGGAAGGAGGAACATTCAATAATGTTCTAAGTGTTCCTTCTCTTTCAACCAATCTCCTATCAGTGTACCAAATCACTCACTTTGGTCAGGGCATGAGAGTTGAGTTTTCACCAAATTCAGTGGATATCAGGGAGTTGCATAGTGATACTATAGTGGTAGTGGGTAGGGCATATCACCAAGCAAGGTTATACACCTTATCACACTTTGCATCAGATTCTTCTCCAATAGCAATGCTGACTCATTCAGATGGAGTTAACAAATTGTGGCATGAGCAGTTTGGCCACCTTAACTACCGTTACCTTAAGAAACTTTGCAAACATGACATGGTCATTAGCTTGCCTCGTGTCTAATTCTCAAAAGGACTTTGTGAGGGGTGCTCCCTTGGGAAGCATCCCAAAGCAAAATTTGACAAAGGCAAAGCTTGGAGGGCTTCACAGCCTTTGGAGTTAGTCCACAGTGATGTATTAGGACCCTTTCCCAAACCATCTTTCACAAGGGCCAAGTACATCCTCACTTTCATTGATGATTTCTCTAGGTACACTTGGATATATTTTCTCAAACAAAAGTCTAAAGTGTTTGAAATTTTTTTAGACTTCAAGGCTCTTGTTGAGAAATAGAGTGAGAAATTCATCAAGGTTCTTTGAACTAATAATGGAGGGGAGTATGTCAACATCAGGTTTGAGCAATTTTGCACCATAGAGGGGATGGATTTGTAGTGCATAGTCATTTACAGTCCTTCACAAAATGGGGTTGCTGAACACAAAAATAGGTTCTTGAAAGAGATGGGTAGCTGTATGATTCACTCCAAATCCTTAGAACCACAATACTAGGTCGAAGCCATCAATTGTGCTTGTTACATTCAAAATAGGGTTCCTCATAAAGATTTGAAAGGGATAACACCATTTAAAGCTTGGCATAAAAGGAAACCTGATGTTGAGTACCGTAGGGTTTTTAGATCCCCAGCCATGGCCTGCATTTTAAAGAAGAAATGTAAAGCTATGGGACGTCAGTCCAAGCCTTGCATCTGTGTAGGATATCCAGATGGTATTAAGGGGTATCACCTTCTAGATCTAGTCACTCATGAGTTGTTCATCAAGAGAAGTGTCCATTTTTAGGAGAGTTCTATAGACTCAACACTTGACACTTCTTATCCCTCATCGAATCTACGTCTTCATGATGATTCCTCATTAGATTCAAATCAGCCACAACAGGTTCTTGAGCCAGAGACATCTTCTTCTTCAAGTTTAGATAGTGAGGATAGTGATGTAGAGTCATCCACCTCTATTCAGTCAGAGGATGAGGAGTTAGCACCTGACTCACCCACTTCTAGGCCACTTTGGGCCAGATAGAGACTTGAGAGTGTTGGCACTTGGGTAGGAGATCCCGTAGATGACAAACGTATTAGTGGGTATTTTTAGAGAGATCCACATGCCTTCTTTGCTTTAGTTTCAGATCCATAGACTTTTTGAGAAGAATTTGGGGTACTTAAGTGGGATAGTGCTATGGAGGAAGAATATTCTTCCTTAATCAAAAATCACACTTGGGATTTGACTTCACTTCCTAAGGGAAGAAAGATGGTTCGATGTAGGTGGATATATCAAACCAAGTTTGCAGCAGATGGGTTGGTTGATAAGTATAAGGTGCGATTGGTCACCAAGGGATTCTCATAGGTGGTAGGCATTGACTACTTAGAGATCTTTTCACCCATTGCAAACATGACTTCTATCTAACTCACCTTGGTTATTGCCACAACACATGGTTGGGATGTGCATTAGATGGATGTGAAGAGTGCCTTTCTTCACAGAGACCTAGAGGAGGAGATCTACATGGAGCAGCTGCCAGGGTTTGTTCAAGATTCTTCCTTAGTATGCAAACTTAGGAAATCTATCTATGGCCTCAAATAGGCCCCTCAGGCTTGGCATGCCAAGATGGATTCCTTCCTTCTCATAATAGGTTTCACTAGGTGCCATTTTGACCCCAATGTCTACTTCTTATGGCAAGATGATTCGCTCTTGATTTTGGTTCTATATGTTGATGACCTATTGATCACTGGGAGTTCATCAGCTATTGCAGTGGTGTAGGCATCTCTCTAGGATATATTTGACATGATAGACTTGGGTTTGTTGCACTACTTCCTTAGCATTGAGATCTCATAGTAAGATTCAAGGATTTCTCTTGCACATCCTAAGTATGCTCTTGACTTATTGGCTCAGTTTCACATGGCTGATAGTAAGCCATCTCTGACTCCCTTTCTATTAGGATTCAAGCCTGAGGCTAATTATTCTTCACCATTGGTTGATGCCACTTGATATCGACAACTTGTTGGTAGTCTCATCTACTTGACTCACACCAGGCCTAACATATCATATATTGTGGGACTTGTCTCTAGATTTATGCAAGAACCTCATGAGCTGCATTAGAAAGAAGCTAAGAGGATCTTGCATTACATATAGGGTTCACATAGATATAGGATTCATTATAGATTTGGCATAGAGGTTGACTTGGTTGGATATACAGATTCAGACTGGGCTAGTGATTCACAGACTCACAAGTCCACTTCTAGTTACAGTTTCTCTCTAGGTTCTGGTCTTATCAGTTGGTCTAGAAAGAAGTAGAATGCTATTGCTATATCATCCATAGAGGTAGAGTATATGGGAGCTATTAATGTAGCTACTGAGGCTATTTGGCTTCAAGGGATTCTTTTTGAGTTTGGCATTCTTATTAGGCAGCCCACCATCATTTATTATGATAACTAGAGTACCATTCAGATTTGTAGGAATCCAGTTCAGCACAAGTGGACTAAGCACATAGAGATTCACATGCATTTCATTCAGGAGCTTATTCATAGTCAGGTCATTGACTTGATATTTTGCTAGTATTTAGAGTAAATTGTTGACATCTCCACCAAACCTTTCATCGAGAGCAAGATCATTCATCTACGAGATCTTCTTGGAGCACATTCCACATTTGCAACAACATCATCTTCGCGGGGGCCCACTAGCCTCTTCATTTTTTTTATGTCTCTCTTTTGGGGGGGGAGTTTTTTCCTATAGGTTTTCTCCTTTTCTCTATCTTATGGGAGATGAAATTTGTACATGGGTACCTCATTAGGCCTAGTTTCTGGGACCCATTTTATATTTCCACACTGCCCACCTAGGATACACTTATGGGGGGGTATTAGTGTAGGTTTCTATTTTTCCCTATTTTTTAATTAGGGAAATTATATTTCTTGTGCTTACATGGAGTTTTCCTAAATTTGTGGGATAGGCTGGCTTATGTGGAGATGTGTGTCATAAATGTGTCATAGGTGTCATAAGAATATCATAAACAACTCCCTTGATGGGAGTTACTTCTCTATTCTTAGCACCTTGTCACCACCTTTTATGGAGGAGTTATAGTCTATTCTTGGGGTACGTTGGCCACCTTTTGTGGAGGAGTTACTTACATGCTCTCCTATATGTATTCTTCACTTTGGCCATCTCATGTTAATCAGATTTTGGTTTTCTCCATTTTGTCTTGTGCAATTTAGCTTCTTGTATAATTTCAAATTGATTTAGCATCTATGTGGTGTGCACTTGCTTCATCTCGTGTGATCACGTCTCCATTGAATTTGCATTATCTAGATTTTGGCAACAACTCTAGTAAATTATAATATGTTTAACTAAGTAAAGATAATTAATATATTCTATACTTGTTGAATTTGTATAATTACACATTTATTGAAAGGGGTTTTCACCTTTTTTTGCCTTTTTGTAGTTTGTATGGGTGCACTCTTTCATTGAAACTTTGGTTCTTTATTCCTTGTAAGGTATTATATAATGAAGTAACTAAAAATTATTGTCATCAATTGATATGCTATTTTTATTTTAAAAATGTGTCTTTTTTTAGAGTTTTACCTTGTGTTATTTTCATGGAGGCATCAACCTATAGAGCTGTGTCATGGGTTTTTGTGTTGGAGACACAAAGTTCTAGAGCTACATTATGAATTTTTTTAATTGTAACTTAAATAGATGAAGAAATATTCTATCAGTATTATGAATCATTGATAAATAAAAATTTATATAATTGAAAAAGTATCCATGATATTATCTTACCTTCTTCAACTTACAATGTGTCATGTTCATTGATATGATCTTCTACTATTATCATTTCTTCACTTGTATGGAATGCCATTAGTGATATACACCGAAATATTTCTAAGTTGTTAGGTTTGAAAAATAAAGCATAGACACCAAAATACTGTTAAGATTTTATATTTGGAAAATGAAGCATGATTATAATATAAATTAAAAATATTATGGACTTGGTACAAATCAAATTGGCTGTTCTTGTATTGGTTTCTCTAATTTTTTTAAAATATTTTGAAATTAAACATTAAAAATGATTTGTTTTTTAGTTTCCATAATTCAAGATAATTTTTTTTGCAATTTTGTACAAGCACACACCAATCCAACTCTTGTATATACCCTTGACATGTCACATGCATGTGAATAACTCAATGTAGAGATAAGTCTCTCCCAAATTATGTTATCTAGTTAATTTTTTAATGGACTTCATGTTCTATGTGAACCAATCATTTAAAATGTTGGTACATTTTCATAGATGTCAAAACCTTCCTCTAGTCTAATTTTTTGTGAATGGATGCTGAAACTTTGCAGCTAAAAATGAGCATGATCCTAACAAAAATTAATACCTATAATATGTATCCAATCCAATCCATTACTATCTATACCCCATAGTATGACACCCGTATCTTTCATGGAATGGAAATCACCAACAGGTAGATTCTTGAGAGAGGTCTGAATGCCAAATCAATGTTCTAGTTGTGTATAATGAATACATTGAAGGCCCCAATAATAATTTTATCAATCAATGCCTAAAAAAATAGGTGAAGAGTTTATTCCTTAAAAACTTTAGTGAGATTCAAAAGATCAATAATTATCAAATCATCTTTCACACCAAGAATTAATATTTCACTAAAAGTTTATAAAATGGATGGCCAAAGACATGGGGGCCATAATGGCATCTAAATATTTTTGTATATATCTTAGGAAGTTGACCACCATCATTATGTAGATAATTTTTGAATATGCTTAATGAATCTTGAGATAGTGCTTCCCAGCATTTTATATTCTTTGAAATACTTTCATTCAAGACACACAAATTGTCAAACCTTTTCCCAAAAATTGTTTAATACTCCATTACCTCTTCAGGTGTGATTGTTTTGACTGGGGGTAGTGTTGTATCATGGTTGTTGAAATAATTTGAAAATTTTAAAATATGTTACTTTCAAGCTCCACCTTTTTGCACCAAGTATCCATGTTGTTGTACCTAAGGGTTTTTAAGAAGAAAATAGATCCCTTTTCCAATAAATCTACAAATTTTATTTTTTGTTTGTCTAAAATCCCTTGAATATTATTAAGTAATATTGTACAAATCAGATTTAAATCTTGTTTATCTAAACCAATTAAATTACCACTTTCAAAAAAAATCAAATGGCTTATCAAAACAATCCCAAATAAGTTTTTCCATGAAAAGACGGCATTTTCTCTCCTATAATTGTTGTGCTAAATAATTTATTTATGTGGATAATTGTCTATTTTTTCATGTATTTATTCTATCTTTTTTTCCCTATTTCAATATTATTATAACCTCTTAGTTTGATAAGGTCATGTGTAGATCAAACTCTTTCTACAAATGAAGCCTTATAAATTGTTTTGTTGGCTTCATTATATTGGTTACATATTTTGTGCACAACATGGAATGGAGTACAAGTTTTCAAAATTCTTTCCTTTCTACTAAGTTAATTATATTCCTCTTTTAAAATAATTCTCTGTTGTGATGTAATTATGTGTTGACCATCTATAATTTTGAATCTTATGTTTTTTATCTCCATCATATCTTCTAAGACTTTATTTGATTCAATAATACATAAAATGAATTCACAAAGCATCCTTCACTGGAACCTCATTATGTTTTACAAATGAATGAATTATATCATTCACCCCTCTTTCATTCAGATTTCTTATTTTGATATTAGCATCCCCAAATTCATATATCTCTACAAAAATGTTCCAGGCATAATTGATAGAGGAAATATACCATGTAAAGAACTCACTATCTTTGATCATAATTTTGCATCAACAAAAAAATTTGAACATTTTATTCAATCTTATTTTTCCTCCATTGGTGTGAGTACTTGTATGGCCTCTTTCAAATTTTCATACAAATATGTCTCCCTTTCTTGTCTTATTTTACTTAAAGTTTTTTTCTATCATGACTGTAGGGATCTTAAATACATGATTGCATGTTCATGTTTTTATTTAAATATATTTTTTCTTCTAATGACCAAATTATATCTATATATCAACCTAGACATTTCAAAGTTGTCAAAGCTATTCAAATGAAACCCAAATGTTTCACATGAAGGAGAAATTTTATTTTTTGTCAATTACATTTTACTAGGTGTAAATTTATTGAAATTAGCTATATCTCGATGGATAATTCCCTCTTCTATATTCCATATTTATAGTTATAATTAAAAGGCATATTAAAGTTCATCCTTATAATAGGCAAGGATTATTCCAATTGGACAAGATTCTTTTCTTGATGTAGTGCTAAACAAGTATATATTTGCATGCATGTTTGGCTGACTAAACAATTCAAAATTACCAATTAGCAAGAGGAATTTTGTTTTCAACATAAAATTAAAGATTTTTATGTGGATTTAATTTTAATTTTGGTAGTTTAAATGGTATTCTATCTAAATTCTCTTGGAGTTAGGCCTTCTTCTACATTTTATCCAAATTCTCTTCGACTGAGGTCTTCTTTTGCCTTTTAAGTGTGGGAATTCATTTTTCACCCAAGGGCATTCTAAAAAATAATTAAAATGATTCAAATATTTATCTTATATAAAATTCATGTTGCATATTACATTGGTTCATGAATTTTTTTTGTGATTAAGTAGTGATTAAATGTATATCAACAAATATTAATTATAAACTATAGTACAAAATACATATTAAATCTTTGTAATAAATACATTAACTTGCACTTCAACTAATAAGGTATGACCAAACAAAAAATAAATTATGTGCACCAGCTAATAAAATTTGATGGGCAAAGGAATCCACAAATATTTGTTTCAGAGGAGACAGATGAAGGGAAGTATGTTTCTAATATGTGTCAAATGCCCATCAACAGGTACCTTCAAGATATCTCTTAAGAGATTCCTTTCAATCATGCACAAGAGTGAATTTTTATTATAAGACATCTCGTAGGGTAAATCTTCAATTTAACCATGATGGTATTACAAGTGTACTTCAAGGCCCTTGAAATAATCTCCTAGTGGACACACCGAAGGGTGCTTTCATACATTCAAAGGGATGTTGAATGCATCTCGTAGTATTACTTTCCTTCACCTTGAAAGCACTACCGATTGATAAATTGATAATTTGAACTGCCTTCTAATAATTTTGAGAGCATGGATTTTAGGTCCTCCTATGCACATGCTCTTTCCACCTCAATTCAATTTAAAAAATTTCTTGTTACATTAATAGTTTTAGATCTAAATAATTACCTTGATGTACCTTTGAAAGTTTCATTTACCTTGTTGGTGCTTTTAAGATATTCAATGTATCTCTTAGGAGATAATTTCAAACTACCCATGAAGATAGTACAAGGACATCAAAGGAATATTCTATTGCATACTTGAAATTGAACTTGCCCAGTGATATTAAGGTTTGTAATATATTCAAGGTATCTCCTAGGAGATACCTTCAAGTTACCCATGAAGGAATCTCCTAGTGGATACTATTGATGCTTGAAACTCTCACTCTAGGTGAATAGATTTTTATGGAAATATTTACAAATGTGGGATGGAATTTTGATTTGTGAAGCAACTTCCAAGATACCCATGATGCTTAGAAAAAAATATGTGGTGATGTGTTTATCCTTCTGAACTGCCTCTAGAATTCTTGTTAAAAATGGGCCCCACTTTTCTCAGCCAATGATGCACCTTTACTTTTAAGAACTCCATTCCTTATTGAGGAGCACCATGACAACACATGTCATCAGTGGAAGAAATTGAGGCTTAGCCAAAAAATGAAGAAAGGGAACCTAAGAAAGTAGAAGTCGATACACAACCCACCTAACTTCATTGAGCATGTCCATGATGAAAATTCTAACTACCCCAAAACTTAAAAATGTGGATTATGATCCACAAATACCTTGAGTTTGAACTTTCCCAATGTTATTAAGGTGTATAAGTGATTCAATGAGATACCTTTCAAATAGGCACAAGAGTGGATTTATCCTTCAAGGTATCTTCTAGGAGTAACCTTTGGCCTAAATCTCTATGTTTTCCTATATAAAACTTTCCTAGACTACTTGTCTATGTTTGTATGTGTGTTTGCAACATCTAATAACAATAAAAAATGGTTCTAAAAGCACTTTTCCACAAATAATCCATCTTCGAAGGTAAATCTTGAGACCATAAGGACCTTCTTTTTTACTCTACCTTTCCCCCTATTTTGGAAGTTTCCTAGAGTGAAACTTTTTGAAGGAGATAATTTTAAGTCACCCATTAAGATAACTTCATGTTACCCTCAAGGAGATAATTTTAAGTAACCCCTTAAGGTATTACAAGGAACTTGAAGGAGTCTCATAGTAAATACCCTGATGTGTAACATACCCATCATTATTGTGGTGTAGAAAGGATTCAATGAGTAAAAAGGTGTTTAAATTAAAGAAGGTAGTTAATAATACATTGATTATTGTGTATAAGGTCTTCTCTAGATCTTATGAAGGGGTAAAGGTGTCTACATTCAAAGATTCAATATGAAACCCATGAAAATTGCAGACCTCATAAGATCATCAAGAGAGAGTTGAACAAGGAAAATCCATCATTACATCATTTTATATTGTATAAGAATTACACTCAAGAGATTTTACATACCTTCAAGGAAATACAAGGCCCTTGAAATGAATCTCATAAGAGATAATTCAAAGGGAATTTTCATACACTAAAGGTAAAATTGAAAGTATCTCCTATGAGACACCTTTAACATGCACACGAGTGGAATTTTCCTTGACCCCAAAGGCACTACTAGGTGGTAACTTAAAGGACCTTAATTTTCTTTAGAGAAAATGTATTTGGGATTTGGTTTTCAGATATTTTGATTGGGACCTATTATTATATTTTGGTATTCAATTTTTTTTTTCAAACATTTTTTCTAACAAATATTGGTCTTCATAATTTTTATTCAAGACTTTTAGTCTTTCAAATTTTTTGTTTAGAGTTTTTGCATTGGACATTTTATGCGAATAAATGTTTTGAATGACTTATCTTTTATCGATGGTTTTTCTCTTCAATTTTTTTACATTAGCATTTGATTTTGAATGTTTTGTTTGGATATTTTTTAGGCTTAGTCACAACATAAAACTTGACTCTTGATTCTTGACTACCAAAATCCCAATATACTTGGCTAATAATGTAAAATACTTCCTGATACTTGTTAAGGATACCCGCTAACTAAACTAACTAGATATGAACAAACATGTGAATGTTGAGAATTTATAATGAACTATAATTGAATGTGAAAGGCTAGATACATGACATATATTCATTTTTGTCTTCATTTCTCTCAAATAAATTTGAACTCAACTGCTATCCTATGTAAGAAAAACCATAGCTACCTGTGATACTATTGAAAGTAAACAAGTGAATAGGAAAAAGGATATGTTTTTACATAGCACATAAACAAATTAAAATCAATACAAATAATTCCAATGGAATCTTCATCTAAGGAATTTAGGGGAGCACTTACACCATTACCATTTTCTATCAAGGGCTTGACCAAATTCAAGGACATAGTTTACTATGTCACAATTTTTAACAATAGGTATGAGAACTACTCTAAATTATGGGATTTTTTTTTATATTTACATGGTTTCACTATATGGAAGTATATCTCCCTCATAGTGATTATTAATCATAGACATGCTAACACTTAAGAGATAGGGATTATATTTGACTGTGGCCAAGCCCGAGGTGATGCCATGCATTGACCTCTTATGAGACTTATTATTTTTAGGAAAGGTTATGCATGATGTTTTTATACAAAACATTCATAACCAAATATTTGTGACATGCATATCTAGAGTTGATTTTCAAAGGTATTTGTCACTACCAACACCAGATGCTTATTTTGACAAACATAGGCTAGTTTTATAAAATCAAGATAATACTATGGAAAAGGTGTTTAATATATAGCTTATCCCCAAGGAAACCATGAAATAAAAAGTAAATAATCCCACTGTATCAATAATTTTAGGATGAGAGTGAATATTTTCATAAATTATGTGTACCAACTAATATAATCTGATGGGTAAAAGAATCCACAAAAAATTGTTTCAAAGGAGAAAGATGAGGGGAAGTATGTTTCTAATATGTTTCAAAATGACCATCAATAGGTAACTTCAAGGTATCTCATAGGATATACATTTTAATCATGCATAAGAGTGAATTTATTTATAATACATCTCTTTGGAGATACCTTTAAGTTAACCATGATGGTATTGAAAGTGTACTACAAGGCCCTTGAAGGAATCTCCTAGTAGATACCTCAAAGGGTGGTGTCAGACATTCAAAGGGATGTTGAATGTATCTCTCAGTAGAACTTGTCTTCACCTTGAAATCACTATTAGTTGATAACTTGATAACTTGAAGGGCCTCCTAATCTGGTTTTTGCTTAGTCTTTGCCTAGATTTTTTTTGGTCTTTTTATATGGACATAATGTTCAATGAAAATAGGTCTTCAATATTTTTGACTCAGTCAAAAATATTTAAGTATTATTTTTTTGGACATTTGTCTACTATAAAATGTCTAAATAAATTAAATGTATTGGCCAAATCCTACTTACATTGGGCTAATTATTTCACAAAAAATCCAAGGGGTCATTTCTTTAAGACATTTTGTCCACTTCAAAAAGTCTGAAGGGCACTTTCCCTTCGAACATTTTTCTATGATAAAAATTTCCAAAATAATTTCATATTGTTAGGAAGATGTAAAGTCCTTATTTGTCTCAGACTTTTTGTCCACCATAAAAGGTTCAAAGGGCACTTATCCTTTGGCAAAAGTGTAAAGATCCAAATTCTTCAACAAAAGAGCTAAGTCCAATTAATTTGAAAAAAGTGTAAGGTCCATTTGTTTTGTACTTTTTTTCTATGGTAAAAATTCTTAAGGGCACTTTCCCTTTGATCATTTTTCCTATGGTAAAAAATCCTAAAAGAAAAGTCCAAATTCTCTTATAAAAAATACCTTAAATGTATCTTCAATACTTAAGGCACTACTGGGTGATATTTTGAAGGCCCCTATACTACCTTAAATGTATCTCCTAGGATATACCTTTAAAACATAGAAAATAGTGGATTTACCCTTTAAGGTTTCTCCTAGGAGATACATTTCAAATAGGGATAAGAGTGAATTTTTCCTTCAAGGAAAAAGTGCAATTTTATTTTACATGGAAGGCACTACTAGGTGATATTTTGAACACCCTTATAATACCTTCAAGGTATCTCCTAGGAAATGCCTTTCAAATAGGCACAAGAGTGGATTTCTCCTTTAAGGAACAAGTAGAATTTTACTTTACATGGAAGGCAATACTTGGTGATATTTTGAAGGCACCTATAGTACCTTAACTGTATCTACTAGGAGATACCTTTAACACATGCACAAGGGTGTATTTCCACTTTAAGGTATCTCTTAGGAGATACATTTCAAACAGGGATAAGAGTGGATTTTTCCTTCAAGGAACAAGTTTGATTCTCCTTTACATGGAAAGGACTACTGGTCAAGGTATCTCCTAGGAAATACCTTTCAAACATGCATAAGAGTGGATTTACCCTTCAAGGAATCTCCTAGGAGATATATTTTGAATAGGCATAAGAGTGGATTTCTCCTTTAAGGAACAAGTGAAATTTTCCTTTACATGGAAGGAAATACTAGGTGATACCCCCCATTTTCGATAATTGGGCACCCATGTGTCAAATTGTGTAAACTTGTACATTCAAATTAAATATTCAATTTATCAGAGTGTCATTTATATGTTTTCACATTATCTATATTTGAAAATAATCCACACCTTCACTTGTTTGGCTTATTTTTTCATGGCTCTAGTTTAACCTTATCTAAGTTTACTAACATTTATTCTTCATATTTTAAGTTTCAGGTTTGATGAAGCCTATTTTAAATGAAATATGTCTAAATTTTATGGTTTAATCCTAATTTGGACTCTTACTATCCCTTGGACTATAGAAAGTCAAGTTAAATCCATGTCTAAAACTTCTTGAAACCCTTGCTCAAGAAACCCTAATGCAGGGTATTTTAGACCAAATTCATAATTGGTAGGAGCAAATATCTCCTAACCAAACCTCATTATAAAATAATATGTTGGGTCTCCTTTATGTCCCAATCCCCCTTGTCCCATTTTATCATAATAATGGTCCAACTTTATTATATGCATGGTCCCTTTGTTACAAAATTTGGCTAAATTATTAATCCCAAAGTCTTATTCATATTTATTAATATAAATGAGACTATACTTTTTGTTTACTATCATGGTGGGCCCCTTCCTTTTTTGAATAGCCAATTATGTAGGTATAAGGTTTGATAAACCAAAACTACTCATGGATAAGCATGGAGATGACATGTGTTGAGATGGTGCTCCTAATAAAATGGGCACTTTTTTGACAAGTTTAAGCCTGGGGATACCACATGTAAAGAATATGTTTCTCCTAAGAGAAATAGAGTATTTATTTGAAAAATTTAGAATGAGGGTGATACATGTTGAAACCACATTCACCAAGTAAATGGCTTGGTGGGTCCCATTTATTTACTAACTAACTAATAGTGCTACTTGGAGATCTAACCTAGAAGGAAATGGATTTAAAGAGTGTGTAGCTACCACATATAAAGATGTTTCTACACCAAAGTCAAATGAGAGCCACTTTGATGTGTATTTTTGTTAGGATGCTACATGGAAGAAGTAGACAGAGGCTGATACTTAAGCAAAATTTTGAAAAGGGACCCTAAGAAAGGAAGAGGTCGAAAGGGGAACTACTAAAAGATGCCAAGGAACTTTTAGCTACACTAAATGAGTCTAAAGCCAAAAATGAACTTTTATAAAATAATAAAAAGTTGATTTCAATCCTCATTTCTTGGTGAATCACAAGGTCATCCACCTATGGATCAGAGAACCACAAACTCTGGTGTGTAGACGAATCGAGGCAAAATTTTAAAATAGGAGGAAGGCTCAATATCCTATAATTTTTAAAGATCAACCTCTAAAGGTACACACTCTTCCTCTTTGGGTTGATTATTTATATTCACTAATATATTTAAATAATTTATACTATAATTTCATAAAATAGATCAAACCCTTAAATACTACAAACCATAAAGGAGCATAAAGCTTGAATTAAGATCTTTAATGAAAACAAAGATTGATACTATAGTAGCAGAATAAAAGAGAGAATAGATAAAGTTTTACATACAAATTGACATATAATATCAAATACTCTTCATTTTTAGCTGGAGAAACTACTATATAAAGCCTCAAGGGTACATACAAAATGTCTAGTCACACATGTGAGGGGCACCTATTAAGGTTGAAGAATGAGAAAATACTAAGGGATAATACTTATATTCTATTATAAATAGAAGTATATAGGCTGATATTTTTAAGGCCCTTATAATACCTTCAATTTATCTCCTAGGATATTCCTTTCAAACATCCAAATGAGTGGATTTCCCCTTCAAGGTATCTCTTAGGAGATAACTTTCAAACAGGCACAAGAGTGGATTTCTCCTTCAATGAACAAGTAAAATTTTCCTTTACATGGAAGGCAATACTAAGTGATATTTTTAAGGCCCCTATAATTAATTTAATTTATATCCTAGGATATACATTTCAAAAATGGACAAGATTGGATTTCCTCTTTGAGGTACCTCCTAGGAGACACATTTCAAACAGGGACAAGAGTGGATTTCTCATTCAAAGAGCAAGTGAAATTTTCATTTTCATAGAAGGCACTACTAGATGATATTTTGAAGGCCATTTTAATACCTTCAAGGTATCTTCTAGGTTATACCTTTTAAACATGCTCAATATTTAATTTCTCCTTCAAAGTATCTTGTAGGAGGTACCTTTCAAATAGGGACAAGAGTGGATTTCTCGCATCAAGGAATAAGAGGAATTTTCCTTTACACAAAAGGTAGTATTATATGATATTTTTAAGGCAAATATAGTACCTTCAATTTAAATCTTATTATATACCTTTAAAACATGGATATGAGTGTATTTCCCCTTTAATGTATCTCTTAGGAGATATATTTCAAACAGGGACAAAAGTGGAGTTTTCCTTCAAGGAACAAGTATAATTTTATTTTACATGAAAGGCACTAATGGGTGATATTTTGAATGAAATTTTAATACCTTAAATTTATCTCCTATCATATATATTTAAAAAATGAACAATATTTTATTTCCTCTTCAAGATATCTCCTAGGAAATACCTTTCAAATATGTACAAGAGTGGATATCTCCTTCAAGGAACAAGTTAAATTTTACTTTACACAGAAGGCACTACTGGGTGATATTTTGTATTAATTTATAATGTGTTAAACTTATATCTTAGGGGATAAATTTCAAACATGCACAAGAGTGTATTTCCACTTAAAAGTATCTCCTAGGAGATAACTTTCAAATAGGCACAAGAGTGGATTTCTCCTTCACAGAACAAGTGGAATTTTCCTTTATATAGAAGGCACTATCAGGTGTTATTTTTATAGCCCCTATAATAATTTAAATGTATCTCCTATAATATACCCTTACAACATGGACAAGATTGGATTTCCACTTCAAGGTATCTCCTAAGAGATACATTTCAAATAGGGAAAAGAGCAGATTTCTCCTTTAAAGAACAAGTGTAATTTTCTTTTACATGGATGGCACTACGAGATGATATTTTGAAGGCCCTTGTAATACCTTGAAGGTATCTCTTAGGAGATAACTTTCAAACATGAACAAGATGGGATTTACCCTTTAGGGTATCTCCTAGAACATACCTTTAAAATAGGCATAAGAGTGGATTTCTCCTTCAAGGAACAAGTGGAATTTCCTTTACACAAAAGGCACTACTAAGTGATATTTTAAAGTCCCCCATAATACCTTCAATGTATCTCCTAGGAGATAAATTTCAAACATGCACATGATTATATTTCCCGTTCAAGGTATCTCTTAGGAGATACATTTCAAATAGGGACAAGAGTGAATTTTTCCTTCAAGGAACAAATATAATTTTTTGTTACATGGAATTCCTACTAGGTGATATTTTGAAGGCACTCATAATACCTTCAATTTATATCCTAGGAGATAAATTTAAAACATGCACAAGAGTGGATTTCTCCTTCAAGTTATCTCTTAGGAGATACCTTCTGAATAGGTACAAGAGTGGATTTTTCCTTCAAGGAAGAAATGGAATTTTCCTTTATATAAATGGCACTACTAGGTGATATTTTGAATCCCCCTACAATACCTTCGATGTGTCTCCTAAGATATACATTAAAAACATGGACAAGAGTGGATTTCCACTTCAAGGTATCTCCTATGAGATACATTTCAAATAGGGATAAGATTGAATTTTTCCTTCAAGGAACATGTACAATTTTCCTTTACATAGAAGGCACTACTGGGTGATATTTTGAAGGCCCTTGTAATACATTGAAAGTATATCCTAGGATATACCTTTTAAACATTCACAAGAGTGGATTTTGACTTTTAGGTATCTCCTAGGAGATACCTTTTAAACAAGGACAAGAGTGTATTTCTCACATCAAGGAACAAGGGGAATTTTCTTTTACATGAAAGGCACTACTAGGTGATATTTTAATAGACACTATAGTACCTTAAATCTACCTCCTAGTAGATAACTTTTAAACATGAACAAGATTGGATTTACCCTTTAAGGTATCTCCTAGGATATACATTTCAAATAGGGACAAGAGTGGATTTTTTCTTCAAGGAACAACGTGAAATTTTCCTTTACATGGAAGGCACTACTAGGTGATATTTTAAAGTCACTTGTAATACCTTTTAGGTATCTCCTAGGAGATACCTTTAAAACATGCACAAGAGTGTATTTACCCTTTAAATTATAATCATGTGGACATAAAATTTTAGATAACAAAGACCCATACAGATGCATTTAAAATTGATAGTCATGCTCCCATGAATGATGTTCACACAGATGTCAAATGGTAATTGTATAGATGTCAAATTTAATACATCAAATGACCCTGTATATGCATTTAAAATTCATGGTCACATGCCAATTAATTATTTTCATGTAAATTCCAAGTAATAGTTGTGAGGACATCAATTTTAAGATAGTTGGCTAGATCCAAATAAGCTAAAGATCTATGGTCCACGTTGATTCATACCCACTAGATCTGAAATTGTGAGATCAACAAAGACTTTTTGATAAAGCTTAGAAGACCCACAAGAATACCAAGGGGCATGATCTTGGGGAAAATTACAAATAGATTCCAATGGCATTCAACTTTCAAGATCAAGATCAACAAACATCATTGATCCAAGCAAACATAATCTAACGATGTAAAGTAAAAGAAAATTTTCAAAGGGCAATGGTCATGTTTTCAAACATTAATAGATGAAGTGCCATGAAAGTGCCACATAGACACCATAGGGATGCCACATAAATATAAATGACAAATCCCAAGATCTTTTGGGAATAAAATGGTGAAGGTATAAATACATGATCCGAATGAAAATATAAGGCATAAAACTCTCTTAAGTGTAAATATCCACCACCATTAAATCTATAGATTAGCCCTAACATCAAAAAAAGCCTTAATTTGATCCTATATTGATCACAATTGAGTCTAGGAGATTAAATCATCATCTAAACAAGTGTAATTGAGTCCAAGATCAAACTATGCACCAACAGTGAGTAATTTGAACAAACTTACAACCATGGTAGCTAAAAAATAAACCATAGAAGGTGTGGAGCTCTATTTGACCTCAGACATAGAATTTGATGTAGTATATTAAAACATAGGAGACAATAATTGGTCCAAGATTGTTTGAATTATTGAGGAGCTACCTACTATCACTAATGAATATATCAAGAACACATTAGTCAAGATGAGGTATTAAAACCTAGTTTCCATTCAAATGATAAGCCTTCATCACACTGCAATAAAACTAGAGGTACTTCACTACATAGATGTTCTCTCCCATATTTTAAAATAATGAAAGATTTAAAAGGGAATTCTAGTCAATAAACATACTCACAAAAGTATATCTTATATTTCTCCCATTGATTTTGAGAACTACTATAAATTACCCAAGCCACAAGTAGATATAGCCACAATCAATAATTGGGCTAAAGAAAATGACCTAAAGACCATCCTCACCCCATGGATATATTTTATGAGTCAAGTATCCTCAAAATTTAATGGAAATAAACCAATCAACCAATTTAGGGTAGTGATCAAGATGATTATGACTTTAATGAACAGGCTATGTGGGAATCCCACCACCACTTATGTTGAAAAAATATGATTACCCTTGGTATATTTTATGGTTGATAAGGAACTCACTCCTCCCATTGGTGAGATTGTTAGCATATGTTTGTTTAGGTATATTTTTGTAGTTAATAAAAGGACTAGTAACTAAGTCTACATGATATCCTACCTGTTAGATGCCCTCCATGCCACTACCAAGATCCCTAACTTTAGATGATGGTTAGCTGAGGGGACATAGATAGTATTTAAATTCTACTCAAAGTTACACATATTAAAGTATAGGGATTTAATTCATTTCATTTGTGAATGTGTCTATCTATCCTTTAATGAGTGCATAACTAAAATCCCAATGGAAATTATTAGTCCTTTGGTAAAAAAATCAATTGAATCCATTGGTCACGTATGGTTTTACCTAGGTTGCATAATCATCAAGATTGAAGGGACCTAATGCACCCCACTTAGGCTACCAATCCATATGCCAAAAAAATTAGCTAAGAGGTAGCATACCAGATATGTAATGGTATAGATGGTGTGTGTAAAAGTAATAGAAAGGGACTGCTACATACCCTACCTATGACCATTGGCAAGATTAGATTTTAGCAATGGGATAATATTTAGGTTACTTCAAGACATAGATCCTCTTTAAAAATACAACATAATGAACTAAAATGGTAGGATCCCCAAGGAAGGGTACTAATTCACTTAAAATAAAAATGATAAGTGTGATATATGAACATCTTCTTGGTGTCTATGATTCAATATACACAAAGGCATCATCCTTCACTGAAGTGTTTTCAAGATTAAAAAGGCATTACATTAAGTTAAAGGCTAGGTTGTTGAGAGATTAGAAGACAAGTGAGGATATATGGTAGATGGGACTTAGGCAGTACCATTAACTAACAAGTCCATATTTTAGACCCCCTTTAGCACAACCATAGATATAAACACAAAAGGCCTAAAGTACAGATTAAATAGAGACCTAAAGAAAGGATACTTGATAAGGTGGCATCATCTTTAGCTTAGCTTGAATAATTAGAATCACCAATTGAATTCATTGACATAGTGGCATTGGATACTAAAGAAATAATGGAAGATGCCCTAAATATATTAGCTAGTGCTTATGAATTAGATGAAGAAGAAACTCAAGATGAAGAGGCAAAGAAAGAGAAGGGGAAAGAAGTAGCATTGGAATTAGTCCCTATTGCTACCCCACCAAAGGGACAAGTTGAGCTAGCTTTAGTTTGAGTGGGAGGAAATAAGCCTAAGTTGACCTTAACTCATACTTTGAGTGAGGTTAAACTTTTCAATGATGAAAACCCAATTCATGATCTAACCATTCCTAAATGGTTTATATATGGAAAATTATAGAACATTCTTACCATGCACCATCCTTGGGCTATTACAAAATATGTCAATATACATGTGCATGATGAGCTTAAGCTATGGACTATAGCTTTAAAAAAGGAATAAGAAAATAGAATGGCTTCCCTTGGAGAATCAACTAGGGTACATATGGAGATTCCAGATCTAAAGTAAATTGAATCTTCTATTGGTGTCAATTTTGACCCAACAATAGATAGACTATAAATAGTTACTAAGAAGAAATCCATGGTTGGGGGAGAAGAATTCACTTTTTAGACAGTGGAACCATTTATTGGATTGAATACTCTTGAAGGGTAGAGACCAGGTGAAAACCCCATCTTTGACAAAAATGTGCTTGAATTGGATCAAGCATAATCATCTCAGTTATAGGCTACCATAAAAGGCTTTTAGTAGCAAAAGGAGAATATGTCATAGCAAAAGGAAAATTTATACAAGCCAACTATATTGTCAATTCCTGATGATATGATTAATATGTTTGAATCATCCTTCTATGATATGTTTGACTCCTTAAATTTAACAAGGTCTAAATAAAATGTATTGAGATAATAGGATGCAGTAGTAAAAGGCTTAGTCACCTAGTGGTAGAATTCAAAGAACAAAATAAAGAAATTAGTAAAATCTTGGTACATGTTCAAATCCTTGGTTTTAATAGCATCAACCTAGTTCACTTGAATATAGATAGGGGATTGATTATAGACAAGATCAAGGGTTTGATTACATGGTCTAAGATCTTAGAAATACTCCTTAGATATGACAAAGAGCTATTAGATATGATAGAATAATTATTGGGGACCATGATGGCTAAACCAATCATACTTAGCCCCATGGGACTCATATTAAATTAATAACTCAAGCATAGGACCACCTTGGTCATGCAAAAAGTAAGGACAAAAATCCAATGCAAATCTAGGACATATAATAATAGGGTCATGGATATGATCTTAATAACAAAATAAAATATTGTTGAGGTAAGGAGAATTAAGGAAGCCTTAGGAAGAAATGATAGGGACCTTAGAGACCTAGCTAATCAGGAAGATGAACTTTTCCTAGAACTAATGTTTAGTTTGAGGCTTATAGATGAGCAACATTAGAAGGCAATAGAGCTACTACAATAGAAACAAGGGACTTCATCAGTACAAGGATCCCAAGGCAAAGTTAGTTGAGGATATTATTTTTTTAGAATATTTTTAATATTTTGAAAAATAGAATATTATTTTTGTAAAATCATGTTCAATTTTTAATTACATCATCTATAAGTCAGTCCACTTAGGTAAGTTTAGTGTAATGATATATGCTTCATTGTTGTAGAAACATTTTTGAAACTAACTCCCAAGACTCAAGTTTTCATGCATTTTTCATGATTTTATTTGTATTTTTGATAATTTTATATTGATTTCACCTTTATAATTTCCATATATACCCTTAAAATTGATCATGTCAATCTCCACCACCTCCAAGTTAACTCAAACAAGTCCTAATTTGGTGTTAGTTAACTCTAAGTCACAATTTTTTCTTCTTCCTTACAAGTATTTCAATTTTATTTGAAATTGAATCCAAAAATTATATTAGATATTGAATATTAAAATATTTCATAGATCCACAATCAACCTTATATTATTTTGAATAATATAGCCTCAATTTGTAGTAATCTTTTGCTTATTTGCACAAGTTGAAGAAAGGAGCTCATGAGTGTGCAACCACTAATTTGTTGTTCATAATCAACCTTGCATAGTTTATCTATATTATTCCTCATAATTTTTTTATTATTATATTTTATTTTAATTCCTTTTTGATGAATTTTTTTAAGGTCATCATTGAGTGGCATAACAAGGAGTTAGTTACCTAAGGATTCAACATTTTCCTCAACTAATTCTCCTTCACTTTATATCATATTTGGCCATGTTGGAGAATTATTTTATTATGTATTTAATATATTATATTATATTTTTTCTTATTTATTAAAAAAAATTTAAATTTTAAATTTGATTCACAAAAACCTTGAAAAAAAATGTTTCTTCTTTAATTCCTTGCAATAAAAAACAAGTTTCATCTTACTTTCATTCGCACATTATAAATATTAAAGAGTAGTAGTATTTAAATTAGATATATGATATATATTAATATTAAAATTATATACAACCAATCAACACCCTTTTATTTCAGTTTTCATAGGACACATTCACATACATAAAAAAAACATTAATAAACTTACATGCACAAAAACTAGGAAACCAAAAGAAAGTTTACACATAAATTTTTTTGCTTATTTGCACAGTAAAGAAATTAATTATAATTTATAAAAAATAATTTTATTTTTTCATTAATCTATTCACATATCATTTAAATACATACAAAATAGTCAAAATACCAAATAACTTGTATAGATAGACTAGATCTTGAAAACATAGAGATCGTATTTGCACACATAAAATCTTAATTTTAGATATACTTTCACATTTTGATATTCAAGATTAAAAGTGTAATTATGTTCTAATTTTAATTTAATTTAAAATAAAAATAAATAAAAACATCAATTATAGTGCATGTTGGTGAAAGTTTACATTCTCGAAAACAAATGAAAAGTTAAAAATCAACAAATCCATTATTAGTTGAATTTTCAATATTAACTTGTATTGAATTTATAAAATATCAAGAAAATAATAAAAAATAAAATTAGATTTAATTTATTTTATTTCCAATCACTTTTATTTTATTAAGTAGTGTAGATTTTTTCAATTTTTAAATCCTTATCAAAAACTCAAAACAAACAAAACTCAAAATCTTATCCAAACAAAAACATGTCTAAAATTTTATTTCAACCTTTTAAAATAGAAATTATATTTTCATAAGCCAAATTGAAACAAGAAAACACACTTAAAAATCCTAACAAGGTTACCCGAACTTGGATGAAGCTTCTTGAACAAACTAATCTCCATACAGTAGAAGATTTCCCTAGAGTACATTTTCCCATGAAAATAAACAACATGCAATGTGACATTAACTAAAAATTTAGAATAGAAATTTTCCATTTTTCTCCTATCCAAAACCTTATCATTGAAAATCTTAACATTATTTACAAGTAAAAATACCCAATAGAATCCTCAATAGTATATAACCTCCATACATCTATATTTAATCCTCCCCCTTTCTATTATTTATCCTTGAGTCTAAAATAATCATAACTCATTTTATTTATGGATGAAATTGACTAGTCATAATCAACCTAATAGATTCAACCAAATCCTAGGATTTTTCAATCTAACCTTTTCAATTTTCCTAAGCCTAGTAATCACCAAAAATTATTTTACCATGTCCTTATCCATTATGAGGGTTATTATAACTCCATATCTTCCTAGGTCACTAGTTTAAATGAGTAGTATGATGTAGATGAGATTTTTTGGTATCACCGTGAACACCCTCTTCCATCTATCACTAAAGACCTTGCTCTTATACCTCAACCTAACAAAATAACTATTCCACTCCTTCCCATTCAAGTCCCTTATTTGCATCATTCTAACCAACTGAATAATTATACCACTCATCCCATTATCTTAACATTGTTTTTCTTGTCTAGGCCTTGAGAAGTCATGTACATGAAGTATAAGTATATTCATTATATTAGTAATACTAAACATAAAATTTTCATTATACCATTATTAAAGCTACCGAGATACTAAATATATTTTATTATCTTAGCCATTTCACTATCCCTACCATTAAAGCTACTGAGATACTAAATATATAATAAAAAATACATTACATAGATTAAATACTTGACAAGAAGCACCTATAGAAATAACAGTGAAAAATGGGGTCTATGCTTCCACCACTAACACCACAATTCACCTAAGTTTAGTAAATAAAATAATGTTTTTTGGCCTTCAAAAGGGAAAGAGAAAAATTGAGAGAAAATAATGGAAAGAGAAAAAGATAAACTTAACCCTAATTTCAAAGTGCGTGGGAAATTTTAATTCTATAATAATTTAAAAATTTATAGAAGTAAAATTATCATCGTGGAACTTTGGAAATGATGTAAATGATTTAGAAATAATACGATCTTACATAATAAGTGGAGTTTCATCCAAATTTTTTCAAGATGTAAAATAAGCAAATTGTCTTTAAATAGGGATTTATTGAGATACTAAATACATTTCATTATCTTGGTCATTTCATTATCTCAGCCATTAAAACAACTGAGATAATAAATATATAGTAAAAGAATACATTACATAGATTAAATACCTAAAAAGACATACAAAAATAAAATTTAACAATGGGGTCAATGCTTCCACCACTAATGCCATAGTTCACCTAAGTTTAGTCAATAAAATAATGGTTTTTGACCTTCAAAAGGGAGAGAGAAAAATTGAGAGAAAATAATGGAAAGAGAAAAAGATAAACTTAACCCTAATTTTGAAATGCATGGGATTTTTTAATTCTATAATAATTTAAAAGTTTATAAAAGTAAAATTATCATCATGGAACTTTTGAAACAATGGTAATGATTTATAAATAATAGGCTCTTGCATAATAAATGGAGTTTCATCTAAATTTTTTGAAGATGTAACATCAATAAATTATCTTTAAATAGGGATTTGACTACTTAATTTTTATCCTAGCCCCCCTAAGAATACCTTTGAGATAATTTAATTCACCAATTCAAATACTTGTGAGGGTGAGTCACCTTTCTTGAACATACAAACTAATATTTGGAAATGAATTCAACCCCAAAATGGTAATTAAAATAAGTGACACAAAATTGTACCTAGTAACTCAAAGACTTCTTGGGAATTGATTTTTTGTGTTTATCTAAATTAATATGGTTATGTGAGGGCATAAGCAGTCTACCTCAGAATACTTACTATATATAGTATTTATATATATAGACTTTGATCTATTTATATATTGTATTTAAATGTAGATTTATATAATTTAGGGAATTTCATTCCAATAAAATAGAAACAGACTCATCACAACAAATTACACTTGATGGGTCTCCTACCCTGGGTTTTGGATAACATCTAAGGGATCATCAAAATTATAAAATGTTCAATAATCCACTAAAAGACAATATTACAATAAAAATTATAGAAGTTCAAATATGGAAATAAAAGTAAAATTATCATTGTAGAACTTTGGAACCAATGGTAATGATTTAAAAATAATTATTAGACTCTTGCATAATAAGTGGAGTTTCATCCACAATTTTTGAAGATGTAACATTATTAATTATTAAGAGAAACAAGTGGTGGTGGTATAATAGTAGGCATACACATTTGAATAGATGGTGTCTTTAGAACATATATGTCCACTTCAAATTTTTATCTATTTCTAAACCTGAAATTCTTCTTGGTTGCTTCTAATTTTTTTAGTGCCATTGTAACAAAATAAATTTCTCCATTACAATCACCAAGACAAAACTTGATCACCCACAATTGAGCTCCTTATCTAGTGAATACAGATGCCCCTAATAGAAACCAATGGAGTTCCAATTTTGACATAGAGATTATGTTATTGATTTTGAAATAATAGGCTCTTTCATAATAAGTGGAGTTTTATCCACATTTTTGAAGATGTAACATAAGTAAATTGTCTAATAGGGATTTGACTCCTTAATTTTTAGCCCCCCAAGGAATACCTTTGAGATAATTTAATTCACCAATTCAAATACCTGTGAGGGAGAGTCACATTTCTTGAACTTACAAAATAATATTTGGAGACGAATTCGACTAAAAAATAGTAATTAAAATAAGTGACACAAAATCATACCTAATAACTCAAAGACATCTTGGAAAAGGATTTTGTGTGCTTATCTAAATTATGGTTATGTGAGGGCATAAGCATTATACCTTTAAAAACTTACTATATATAGTATTTTTATATATAGACTTTCCATTTATAGATTGTATGTAAATGTAGATTTGTATAATTTAGGGAATTTCATTTCAATAAAATATAGATAGACTCATCACAACAAATTACACTTGATGGGTCTCATATTATGGGTTTTGGATCAAATCTATGGAATCATTAGAATTAGAAAATGTTTAATAATCCATAACAAGACCATATTACAATGAAAATTATATAAATTCAAACATGGAAGTAGAAGTAAAATTATCATCATGGAACTTTAGAACCAATGGTAATGATTTATAAATATTTATAAGGATCTTGTATAATAAATGGAGTTTCATCCACAGTTTTTCAATATGTAACATTATTAATGATTAGGTGAAACAAGTGGTGGTGGTATAATAGTAGGCATACAAATTGGAATAGATGGTGTTTTTTGAACATATAAGTCCACTTAAAAAATTTATCATATTTCTAAACCTGAAATTCTTCTTGGTTGCTTCTAATTTTTTTAGCACCATTGTAATAAAATCAATTTATCTATTACAATCACCAAGACAAAACATGATCACCCTCAAATATGCTCCTTATCCAATGAATACAAATGCTCCCTGATTGAAACCAATGGAGTTTCAATTTTTACATAGAGATTGTGCTAATGATTTAGAAATAATAGGCTCTTACATAATAAGTGGAGTTTCATCCACATTTTTTAAAGATGTAACATTATTAATTATTAGGAGAAACAAGTGGACCTGGTGGTATATTATTAGGCATACACATTGGAATAAATGGTGCCCTTTGAATATATATGCCCACTTTAAATTTTTATCATATTTATAAACCCAAAATTCTTCTTGGTCACTTTTAATTTTTTTAGCACCATTGTAACAAAATCAATTTCTCCATTACAATCACCAAGATAAAACCTGATCACCCACAATTGAGCTCCTTATCTAGTGAATATAGATACCCCCTGATTAAAACTAAGGGAGTTACAATTTTGACATAGAGATTCTACTAGTGATTTGGAAATAATAGCCTATTACATAATAAGTAGAGTTTCATCCATATTTTTTGAAGATGTAACATAAGTAAGATTTCTAATAGTGATTTGACTCCTTAATTTTTAGGTCGTTTCCCCCCTAGGAATACCTTTGAGATAATTTAATTCACTAATTCAAATACTTGTGAGGGTGAGCCACCTTTTTTAAACTTGTAAACTAATATTTGGAGATGAATTTGACCCCAAAATGGTAATTAAAATAAGTGACACAAAATTATACCTAGTAACTCAAAGACCTATTGGGAAAGGATTTTGTGGGCTTATCTAAATTATGGTTATGTGAGGGCATAAGAAGTCTACCTTAGAACACTTAAGTATATATATAGTATTTCTATATATAGACTTTCCATTTGATAAATTGTATCTAAATGAATATTTATATAATTTAGAGAATTTCATTCCAATAAAATAGCAATAGACTCATCGCAATAAATTACACTTGATGGGTCTCCTACCATGGGTTTTGGATCACATCTAGGGGATTGTCAAAATTAGAAAATGTTCAATAATCTGCTATAATACCGTAGTACAATGAAAATTATAGAAGTTAAAATATATAAATAGAAGTAAAATTATCATCATGTAACTTTGGAACTGATGGTAATGATTTAGAAATAATTATTAGGCTCTTGCATAATAAGTGGAGTTTCATCAACATTTTTTAAAGATGTAACATCATTAATTATTAGGATAAATGAATGGTGGCGGTATAATAGTAGGCATACACATTCAAATAGGTGTTCTTTAAAAAATATATGTCCACTTAAAATTTTTATCATATTTATAAACCCAAAATTCTTTTTGGTCACTTCTAATTTTTTTAGAACCATTGTAACAAAAGAAATTTCTTCATTGCAATCACCAAGACAAAACTTGATCACCCATAACTGTGTTCTTAATATATTAAATACAAATGCCCCATAATCAAAACTAAGGGAGTTATAATTATTATGTAGTCATTTTGCTAAGAGGCTATCTCTTTATATGAAGAATGCAAGCCATCATAGACTAAAACATTATATGATGATTTAGATCTTGATAGGTTTACACCCACAATTATTTAGATGAACTTATTTTGACATTGCCATGTGTTCAAAGTACCTAGTAGGTTTAATTATTGATTTATAATCTTTCACTTCACATAACCCCTCATACACCCTTTTAAAACACACATAAATTATATTAGTTATTAAATAGATATAATTGGCATATAATATATATCATAAAAATTTTATATGTATGCTTGACATAGTAGGTTGAGAATATTCAGAAGTGATAATCCAACATAATTGATAGGTTAGATTCTTAATTAATTATCAATGACATTGACACACATGACACAAACTTATTATAAGAAGTGAATAAAGGTCTCTAGGCCTGTATATGTATACAATTGGATTGTATGTTAATTTTTAAAACTTATCAATAAAGGGAAGGACATTGTGTATTTAAAGAAATTGTAGATCTAATGAAGAATGACCAAGTCTAGTTTAATGAGGAAGAATGTGATTTGATTCACATGAGAGGTAAGAGACTAGAATGAAGATAAGATAAAACTATTTATTATGCATTTGATGAAATATTTTGACCATTACTAGCTTCTCATGGTGAAAAAAAGTAATACAATAATTTAAAATTATGTAAAAAGTTAGGATCTTATGTAAGGGTCTAAGTAATAGCTTGAAGGGACATTTATCTAATCTATCTGATCTTGACGTAATTTCATTGACTATGTTATAAAGTTCAAACCTATGGATATTGTGGTTGTATGTTGACACAGAAATTCATTATAATCTTGGACGATATGGTAATTATATTCTTGAGAGGAAAATTTTATGGATAACTGAGAAATATAAATCAAGATTAAATTTTTTGAATAGATCCTAAAGCTTAGCAAATGACTCATTTTGTCTATGTAAGAATTTGATACCTAGATTAGCCTTGTATAGACCAAAACAACATTTTATATTACTTGAAGATAGAGCCCACATATGTATTTATTTTAATATGAATCAAAATATTTGTTTTTAAGTACTCATAACCAATACCAATCTATATGAACCTTTGTCTAAGATTTAAGAATAAAAGTTTCCTTCATATTAGAATGTCCAAGAAAATATTTGAGAAGTGTTTAATTTTATTTCATGGTATAGACTATCTGGGAGAAAGAAAGAATTTACGTTCTTAGTCTCTATTTCTTATTTTCATAATCATATTTTGAAACCTAGTTGATGAAATAAGATCTAAGTTATTAGATTGTGTATGTTGATAATAATGATCGACATTAAAGGCAAGTTCAAATAAAGGAATATATGGATAAAGGTTTCATTTGTTAATGAAACTAGATGAAGGTAAGGATGATTTGTATATTGAAGGTGAGTCTACCTCAAAGGCCTATCACCATTATGTATGTGATGTACTTGCATGGCTTCAAAGTAAGGACTCCGCATATTATAGAACTATAGTTAAAAAAGTTGATGGATAGGTTTCTATAGAAGAGAATGGAATGGATTTGATGTTTGCTTGAATGTCATTAATGGGTGTATGAGCACAAATTTTAAACATGTCCATAGGGTTCTCTATTGAGCTTGTCACTTATCATTCTTAGGTTCATCATGCTTCCTATGTGTGCCACATGGAAATTATTTAGTGATTTTATGCTCTTTTTACTAGGATCTTACACATCATTTGATCTATATACTAGGCTATGATAATGGTGACACTTGTCACCCCTACAGAGCTCCATAGAAATTTTGACAATTCAATGTTATATGCATCATTTGATCAAATATGTCAGGTTCACATAGACCATAGATCTTAGGAACATGCTCAAGATTTAACTCTTTGGTTAGGGTTTGACTTTTTAATACTTGTCACTCACCTTCAATTTGACTTGACTATACCAGAGGTGCATTTGCATTTAGAAATAGGCAGGAATCACTAATGAATTTGAAATTAAAATTTACTTTGAAAAATAGGGTTTATATAATTTTCACACATTTTTAAGAGGAACAAAAATTGCCAAACATGTTTGACTAGATATATTCTTATTCCTACATATTCTTAGTTTTTTTTTAACATACACTATTAAGGGTTGATAGAACAGAATAGAGCAAGTTGTAGAGTGTCTAAAACATTGACCATATTTATTATTGTCATTTCTATAGATCCTTAGTTTTAGGTATTTAGTATTTATAGTGCTCAATATTTTTTTTACTCTATCTAAACTATGTGATTTAATTGTGTTCACTTGGCCATTTTATTCATTATTTATCACTTTATGTTATGAAATTTCTAAGATTTAAATTATTGTAATATTTTTGGCCATGCTGGAGTGTACCCAATTGTGATGTTAGTGAGCCTTCTGATGAAGGAGTGAACACATGACTATTATTTAAGAAAATAGGGTTTTCAAATTGTAACACTAAAATTTTAAAAAACAATACAACAAATATAATTCCAAATACTCTACCTATATATACTTCAATCATTTTTTAATAAAAAAGAATACAATGTTTAAAACTTTGTGTCAAGTTTAGGGATGCACTGGGTTGGCCTAGGTAGCAATGAGCCTTGTTGTAAAGCCTAGTACAAAAGGAAAAGAGGTCAAAGGAGTCAAGTGAGTGTATAAGACAAAAATGGGTAAACTCCACTAGTTTTAATTCAATATGGGTAGACTCCTTTTTTGGTTTAAATTTTATGGAAAATAGTCTCACAATAATTACTTTGCATATTTGTTGATCATCTTCATCATCTAATTAAATCTAACCAATTGCATAGATTTAGCCAATAAACCATGTAGTTCAAATGTCTTTCCTTCTAAATGAATGAGCATGAATAGTTAATCAAAATTCATCACAATTGTGCATAAAATGGTGAGCCATTACAATCTAAAAAAATTGTTAGCCCCATCCATGATAATAAAAACATAATATAATATAAACTAAAGGTTGAAACAATGAATTGATGGAGATTAATATGGTTACTTAGTGTTTACTACTATTTATTATTATTTATTTCTTTGTGTGTTGAAAACCAATAGGGACCCAAATGATGAATGTTATGATGATTCACGTTTACATTTCTTAATAATTATAATCGAATAATCTTAATAACTATTATATTTCATAATTTCAAATTTAAAAAAATTACAGATAATCACACAGACCAACCAAAAGGACTAGCTTATAACCTGACAAGGACCCATTGATGTCTAAATGATCTTTCCACTTGGAATATGTTGAGATTAAGGACTAAATAATTTAAATAGAGTAAATATATCATTGATTAGTAATTAAATATATATGTTTACTCTGTGAGATTAAATTAGATATGGTGAGATTCACTTGAAATCATTTACATGTTCATAAAAATTAATACCTTATGATAATTAATATATTTTATGTTCCCATTGGATGTCAAAATCCTATTTGAGTAACCTCATTAGTGGAAAAAATCTCTAGTAGCCACATCATAAGACATTAATCCATGTTTAAGTACTCTCCAAGCATGTGAAATTAATGTGAGATTAATATGTTGTTATTTGAGAAATTAATCTTGTGCTTAAGTCAACTTCAAGATCATGTTAAATTAGTGGTATAGAGATTGAAATGGTGACATTCGAAAGATTCATATTGTGTTAAGGTGTCAATGATGATATGTTTTAAAATTTAATAAAGGGTTCATTATTTACTAGAATATCATCATTTAGGAGTGACCTACTTTTTCACATATAAACAAAATATAAACTATTTATCATGTTCTGAAATTAGTTTTATTATCCAATTGTAAAGTTCAAAACATCAAATAAATTTGCAATCATCTTTGAACTAAATTTGGCTTATTAAAGGATCGATATCAAAATACACATGAAGATGACCCTACCATATTGGTAGGGTTATTTTAGATGAATGAACCTTCACTCCATGGGATTAATCATAACTTTATTCTCTAAAAGGATTGTATTTTATATTCAGTAATTACTCTTTTAGGAAGTATATTTTTTCACATACAAAAGAGTATTAATTTTAAAGAAATTATGATAACATACATGACATCATTATGGAGCTAGAGATTTTGATATTGTAAAATTGGACGATAAAAATTTTGATGATGAAAATCATATTTTGAAGCCTAGCATGGAAAATTTGAATCCTAGCATAGAAAATTTGAAGCACATCATGGAAAAGTTAAAGCTTGACATGGAAAATTTGAACCCTGACATAGAAAATTTGAAGCATGGAAAATGGAAATTATGCTATTATGAGTCTTGTGAATAGATGTATCTATAAAATTTTTATATTGTAAAATTGGATGATTAAAATTTTGAATCCTAACATGGAAAATTTGAATCCTGACATGGAAATTTTGAATCATGGAAAATGAAAATTTTGCTATTTTGAATTTTTTGAACAACTGTAGTTTTACAAGTTTAGGAATCGTAAACAAGTTGTAATAGTATTTTAGATGAATTTACTATATGAAAATTATAGGTTTTATTTCTATAACTCTACCATCCCTTTTTCCATCTCTTCTTACATGTTTATTTAGAGCATTTTCAGCACTGTTGTTTGGTCTGGACTATCCCCATAGTCTTAATATATTTTTTTATTTAGTCTTGTTGATTGTTTCCCACCTGGGCTTACACATTCTATTTTTTTTCTATAGGGGAAATCAAACTTGGGAGTTAGTTGACTTTCCAAAATGAAAAGAGGTTAAAGGAGTCAAGTGGGTATATAAGACAAAAATGGGTAGACTCCACCAGTTATAATTCAATATGGCTAGACTCCTTGTTTGGTTTAAATTCTATGGAAAATAGTCACACAATAATTACTGTGCACATTTTTTGATCATCTTAATCATCTTGTGAAAACTAACCAATTGTTTAGATTTAGCTAATAAACCATGTAGTTAAAATGTCATTCCTTCTAAATAAATGAGCATGAATAGTTACTCAAAATTCATCGCAATTATGCATAAAGTGTTGAGCTATTAAAATCCAACAAAAATTTTATCCCCATTCATGATAATATAAAACATAAGATAATATAATAGATAGTCTCCTATAGCTTTATACTATGGCATTTACCATAACAATTGACTATACCCCCACCTATAATTAGAATTTGAAATTCTAGAGCTAGATAAATGAAATAGTTCAATTGAGTATCCAACTTATTATTGATGAATTAATGTGTACTCCCAGAGTAAATAAATGTATTCAACTTCTATTTCCTGATAAAACCAACCACCTTAATATTTGGAAGAGTACTAATACCTAAACATGCATGATAGGAAATAGTAGGTTGACAATATTCATATTCATCTTTAGGTCCTATCAGACTATTGATGTGTGTCTATGTCAAAGATGTAATGTGAATAGTATAATAAAATTTTTTAATTATAGGGACAATATGAATATGTTAATGACATGTTCGGTCTTCACTCAATTTTGATGGAGAGATTATATAGTTACAACTTATCACCTTCTAGTTTTCAAGCAAACCTTGTTGTAGGGATAATAGGAATATGGTAGTGACACAATCTACCTAAATTTTTTATTATGTAAATTAATTTGTATTTCCCAATATAATCCCAAAATATTAAACAAACAAATGGATATACAAAATGAGAATTAATCTAAAGTAATTCATGTTTAAAAAGTTCAAAAGGAGAGAGTAAGGTAGGGTAGAAAAGAAAGTCCCCTTGTAAAAACAAATACTGATATATCTCCTTTGATTTATATTAGCAACCCAGATAATACCCAATTGAAATCAGACTACTTAGATCTAATTCATATTTGGACTAACATTAGAATGATCTAAGGCTATGGGATACCTGTATTTAGACCAGACCTCTAGTTGTGTAGCTAGATCCTCTGAATATGTGAATTTAAGATCAATTACTAAACCTATTAGATGTTGGGATGAAAATATTAAGGAATAAATTTAAATTATTCTTCAAACATAACAACATCCTATGAACTTTGAAAATATGCAAGACCTTATTGCTTCAATGTCTTGACTGTCAACATATTTTCTAATTCCCTTAAGCAGTTATAGGTGAAGATTTCATGGAATTACATATTAAACTAAGTTTGTCTCCTTGAGGTCTCCTCCAAATTCCATAGCTTAATTCATTCATTTTAGACTACTATTTTCTTCACATGTTAACCATTCTTTCATTATGAAAACAAACCTCTCTTATATAGACCACTATGCATGATGTGATGTCCTTTGTACAGAATATGATATACTATAAATATGCTTTAGGACTTTTGACAATACACAAAGTACCCATGATTTGATCTATGTATGATGATCTCTTAACAATCTCATTACCCTACTTAAAATTCTATACCCTTGAGGTCTCCATTAAGCATGGTTCACCCACTTGACTGTAGTAGTGCTCTTGATTCTAGCTATGGATGTAAAATTATGTTTCTTTATCCCTATTTAAACCTCAAATGTATCCTTCTTGAGATCTATATTAAGGTTATTCATCTCAATAGTTCATGTATTTAATATTCCAAATAGCCTTCACAAGCCTAGAAAAGGTTTTTAGACTACTAGACCCCTGATTATAGCATATTTTTACTTGAAACCAAGCCTATAGGTGTCTCAAGGAAACTTTATTGATTGATTAAAGTCTAATTTATTAGGCTTGTTAATTCACTTATTATGTTCCATGTGTCACACTGGAACAAGGGGAATGTAAGAAACTCAATTTTAAGTCCTTAAAGACTTGGGGCTTGAGTTGTTTATAAAACAACTAATAGAAATAACACAAATAGTAGAGATTGGATAACCACTTTTAACGTCTACTAGTAAACCTTGTTATAGGGATAATATATGTTCGTATAATAACATTTATTCTTACTAATCTTTATAGAATTATTTCAATCTTAGCCAATTGTTACCCAAAATGTAAAAAAACAATGGCTATTTACAACATGAACTAAGTTAAAGTGATTCATTTGTGGATCCAAGAGGGATTAGGGTAGCGTAGAAAAGAGATTATGCTCAAGATGATCAAAGATACCAATTATGATAACTTTTGAGGCAAAAACACATGAAACTAGCATCTACCAATTCTAGCATAATGCTCAAAGCTAAATAAATGTAGTTTAAGTTTCAAAGGAAGGAAATGTATATGTCTAAAAATACACTTTGCATGAAAATTACTCATTCATAGTAAATTCCATGGCACATTCAATTGTCAATGAGAAGAAAACAAAGCCAATATACTATCAAATTAGTCAACCTAGTGTTAAACTCAAGATAACATATGCATTTAATGTATGTTATTACCAAATTAGATTGAAGAAAATAATATATTAGCCATCTAAAAGCATGAGAATCAAAAATCACAAAACACACAAAAGAGAACACCATAGATAAACTCTTAAATTGTTTGGATCCTTTTATTAATTATGGTAAAAACTATTTTCTGGTTACAAATGAGGGGGAAACACTTATTTATAGGCTCAAAATATGCCTAAGATAGGTTTACATGGGCCCACAAAAGGTGCCCAAATATAGCCAAGTAGCTAAAATGTAAGTGTAAGGCACTACTTGGTCAGATTTATTGACCACTCTAACTTTTTGGATTTCATCTTCATGCCTCTTCTTCATCACTTTATATAAGTTTAAGGCACTACTCCTCTCATGGTAATTCTGGCAAACTTCTTCCTTATGTAAACATGCTCTATATTCTTTCTAGCCAATGTCTGTAGTTCCTCCATTGAGAACTCAATTCCCTATTGAGAGTCCTTGAGGTCAATGACATCTAGATCCAATTGATCAAAGATTTCTATGGTATATTCCTTAATAGATGTAGAAACAAGTGTAGGACCTTGAGAGAGGCCAAGTTTTTTGCTATCTTCCCCTTGCTCAGAGCTTGGAAGTAGGCTTTGTACACTTATAATAGCTTGTAGTGGAGGTTTGCATGGCTTTTTACTAATGAGAGTAACATTGTCTTCTTCATCCTCCTCTTGTGCTTCCTCATAGTTGGCATTCAACATGCTCCCATGAGTTGGTGGGAATTGGGGATTCACAATATTTGATTTCTTGTTCTCCCTATCAAGCCTCATTTATAGCTCAATATTCATCCTTTTAGCATTTATAAGGAATACGCCATCATTCATGCACCTCTTCTTGGTGCTTATATTCCATATCCATATCCTTTTTAAATTTGAATAAGTACCTTTTAGTGACATTTTCAGGGTCCCATACCCTAAAATCATGCTTAGGAAATATGTAGGAGTTTCTCTGCCTAGCAACTTCTACAATGTCTTACCACTTTATGATTTTAGTTCTACCTAGCTTGTAAGGAGTCTTGTGGGGAACTATCTTTCAGATACTAATTTCAGCATTCAATTTCATTAGAATTCAAATTTAATTATTATTTTCCTTTGATTCACTATCAACTTTAGCTTTAAAGTTAAAGTTTGCCACTTTTGACATGTTGCACCTTCTGATTATTCTCAGGGGCTCTGAAAGTGTAACTTAGTGTGATGTTTTTTTTTGTACTATGCCACATTGAATGTTTCTATTCATGTCTAGATCTTGGATAGATCCCTCTAGTTTTGGTTGGTTATAGGAGTGATATGTATTGTTCTCATAGGCAATTAGAGCTGGCATCAAGGTTCTTACCAAATAAACATGTGCCATGATTATATCAAATCCATTATGAGGAACTTTGTAAATAGCATGGAAGGTATTCCAAGGCCACTAGAGGTACTTATTAGGAGATACCTTCAAATAAAATTCCAATTGTGTGCATGTTCAAGGTATCTCCTAGGAAAGAAAATTCTAATAGTATGCACAAGGGTTCTTGCCAAATAAAAAGTTGTCATGGTTATGTCAAATCCTTTACAATGATAATTGAAATAAAAATGGAAGGTATTCCAAGGCCCTTCAAGGTATCTCATAGCATATACCTTGAAATAAAATTATAATCATGTCCATGTTCAATGTATCTCATAGGAGATATCTTGAAAGAAAATTCCAATAGTGTGCATAAGTGTTTTTACCAAAAAAAAAGTTGTCATGGTTATATAAAATCCCTTAAAAGGAACATTTAAATCAAAATTGGGGGTATTAAAAGGACCTTTAAATTATCTCCTAGGAGATATCTTGAAATAAAATTCCAATTGTGTGCTTGTTTAAGGCATCTCTCAGGAGATATCTAGAAAGAAAATTTCAATAATGTGCATTAGGGTTATTTCCAAATAAAAAGTTGTCATGGTTATATCAAATCCTTTACAAGTAAATTTTAAATCAACATGGAAGGTATTCCAAGTCCCTTCAGGGTATCTCCTAGGAGATATCTTGAAATAAAATTCTAATAATGTGTGTAGTCATATAAAATGCCCAAATTGGTAGCTTGAGTGTGGATTGTAACACCCAATCCATAAGACCCTATTGCATGATCTCATAACCCTTCCAGACACCTTTTTTATTATAACCAATCATCCACATACATTTGAGACCTAATTACGGCTTAGCTAGGCTACATTTCCCATGTTAATTCCATCCCCTAGGTCTTGAGTGTGTAATATAAGAGCACTGGGGTTAGACTATAGCAATGGACCCTAGGGTATCCCATTTATTGTGCTCCTATCCAATAAAGTTTCAATCCCAAATGACCATTTAATTTTGATTCTTGTTCTTCATTATGTCATCCTGTCATGAGTAAATTTAACCCATGACCAATAAATCTCTATAAAAACCCATTCAAAGCTCATTTAGAATTGATTTGAAAATATTAGAAAAGTAAGCAAGAATACAAGTAAGACCACTAAGATAAATTTCCCTTTTATCTACATATAGCCATCCAATATATCTAACATCATATTAAAACCCTCACACTAGTCCTTAGCCACCTAAAACACTCTTAATTTGGCATTTTTGCATCTGCATAACACTATTACACAAAGCACATCAAATGGAACAACTACATATGACTTGATCCCTCTTCAAAGTATTGGTATGTAGATAGTGTACCCACATAAGCGGTGTGGATACACATTCAATACATCTTACACACACTAACCCCCCTATGTCTCATGTTTTATCAAGCACAATGAAGGTCTAGGGTTTCAAGATTGAATCAACTCTACAAGGAGATCCATCAGCATTCAAGACTCAAAATTTCACAGGTAGGCTCACATAGGAACAATAGACAAAATTTATAAAAATCAGATCTTTGTGACCAATTTGGATAATAGTGATTGGACTTGGAATATAATAGAAAACCTTGAAGTGTCATATTTTTGATGCTCCAATCCTTTCACCAAACAAAATCTAGATCTCGGTTCACAACACTATCTCAATCTTCCATAGCTATTTTTAGCCTTTGTCTTAGCTATCTCAGTCTAGTTTTAAGCTAAGTTGCATTTCTCCTCTTTCATTACTATTTTTAGAAAGCTAAAAAAATCAAATAAATTTTACAAATTAGTACTATAATTATTGCAATATTATTTACTGATTTATTATTCAAGACACTTAAATAAATTAGGAATAAAAATCCAATATTCACAAAATAGTTAAATCATTTGGTGAACCTGACTTACTTCGTTTGCTCACCAAAACCCTATAAACCTTAGGGTAAATTCCTTGCTAATTTTTTCAATAATTTTTTGATTTTTTCCTAAATATTTTAAATAAAAAATTCACATTTAATTTTTAAATTTTCCTTAGTAATTTTAAATACAATTTATTCCAAACCCTATTTGAATTGACTAGGTCATTTTGTGCACAAAAACTCTAGAGACCCTAGGGAAAATTTCTTGCTAATTTTAAAAATATTTTTCTAATTTTTTACCTACATATTTTAATCAAAAATTCACATTAATTTTCAAAATTATTTAGTAATTTAATATATATATATATATATATATATATATATATATATATATATATATATATATATATATATCATATTTCAAAACCCTAGTTATATATACTAGGTCCCATTGCTTTTGAGGTATCACCTTTCATGTTTTTGACCATTTATCTCCTTTTATGCATATTATAATTCATTGTGTATATTATATTTTTTTAATATGATCTTTCATTTTTAAAATTTTTCTCTTTATGCCATATAATCTCTTTACATCTCTTTCTTTGAGATAAAGTGTAAGACTTAGTGGCAACCCTCCATAATTCACCTAGATTCCTACAACTCAATCATATACCATGGATAAACAACCAACTCAAATTCTTGTTATAGATCCTACATATCTAAATTACACCAATTTCCATGAGGATAATTTGATAATGAGTAGTATAAGAATAACAATGATGATACGAACATTGATATTCATGACCCACCAGATCGGGTAATTGATCCACTTCTACCTATTATTGATAATGATGTTGTACTCAAAAAAGACTTGATTCTACAATTTTTTAGAGAAAGACTCAAGGAATAGCTTGGAGATCATAATCTTATCTTAAAATATATCATGGAAATAAAAAATGCTAAACCAGTTGAGTCTTCCATTCCTTCAGAGCAACTAGTTACACATGACACTATGAGAGCAATTCTATCTCAAAAACCCCTATAGCATCCCAACCTTCTTATGAGGCACCATCAGTTATAGCTAGTACATATTTGTCTCTTAATGTGGTTGTCCTTATGTAAGAGATAAAATCTCTTGAATTCAAGGTGTTATATCTTGAGCAAGGTGCCTCTAGACCTACACAGGCCTTGGATTCTATTTCTCTACTTCATACACTATTGGCATATCATATTGATTCTACACCCTTACCATCTATTTTGTTCAACCCAATATCACTCTATATGATGTCAAGGGTGATTTAGAGACACACTTGAGAGCTTTTCACGTAGCATGCTTGGACTATGTGCCAAATGATTGGCTACTAACCAAGCTATTGCCATGGAGATTATGCTTTAAAATGGTTTTATAGTCTACTAAATCAGTCAATTAATGCACTCAATCCTTTAGCTGACATGTTCCTATCTCATTTTATCATTAAATTTGGTGATATGGTCTCTTATACTTAAGTTGTACAATAGAAACAAAAGTCAAATGAATATCTCACAGATTTTGTTCTTCAATATAATATTATCTTGGATAAGATGACTAACCCCATGGCACATTAAGAGTTACAAGATATCTCTAAATAGAGTATTCTACCAACCTTGCATGAATAAATAATGTTTAAAAGACTCTTTTCCTTCACTAAGTTATGTCATAGACTAAAGGAAAGGGAAGTCAAACTAATTTCAATGGGAAAACTCAAGTACATGAGTATATCTGAAACAACCAACAAGAGTAATATCAAAGTCCCATACAAAGTAAAGATCAATGATAGAAAAATTTAAAATCAACCAATAATTAATGTAGCTTTAGATCCCCCTCAGTGAGTTGTTTTATTAGTGCCTCCTGGGTGAACTTTTACCAATCTACCAATATCTTCAGCTAGAGTTTTACAATAATTATTGGAATGTAATATCATATCGCTCCTTACTATTTGAGAAGTTGATTCAAAAAAAAAAAATCCATGGGGATATGATCAGAGTTTATTTTGAAATTTTCATAGTGCACTAGGCCACATAAGAAATAGATACATTATTTTTAAACACAATATATATGACTTGATAAATGGTAATGTTATTAATCTTGAAACTCTAGTTGAGACTCTTCAAGCAAAGCAAACATTGGATAAGGATCTAAATTTTTTCTAAGATCCTTTTCCACAACATTATAAATAGGATATAGGGGACACATTCGGTGTTCACCATGCCTATCATGCACATCCTTCACCAACTACATATTAGGAACCTTCAATTGAGTTACACCCTTTGAGCAACATGATTAGTGTATATAATTCAAGAGTTATAACTAGACCTTCTCCCTCCTTCTCAGAGTAGGATATAGTTGAGGATGATTTAGATTACTGTGCACTCTTTATTAGAGATTACATTAATCATCAGCCCATTCATAATTTTCTAATAGACAATATATCTAGTGTGAATATGTGTACTATGACATTACTACAACATTTAGGATATTCAAAGTAGGATATTATCCTAATGGACATAGTTATCAATAGATTAAGTGGGCACATATAGAGTTCATTGAGTGAGATTGTACTTCCTCTATAAGTTTTTACAACACATATAGTCACACCATTTACTATTATTCTGAGTGTAGGAGTTTTTGATATGTTATCTGGTTGACCATGGATTCATAAACTTTGAGAAGTACCTTCTATAGTTCACTGATACATGAAATTCATTCACACTAATCAAGTTTTTATAGTTGGTGGAGTTCTATATGAGTTACCACTCCCCACTTCAAATCCATCTCCTAATTTTTAGTTACCATTTTTATCTTATCCACTAGTTACAATTCTTCCTCACTAGCATAAAGAGTTCATACACATCCATAGAGGCCTCTTTTAGATCAGCCATAGTTTTACGACTCTTGATAGTTTCCAACTATAGTGTTCACACCTAGGGAAATATAATTGAGGTCTCATGACTCTACTCATAGATCACATGTTCAAAGAGAATTTCCTACTACTATATGGGTCCTTAAGATCCCTATAGTTTCATCCACTTCTCAAATTTATAGGGGGACCCCATAGTCAATTTCCACTATAGAGATTTTAGAGCATTTACAACATACACAACTTTTAGAGCCATAATCTTATCCCTTCCATCATGCTTCATGATCACACATGACCCCTCTCCTTCATACAAGACACCATGATAAGGAGTCTCTCAAGAGACTCATCAGTTAGTATCATCTCTTCTCAGCCTTACTTGTACATAGTTTCTTTTTGCTTACTTATATATAGCTTTTTTTCAATTTCTTGTACATAGTCTCCTAATGATTGATTGTACATAGCTTATTTAACTATACATAGTCTTTTTATGATTGATTGTACATAAATTATCTCAAAATCCAAATATAATAAAAAATTTCAAAATACCAAAAACATTCAAACATGTTAAAAAACTAAAAACATTCAAATATATCAAAAATACAAAAATAATACAAAAATTCAAAATACCAAAAACATTAAAATATTTAGAATACCAAAATCATTCAAATATGTCAAAATACCAAAAATATTTCAATTGTATGCATTATCCATGCTTCACATTTCTACTACTATTCTAGACTTACATTTTACTATTCCATGCTATTGTATGTTGATTTATCTAAATTACCATGCTTCACTTGATCTTTTTTGAGTGTGTTCAGTGACATCTAGATCCATGATTGCTTCACTCTAACCATTGAGGGGGAATCTTACTTCTACATTTGAGATATACATTGATATATTTACCCAATTGAGGTATCTTCTACATGACTACACCATCCAGGTTATGTCATTCCTACACCACACACTCTACTTATCATGTTGATGTGCATTAATTATTAGCTTTCATAGAATACTCTATCAACATTCATTGGTATATAACACTTATGTATTTCTTATCATATACCTAGTCTTGTACTCTATATTTGGCATATTGTCACTTCTTCCTTTGATTAGTTAGATGCAATTGTATTTATAGTATATTACATGCTTTTCATAGCTAGATGTGATTGTATTTATTAGTTCCTATTTTTTCTCTTGTATGTTCCTTAGGATATTTGACAATGTCCTTTGCTTGTCCTCTTCTATGTGAATGTGGCACTCATGCCAACCTTTCTTGTTTCCAATTGTATATGTATGTGGAATTTAAACATGCCTTATATGCTTGTTTTCTAGTTTGAGTGACATGTTCCCATGACCCTTGTTTACTTGGCCTCTTGGCCATTCTTGTACGATTTTTGATTCTTGACTTGTGTGCTTGTTACTTGATTTATTCTCAATTGTTTTTAATGCCATGATACACATCATAAATTATCTTACTTTCTTGGATGTCATCATGGACATCATTATCCATCCCTCCCTAAAAAATAATAACTAATAACTAATAACTAACATTTCCAATTTAAATTTTGCACATTGAACATGTTATTACATTATTACATCTATCTAGGCATACCCTTGTTGATCTAAAAATATTTAATATAAACTATGTTATATCTTGAGACATCTTTTCAATAATCATTACTATATCATATATTTCACAACATAACACACTTGTAGGGTTTTTTCCTTCCGAGGGTAGTCATTATAGGGTCTCCATTACTACCCTTATAAGATGGGAAAATAAACAAGGGTTTTGTCATAGAGATCAAATCTCCTATAAATCAAAAAATCAATTTTTAGAACACTCAGAATAGTAGTCAAAGGTTAAACTAGGTAGAACAAACCAAAAAATAGTGATGATTATAGAATAGTCATTAGATTAAATAAAGTGAAATAGCACCAGAGATGGATAATAACATCGAATAGTAAGGTGTCATGTTTTTAGTGCTCCTATCTAAATAACCAAAATACTAGATTATCTAGAAATAGGCAAAAAGGTAAGCTCATCTATAGTTTTGTCACATATAAATTAGTTTAGATTCAGTAGTTTTAGCATAGTTCTTCTTAGAGAATATAGATATAGTGGGAATCATGCACAACATGATGGATCTCACTTATATTTTTAAATTGGTTAGTTGGTACAATTTCTAGATCAAAATCCATGTTATAGACACTAGTGATTGGGGGTAATGTGCATGGAACATTTTACATTTTTTTCTTTCCAAGTTTAGTATATTACCTAGGCATTCTCAATAGTTGCATGTTTTATTCCATCTTTAGGTGGTTTTTATCATTTTGGATTGGATTTAATATAGACCTAACCTTCACATTCTCGAGTGGCTTCCACATAAGCCTAGTTTCTAGTTTTGGAGTGGCTTTTATACAAGCCTAATCTCCTCCTTCCAAAGTGGCCAAGATTGGCCTAGTTTATAGTACACATTTAGCTATCCATTCCATATTATTATATTTTAGAGCATTCATGGGCTTTAGGAGACATCTCATATGACACAAATTCATATCGATATAAATTCATAGCTTTATTTAGTGGGCAATGATGGAGCCAAAATATGAGCTATCCTTTATATTCTTGAGCCACCTACTCAGAGGGGTTAAACACATAGTCCAAATATCTATCAATACATGCATGATCACATAGATTCACTTAGTGGGTGATGATGGAGTGAAAGGCCCAACATTTACATTTTTGAGCCACTCTAAGGGAATTGATCACTCTTCTCTATTCATGATATTACTCTTGGTACAAAACATACCCACCATCACTCATCACATACTTAGGATCACTCAAAATCATAATAGGTTTTGTATTTATTCTCATACCTAGTGAGGTGTATTCATTCCTTTCTCTCTTCTTTATCTTACCTAGCTTTTGTACATTATTATTTTAGATGTAGTATATCTAGTAGAAACTAGTATATTATTTTGTTTTCTCTTACATAATTAAATTTTATAGTGTTCTCTCTCTATGCACACTCAATGTCACATAAATTCATTGGATTCACCCTTGTAGGTAAGTTCATGTACACTTTCTACTTTCCTTTATCCTAGTATTTTGATTTGTTGCATCACTAAAATAAAGGGGGGCTAAATGGAATCATATAAAATGCCAAAATTGGTAGCTTGAGTGTGGCTTATAACACCCAATCCTTAGGACCCTATTTCATGCTCTCATAACCCTTCCAAATACCTTTTTTTATAATAACTAGTCATTTGTATACTTTTGAGACCTAATTCTAGCTCATCTAGGCTACATTTCTTGTTTTAATTCCATCCCTCTAGATCTCGAGCCTATAGGAGAGGAGCATTGGGGTTGGACTATAGCATTAGACCCTAGGGTGTCCCATTTTCATCAGTCCTATCCAATCAAATTTCTAGCCCAAATGACCATTTCCTTCTAATTCTTATTCTTCATTATTTCAACCTAACATTAATATATTTAACCCATACCATTATATCTCTATAAAGTCCCATCCAATATTCATTTAGAAGGTTTTGGAAAATATTACAAAAGAAAACAAGACCACTAAGATAAATTTCCCTATTCTTTGCATACAACCATCTAATACATCTACCAGCATATTGAAACCCTCACACCAGTCTTGAGCCACCTCAAGCACTCTCAATTTGGAATTTTTTAATCTACATAGCACTATTACAAAAATCACATCAAGTGGGAGAAATACATATGGATTGATCCCTCTTTTGAGTATTGGTATGTAGGAATTGTACCCACACAAAGGGTGTTGGATACATATTTATTACATCTTACACACACTAACCCCCCCCCCCCCCTCTTTCTATACTTTTATCAATCATAATGAAGCTCTAGGATTTCAAGATTGAATCAGATCTAAAAGGAATGTTTTCAACATTCAAGACTTTAAATTTCATAAATAGGCTCACATAGGGATAACAAACAAAACCTAAGAAACTAAGATCTCTATGACCAATTTGGATAAAAATAGTAAGACCTAGAATATAAAACCAAACCTTAAAGTGTATTATTTTTGGAAATCTTATTGTTTCACCAAATTAAATCTATATCAAAGTTTATGACACTATCCCAGTCTTGCACAACCAGTTTCAATTTCTGTCTCGGTCGTCTTTGTCTAGTTTTAAGCTAAGTTGCATTTATCCTCTTTCATCACTATTTTTAAAAAGCTAAAAAAATAAAATAAATTATACAAATTAGTAATGTATTTATTGCAATATTATTTACTAATATATTATTCTATACACTTAACTAAATTAAGAATAAAACTCCAATATTCCCAAAATAGTTAAATTAGTGTGCATAAATGTTTTTGCCAAATAAAAATTTATCATGGTTATATCTAATCCCTTGTAAGGAAATTTTCATTCAACATGGAAGGTATTCCAAGTCCCTTCAATATATCTCCTAGGGCATACCTTGAAATAAAAGTCCAATTGAGTGTATGTTTAAGGTATCTCCTTAGAGATATCTCAAAAGAAAATTCTAATAGTGTGCACTAGGGTTTTTGTGAAATAAGAAGTTGTCATGGTTAAATAAAATACCTTGAAAGGACATTTACAATCAACATGTAAGGTATTTTAAATAATTTAAAGTTATCTCCTAGGAGATACCTTGAAATAAAATTCTAATCATGTGCATGTTCAAGGAATCTCCCAGGAGATATCTCAAAAGAAAATTCCAATAGTGTGCATCAGTGTTCTTGCCAAATAAAAAGTTGTCACAGTTATATCTAATCCCTTAAAAATAACTTTGAAATCTACATGGAAGCTATTACAAGGCCATTCAAGTTATGTGCTATGAGATACCTTGAAATAAAATTCCAATCATTGGCATGTTCAAAGTATCTAAGATATCTTGAAAGAAAATTTCAATAATGTGCATCATTGTTCTTGCCAGATAAAATGTTGTCATGGTTATAGATAATCCATTATAAGTAAATTTTTAATTAACATGGAAATTATTCCAAGGCCCTTTGAGGTATCTCCTAGGAGATACCTTGAAACAAAGTTTTAATTATGTGCATGTTTAAGGTATTTCCTAAATGATACATCATTAGAGTCACAATTGCTTCTACAAACTATGCTCATTCATACCATTTGATTGATATGGGTCACTTCAAGTGGTTGCATAGTTTCATTATTCCCTATGTTATCTTACCTAATGGTTTCAATGATGGGATTAGGTTTTTCCAAACTAGGTTCTGGCATTAGTATGGTTGGAATAATTAGATCAATCTAATAGAGTTTTGTCATAGTACTAACTACTCTTCCTTGGTTCACTGTGGCATGAAATAGTAGAGAGAAGGGTGCCTTCCATTTAGTTGGTCCCAAAGACAAAATCATTGAAGTATAAATGTTCACCTTAGTGGCACCCTTAGAAACATTGGCTCTGGTCTGAATTGGACCATGCTCAAACTCAACTCCATGTATTTTATTTACCTTTCCCTATCAAAATTGTTTTTTTGACCTTCATCTAAGTCACATGGGCTCACCTTCAATTTATTGGTCATCAAAAACTAGCTTGGATCATTGATCTTTTGACTCATCTCACTCCATTGATTTTACTAATGAGAAAAAGCACAATCCATAAATCCTTTTCCAATATTCATGTACTTTTGCCACTTTTAAATCATGCCTTTATACTCAGGGTTCACTAACTCCTTAACTTTATCTCATGACATTGATCTTGAATGTATGATTGAATGAGATCCATTGATCTATTTGGGCCTATTAACTCCTCAATCATAGATCACCATTGGATCTTTTGTATCGATGGACACTGACCATTGGATTTTCCTAGATCTATTTTTTGAAAACAAATGGATACTTTATTAACTTAAATATGACATTCATGTAACCGTATTTGATGTCTAAATGAATGTATTTAATGTTTATGTGACCGTCACTGGGATATTCAAACTTTAATGGTAATTTTTCATGGCTTGAATTCAATGTTTACACACCTATTAATTGATGTGTGTAACCATCAATCTATGGAACATAATTTCCCTAGTCTATTTCTTTTATACCTTTTATTGTAAATTTTTTGTGGGCTTTGTGTCTCAGCCACTTTCATTGAAGGAATTTATTTGTGGCTGTTTTATATTGGAAAAAATGTCTGGGGAAACTATCATGGGATAATTACCTAAAAGAAATAAGTCTACTCTTTGCCTTGGATAATTTATTATGGACAAAATGTTTGAAAGAGTTCATTCCTTTAGGATTTTTTCTTGGCCACTTTTTTTGAAACAATTTGTACTTATTATTTTGCCTCAAAACAAATTCTCTAAAAAAATCTACCTTTGGAAAAATTGTTCCCCTTGTACCTTTTATCAAAAAAAATTTCTTCAAGATTTTTGCTTTCAAATGACATTTGTTACCCTTCAAGACTTTTGTTTTCGAGAACTTTACCAAAACAATGTCCCTTTGGGACTTTGTCTGTAGCACTTTCCTAAAAGAAATAACACTTCAGGAAAATCATTTCGAGCCCTTTGTCAAAAAAACTGTCTTCAATATTTTTGCATTCAAGTGATATCTTTGACCCTTCAAGACTTTTGTTTTGGACCACTTTCCTGAATAAATATGCCTTTGGTACTTTGTATATAACACTTTCCCAAAATAAATAATCCTTTCAGAAAATCGTATCAGGTCCTTTGTTGAAGGAATAACCCTTCATGACATTGTCTTGAGATAATTTCTTGAAAAATGACCATTCATTAGATTATTATTAGGTTTTTTTTAGTAGATTAATCCAACCCTTTACCTTGAGAGTAATAATTGGATGAAGTGCTTAGGAATATACCATTTTTATTTTCCAAATCAATTGTCCTAGCACCCATAGAAATAATAACATTATTAGAAATAATAGTAGGAGGAGTGCCAAACCTTGTTATTATGCTCTCATATAAATTAATATGGAACATATGCTAAGGTCCTTCAAGGTATCTCCTAGGAGATACCTTGAAATAAAATTCCAATTGTGTTCATGTTCAAGGTATCTCCTAAGAGATATCACAAAAGAAAATTCTAATAGTGTGCACCAGGGTTCTTGCCAAATAAAAAGTTGTCATGGTTATATCAAATACTTTACAAGGACCATTGAAATAAATATGGAAGGTACTATAATGAACTTATAGGTATCTCCTAGGATATACCTTTAAATAATATTTAAATCATGTGCATGTTCAAGGTATCTCCGAAGAGATATCTCGAAAGAAAATTCTAATAGTGTGTATCAATGTTCTTGACAAATAAAAAGTTATCATGGTTATATCAAATACTTTTAAAAGACCTTCATAATTGAAATGGAAGGTATTCCAAGGCCCTTTGAGGTATCTCCTAAGAGATACCTTGAAATAAAATTCCAATCATGTGCTTCAGGGTTCTTGTCAAATAAAAAGGTGTCATGGTTATATAAATCCCTTACAAAGACCTTTTCAATGAACATCCAAGGCCCTTTAAGGTATCTCCTAGGAGATTCCTTCAAATAAAATTCCAATTGTGTACATGTTCAAGGTATCTCCTATGATATATCTAATAAGAAAATTACATTCATGTACATGTTCAATGTATCTCCTAAGAGATACCTTAAAATAAAAATTTTAATCATGTGTATATTCAAGGTATATCTTAAGAAATACCTATCAATAAAATTTCAATTGTGTGCATATTCAAGGTATCTATGAGGAGACTCTTTGAAATTACTACAACGCCCTCCATGGTAATCTCCTAGGAGATACTTTGAAATAAAATTCCAATCATAGGGGATGACACATGGTGGTTAACAAACCTAATCATTCAAAGAGGTTAACCATAGATTCCCCCTACCTCCCCATAGCTATAATTTTGTATCATGTATAATTTATGTCCAATCTTTATAGCTTAGAATTCATCCCCTACCTCCCCACAACTATAATTTTGTATCATGTATCATTTATGTCTAATCAGTGTAACTTACAACTCATCTCCATATAACCTTGTACTAATGTAGGAAATTAACTTGCCTCAAACAAAGGTTTATGTTTTAAGATTAGATATTGCACAATCTTATTTAGAAGATTATGTCTTGGGATAGTAAAGTATATGAGGTAGCTATAACACATACAAAAAACTACATCAAAGAAAACACTAGAACACATTAAAAAATATGAATCAATTTGAACTTAATCATTCTAATCAATATATTTACAAATATTTAAATATTTTTTTCACATATATATATATATATATTAGTACATCATTCAAGATAGTCTAAAATCTATTTGTAGCTATTACACAATAAATATTATTTAATTATACAACCAAAAATGTAATAACTAATTGCAAAAAAATTGGAAAGAAAATACTCAAACACTTTGTTGATGATCAAAATTTATGTTGCTCCTATATTAAAAAACTCTCTAAAAAAAATCCAAGTTGGATAATAACTATTTATATAGACCTAGGTAAGGGGTCACCTCATCCTCCATGTTCATGAAAGGTCATGACATGTGACAGTTAGAACATGTAGTTCTAACTATGGTCAAAATCATAAAAGAGTAGTATTATAGTTATCAATTAGATAAGTTGACATTTTCAAAACTATGTAATGTGTGCATGTATAAAAAATATAAAATCAACTTTACAATGAAAAGTTTGAACTATAAGAAAACTAGGACTATGTCCTCCATATATAAAATTGTACATGCATAAAATCTCAGCCTATCAAGGCTAAGTCATTTGGATAGATGCATGTAATTTAGTTGGTATGGTAGTTGTAGATGTCGATGCACCACTATATGTCTACTTATTCTTGGCCTAGTTCTCTTGATAAAATTTATATGTCACATCATGCTACTATTGTATGATGTTCAAGTTTATCATCAGTGGTCAATGTATCATCTTAACCTATCTAAGGAGTTTTGCATGCTCTTCCTTAGTTATCTAAATTTTTCTAATAAAAATATTTACCTACGTGACTTTATTTATAACTACACGTAACTTGGATTATATCTCTTATAGTGATAATCCTTACAAACTATTTTTGAATTCATCCATTGATTCTTAAATGAGTTTATCAAAATTGATCTTACTTATCAATTTACTTGTGGCATCCTTCACCTTTGACAGCTTCAAATCATGCAAAATTTGGAGGATTTAGGCCTCATGTGCTTGATATTTAGGGATTAAATCCTTGACTACGTGTAACCATTATTGTGTTTCTTCCTATCTTACAACAACCAAGTTTAAGGCATTGGATGCCTCTAGTGTTGTCAATAAATCTAGATGATTGTATAAAGAGTTGCCTGTGTATGCAACTAGCATTTTCAACTTAGCATTATCATATCTTAATGAATTATATAATTGGTTGGAATTATTTACATGAGGGTCCATTTTGGCCTTCATGAATTTTATTTCCTCCAAAGAGTTGTAACATCGAGAACCTACTTCTTGCACCTCAACTTCTATGGCTACAAGGATATACATAATCTTCACTTGCTCACTTAATTGTTCCACCTCAGTTTCAAATTCTTGAAGTTCAACTTCAATTTATTATTGAGCCATATTTTTTCCCTCATGGATAGCTACTATATCATCCTTAGTGGCTTGGGATAGGTCTACAATATTCTCAATGTAAGGAGACTATCTGGGTTGTCTATTCTACCTCTTAGTGAGGGAGAATACTTCATGTCTTTCCTCCATAATTATTTATGTTCCCTTGTCATCCTCCAACTTCCCTTTCTTTACTCTTTTTCTACTTCTAGATGGGGATTCAAATAGAGTGGAGACAGAGGGAAGCTTAGTGATCTTCAAACTAGGCATTTAGGTTGCCTTTCTTCTCAATTCCATTACCCATAGAAGAATATCCAATTGAGATGCATATGAGGTTGTAACCACAAAATCTTTCTCCACCTCCTCCTAAATCTACTATTTATTTTGAGAATTTAAAATTATTTTAGGTAGGGAAGGCCAAATAATCTTGGACCAATCCACTCCTCCAAATTGAGGGAGTGGATAGACTGTAATCAATTGAAGCTTAGGATTCCTTTGCTTACTAGAACTTGTCACAATGGTCTCCTATATGGAGGTGGTGGATGGTATGGTAAGGGAAATATGAATGGATTTGATGTGAAATTATGGAGTGGCTAATGAAATCTCTACCTTTTTATAAACCTTCTTCTTATTTAAGGCTTTGATGGTGGAGGTCCTACAAGAGAGATAGGAGGTAGGTATGGTGAGTGGGATGGAAGTGGATTATGGAATGGCCATGGTGGTGGTAGAAACATATTTTTATACCTAGTGGGTGATAAGAGGGAATTGAGTGAATGTGGTAGGGGAAAATAGATCAACAGAGGTGGAAGTAGGCACTTTCACATGGGGTGTCCTCAAGATAGAAGAAATAGAAACACATCCAAAAATGGGCACAAAAGATAAATGAATACTCAAGAAAGGCTAAGTACATGAGGAAATTGATGATGTAGGCTCTACTTGAAGGCTCATGGCCTTATCTATTTATAACTTATCTTCTTCATTGAAGTCATCCTTAATGTCCTTAATTATCATAACCTTTCCCTCTATTTGTTCTGAATGTTGAGGTGCAATAGGTAAGCCTTATGATGATTCAACTATGGGACTCCCTATTGGGTTACTAAGCTTCCTCATATAAAAATGAGGGGACTTTATATGTTTAGGTGAGCTTTTTTGAGTTGATGTTTCTACCTCTTATGTTGTTATCCCAATAGATGTGGTAATCTGGGTGTGGGGTGTAGTAGTAGTTACTTGAATGGTGATGGAAGCTTATTTTTATTGTGTTCTCTCCTCATCAGAATCTAAACTAATGATGTCCTTTGCCTATGATCCCCTACTTTTTCTATGTTTAAATAACCCAAGCTCCTTCTTCATAGTCTTCAGCGTCAATTTCAAAGGGAGGGATTGAGATAAGGGACCCATCTAGTCCTTGAATTTATCCTTAGATTATCCTCTCCAGAATTCACAATGCTTCCATCCTTTGTATATAGATTTCTTGTTGTCCATTTCCCTTATTTTTATTGAAGGATCATCCTAGATCATTCTTAAATGATCTTCTTAAATTACAACAATCCTTTCTCTTTCCAACACTTCTACATCATCCTTTGCATTAAGAAACACAAAATCATATAAATAGGTAACATGGTTATAAGGGATTTTACATCCATGTATGTGCTTCTTAATAAGCCCATGAAGATCCCAATCTTTATGTAGAAGCATGAAGAAAGGATAACTATTTCAATTTCCACCCACTTCTTTTAAATGCTTCTGCAATGTGTAAACCATTCTTCAAATTGTTATAGAATGACCAAAGAACAAAGCCTTCTTCTACCTAGATAGCTCCTCTTCAACACTCCACGATAGTTGGAAATAAATTTATTTTTATACCAACTTGTTTGGGATGTAATTTGGGAGACACAGAGGATTAAACTTATTTACCCAAACCATTATAACTATGAAGTTTAGATAGAGGAAATAATCCCCTTTACCTTCTATGGTTTTTATGATATTTTATCTAATTTTGGGCATGGGTGAACCATGAATGGCTTACCAAACCTAAGGATAGACATATTCAGCTATCCTCATCATGTTATTAGTGTAGGCATATATGTGAATAAACTATTAATGATCACAAATTCTATTCTTTATGCAGTATATGGTTGGGATCCATAATTCCTCGAGTGCTTTGTAATAGGTTCCCATAACATCATCTATAAAATATGACATCATATTAAAATTTCCCAAAGGTGTGGGATGCTTGTCTTTGTGAATTATTTACTCCTTCAGGCATAAGTTGATTATCTCTCCCATAGCATATGTATCATCATGGTTGAGCATCATTTAAAGAAATGACACCCAGTCTAAATTGACAACATGAATACTCAACATACTATAGATTTTATTCAGTAGATCCATGCAAATGTGAATCCCCATTCTAAACTTGTCTATAGAAATAGGCCCCTTTAGCTTCTTCCCTTTCCATGCAATGGTCTAGCTTGGGAGTAACCATGAAGATAATTCCTTCTTAATTGAGCTCTTTGTGATAAACTATGATAATGTATGCTTGTTGTAGTTTCCATTGGGTATGTTCAAATATAGGTATCTTTGAAAATTGGCTCCTAAAATACATGCAACCACTATGTTATTTATAGAATAATGTAGGAAGGCATCCTATGATATATTTCTTGAGAAAAAATCTTATAGGAGGTCGATGCATGGCATCACCTTTGGTTTGGTGGCAATAAAATGAAACCTTTAGCATTTAAAATATAATAATTATTTTACAAATAGCCTATCAATGAGTTTCATCTCATCCTTCATGAAAATACATCCATTAAATCCACTACTTCTGATAGATATAAATAGTTGGTGTACCTATTCTCAAATATGGTGGTGTCAAACACTATATCTATGAACTTTGTCGAGTTCTTGATTAAGTATGCTAATTGTAGATTTATTCCCCTAAATTTTCTTAGATGAAGATGCCATTATAGTATACACTCTGCATTATTTGTAATTTCCTTCTAGGTGTTATGTATGTTGTATGATCCACTCATCTCTAGCTTAATCACTAGTTTACTCACAGTGATCTTTGAGATAGTAATTATAGCTCTTTATCACTATAGGATAGTAGAAGACTTCGATTGCATGTTTTATTGAAAGAAATGAAGGCTTCTAATGGTTGTGTATCACTTATATAGGATTTTACATTGAATAGTAGTTCATGTAACATAAATTACCAATGTTCACCTTAAATTTATATTCTTATATAATTCAAACTTTGTTAGTTAAAGTTGGTAGGGGTCTTTAGTATATATCATTAGAAGACACTTTAAATTTATTTTGGCTAAGTATGGCAAAGGGATAATATTTTTCTTGGTAGTAAGGTATTTAGGTTTATGTTGGGGACCAATATTTTACAAAATACCTACAAAAAAAATCTTTCCATTTGGCAATATCATTGGAAAAATTATTTTAGGCAAAATGTCTAAGGAAATTATCTTAAAGGGTCATTTCAAAAAGTCTAAGGGTCATTTTAATCAAGCAACATTCTGAATGATATACTTTGTAGGGAAATTTTCCTATGGTAAAAGATCAAAAAGGTCTACTTCATAGGATAAAGACCCATGATAATGCCCTGAAGGATAAGTCCTAGAGGGCAAAGGGCCTGGGACAAAATTCCCAAAGGGTAAAGTGGAAATGATAAAAATCCTAAAGGTTATTTGAAAAAAGGCTTAAAAGAAATTTTAAGAGGATAAAGGGTAGGTTATATAGGGAAAAGGTCCATGCCCATTATCTCAAAGGGTAAGTGTAGAAAGGTCCAAAGGGTCTACTTCATAGGATAGACTGGTCCAAGACGAAAGTCTTTAAGGGTATATTAAGGTGGGGAAAGGGCCATTTAAAAAATTTGAAGGGAAATTAAAAAAGGGCAAAGGGAAATTCTTTCAGGCCAACATGGCCACAACGAAATGGTTGAAGGGTAGGTTAGTCAAGTAAAGGGTTCCATGACAAAATTGATCATTTCAAAAAGGCTAAAGGGTATATTCATAAGGCAAAGGAATTCTATCAGGAGATTCATGTTGAAATGTCATGGGTTAGTGGGTGCATGCCACATGTCCTTGATTATTAAAAAATGAAGTATTAATATTAATGTCATAAGTACCCTTGAAGGTATTACAAGGCCCTTCAAACCTTCAATGGTACCCATATACATGTTTGAAATTTATTTTTTATGAGATACCTTCAAACTTTTGGTTCCACAACATAGGTTCAAGTCAAATACAAGATCCCAAAATATAAGAAGCTAATAATTTTCCATATTCTTATTCAAAACCCCCATTTATCATTAAATTTTTTTATTGTAATAACATACATGGTTGAATATTGACTTAATTAGCTATTTTTCTCTATGTAGTTATTTCACTCTGATACATGTTTGAAATGTATCTCCTAGGAGATACCTTTAAAGTATGATGAAACAAGAATTGATGTATGTAGTATATGATATTAAAATCTATTATTTTTTGGGATTAACATAATCCATTCATTAAAAAAATATTATACATTAACTTTTTAACATTTTAATGTTTTAACATATCTCCATACTTATGTTCTGGTATAAGTATAGCTTTATCTCCTATATATAGGTATAAATTAGACTAATTTTATAAATAACATGATTAACAACTCTTCTCATGTATTTTTAAAATGTCCAGGTTGAAAAATCATACATCAATGGCTTTCCATTGTGGAGACTATGTTTCCCTCATAAACAATGGTAAGGTCATTGGTGAAGGAAGAATACACAAAGTGGTAGGTCCAAACACTAACTCTCTAGAACTGATAAATCTCACTTCCACATGCCACAATGATTAAATACCTATTGAATGTGTAATTTTTAATGTGACTAAAGATTTTTATTTGATTCTATCACTTCCATTTCTTATAGCTTTTGGATAATTTGGGGGATTTAGTTGATAGTTTTACCATATGGAGCATAAGAATGATGCAACATGTCATATAAAATTTTTATATAGACAATGACATGCAATAAAGACAAAATAATTTTATTTCAGTTTTGTATATACAACCATTTCAACAAGAAAACCCTTGCATGGATTCATCTTTTCTATATATCAATGATCCTACCACATTTCAAAGCCTAATAAAAAAAATTCTTGGGAAAAGGGTATATTTGTTGCACAAATGTACAACTATTTCAAATGAAGAAAAAAATGCTTTTGGTTATGTTGAATTTGCACAACCAAGTGAGATTTTTGGTTTCATTCCTATCCCAATGTTAGAAAATGAATTGGGAATTTACATAAGGAAAGTTATAAAACATTGTGAGACTTACAGTACATAGGTGACTAAAACATCTATCATTAGATGGCCTTCTAACAAAATAGTGGACATTGAGACTTATAGAGAAATCAATTTACCATACATGACACCAAAGGAGAAATAAATTGGAAATAATTGGGATGTAGTGGATAATGAAATCACTCCTTGCTTGACATTCCTAGTGCAAATGCATCCAAAAATTTTAACTCATGCTTAAAAATACTCAGGCCAAAAAAAATCAACCAAACACTTCACTCAACCAAGTGAAGTTTGAAAAAAGATTATATAATGAGATTTCAAAAATTTATGTGGATAAATGTTTTACCAAAAAATGTTTTCATTCAGGATTGTCATTTGAGATTCTAAAATCTGAAAAGATGAATTTACTTTATTCCACCACAATAGATAGGAGGCAATATGTCTTGGATGCCCTTTCCATTGATTTGTTTAATAAAAATAAAAACAAAACTAGCATTTATTTTTAGGGTAGAAAGATTTGTTTAGAAGCTTGGCTTAAAATATATTGATTGAAGAGAAGTAGTTTTTTTCACATTCAAAATTGTCATAGAAATGGGGAATGTGATCTATTCCATGCAAGGAGATTTTGAAAAAAGCCACAATAGTATATAATGGTAGTTAAATATTTTTTAGACTAATTGGTGGATGATTTTGTATATGTTTATTCATGACTAACATGCCAAGTAGATATAGATGTCTCATGAGAAAATGTTTGACATCTTCCAACATGTTTCACTCAATAATCTATAAGGTGACACATCAATGTACAACTAGAAGATATGAAATATAAGCCAATATCCCAGCCAAAATTCAATAACATGTGGAGAACTAATTTTCATGATGTGACCATTGCCACATCTAATGACTTCATGAGGTGCAAAACATGCATCTTATTGACTCAATAAAAACACTCTAGGTTCATCTATAGAAATCAAGAAGAGTCTATCGATCAATAATTTATGATGCACTCAAATCAAATTATTTATACAAGATAAATGTATTACACACATAAATTAATGTCAAAAAAAATTGTTGAATAATGACTCAGTGTCATTCATGACAAGGTGGAACATCAAACATTATTTGTGCTAAGGACACTAAAAAAAAGTAAAGTAATTACTGATAGAATATTAGAGTTGTCAATGGTAGGGATTATAACACATGGTCATGGTGCAGGCATATATGGGAATTTTCTCTTACCATACATTATTAGAGGTTCTAACTTTACTATCACCTCATTGAAGAAGTGCTTTAGGGATATGAAAACAACAATGCTAGATACTTATGGATCTTTTTTATATGAACCTGGATCTTCAAAGTATCCATTGTATGATGCATTTTTGTCTAAAAATTTCTACCTTGATTTCAAGAAATACAAAGAAGAAACACAATAAATTGGTTTCTTCAAGAAACATCCTTATAGGTTATACCTTCAACTAGAAAATTATTGTGGGGATAATAAGAATAGGTACTTCCATCCATAATTATATTTTAAAAATGTCAAACCTTATATGGAACTAATGTTACATTTTTAAATTCATAAAATCATGTTTATTTGTATAGGTATGTGTTGTAATATTTATCTCTCCTTGTCTACAAAGGTGTTTGCCTCAATGTCAAGGTCAGATTTCACCCTGTAGGACATACTCGTGAGGACATCAATGGCACATTTGGAAACCTGCTTTAATGTATAAAGAGGAAATATGTATGGAGTATGGTAGAGATGATGGACACTTATAGGATGTGTGAAAATACAAGAAACTTCATGCCATATTTAATTGAAGAGGTAGTGGATTTCAAAGAGTATGTTAATAATTATCAGCTGAAGGGAATAAATGAAATAGTATGCTTAAGAAAAGTTCAATACTTTCTTCTATACATGGAGAAAGGTCAGCTCATTATGCATTTTCAAAACTCTGTAAGAGATATAAATTGGTCACCCCCAATTACATTATAGAGAAAAAAGAAAATGGTGAGCCAAATGTTCTAAAAGGTAATCTGACAAAAATATATTTCAAAGACTTGAAAAATAGAGAAATGTCTCAAGATTCCATTGTTAAAAAAGACTCATATAGAATTAGAAAAAATATTGAACAAGAAATTAAATATAACTTTAATAAGTATGTACAATAATTCAATGAATTTGGCTTGATCAAAGATAGTAAGTGGAAGGATCTAGCATATTAATTACAAAACATCCACAACATAATGAAAGAAGACATGTTTCCTTTTGAAATTGAGTGCACAGGAGATTTTTGGCCTAGAATGCATCATGACATACCCCTATATAGAGATATACACAAAATGTTTCATGATAGGACCCATGATTTTGAAGTGGCATCTACAAATACATATGTTGGTCCAAGAAGCAAAATAATAAAAATTACATTTAATCTAGCTCAACATGTGCAAATTGGAGATATGTTATCTATGAGACCTAATAATTATATATGAGTGGACTACATAATATGGGTTGATAGAGCTAAAAGTAATATTGACATACTATAAATAAAAGGGGATATAGAATGAAGGGTTAATGTAGGTTGGTTCATCCTAGTTCATGTAGGGAAAAAATATGCAAAATAACTAGAAATTTATTTAGGCTACTTGGACAAGAAATGGAAGCCAAACCCAACTAACACATGTTTACCATCCATACTCATAGATAGTATCATCTACACTTGGAAACCAAAAAAAAATTAGAAAGGTTACAAAATTAGAGAGGTGATAAAAGGATTGGAAAATTTGAAATGGTGTTTCCTTAATTTTTAAATGAGAAATATGAATGTTTTAAAAAAAAAATAGTCCATTTTTTCAGAATGTATAATTTTTTATTGTTTAACTTATTTATATTTATTTCTAGTAGAACTTCACATTTTAGGTCTTGGGAAATACACTTTGTCATTTGAGTTTTATATTTTATACTATGATAATTTAGTATTTTGGTAACTGTGCATTCATTTAATAGCAATTGACTGTTGGAATGTCCACTTCACATTTTTGTGATTCAAAATGGTCTTTAATTTTTGTGTATTCCGAATAGCCAAATCACAATTTACGAATCATGAAAAACTCTTCAGCTTTTTGGTTTTTCAAATTAAACTTCACATTTTGAATCCTTGAAAATGGTCTTCAATAAATGGTCTTCATAATTTGCACATCTAATAATTTACACATCATATTTTGTGTTTTTAGAAATACACTTCAACATTCCCATGTATGTGAAAAGGTCTTTGGGGTTTACACCTCAGAATGTCCCACTTGTGCATCAAGATTTATTCTTCAACATTTGCATATCAATAAATTTTATTTAACTTTTTAGTTTTTCAAATGACAATTCATACAAGAACTCAAGATTGTGTCGCATGGCACAATATTGGTAACTCAACTGTGTAAAAGAATGACTAGTCCAAACTAAATTCTTAAATAATGAAAGCACCTAAGATTGCAAAATGAGCCACAATATAAATAAATTAATTATGTGATAGATTATATTAATATTATAATAATATACCACCCATGATTTAAATGTGTCATGTACATAAATATGAGATAAACTTTGATAATCATGAAGACATCACACATATCATATTAAATAGATGGTTCATGATCCAATCAATTGATGACACATGGCATCCCAATAATCCCAAGTGTTTTTAATCACATTTAACCCAAGCACTAGATTTATATATGAATTATTTTTCCTTAAAAAATAGACCACCAAGTCTTATTATCTCTAAATGCATGGTCTATGAACTAGTTTGAACGATCGCATAATTTAGACTTATTACAAATATATAATATAGATGTCATTTATTTTTAATAATTCCAAGTAATTTTTGATGAAGTCTAATTTATTTATGATATTTTTCAACTAATAATTACTTATAATAATTTTAAATTATTTATACTAATCACAAATACATTAGATATATGTGATTTATTTGTAATAAATCAAATTTAATCTTGATACAGTCCAATTTATTTCTAATAGTTTTTGAAAATTTGGACTGTTGATAAGTCCATATTATCTAAAATAATTCTTAATAATAATTAAAATGTATATTTAGGGATCTAACCCTTTAAATATATAGGATCATTTCTAGAATAGGTATACCCACATACCTATAAATGTTCCCATGTTGCCCAGATCTTGAAGAGGCTTGAACACCCTCTTCTAGGGTACATGATTTGGTGACAACATGATCCAAATCCAAGATTTTTCACATGGAATGGTGAAAAAAATTAAATTTTAATACCAAGATCCTATTATTTCACACTAAAAACTAGTGAAGAACAAGACCCACTTGATAAGGATGATTCATGGTTATATGATGATGATTTAGCTGATTGTTACCAAATTGAAAATTATCCCATCCCTAAATGGATCATGGATAATCAAGATTACAAAGGTATAATTATCAAGGCACTCTTGAGCCTAGCGCCATGACTTAAAAAAAAAGAACTTATGGTATTGGATTTAAACCACCTGGGGGTGACCCTACATATCTTATCTATGTTCTTACACTAATGACTAGTGATGATAATGTTGAAAGTGACACATAGTCTAATAATAGTTTATACAATGACTTATCCAAATGCCAAACTATTTAATAATAATGTTGTATGTACCATTAAACTTATTATTCATCCTTCCCCACTTTACGTTCATCACCCTCAACTCATAGAATTAGACCAATAAGAATCCACAATATCACTCGATGAGTTTGAAAATGATGAGGCCATTTGTGAATTCATGGGTATAAGAGACCATATTCCTCTAGGATATAATAATCAAGGTTTTTTTTATCACATTGTACTCTATTGAATATTTCATATATTGGGTGAACTTCCCCAGACAAAAACAAAAATAAAATCAAACATTGAGATCCTGAACTGAAAACCTCTTTGAGGAACTTTTATACCAAGGTAATAGTAAATAAAAAGGCTATCCTCTTGTTGAAAACCTATTTTAGGTTCCATTATATGGATATGCTCACTTTTCCTTGAATGAATCTTAGGATTACACCAATACTATGCTCATATTTGATTCAAAAATTAAAGTAGAAGAGCAATGGGATTTTCACTAGATTATCCAAGAGTGTCTAATATTGTTTATTACATGGCCTTTACCACCATTTGGTGATTCTAATTCATATTATTTGGATGAACTTAATGAACTATTTAGACTAAAGTATTATGTTATTACCAATTGTGAACTAGGAGTTTGACATAAAGGTGATGTTAGTCTTATGTTAGTATAATAAAACAAATGAAATGAACGCTCTAAAATCCTAACACCTCTAACCTAGACACTAAGGAGAGCTTAGGTAATAAAAACTAAATGAAAGCACAAAAATAACATAAAATACAAAAATCTTTTACCTTCCTTGGGATATCCAAATGGATTTTTTTGATGCTTGCTTAGCTTGTGCATCAAGAAGCCTTTTACAATGGAGGTTGTTTAGCTCCTTATCTCCTTGGCACCTTGGATTTGCAATTACTTGGCTTAATAATTTGCCATCGTAACCTTACTTGAAAATATTTTCTCTCTTCAAATTAGCATTATAACTTTGGCTTATGAGAACTTGTTGAATATATTTTCACATAATAGCTTTACACCAGAAAATAGCTTATGGTTCAATAGGAAAGGCCTTGTATTTATAACCTTTAGAATTAAGTCTCACCCAAGGTGATTTAAGGTTGAGTTAAGGTTTATTATGGGATAAAACTAACCCTTGGTGAGTTAAAACTAACTCTAGTATAGGTAATATTTTTCAAGTAATTATTATTTATAATTACTAGGCATGGCTTTCAAATTAGATATTTTAGGATATTTTCAACAACTCATAAATGCAATGATGAAAGGATTTGTTATTTTGATTTTTTTAATCTCCTTTTTTAGATATTCATCAATTAAAAATGGATACTTAAATTAGGCATTTAATATTTTTTAGTTTGTTAATTTATTTAGATTAGTCTTTTAGCTCATTCAAGATTTAGTTTAAGTATGCAAGTTCCCCACCTTATACATTCATAGGCTAAATTGGTAGTTGTGATGCTACAAGGTGATTAGAGATGAATATTTTAGAGGTTATTATTGCATATGGGATAGTATCCCAAATATGGATTCCTCAATGTGATTCTGAGCTTTAGTGAATGATGCACAAGAAAATTTGGGATGTTTAGTGATTCCTAGGATTAATTTGTAATGGTTGGCAGGAATCAATCTGAAGTCTAGTTAGGAAGCTAGTTGTGGCCAGTTTTAGGTGTATATAGTTTTCCAATTTTTGGGAAGGTGTTTCAAGATATAGGAACAGTAGTGTCTTATTAAATAATGAAAAGGTCCTATATACCTACTACTTCAATGATAATGGATGAGCTCTAGATGCCCCCTTGAGGGAGAATTTGGTAAAAAGGGTCAGTGATCAGTCCCTCAAACGGAGGAAATGATGTGACCAAAAAGATAAAGTGGGGTGGAAAATAATTATTTTCCCATAGGTGGTTATAATTAGTGACATATGGATTTTCCCTAGTTGGGCAGATAAATAGGATGATTTGCCCATAGGCAATTATAATCATTAGTATAGGTGGAACAAAAAAGGTAATGATTTGACCAAATATTATTATAATCATTGAAAAGAGGATTAGGGTAAAAATATAATGATTTTCCCAAACTCATTTATAATCATGAAAATTAAAGCAATGATTTTACCATAGGTGGTTATAATCATTGGTAGGATAAAAACATGCCCCAATTAAGCAGATAGAGATAAGGGTTTTCCACAAGGTGGTTATAAGCATTATCATAATAAAATCATGTCTTATTTGGGAAAAAAATATAATGATTTTCCCATAGGTAGTTAAAATAATTAACCTCTAGATAGATCAAAACATAATGATTTTCCCATAGGTACTTATAATCATTGGCTCTATGGGTGGGATGATAAACAATGATTTTCCCAAAGGTGTTAGAATTGTTGGCAGCACAAGTGGGACGGGACACAATGATTTGGTTAGAGGTAACCGGTTATAATCAGTTGTATAATGATGGGAGTATGATGGTAAAGGGGTACAAAGGAGAAATATGAATTTAGGCAACTTGTTAGTATGTGTATGCATGTCCTAACTAGCAAAAATTAAATTTTGTCATGATTTAGTTACTCTATAATGGGGAAGGATGTGGATTAGATAAAGAATTTTGTAATTTATAAGGAGTGACACAACCTCATTGTTTGTAATATTTCTTGATCTAAATTTTTCTATAGCATGTGATAGTAGATATCTTAATATAAAAGTCCATGAGAACTTATCCAAAATATTCATAAGGACTGACACACAATCTAATAAATAATTAAATAGTAGATATCTTAATATAAAAGTCCATGAGAACTTATCCAAAATATTCATAAGGACTGACACACAATCTAATAAATAATTAAAAATAATGAACTAATGATAAAAATGATGATGATAAAGTTAACATATGAATATGGATGGATTTAATAGTAATTCACAAGGAATCAACTAATGAATTCACATAGAATGAATCAAGTCATAAAAATGAAAACAAACAAACATGCAAATAAATAAGCAAACAAATAGAAAGAGAAAACACCACGAAATTCAAAAAAAAAAATAGACCCAATAATATGAACACAAATAATGGGTAATCATAATGTTAGCACAAATATAGAACACACAAGATGATGAACATGTCCCCTAGGCTATAGAAAATAATGATTCAAACAAACAAAATGGGTACAAATAGAAGCAAAGGAAGGGGGTAGCCAAGTTGATTCCATATGCACTTGGAAAGTGGACATTGCCTACATAGTTTCATGGACATAATGTATAACCTAAACTTTAGGCTCAATGTGATTCTCCCAAGATATAGGATAGAATAAAAAATGATGATAGGAAAACATGATTGATGTTATATAGGAATATGGGAATGAACTCTCAAAATGGTGATAGCATGGGACTATAGGCCAGTAAAGATGGGTAAACTAAATGTGAAGTGGTTTCTTATTAAATATCTAGGGATCCCAGATCCTTAAGGAAAATAAGTTGTTGATGTTTAGGATTTTCTAAAACTATTTACAAATGTTTTTAAATTCCCTTCCCAACCCTTTTTGATCTTGGTTCCATTTGTTTTTTTGGCACCTTTCATAAGGGGATTCTGATTCAGTTTCAACAATTTCAAATTTTCATGTGTAACTGACATTTTATGAAATTAATATGATAGTGGATCTAGCAATTACATATTTCATTATGCTTGACTAGTGTTATTGATTATAAACACATATGGAAAAATCATTATTCCAACTTGTGTCTCTAATTATATCTACCTAAGGGTAAATTAGTATCAATGACCTATGTCATTATCTCCTAATTATAACTTCCTATGGACAAATTAGGAACAACACCTTTTAATCCAATGAATCACCCCATGACCACATATAGATTAAGTAAAGGAAAAAAAATAAAATAGAAAAAATAGGTAAATAATGAAGCAAACAATACACAAAAATATTTAAATTAAAAGTAATAAAAACCATCATGTCATCAACCAACTCAATACCTAGTTGTCAAGGCTAAATGTAATGATAAATGGTTGGTGCCCCCAAGTAAGGATACATGCAAATGGAAGGTAACAACCCTAATGGTAGTGGAATGTATTGGAACTAAAAATGTATTTACCCCTATTAGGTTGGATCGAGGATCACTAACAAGGCTGAAATATGACAAATATTTTTGGATTTGTAATCTTTATATATCTCTAAGAGATGGTATGTCAATTTAATGATTTTTAGGATTTTGAAATGTTTGGAATGTTTTTGGAATTTTTGGGGTAGATTAAATCGTTAAAGATTGAAAATATACCACTCAAAAAATGGAAAGACAATTAGCCTAGGTTGATCTCAAAATGGTTAGAGTGTTGGCTAAAGAAGAACTGAGATTACTGCAACGTGAATCAAATACCACATACATAGTCCCATTTTGACCTCCATTCATAGTAGTTATACCTACATAATAGGTGGTAAGGTCTTACTAGGTAGAAACAAGTTTTTGAAATACACAAATGGTAAGGAAAATGATAAAAGTAATGGCAAGGTGATTTGGCAATGCATGATAATGGTGTTGTTCCTAATTTTCCCATACGAAGTTATATCTAGAAAATAATGAGATAATTCTCTGCTAATAATTTACCCATAAATAGTTATAATTAATAACAAAATGTGGGATACTAATTTTCCCATAGGTGATTATAATTATTGACAAAAATCAAATGTAAATGAAAAATAGCTTGCCATAATCATTGCCACAATATGTTCATAAACTATCATTTAAACATAGAATTCTGAAAACTCTTGAAACTAGATCGAAATCCCCTCATAGAAAGTGAAGGAAGAATAAAAGTAACCAAGATCAAAAGGGTTGGGTAGGGTGGTTAAAAAATTATTTTTTCAATAGTAGAGTCATGGTAGGATGGCATATGATACGACATAAAGAAGATGAAAAGAAGGAAATTTGAGGTAATAGGAATAGGGTTACTCCCAAGTGATAAGGTAAGGTAAATGGAAAGGTATGAAATAAAATGAAAATGAATGGAAAATGGAAGAGGAAATGTAAATGGGAAAGGTAAGGTAAGGGAAATAATTCTTTCAAGGTAAATTTTTATGGTGTTCATATTGATGTGGAGATACACATCTTGATCAGCATATGATACAACCAGAATAATCAACTATTTTTAAATTGATAGCCCATACCTCTTTTGAATAGTTTTTTTATCAATAATATACTTTAGGTTTGGACTCTAATAATTTTGTTGTGATATTTTTTAATCATTGATTTTGTTTCCTTCAAACATCGAGACAAGATGTCTTTATATCCTTTATGATGGAAATTATGGCTAGGGATGGTAAATATAGATAAATATTGGATGATAGGTCTGATTTGGTAATATAAATATGGATGATAATTTAATGTATAATGGTTATTTATGATTCAAGAAACATTTCAAGTGACAATTCGGGCAATGTTTCTACCCCAATTGGTGGCAAAAATTCTAGGAGCCATAACTTTTGCAGCATAACTTTGTTTGACTCCCCATTTGAACCGTTGGAAACCTAAGAATGAGGGGAACATCATGAGATGGCATGAAATCTGATCAGTGGGTTTTGAAACCTAATATACAAATGGAAGTGCCCCAAATTTCAATTTTAGTAGTGAAATCTAAAAATAGTAAGTTCTAAAAATAGTAATTCTTTGAATTCTATATTGTTGTAAATCATGGAAGTCAAACCACTTAATCTCCCTCAAGATTGGTGACCTTCCACATGCTCCTCATACCTTCAAAACATGTATAAATGAAGATTTAACCTCAAATATAAATTATACATCTCTTCTTATAGATAGGCATATGTTTGGGTCTACAAATTTGATGAATAAAACATCTCTTCTCAGAGATAGCATTATTGTTATTATGTTGTTCTTATTTCTTGAATTATCTTTCAACCAAATATTTTGAGTTTTGTATCAAGGTAATAAATGAATATTTTGATTATTAGGCACACATAATGTTATTTATTCTATATTTGACATAATTTTGGTTGTGGTGGGGCCGAAACCTTTTGAATATGCTCTCAATAGGATGACCAGAGTTTTCTATTATTTAGGCCTGAGAGTAGCTGCCATTTGATTATGATGTAGATTATAATCTATATTATTTTTAATAAATTTTTCATCTAGCATTGACCAAATTTTATTCTTATCTATTGGTACCTTGAAGATGTTTTCATGAATGAAGTTGTATTGATTGTCCCATAGCACCTCAAAGATGTATTCACAAATGAATTTGTCTTGATTGTCCCATAGTACCTCTAAGAAGGTTTCACTGATGAACATTAACTTTTGACTTTGATTTTATTCTATCACCTCAAACAAAGTTTCATTAAGAAACATTAAATATTAATTTTTATTATATTCTATCACATTAAAAAATGTTTCACTAGAATATACTAAATTTGAACTTTGATTATCCCCTAGAACCTCTGAAACGGTTTCACTAGGAGATTATTCTTATTTTGCATGATTATGATCTTTACTCCTGGTATTCTATAACTAATATGTCACCATGGATAAAGTTAAATAAGGTATGATTATGTTAGTCCCAATTAACACTTGTGGGAGGTATAATGTAAATATAATGGCTAGGTTGGTTGGTGTTAATGGCATGTGGAATTGTAGTAGAATTGGAAAAGGTAACACAATCCTCATAGAAGATACTAGGATAAATTGTGTCAATTATGAAGTTATCATCCTTAATAACCATGTAATGATCACATATATAATCAAATTAATCTATGAGGCATGTGTAACCAATGTTGTAATAACCAAAAATGTATTCTATTTTTGAAGCTAATTCTGACTCAAGGGACTCTTAATCTAATGTTGAGACTAACATTGATTCTTCTTCTGATGTTAAATCTGATGTAGATTCAAGAATAAAACCTAACTCTAATGTTGATTCTTCATTTTGTGTGGATTTTACTACAAAAATATCTTGTTGAATGTTTGGTATTGGACAAGTAATGACCTATGATGACATAATGGGCTCCATAGAGACTAGTTTACCAAAATGAGATTCCTCAACAAGGGTAAAAATGTTAAGAGATAACTCCACAAAGATTGGCTTGTCAAAGGGAGGATATTTAAAAATAGGATAATAGTAGAGATAATGATTTACCCAATGGTAGTTATAATCATTAAGAAGTGACTTAACAAAGTTTGGGTTGTTAGAGTGAGACTCCTTGATAATGGGTAAAGGATAAAAATGTGATTCATCATAGGTTAATCTAACACAAATAGGTGTTTCAAGAAAAACATTATGGATTGGTTGGTTCTTTTATCCTTGGTTTACAAGTAGTTATAAAATACCATTTTTTAGCATATCTTGGTCTTCAAATGATTGGATCAGTTAAAGAGGTACTGATTTGCTTGGTTTCATATCAAATATTTGTATGGGTTTTATAATGTGGGAGATGGTTAGCAATGGATTGATTGGTTGTTAGTCTAGGATAGTAACTATGACCCATCTAGTTGTAATTACACAACCTTGTTAGAATGACAAGCTACCATACTTATAAGGGACTAGAATGATAATGGTAGGTCATAATGAAGATTGATTTCTATTAAAATCCAAATGACAAGGACCTAGGATAGTAATTATAGGGCATTATGAAGCTTGGTTGCCATTAGGATCTAAACGACAAGGTCTTAGAATGGTAATGGTAGGGAATTTTGAATCTTTGTTGCTATCACAAGACAAAATACAAGGTCTTATAATGTTAATAATAGGGCATTACAAATCTTGGTTACTATCATGAGCCAAAGGACAAGGTTATATAATGGCCATGGTAGACATTAGATGTTGAGGAGCTTAGTTTCTCACATAATTTAAAGGAGGGTTAATGTTATAGGTAGGGGATCAAGTACCTTTAGACATGAAAGGATGAACATGGTACGTTAATCATCCCAAATAATGTATTAGCATATAATTCTCTTGAAGATATTGGATTTATTCCCCAGATTGAGTATTGTAATGAGGATAAGGATTTGTCTCACAAACCACCTCCTCACCATAGGGATCTTGATCAAAGTCAATTTGTGTGACCATGTTATCATAACTTGTATTGTACATGGCTCACCTATGAGACATATCTAAATCAATGTTGAACATTTCACAAAAATTCCTAAAGTTCTAAAATCTCTAAAACATAATGTCCAAAAATCAAATGGTCAAAACATAGTCTAACCGATCTAAAAGTGTATTTGTATGTCCAAAAGGATTAGTGTTAAAACTTTGTATAAAATATGCTAACATCAATGACTTGCACAAAAAGGTCAAGTGGATGAATAAAAACTAGAATGCTAATCTCTAGGTACAAAGCATTCCAAACAAGTATAATATAAATAAAACAAAATTTGCTAGGACTTTTGGAGAAGGCACAAAATCTAGGCTCAAAATAGGCATGTGCTAAGTCTTTTTAAAAAGTCACAAAAGCAAGAATTTAAAGAAGATAATGTAAGAGATTTAATTGAAAAAATTTGAAACACTTTAGCATAGACTAGGCATTTAGATTTAAACATGAACTTAGTCAATTGGTATAAGGCATGAAACAATAGGCATATGTAGATAGGCTACTTATCCAAATCTAAGCATAAAAAATAGTTTTCAAATTGAATAAATAATTAACCTAAGTTATAAAATCCAAAAGAGAAAGATCAATGTCTATGCCAAAATTACGCAAGGCAAAGGCATAAATCAATCAATGTTTTTGATTTGAACTTGTCAAGGCTAATTACTAACTCAACTTAGAAAACAAGGGTTCTTATAATAGACAAAAAGATAAAAAATAATGAACAACATAATGATACTAGGTATAAATCCAAAAGGCACACATGGATTTGGTTTTGAAATGGGAATTTAGACATAAGGTAAACAAGTTTTTTAAATGATTTGAGTAGTGTAATAATGTTATCACACTCTAAATATATGATCAAGGGTTTGTTTCAAGACATAAAGGCACAAGATTTTAAATGAATTGGGTAGCATAATGACACCCTTTTTAGTCAAGTGACACACACACAAAGGTTGATTAAAAAACACTAAGGCATAGGTATGATGTCAAATGGGTAGTGCAACACCTCCTCAAACGAAAGTGCATTGTATAAACAAGACTTGTTTTGATGTGTTAAAATAGATAAAAATAGATAGTTTGACTCAAAACCATGTAATAAATGATAAAAGATGACAAAAACACCTAAGTGTAACATCCTAAATCAAAAAATTGACAAGGTTGTATAATAATTTTAATTTTCATCAATATACTTTCTCTTGAGAGGATTTTAATTATTAAACAAAAATTAGAAGTACTTGAAAAGTAGGATTTCTAGTCCCCCTCTTATCTCAAGAGTTTATACTGCAACATGGAACTTCAAGCTACACACCTTGTATCAATAGTATGCCTACGACAAGTGGGTTTATTCTAAACTATCAATTTTTTCTCATTTATAGATGGTCTCAAGTGTGGGTAATACTAGAGATGCTCATGTCAATTGGATCCATGTCAACCATATTTTAGTGAAAAGGTCTTATCCCTTTCACAACCACTACATCCATCATGTGTTTAGTATAGTGTTTTTTCTAAATTGATCATAATTTATGATGGTAATAATCAGTAATGAAGGTAGTTTAACTACTCAAACTACCATACCAGTGATTCACCATCTTAATTTATATACCCCACCATGGAGTGGGGCAAAAAATATTTTAGGAGATGAATTCTCAGGTCAATGCTTCCCTAAATAACCCTAAGGAGGCAATGAATTCTTACTCACTAGACAAAATGAATGAAAAATAAAGACAAGTGAAAATAATTTAGGGTCATTTTTGGGAGAGATTTCATGAATTTATTTTCATGCTTTTATACTAAATTGATAAATGAAAATAATGAGTGCTTTTGGTCACCTAATTTCCCTAAAGGGTATGGGAAGGATAGCACACACGTGTCACTTAATTTTCTAAAAACAAACAACTCTTAGGAGTATGTAACTAAATGTTAAAGTTAATTTTAGTGCACCCAAAAAAATTATGTTGTTAAATTTGAGCCCCTTGGCATTAGTTTTTTGAAAAAATTGTAAAAAATGTCAAAAACAACTAAGGCATGAAAAGAACTATGTTCATTTTAAGAACAAAAGATAAAGTGTGTAAAATACAACCATGTTTAAACTTTACTTTTTCCACCTCAAGACCTATAGTTTTTTAGAGGGTTTTCCTAATTAAAATCCCAAAATCAATTAATTAAATAATATTTTGAAATGATCTCTTATGTTTCCTATCTTTTGTCTCAGAGAGATCGATGTTGATCTATGTAGGAACCGATGTTGATCCATAGAGATCAATGTTGGTCAATCCACATTGGGATTGATTTTGATCTACAAAGATCAATTTAAGTCAATGATATGCATCAATCTAAGAGAATCTATTTTAGTCACTATAAATATTGAAATAAAATTGTGTCAACTATCTACAACCTATGAGTTCTTAAAAACATAAGAACATGAAAAATGAAGTTAAACTTTAATTTTAAAGATTTTTAAGAATCCATTATAAAAACTAAAATTATCATAACATCCTCTTTGGTTATATAGGATCATTGAGAGTCCCAATAGGCATGCCAACATGTGAACTAGGAATTTGACATAGAAAGGAGGTTAGTCTTGTGTTACTCTCATAAAACCAATGAAATAAACACACTAAGATCATAACACCTCTATCCTAGACACTAGGGAGAGCTTAGTTAACAAAAACTAATTGAAATAACAACAAAAATGTAAAATATATAACTCTATTACCTTCTTTGGTATCTCGAAATGACTTTGTTGAATGGCTTGTTAGACTTGTGCATCAAGAAGTCTTTGACAATGGAGGTTGCTTGGATCCGTCTCTCTTTGGCACCTTGGATTTTTTATTACTTGGATTAATAATTTGGCATGGTAACCTTACTTTAAAATCTTATCTCTCTCTAAATTAGCACTATAATTCTGGCTTATGAGATCTTATTAAAGATATTTATTCATAATAACTTTGTACCAAAACATAGCTTATGGTTCAATAGACAAGGCCTTGTATTTATATCCTTTAGAATTAACTCTAACCTAAGGTGAGTTAAGGTTGAGTTTAGGCTTGGAATGGGTTCAAACTAAGCCTAGGTGAGTTAAAACTGACTTTAGTCAAGTTAATAGTTGTCAAGTAATCATGAATTATAATTGCCAAGCATGGCTCTCAAATTATATATTTTAGGATATTAAAAAAAGATTGACAACTCATAAAGGCAATGATGAAAGGCTTTGATATTTTTTTTTTGGGAATTTCTATTTTTATATTATTTATATCCTTGGTTAGGAGGAATACCAAATGTCACTACTAGCTATGTATTTTAGCATTTTTCTTACATCCTTCTAATCTACAAGCCCATTTTGGCTCTTTTTGGATGGAGGAAGAACAGTTTCAGAAATAGCTCATTGGAGATCTTGGTTAGACTTGTCCATAAGGTAACCTTGATGTTCATTTTATAAGCAAAATTATGGTTTCAAACTTGAACTATTTGGCCAAGAAAACCCTTGGATCTGTAACTAGGTAGAAGTTTTGGGGTTTTTTTCATGTTTTTTTAGTTTGAATTTATATCATATAGTACATGTTTGTTGTTTTTGGGCATTGAAATAGACTACCCTACTTAGAAAGAGAAGACCCTATAATGTCATGGTTTTTGGAGGTGGGTGTGTTTTACTTCCCTCATCTTGGCCTTCTAAAGTCTTTCATTGGTTCTCTATCCTTGAGAAGGCCTTGAGTTCAACCCTGCATTCTTTTAGTTGGACACTATGGTGGTTAAATTACATTCATACTTGGGCTTTTAATATAATTTTATAACACTTTTGGACCCTTTTTTTCATTAGTGGGAGGTCATATGTTTTTTGGACCCTCTTTATTAATTTGATGGGATTTATTCTTAAGAATTCAAATTCCATTTTTATCCACTCCTTTCTCAAAAAAATTAGTGATTATTTATGTGAACCCTAGATTGATTGGAGTGATTTGTTAGGTTTTGTGCGAAAGAATTCAAATTACAACTTTACCAACTCTCTTGGGAAAGAATGTCATTACACCTACCTTATTAGACTTGGACCTTTAGATTTCAAAACTTGGGTGATGGGAGAAATCATGATTTTTGAATTGGAGGTTTTAATTTTGGGTTTGCCACGCCTCTTACCCCATAACAGCCTAACAGTCCCACTAGACCAAAGTCCTTTGGGGACCTACAATGTTTATATTTCTAGTCTTGATGATATAGTCTTTCATTTAGCTCTTTCTTTTATTTATCATATCTCCTTGGTGATCTTATTTAAATTTTGGACTTTGTTTAGGGATTTTGGCCCCTCTGTACTAAGTATTAAAATGTTCTGATCCTTACTTATTGTTACACTTTTTGAGGTCATGAATCTCAAATGTGTGGATGCCTAAGACCTATTTTTAAACTGGACTTATGTTTTATATATTGATTCTTGTTATGACCTGCCAAGCTAAAAATTTTAGAGGGAAGATAAACCCCATCACTTTTTTTGGTTGTATGAAGGATGTGCTAAAGGATTAGACATCTCTTTTATAACTCAAATCCCCATGGGGATCCTTTATCATTTCATATTCTCTTTGGTAATATTAGCTCCATTGTGTCAAGTCTTAAAATGATCTATTATTTACTTCCCATTGAGATATTCTAGGCTACAATTCCTAGAGGAAAGATAATCCCTCTAACTGTAACTCTACCATTTGAGGACTATGAAGATGATCTTGATGGTAGAAAACCTCTCTCTCAGGTGGACCTCCTAGTTTGTATTTCCCCCCATGATGACATGATGAAGGGATTTCACTCCTTGATAATCATTTACTAGCTTTTCCTTGGTTCTAGTTTGCTATTTTTTGTTCTCATAGCATTCCTATAATTTTTTATCATTTGGCTCCTTGGCCTTTTTATTAACCTATTTAATCTATTTTACTACACTTTGGTGGTTCCAAGTCCTTTAAAACCTAGGGTTTACCATATCAAATAAAAAATTCAAATAGGCATTTAATATTGTTTAATTTGTTAATTAATTTAGATTAGCCTTTTATCTCTTTCAAGATTTGATTTAAGGGTGAAATTACCCCACTTAATAGGTCCATAGGCTAAATTGGCAATTGTGATGCCACAAGGTGATTAGAGATGAATCCATGAGAGGTTATTTTTTCATATGGGATACTATCCAAAATAGGGATGCCTTAATGTGATTATGAGCTTTGGTGAATGATGCACAAGCAAATTTGGGATGTTTAGTGATTCCTATGCTTAATTTGCAATAATTGGTAGGAATCGATCTGAAGTCCAGTTAGGAATCAAATTGTGACTATTTTTAGGTGTCTATAGCAATTAGTTTAAGTTTTTACTAATTTTCTTTTAATATGGTTCTACACTCCTTATGAAGGACACTTTTGAAGTTAATATTAGAATACCAGATGATCCAAAGTGTATAAAACTAGGCATGTCTCTTATTGAGGAGGAGCATGAAGTTATTCCTACTCTCCTTGGGGAGTTAATTTATATTTTTACATGGGACTATTATGATATGATAGGTTTCAATCCTTCCTTGGTTTTACATCATCTTGTATTAAATCCTAATTCGAAGACAATTAGTAGAATTTGAGTAAAATGCATCCTCATATTGTCATATTAGTCAAGAAAGAACTATAAAAACTCCTATAGGTAGGATGCATTCATATTATCAATTATTTTGAGTGGATCTCCAACATTATGCTGTTAGTAAAATGCTAGAGGGCATCAACTTATGCACAAATTTTCTTGACATCAGTAAGGCCTACCTAGAAGATGATTTTCCTCTGCTAAATATTGCAATGATTATGGAATTCATGATTGGATATGATTTTTTTTATCTATTGGATGAGTTTTTAGGGTACAATCAGATTAGGATCCCATCAAATGACCAACACAAGATAATGTTCACCACTACTTAGTGTTAGGATTGTGGAGCTAAAAGCTTCACTGATGCAAACAGGAGAGGAGGTTGCTGAAGGTTGCTGAGTTGCAGAAGAAGTTGGGGTCGGTCTGATCAACCGACGTCAGCGGGAAAGCATAGAGAAGCAACCGACATCGGTCATATATTGGCCGACGTCGGTCACCTCCAGGCAGAAAGGGACCGACGTCGGTCGCCTGTGTGGTTTGACTGTGCGCTAATTATGGGCAGTTAGCTAACGAACCAAGTGTTTGCATGATGAGTGCTAATTTTAGACTCATAGCTGCAGATCTAATTATTGTAATTAGATGTCTAATTATTGTTTGGATGAGATCTATATAATAGACTCATGGTTGTATTGGAAAAGTGTGCTAGGGAGTAAGAGAGCATAATTATAAGCTCCTTCTGTGTGTGAGGTAGAGCAATGGTGCGTTCCTCCTAGTGCCTCAGTACCAGGTGTGTTGGTGCTGGATTGGAGAGCCAGTTGGGTTCTTCAGGAGTGTAGGATCTTGGTCACAGTTGCATGGCCTATATAGGAGATCTACATGGTAAGTAAGATCGTTGATCTACAGGTGTATGTGTGTGCAAGGTCGAGGTTCACAGGTGAGCAGAACCGTTGTTTGATTTGCAGGTGTGCAAGGTCATATAGACAGCAACACAATAGGGAGCAGTATCAGGCAGGATCTACTTGGAGTATAGGTGTGTACTCAGATAGAGCAAGAGGAAGGCAAGGGAGTTCCTTCCATAAGTATGGTCTGTTGAATTGCAGGTTGTTGCAGATTCATGGGAGATCTACTTGAAGTACCTTGAGTACTTGTGGAGCACGTGGAGTGCTTGTGGAGTGCGTGGAGCACTTGTGGTGTGCGTGGAGCACGGGAGGTGAACACCAACTCTGTATTTTGAGTTGGGTGTTGGGACCTGAGAGGGAGAGCTTTGGGGAGAAGATTTACTGTTCACTTGAGGTGTGGGAAACCTCTGTAAGGTGGTGGAGAAGAAGTGGCATCTTCTTTATTGTATTATTTTCTGTATAAAGTGTTAATACAAGTTGTGTATTGTCTCTCATATCTTGTGTTATTCTGAATTCTAGTTACTTGGTGAATCTGGTTAATTTCCGCATATTAAGTTGCTTGGTTTGGTAATCAAATTGTGTGCTTCCAGTTTATCTCCCAACAAGTGGTATCAGAGCTAAGGTTGGAGGAAGCAGGTTTTGTGTTTGGTTACAGGGCACTCTCAGGGGTTTCTGATCGAGTGGGAGTAGAGCAACAGTAGATCAAAGTAAGCTAAGAATGGAGGAGTTGAAAAGCACAGATGGTCACTCACGGTCCTATGGAAAGAAAGAGCAGGTAAAAGATTATTGTTGGTTGGTAGCAGATCAGCATGAAGAAACTGAAGAAGCAGATGTTGCAGGTGTTATTGCACAGGATGTTCTTGGAGGTTTCTTGGATAAAGTTGAATCTTGGATAAAAGATTCGGTTGCCTCTTTCCATGCAGTTCCAGGTAGAGGAGCTGGTGAGCCTTGCCAAAGAATTGGCAAAGGGGAAGTGAAGCTAAAATTGCAGGCGGCCAACACACAGGTGTTGATGAAGGTCATGCAGGTCCCAGGTTTGGAGATATGGCTAATTTCTTCAAAAAAATTGGGTGATGAGAGATGCACAAGAACTCTCATAGCGGATGCACTTGAATTAGCTGGTGGTAAGAAAACAGGTATCCTTTATCTACTTGTTTATATTACTGATTCTTCTTTTGTTACAGAGACGTGGCTTTGTAGGCTTGGTCACATGAGCAGGAAGGAGATGCATGTCCTTAAGCGGAAGACAGATATATTTGACAGGCTTAAGAACTGGAAAGCCTTGGTGTTTATGGAGGAGATGGCGGATAGAACCCAGTGGATGTGGCTGGATACTTCTGAGCAGGGCAGTTTGGACATGGGTTTTGATTCAAAGAAGCTCGTGGGTAAAAAGTCATCACTCACAGGTGAACACAGGTACCGATGTCGGTCAGGAGGGACCGGCGTCGAACAGACAGGTGCCGATGTCGATCATGTGCAGACCGAAGCCGGCGATGTCAGGCAGGGTAAGACCGATGTCGGTCATGGGACCGACGTCGGCAGTATGTAAGACTGATGTCATTTAGGACGACCGACGTTAGCAGAAGGGACACCAGTGCTGGCAGGTTGGTAGTCAGGTACAGACGCATGGAACCGACGTCGGTCGGATGCAGACTGTGGAGTGACCGAGGTCGGTCACTGTAACAAATTTTGGGTGGACAGCATGTTGTCAAGGAGTCTCAAACACCCATACAGAGGATTGAAGGTGTAAGTAGGCCCTCAAATTCGTTGTTCCTCTTCTTTATACATGTTGCTGATTCTAGAGCAGGAAGGATCCAGGAAACAGGTGTGAGCTTGGCATGGATGAGGATGTGATTCCTTGGAGGAGAACCAGACAGGTGTGTTTTGGTAGGGAGCCAGCAGGTATGAAAGCACAGAGACGAATGGATACCTTAGTAGAAGAATAGAGAGAATGGATACGTGAGATGGAAGACCAGGTTATATGGTCTTGTGGAGCTGTAGGACAGTGGTACAGGTTTTGACAGGTGGAGGATGGAGCATGGCTTCAGTCAATGTCAGGGTAACTACTGTGATTTGACTTACCAGGGGGATGGTGATTGCAACATCATTCTATTGCTGTATGTGGATGGTACGCTAGCTAGCAGGTGTGTACATACAGGGTTTTGCTGAGCTAAGGGTAAGATTAGTTCAGTGGCATGTCATGAGGAGTTTGGAGCAGCGGAATTCTTTGACATGGGAGGCATGGAGATCACAGGTTGATTTTGTCTCGAGTGGGAGCTGATGTGAATCAGGTGTTGGCGAGGTTCAGGATGCAGAGCCGGAGCACACTAAGGGCTGGACAGGTATAGTGTTCAAAATCACATGAGGTCTGGTATAGACCTGAGTATTCCCATGCAGTGGGAGCTGTCAGAGTTAGGAGCCAATTCGGGGAAGTGGATTCTCAAGTTTTTGAGAGGGACCAGTAGCAGGTGTTGTTATGCAGGGTCAAGACTTCACTACAGGTGTTGTAGGTTCAGATGTGGCAGGGTACTCGGATGACAGGTGGTACACCACGAGATGTGTGGTGGGTTGTCTTCAGGTGGGAGCTTGAAGAGGAATACAAACCAGGAAACAGATTAGATGGAGTACAGGTACAGGTATAGTGCAGCTGTTTATCTCCAAGTGAGAGATTGTTAGGATTGTGGAGCTAAAAGCTTCACTGATGTAAACAGGAGAGGAGGTTTCTGAGTTGCAGAAGAAGTTGGGGTTGGTCTGATCAGCCGACGTCAGTGGGAAAGCATAGAGAAGCAACCGACGTCGGTCATATATCGATCGACGTCGGTCACCTCCAGGCAGACAGGGACTGACGTCGGTCGCCTGTGTGGTTCGACTGCAAGCTAATTACGGGTAGTTAGCTAACGAACCAAGTGTTTGCATGATGAGTGCTAATTTTAGACTCATAGCTGTGGATCTAATTATTGTAATTAGATGTCTAATTATTGTTTGGATGAGATCTATATAATAGACTCATGGTTGTATTGGAAAAGTGTGCTAGGGAGTAAGAGAGCATAATTATAAGCTCCTTCTGTGTGTGAGGTAGAGCAATGGTGCGTTCCTCCTAGTGCCTCAGTACCAGGTGTGTTGGTGCTGGATTGGAGAGCCAGCTGGGTTCTTCAGGAGTGTAGGATCTTGGTCACAGTTGCATGGCCTATATAGGAGATCTACATGGTAAGTAAGATCGTTGATCTACAGGTGTATGTGTGTGCAAGGTCGAGGTTCACAGGTGAGTAGAACCGTTGTTTGATTTGCAGGTGTGCAAGGTCATATAGACAGCAACACAACAGGGAGCAGTATCAGGCAGGATCTACTTGGAGTACAGGTGTGTACTCGGATAGAGCAAGAGGAAGGCAAGGGAGTTCCTTCCATAAGTATGGTCTGTTGAATTGCAGGTTGTTGCAGATTCATGGGAGATCTACTTGAAGTACCTTGAGTACTTGTGGAGCACATGGAGTGCTTGTGGAGTGCATGGAGCACTTGTGGTGTGCGTGGAGCATGGGAGGTGAACACCAACTCTGTATTTTGAGTTGGGTGTTGGGACCTGAGAGGGAGAGCTTTGGGGAGAAGATTTACTGTTCACTTGAGGTGTGGGAAACCTCTGTAAGGTGGTGGAGAAGAAGTGGCATCTTCTTTATTGTATTCTTTTCTATATAAAGTGTTAATACAAGTTGTGTATTGTCTCTCATATCTTGTGTTATTCTGAATTCTAGTTACTTGGTGAATCTGGTTAATTTCCGCATATTAAGTTGCTTGGTTTGGTAATCAAATTGTGTGCTTCCGGTTTATCTCCCAACACTTAGGGGATGTCTTGTTATTAGATAATGTCATTTTACCTAAAAAATAAATGGGAAACATACTAATGATCCATGACCATTATTTTCCATGATATGATGCATGAAATCATCAAGGACTATGTTTATGACATCTTGGGTTAACTTAAGACATGTGTAAACCATCTAGAAGTACTCCAAATAATTTTGTAAAGGCTTCATGAGTATAAAATTATGCTTAACTCTAAAAAGTGTGTCTTTGGTGTCACTTCAAGAAAATTGTTTGGATTCATTAAATCTCATATGGGTATTGAAGTTAATATAGCTAAGTTTAAGTCCATTATTGAGATGCCACTCCATCCACTTTAAATTAGATCCATAGTTTGTATGGAAAGATATAGTCCATTAGGCACTTCATTTCTTAACTAGATGATAAATGCCATCTATTTACCAACATTCTAAAGAAAGGAACCAGTTTTTAATGGAATTCCAACTATAAGAATGCCTTTGAACACTTAAAGGAGTACCTAGAAAATCAACCTATTTTATTACCACCTATGTCAAAAAATTAGTTACTACTCAACCTATATGTAACTAAACATGCCCTAGGGGCACTTTTGGCCTAGCATGATGATCATGAGAAATAACATGTAGTATACTATCTTAGATGGGCATTGGTTGTATATTAGCATAGTTATATTCTAATAGAGAACTCTTGTTTAGCCATGGTCTTCGTAGATCATAAGTTATGACACTGCATGCTTAACAATAAGACCATCATCATCACCAAAGTATATCTACTCAAGTATCTACTATAAAAAATAGCTTTATATGGTCACATGGCTAAATGGATCATGCTTATAAGTGAATTTAAGATTGATTATTTAATATAAATCCATCAAGGTAAAATTACTTATAGACTAGTTTTTTGAAGTTCACCTTTCTGACACTCAACCACTCACTTTTAGGTTTCCAAATGAGTCTATCATGACCATAGCATAAGCGCCTCATAAATAAAAGTAGAGGAAACTTCATTTTGATATTTTCTTCACGTTTTATGGATCAAAAGAAAGAATTTTTGTTTATCACACCTCAATGGGATCTCATTCCCAATTCCTTTTGTATTATATTTCCTTATACCAATAACATGGATAAATATTAAGAATTCATTGAAGGGATTTATCTAGAATAAAATTGGAATATTCAACACTTATTGGTTCATGGAGACTCCAAACTTATCATAAATTATGTCATAAAGCAATTTTAGACTAGGGATGAAAAGTTTCAGCATTATAAATCCATGGTAGATACTCACAAAAAAAACTACTCATCTTCAGTTTGAGTAGATACTTTAGGCCAATAATATAACAATAGATGCCATGGCCATAATTTGATCTATGATCTAGACCATATATAAGGAAAGAGATTATAATTTCTTTGTTGAACATCTTCTATCACCTACACACAAACCTTTGGCCATCAAAATGATTTCTGATATTATTGGTCCCATTTATTCTTGGTATGATAAACTACACAATTAACTTCATGACCAAACTATCCCACATAATCTACCTCATAAAAACCAAAAATCCTTCCTTCACCAAGCCTCTCATTACACATTACTTGGACACACCCTTTATCATATAATCTTTTATGTAACTCTATTTTATTATTTAACCTTGGTAAAATCTATATTAGAACTGATGTAAGTTCACTAAGGGTTTTGTAGGGCCCACACTAGTGGGGTTATTCTTTCCAAAATGTTACTACGTACTGGTTATCATAAGCCAAATATGGAATTTAATGTCACTACATATGTTAAACCATTTTTAAAATGTTAAAAGCATGTTAATCTAATATATGCTCTATCGCAAATGATCAAACCAATGACTATTCCATGGTTGTTTTCAACCTAGGTACTTAGCCTTATAGGAAAGATTAACCCTACCTCCTCAAATGGCCATTAATATATCCTTACCACTAGAGAGTATTTCACTAAGTTGGTGGAAGACATTCCCATAACTCACATGATCGATAAATAGGCATCCAAATTTATTTTCAACCACCTCATTTTCCTCTATTATATCCCCTCTAAAACTATATCTAATAATATTTCATTCTAAAATAAGGATTTTAAAAGCCTTTACCCAACATTTTCCACTCCATACTTATTGCAAGGTAATAGTTAAGCAGAGGGATCTAATAAAACCATTGTCAATATTCTCAAGGGGATCATCAGTGATACTAGCCATGGTTGGCACTTTAAACTTTTCTACAACCTTTGGGCTTATCATACCAAATTTTTCACTCCAATAGGAGCTACACCTTATTCCCTATTTTATGGTACTTAGGCCATTCTTCTTATCGAGTTTGAGTTACTTCTCTACGTATTTCACTGAAGCATATCCTTGATTATTAGCATTATAGAGTATCTCATCTAAAATATCTATACTTACTAGATTAAACATTCATGGTAACCTTGAATAACATTTAAGAATATCAAAAATGGTTATGTCGTTAATACAACATGCATGTAAATCATATAGAATTCAAGCTTGGCAAATTAGTTCTCAAAGAAAATTAGAAAAATACTAATGTCAAATGCAAGAAAAGTGGTATGTTTAAGCCTCACTAATTAGGACCCTATGTTATTATCACTAATAATGGTTTTGAGGAAAATAAGTTGGCTACACCAAAAAGAAAAGAGCTTGATGATGTAATGGACATAACACACCTCAAGTAATTTTTCACTTGATTGACTTGAGGCATTATCTATGAGGATCATTTAATTTATATCATGACCATCCCTTCAATACTATATTGTGTCATATGTCTTTCCCACCATGAATTTCCTATTTTTATTAGGTTCTAATCTCCTATCCCTCTTTTGACCTTGGTTATAATCCATTATTACTTCAAATAGTGTCAGTGGTTAGTGCTTAAATGCATTTTTAGTAGACGATTCATCCTTAGAAATATTGAATACATTCTTTGAAGTGTCTATCTCTTTGAGCACTGTGATAAGGATCCTATAAATTACATCCTTCAATTTTTCTAAATTTTGTATTATTATACCTAGCCATGCCATTAATTTGTGACATTTGCTTGTTCAAAAACTTATTGTTACCTAGTTAGATTCCTCACTATACAGTGAACTACAATGGGTTGAGGTCCATTTAGACTATGTAGGTAGTACTTAGTGTTTTAAAGGTTAGCTCAACCACCTTTATTTCCATGTTCTTATAATTTTGTGAGAAACATATTTCCATGGTCTCACCATTTTTTGATCAACCTAAGAGATATTCTCACCATTTTGATAGCAACCTAAGCCATGCACTCAATATTTTGTAAGAAATTCAAGACATGTTCTCACCATTTTGTGAACAACATAAGACAAGGCTCTTGTCATTTTACTATTTAACCCATTCTATATCTCATAATCCTCTATGGAGTTGAGATACCCAAAAAACCTTAAAATTTGAATAAACCCGAAAACATGTAAATATGCTAAAAACTCATAAACAAGCCTCAAACATTAGGTCATTCAAGATGTATCCATGCTACTCAGGACATGCATCTCCTAATTAATAGTTATAACTAAAGATTTCATAGGGGTCACATCATGACCATTTCATGTTCCATTTAATGATTGTGCTCTCCCCATTTATGGGAGAACTACATCAGCCTAAGGCCCACATGGATTATGTACGCAATGCTTAGATGCATGGGACATCCTAGGTCATCTCAACCAATACCATTAATTAAGATTATTTTCTAGTTTCATGGACCATTCATTGTCATTAGTTTATCTGAAAATGATCTCATTGTTTTACAAATTCAGATTGTCTTACACTCTCACCATTTTATGATCTTATTCTTATTTTTATCCTTAAACATAGTACACACTATGAATTATCAACCTATTTCATTTTGAACACTTGCCTTTTATCTGTCAGTGTGGTTTTAGACTATACCATTCTTTCATAATTTCATAAGTTCATGTGCCTAACATTCTCACAATCATGAACACCAACCCCTTTTTTTCATGCACTCGCCATTTTCTAAGACCATTCTTATATTTCTCTACACATCTTCTTTCTCCTTATCATCAATTTTTATTCTATCACAAATCCTAAGAGGTACGTTTGACCAAAATTCCATATTGGAACTCGTGTCCATAGGACTATATAGATAGAATCCATTCACCTATGGAATTTGGAGTTAGTTTGGCCACCACCTTCCTTATTCTTCTATTCCCCCTTTATACCTATGTTATTTTTCCTTATAGCCATGGGGTAACCTTATTCCAATCATACAAAATTCTATTACACATGAACAAATAATTACACTAATTATTTATTTTATTTACCTTAGATTAGTTATTTCTTTTATTTCCTTTAATTTAGTTTATTTCTTACATCATGCCTTAGATTAGTTCATTTCTAGTTTTTGCCTTATGTTAGTTGATTCTTAAATTGGGCCTTAGATTATCTTGTTTGTACTTTATCGTAGGTAGTGTTATCTTTCATTTACCTTTTAGACTATTTTTGTTTGTCTATTTATTACTTATGTGCTTTTGCATTTGCATGTTTATGTTTTAGTTATTTGCTTACATTTTGTTTGTTAAATTTGTCGATTTTAATTGGTGGATGATTAACATTTATTTTGGTGTCTTCTTCTTCTCAATTGTCATAGGTTTTTTACATTATATTTACACTTGAGTCTCGATTTTTTATATCTTTTACTTAATTTTTAACTATTTGTATTCACTCCTACACTTAGTTTATTGCATTGATTTTACACTTGGCATTTGATTTATCATATCTTAGACTAAGTTGTTTATACATGCATTTAAATTAAGTTTTTCCATGCATATAAATTAAGTTTTTCCATGCATAAGACATACATTATTATTATTGTTAGTTTATAACTATGATGCATAATGTGACACACTATAATAAAAATCAGGCCAAAAGATCTCTTAGATAATGGTGCCATCAATATCTCCTCTATTTCACAATAGGCATACCCAAACAATCCAAACCCCCAATAATTGAATCACAATGGCTATAATATGTGCTAATGAGGATGTGCATCTCAAAAAAATCATATATTACAACTCATACACATGAGTAATACATTCCAAACATCTCATATACATGGCATATCTATAATAAATTAATAATCATACGACACATTTATTATCTTATACTACAAGAAAGAGACAAACAACATAAACATTTGCAAATAAACATGACATAAAAATGAGACCATAACACATGATAAATCATCACATGTATATCAAAATAATAATAGTTCATGTACAAGTCCTTAAACCAAGTATGAATGTCATATATCTCACAATAAATGAATATACATCACGACTATATACATGTCATCATGTTAAAATATAATAATGCAAAAGACCAATATAACATCAACTCTAAATCTAATAATCCCGAGGTCATGTAGGTGGTGGTGGATGTTGAACTGACTAACTTGAGGTTGATACACTATGTTTCCTTGATCTAGATCAAGAGGACCTACCACCATTTATTTTCACATCCCAAACCTCAATTGTAAGAATCTATTGATCCCTTTTAATCATGTTCTCATGAGTTCACTAATAGTAAGAGGCCTCATACTTATCTCAAAATGGGTCCCTTTACCTCAGTTTTAACCAATCTAATAAAAAAATAGTAAGAGGCCTCATAATTAGCTCTAAGTCTCTCCAAAACCATCCAAGAAAACCTTGCCTATGTACATGTTACATGTGCCTCATATTTCTCTTCTTAGAGCCTCTACACATCTACCCTAGATTAATCTCTATTTATTATACCTTGATCTCTGACACGCTATATATATGCCTATACCTATGTAATGCATTTTACCTATGTCTTTAGTATGTTATTATTTGACTAAAGGTAAGTAATTTATCCATCCATAAGAGTCACATGTGCTTATAGTTGACCCACTATCCTATCCAATCCCTTAATCTCACCTAATATGGTAGTGATATCCTCCTCTAGTAGGGTAGTGTCTCTATCTAAACATGTCCCTGATGGTCATACCTAACCTAGAGCTACATGCTTCCTTGATGGACTCCTTAGTCTGGATATGTTTATATACCTAACCAATCCTCCTCCATCTCATCACCACCCCTAACATGTACCTTCCAAGCCTATACCTACCTAGCCTACACCTATCTAGACTATACCTTTCTTGGTGCCTAAAAAGGTGATGTCAAGCTCAATGGATAAAATTTTGCCCAACATATCACATAGGCCAACATCACACCTATATCTAATGGGCCTCCTCATTAGGCCCACTAAATCCATGATGTTAGAGGTTCTAGGTTGTACCCTAGTTAAGGAGCAGAGTGTACAAGTTTAAACCTAAAACATAGTCCAACATGGGAGTGACCTTAGATTGTGGGTTACCTATGTTTTAGGTCCCACATCCAATTTTATGTCCTAGCCCCCTTGATTTGACAATTAAATGATTTTTAAGACCTAAATTTATCATAAGAAAAAGGGGAAAAGAAAATGAAAACTAATGTAAAATTCTAATGTAGGTGGAGATGCACCAATTAATGAAGGATCTTTTGTCAATCATTATTTTTGATAGTTACTAATGAAACTAATGGAGATAATTATTAGTTATATTTTGAAATGGTATTCTAACATGAATGTTTTATTTGGAAGTTGAATAAGAACCTGAAACTTAAAGGGAAAAAGGGGATAGGCCTGTGAAAGACACTATAAGCTCATGAAACATTCCTACTCAATAACACTTAATACAACTTAAAATTAACTGAAATATGAAACCAATGTACATGAAAATACCTACAGATGATTATATAATGAATGCATTTTGAAAATTTAAATCCAAAATAGAAAACTAACATGCAACAAGAATCTAAAACAATCTTCTATTGATTCAAAAGAGTTTACAAAGTAATTTTGGTAGAGTTTTACTACATCCAACTGAGGGATGGTAAAACAAGAGCTTGATTCCTACTTAAATAGACAAATTAGAAGAAAATAGAGAGAAATCCATGCATAGGAGAGGTCATTAATGAGCCCATTATGGCATAGGGTAGTTACACATGCTTGTTCCTCTCCTCAAGCATTAACATCTCATTGATGAGCCCATTTTAGTATTATGGAAGTTGAAACACCATCATTTAACCTTATTCATACCTTGACAATTCTAAAAATATCTCAATATTACCTCCTTTAGTAATTATGCAATGTACATCGGGTGTAGATAGGTCTCTTTGAGGTGTTGGAAAACCTCTCATTCAATATGCATGCTAATGGTTCATGAATTTTCCTCTACCTAGTCATAATGGCTCCCATTATGGTGTAGACTCACTTAGATGATAGTTACTATGTTGGAGATAGTTTATCAATGACTTCACACCACCTTTTGCTTACTAGATCCTTCCATTTATAAGATAAGTAGGCTTATCTGGTTTGATCTCCAACTTTATTTTTATATCCACTTTTAGAGTGATCTAACAGTTGAATTTAAGATCCAAATTCACCTAATGAGACATATATAATCCATGGATAACCTTTAGTACATGGGTATTAAAATTATCTAATATTCCTTCACTTACAAACACACATTAACCTTGCCATACTAGGTAAATTAGATTGCTCCTATATTGGAAGTTTAGATGGAGATGATGAAAACAATTTTAGTCTATCCCATGGGCCATATTGACTTTGAATGAATAAAACAAGTCTTAGGCTTACTCTTTCCATGCTTTAGGACTTCTCTTTAGTCTCTGCAACATAATCTATGTCTAAAACTATATAAAGTTACCTCTTCAGGAGATGTCCATATAGTTTCATACCATCCAAAGACATGAATTAGAGCCTGCCCTAAGTTCCTAACATGATCTAGGTAATAGATAATCAAATTCTAGGTTTATGGATGCATCTTTCCCTCAACCTCTTTATACAAGTCGTTATTAGGGTTTAAGGGAGGTTTTATGGGGTTTGAGAGTCTTAGTCCTGGTTCATGGAGATCAGAGTTTTAGAAATTGATAAATTGATCTAAGGGTCCTAAAAACCCCTTTTTTTGGTCTAAAACCTCCTCACACTCCTCACTTTATCCATTGAACTTGTTACAATAGCTTGAAAAAGTCTAAATATGCCATTGAGGTATGTGTGTAAGTTTGGGTCCCTAGATGTTTTATCTACTCTTAAAGGCTATTTAGTGAAATTATGAGTGTTAGACCTTAGGAGGTAGTTTAAGGGCCCTTATACATCATTACTTATTGAATCAATACCTTTTGTGCATTTTTATATTACATGTAGACCTCATATAACATGGATGGGCCTTCAACTCATTATGTATTTACAATAGACAAGCCTTGGTCTGAGATAAAATAGTGGCTATACCCACTATTTATCCCAAACAAGTGAACATATTAGCCTATTTAATAGGTCATGATAAAAAAAAAATTACCAATTTTGGAGGCTTGTCTATTCTTGGAAGGGTCCCAAATCATCATTTTGGCCTAAATTAGCTCCAAATTTCTTGCTAATATTGCACTCAAGCATGTAAAATTTGAATATAGCCTTCAACCCAGGTTATAAATGTGTTTTTGACCATAGTTATTATTTATCACATGCTTATAATTATCAACATTCCCAAGTGATAACTTACCAACATGATCTTCTTTGAGGCCCTAACTTTCACCCAACCTCAAGTCTCATATTTGCATATGATTGTGTAGTCTCATGACTATGCAAGTGTTATTTTGCCTTCACAGAGATAGTATCACTCATGATTTCACTCTTAAAATGTCAAATTTCTCTCTTTTATATGGATGTTCCCCCTTAGCTTAGATAGGATGAAAACCCAGATGCAAGTTAGTGATATCACATGTGACTATCTACCAAGATGTCTATTTGTAGGGTTATATTACTAGGCATATATAGAATGAAGGTAGCTTGTAGAGTGTTTAATATTATGTGATGATAATTTCATATCATCATTTAACCATTTTAGAATGATTATTTCATAATGTTTATACCAATCTTTCACGCTTTAAGCAATCCTCCTGGTATTTCTTGGGAATTTGATATAGTAGCCCTAAAGGCTAGTTATAGGTGCACATTTTCACTTTCACCTCACTATATGATCATGTAGGTTTAACACCTATGACCTTATGATCTTTATGGTTTCAATGAAGTGTGGGGTATCTCCTTGGCATGATTTAGACCATGGAAGGAAGCGTAGTGAATGAATAAGGGTGGAAGTAGAGATATATGGATTGTGGTAGACATGGAAATAGGTGGTAACACAATGAAATGGCAATGAAAATATAGTGAGACCATATAAACATCGAAATGGCATCAAATGGAGGAAAGACTCCCCTTAAGACTAATACAAATGAATTTTGATAAGCTTATTATGGACATTTAATCAAACAAGGAAGTTTTAGGGTAGGAGTGAGGTGTAGAGTCTCCAAATGAAACATTTAATTCTCAAAAATACCTTAACCTATATCAAAAACCTTAACCTCTACTCAATATGATTGAATGGTTTGAAGATAGAGAAGCTGGTCTACTATGACTATTAATTCATTATGGGGGGTTGGGAAAGATGTTATAAAGGTCATGAAGGAAACCCACCATCACTTTATCAGTTTATTTCATGTCTTTTGGGGCACATTGGAGTTGTTCAAGTGCTTTGAACCACATATGCAATCTACCAATAGTGTTTCTCTTCATATGCACATATTTTCTTTTTTTGAGGTGTCTTGAGGTAACAAGAGGAACATTTGAATTTCAATCTAATCAAGAAGGCATTGAGAGACTTGAAACATCATTACCAACTCTTAAACCTTGTTTTTAGGCTCTGATGAAGGCATCAAACTCTATCTTCTTCACAAACTAGTCTGTAGACTACACACAAAAACTAGTTAAGGAGATTTTTAACCTACATAAGCTTGCATGTGTGAATCTAATGTTGAAGGTACCATGTAAAGACTCTACAAAACTTTATGGAATAGGATCCATGATTTGTTTTATTATACAAGTCAAAATCCCCTAAAAACCATTGAGTTTAAGTGTGTTTGTGTAGATGTGATGGGCATAGAAGCTCCTTAACTTTTTAAGGAATGTTCATACAAGATAGAAATCTAACCCCTAAACAAATGACAATGGATGAATGCTAATTAGGTAAAATTTCCATGACTACAATCTTGATCCCCCCTCTCTCTCTCTCATGTATGGTACTAGTAAGAACTTGAGAGGTCATATTAACCTATCAGTGAGCTCAAAGAACACATAACTATTTTGAGCTCCGATGAGACTTCTCAGCATTATTTCTTTCACCATTTTATCTTTCTGAGTTCCCTCTACAAAATCACACATCTAACTAAGCTGATCTATATAGTATAGATCCATACTATTGAAGAAACCCCTATAAAATATCACTTTCTCCTACAAATCCTCTTGTTTTAGACCTAAAATGTTTCTATTAGGCATTGTGGATGGAAAATAGGGGAAATTAATGTTTTTAACTTGGTGGTATGAATTGTTGGAGATGAAAAGTCATAATTGAGTATGCGTGGGTCTTTTTGGTAATAAAAAAAAATTACTAAGGTGATAATGGGTATAAATGAGGTATGAAAACATCCATGATGTCTTGATGAAGTTAATGAGGTCCACTAGAGGCATATGAGGTGATTTAATGGTATTTTAAGGCTAAATTGCATCTCATTATGACCAAAACCATTATGCTCAGTTATATGGCCTTAAGAGGAGGTATATCAATGATACCACCATGTTAATGCATATATAGTACATTTATAATCAATGAAACCTTAATTTTACCTTATGACACTTCCCCTAAATGTTTTTTAAGGCTTTAGAATGAGCATACCTTTGATGATCATGTAGGATCAATGTGTCTGTAGGACTTTACAAAGATGTCTCCTTAATTTGTCTTCGTCATTGCATATTTCTCATGTTGAGGACCCTTATAAGTGATTAAATGTTATCTATGCATGCTTGAACCTCATAATCATACTAAAATTAGGCTTGAAAAGAGGTACATAGGCCTATAGATACTTAACAAGGCAAATATGAAGCTTCAAAATACATTAGACTTACTAGACACCCTTGTCAACTCATGACATGAACAATAACCATGGAAATGAAGAGAGATTATGACTCCAAAAATATGGTTAAACCCTTTATATGTCTAGGACTAGAAAGTGGCAAACATTTATGGGGACTCAACTGGCTTAACCAACCTGCCAGTAATGGAACCTATAAAATTGGCTAAAGTTATTCATGATGACTTAATAGCTAGAACATGATTGGATATAAACTCTAACTTATCTCTATATACTCTTGAAATAATGAGACATAAACAAAAAATAGGAATTAACAAAGAAGACAACACACCACTACTTAACCAATAATATTAAACAACAAACATGACACTTGTGTAAAATCACTTGGCAATATAAAGGACAATCCTACTTACCTATGTACAAGAGAAATGTGAAATAAAATAGTAGAAAGACTTGAGGAACCTCACATTGATATGGATGTTGAGTTATTCACCACTCAATTTAGCAAGATCAAAGGCATTTATCTCTTTGCACTAGGTGATACTATAAGTTCCACTCTAAAGGCTATCAAATTTGGAGTGTTTTCATGGATTTGCATAGTCTTTATCCTACTTGAGGACTACATCTCCCTGTTGAAACATTCTATAGGAAGCTCTCTTATCAAACAAATTTCTTACTTAATGATTATTATATCACATTGTGTACATGAAACCATCCCTTGTCTTCTCCAGCTATCATAGTTCATTCATGCTCACTTGCATAACATCATCCTCTAGGAGTTCAAGTTGGTGAACAAGCTCTAATATAGGAATCTCAAGGGAGATATGAAGTATTGCCTCTCTACCATAGACAAGGAGGTATGGAGAGTGTCTAGTATAATACTTAGGTGTCACTCTATCCTTTCACAAGGAAATCTTCAATCTTATATGGTATTCTCTTTGACTATCCTTCATGGTCTTTTTGATTGTTCTTATCAAATTCTTACTTGTAGATTCTACTAGTCCATGGTCCTGTGGTTAATATTTAGATGATTATTTAAGGTATTATCCATCTAAAAGAGTCCACTCACATACCTTAGGACTGCTTAAGGCCAAGGCACTTTCAAAACTAATTGATAAAAGGACACTAAACATGGTCATAAGGTTATCATCAAACTCTAGGATAGAATTCTCATTGGCCTTATTGACGGAAGCTACCTCCACCCACCTTGTAAAGTATTTTTTGGATGTAATAACCCACTTGTTCCCAATAATTTTAGGGGGATGGATCATAAATATGAATTCTAGGCACCATTATGTGAAGGGTTTTCTACTTATATTTGTTACAAAGGAAAGACAATGAACTTCTTCTTGCCAGTAAACATGGCACATTTTAAACACTTCCTCACCAAAGAGTGTGCATATCTAAACAATGTGGGCTATAATTAACCATCTCTAATGGTTTTTGAGGCTATGGTATTGGAAAAAAAGTGCCCACTAATAGGTCCATCATGATTCAACACACTTCAAAAGCATGCCTCCTATGTCTTTCTTAAAAATCACTCCATCTATCAATACATAGGGTATAGTTTGTAGATTAAATCTCCTCCTTTTTTCCCCATTCAAGCCCATAATACATTATCCTATTTTAATAATTTTTATCACATCTTGTGTGTAGCTGAGAGGGGTTTTAGTTATAGATGCTTGTTGATTTTCATGGACTACCAACACTTGACATTTATCTTCATTTTCCTCTACTACAGGGTTTTCACATAAACCTATGCCTACAATAATATTTCTCAACTTAACTTCAAGGTCATATTTCATAAATTTTTCTACCCACCCAACTCTCTTGTAATTGAGATCTCTATTGAGTATGAATTATTTGATGCTTGGGTGTACCACCATGAGTATGACCTTGTTAGTTGATACTATGTGCCTAAATTTCTTCAACCCTCTCACCATATGAAGAAATATTTTACCTAAAATAATATATATTTATTCATATCCATCTAAGGCCTAACTGAAGAATGCAATGGGTTGTTCTAGGCCTTCATTGTTATGTTGTATAAGCATGGTGAAAATTGCATCTAATGTAGAGAAAGCATACAAGTAAAACTCCTTACTAAAATAGAGATTAATAAGAATATGGGCATAAGATATGGCCTATTTTATGGCCTCAAAGCTCATATTACCTTATATGTTCCATGTGAAATCCTTTTGTTTCCTTAGCATGTAAGTACAAGGTTTGACCAACTCTATAAAACTTGTGATGAATCTTATTATGAAGTTGATCTTCCCCATTAAGCTCTACAAACATTTATTGTGATTAGGTAAGGGTAAGGTTATGATGGATTCAACTCTCTTAGGGTGTATATAAATACCATATTTTAACAATATATGACCTAAAAATTTTCCCTCATGAACAACAAATATGCATTTATTTGGATTCAATGACACCCCAAACTGACTACATCTATCAAAGATAAATTTCAAGTGATCCATATGATCTACTGGATATTTTGATAATAAGTGATGTCATCAAGGTATATGAGCACCATTTCATCAATAAACCCCTCAAATGAAACATCCATTTTATTTTTTAAATTTACCCCCACTTTTGATAATCCAAAAATAATTTTCATGTATGCATAAGCGCCCCAGTTGGTAGTGAAGGTAGTCTTATATCTATCCTCTTCCATGACCAATATTTGGTTATAAATATAGTATCCATAAGGTAATTAATACCATTGAGATCCTGAAACCTTTCAAGTATCTGATCCATTAAGGGTAGTGGGTAGTGGTCCCTTAAAGACACCTTGTTAAAGTCCCTAAAGTCAACACAAAGGTGTATTTACCCATTATTATTCCTCATGGGCACAAGGTTTGATACCCATAAGTAATTTTTGGTGGGGAATATTATCTTGGAATTAATCAATTTGAATAATTCCCTTCTCATTATCTCCACCACCATTGGATTGATAGGCCTTTATTTTTGTGTCACTAGTTTTGCGTTGTTTTCTAATTCTATAGTATGTTTGGATAGTTTGGGATCAAATACATTAAAATCATGATACTCCCATGCACATACACCTAAATAATCTTGTCACAAAGTAGCGAAGTCATCCCTCTCTTATTCTATGTTTACTTTTCCCAAATTCAAAAGCTTATCCTTAAAGATTACTACCTCCTCATAATGATCTTCCTTAGTTGAGATGCCTATCTTGTACTTTCCCATTTGGTCATATTAATTGAAGATGATATAAAATGTCACAAATACCTTATCTAAATTTTTAGACCATAGTTTTACTATCTTATCATCATATTGGTGTTGAAACTTGCCTTGGTTTTTTTGTCAAAATTCTACCTCTTACATGAGAAAACACACAATTTGTTCATCATAATCAAAGACCTACCAACTTACTTCATTATTAGGTACAAATTTCCTACATATGACCTTGATCTATTATTGACCTTGAGTGTATTTTACTCTTTATACAATATCATATTGAGATCTAATGGATGTAAGCCTATCTTAATAGTGGTTAGACTCCCTTGGTATAAACTGTATGTTAAATGTTAGGATGTCATATAGAAGGTCCCATACTCAGTGGTCATATGCCTTCAACTAATGTTTCTTAACTATAATAACACCCATTAATTGTTACACTAAAATATCACTATAAAATTTCACTTGAAAGAGTTTGATGCCTCTCCTTCTTCTTTCCTGAAACCCATGTAAAAATATTCATAATCACTTGTGTTTGAAGTTAAATTGAATTAAAACCTTGTAGCTAAGTAATAATTGTAATTTAAAGGGGAAACCAACATCACTCTAGCTCCACTTCCATTCTTTAACCTTGACCCATCAAATAATAAGGTCCACAAACCATCATCCGCTTGAGTTGTGCTTGTTAGGATAAGAATAACAATAGTTTCCTCATACATATAGTACATCCCTAAGTCTTCATCCTCAATAGTATTACAAGGGTTAGTTTTAAGATTCTCAGTTACCAATTTATCAGGGTAGAGGTATGAGATTCCTTAAAAATGATCCTTTAGCTCTTACTCAATGACATTCTCATTCTTAACAAGTATAGTGTAGTTTACATTTAAAAGGTGGAGCATATAGGGTTCTAAATGGAACCTAAAAATAGGTTTAGACCTAATAGCGAACCTATTCCCATATCTTATCTTAAATACCATGTATAACCAATCAAAGGAAAGGTAACCCCCAATCTTTAAATTAAAGTCCCTAGATAGGCATAGGTAAAAGTATGGGGGTAAATCAGTAACCATGACATATTGAGTGATAATACAATTTGGGCAGGCTACTAATACAACCTTTAGCTCCTTTAAGACACATAATATCTTAGTCGGAGAACCATCAAACTATAAGACACCTCTATCATTAGGCACATACTTTAGTTTTAGTCTATCTACTATCGATTTGGGCATGATTGAGATTGAGGCACAAGAATCTAACATACAATTTAGGTCAAGGTAGTCCCCTATTATGACTAACAAGTAAAAAGGAGGTGGATTAACAATCTTAGGGGCTTGAACTTGACTAGGTTGACCATAATTGACATAAATTTCACTTACCTTCTTAAACACTTTATTCATAAGAGATAGCTAAGAAAGATCTTGTTGGAGGATGTCTTTCTACCCCAAATAGATATAGCATCCCACATAGGAATGCTAATGTTGGACCACTTCATGTAGTACACAAAATTGAATGGAGAATTAACACTCTTGGGATATAAATTGGAGGTGGAAATATCACTTGAAACTTGAGTGACTTGAGGAATAAATGGCCTCTTTTGATATTGTGCATGTGTCTAAGGTGTTTACTATGTTGGAGATGTCTTATTGGTTATGCTTTGAGTGGTAAGATGCTAAATTCTTGAGGAAGTTTGGGAGAGGCATTATCCAAACCCAAGATTTCATTCACCATCCTTATTTTATCCCTTATATGGGATGAAGCTATATCATCTATCTTTTGTGTATTTTATCCAATGTTTACTACCACATGTTTAAGAACATGCTCCCCTTCATAAAATTTCACACAAGTAGTATTAGTCAGTGCTTTGCCAACATTTTCTTGTCATGTGCTTGGAAAATTTGATGGTGTCATGGTACGAAGATCACTATGGGGAATTGGAGGACCTTATGGTGGAGGAGGCTTGTATCATGACCTTGAAATGGAAGAGCTTCTTTTCATCTAGGATTCTAATATGTTTCTCCACTTGTAGAAATCACCATTTCATTTGATTAACCCCATGTTTACTACCATTGGCCCACTTGTGTAATATTTTTTTGTGTAGGTACCAATGCTCCATATCTACTTACAACTATGGGATTATAGTTGTTGTATGTCATGGCTTATGTAGTTTAATTATGGCCCTATTGATTTGGTGGGTAGAGAGGCCTATTGTAAGGATAGGATTTTTATGGATCCTAATAAGTCCTTTAATATGGTCTATATGAGGTCTATTATTGTCTTTCCAAGGCAAACAAATTATTATTATTTATTTCAAGAAGCCTTCAATATTTTGTAACCTATTCACTTGGCTATCATCAAATTATACTTGATTGATTATACTAGGTAATGGAGAAATTGTGGGTAGAGTAGTTTGGATCTTAGGAAAGAGGGGCATGAGGGATCTTGGTGTAAATTTCCCTAACTATATAAATAAATTTTCTTCCCTTATAGACATTTCATAAGCCTCTAGTAAATTTGTTCCACCCATGGATTGTATCATTAATGCAACATCTAAGTTTAAGGCCCTTAAGTAGTATAAAAATGCATATTTGAGTGTGGGATTTATAATAACAAGGATTCTATCCCAAGTCTTTTGAAATCTATCGTTTAAATCCACCATAGATTTTTGGGGTGCCCTCTTGATTGAGGTGAGTTGCTTAATTAGTGACACATGGTCACTCCTATTTTCAAAATGTTTGTAAAGATATTAACCAAACTCATCCCAAGTATTTATTGAGGTGGGAGTTAGAACTCTATATAATTTGATGGATTTGCCTCTCATAAATGTGTCTAGGAGTATCATGGCTACATTATCTTGCATGATATTATGTACTGAGCATAGCTTTGTAATGTCAAATATGTATTCAATAGGAGTAGTGCGGGTTTCCCCTATGAAATATGGTAAAATATTCAAGGAAGCAACTAGGTTGTCATCATATTTATTGAGGTTAAGAGGGCTGCCACCATTGAAGGGTACAAAGGAATGAAATCTAGGCCTTACCATTGGGATTGGTGGACTTTTAGGAGACTGTGTATGTGAAAGATTTTAGAGACTTTGGAGAATTTTGGGGTGTGACTTTGGGATTAGAAATATGAACCATATTTATCCTTGCAATGTCTAATGAAAATTCAACAAACTAGATTTTCTTACCTTTTGAAGTTGATCTAGTAAAAATTTGGTGCATAAACTTGCTCTCTAATCTATCAATTACTATATTAAGCCTTCAAAATATCATTCCAAATTTTCATGCAAGCCAAAGAAGATTGGTAGGCCAAAAATGAAGTTGAAGGAATGACAATGAAATTCTATTTCATGATTCAAATTGAAATAAAGCAAATCAAACATTAAAAATCCAAAAATGTGACTTATCACTTCACCTACCAAGAAGTCCATTCATATTCCTATGGGAATATTGAGCTACACACAAGAAGATAAAATAAATGAGCATCTACACCTAGGAATAAGGAAATATTATCTAGATAATATTACGTCCCCCCTTTGTTAGGATGTTTGTTGGTTGCTCTGCTATCCGGCAATGTTGAAACTTGGCATTTCCATCTTTCACATAGTGCTGAATAAACTAAAATTTGGTATTGATGTGCTTACTTTGGTCATGAAATACTAGATTATTTTCCATCTATATTGTATAAGTGTTGTCAACCATGAGAGGTGTTGACAAATCTTTTTGATTTTGAAAATTAAAAATAATCCTTCTGAGCCACAAGATCTCTCTAGTTGCCTCTAAAGCAGTCATATATTCTACCTCTGCTAAAGAAATTGTTATCATTAATTGCTTCTTGGATTTACAAATAACAACTATTATTACCAAATTCATTATAAAACCCAAGGTGGACTTTACATCTTCATGATCACTAGCATAGTTAGAATCTGAATACCCAACAAGTTTGAAGTTTCCTACACTAGAGTATTTGAGCCCAAAATGTTGTGTGCCTTTGAGATATTTGAGGACACTTTTTGTTGATACCCAATGACTCTCCTTAGGTTGTTTCATGAATATTTAGAGGACACAAACTACATATGATATATATGGCCGAGTAGTAGTCACATAAATAAGACTTCTAATAAGTTATCTATATTTATTAGCATCAACCAAATCTATTGAATCTTTAGAAGTCAATTTGAGAATTTATTCCATGGGTGTGTTGAGAGGCTTACAATATTCCATTCCAAACTTTCTTAGAATGTCACTAATGTACTTATATTGAGTGCTGAATAAATACTATGGGTTTTGATTTACTTCAATACCCAAATAGTAATGATGATAACCCAAATCAGTCATTTCAAAGCTTGTCATCAACTTTGATTTGAATTTTAGTGTACCATTAATTGTTTCCTATCATGACCAAATCATCAACATACACCCAAAATTAAAACTATTTTGTTAATTGATTTGATGAAAAGAGTTGTGTATATTAGGATTACAAATAAAGTTAGTCAAACATTAGTCCATAAATCCAGTAGAAATGCATAGAAAACTAACTAACTAAGCCTATCTATTCAAGGGTAATTTGTGAATGATAATGAAGAAACAAATGAAATAAATCATACTAGTTACCTTCCCAAATGGATTCCATCATCCAAGAGTGGATCAAAAACATGTTATCCCCTGATCAAGCATCCTTGTCTTTGTCAACAATGGTGGAAAAATACTCCATGGTCTCAAGAACACTTCTCAAAAACTAGACTCAAGATGTGAAATCACTAAATTAGCCTATGAATGAATCTTGAAACTAAAATCAATGGTCAAATGCAAAGGATTATGGAGATAATTCAACATAACAACTTTTCACAAATCAAGCTCAAAAATGATGTCCATGGCCTCTCTATTTATAGATTTTTAAGAATGACCAGAATCAACAATGACCATCATCTCAAGATTGAGATGTGTGGTCTTGGATTAATTGAATTATGTAATCAAAATCCATAATTATCCTCATCATGACTATGGAAGAAGGGACATTAATGAGGCATGGGAGACCCATAATCTTGATATTTTATACACTTATGGCTTGATAGATGCTACCCCATACACGACATCACCTGATGATGTAGATAATAGAAATTAATTTCCAAAATGAAATATTCAACAAATCTCATGAAAAATCCACTTAAGATATTGATTTGGATTAATTATTCTTAACCAAGGTTAATCAACTTTTGTGAAATTATTTGGAAAATGGCCCTAAATTAATCAAAAGGGTAAGAAAGTCATATTATTGAGTTGTAATTTGACTCGGGAAGAATTGGAAGGTGATGTTAGATGAATTAAAACCATATTACCATTTAGGATGTTTCTAACACAAAATAACAAAGGTACATGACGTGTACCAATGAATTAGAAGAAAAGAGTGATCCATAACACAAAAAGGCAAAATCATCATTCTGACTCGAAATGAATTGATCAAAGTTAGCAAACCCATAAATTGTGTTGTCCTATATAGGGATACCCAAGTGAAAATAAAAACTTGAATAGATTAGGTTCAAATATTTTAATGTAATTTAGTATTTTTAAGATAAATTGTGTATTTTGGTGGAAATTGGTCTAAAGCTTGGTTTGAGGTTATTGATGGCTAGTTTTAGGTGTCTACAATTTTCCCCTATTTGGGAAGATGTTGTAAACTATAGGCAAAGAAATGCCTTCTAAAATAATGAGAAAAGGCCTGTAGCCAAAAAGAAGATGATGGTTGAAGAACAAAGCTCCAAATAGTGTTTGGGAAACCTAGGATGATGCCCCTTTAAGGGAGTGATCATCACATTTATTGATGGATGGTCCCTTGAAAAGAAACAAGAAGAAAGGTGGAATTAACTCATAGTTGAGATTAATCCAAAAAATAAAATGCTTACATGTACTGATTTAGAAAGGATGTTGATTTTCCCAAAGGCAGTTATAATCAGGAATAAAAGTCAAAATAATGATTTTCCCATAAGCAGTTATAATCATTACAAGGACATGGATTGGTTAAAGATGATGGTCTCCCAATTAGGGATGATTAGAGAGCATAACTCAAGGATATAACCTATAATATAGATTAAATATGAGCAGGTTCAAAGTGAGGAAAGAGATGAAAAGAAGAATAAGATTTATCATTAGAAATGATTTAGTTATACCTATCAACAAGAGATGCTCATCCTTATTAGCAATGATACAACTATAATGGGAAATGGATTGATTCAATCAAGATGGGTGGAAGGGTTTGCCAAGGTGCCAAGGAGAAACCTCTATGGCTCCATTGATTGTAGTCCTTCTTGAAATTGATTTTTTCTCTAGCATGTGATGGTAGGCATCATGATAGAATACCATAAATACTTGGACAAAAAATGCATAAGGATTGACTCCTAATCTAATAAACACTCAAAAAAAATGCACCAATGATAAAAACCATGATGAAAATGTTGACATATGAATATGGATGGACTCCAGAATAAGGTGTGCAAGGAATCACCCAATGCATACATATAGACTGAGTCAAGGCAACAGTGTTGAAAGTAAACAAATAGACAAAAGAAAAAAAAATAAAGAAACACATAAAAAACACACATATAGTCAAAAAACTTAAAATAAATAAACAAACATAAATCCTAAAAACAAAATCAAAATAAATAATCCTAACAATGACTTTGCCCCAATAGGGTGGATCAAGGATAACTGACTAGGCTTATACAAGATAAATATTTTTGGATTTTTTTGAAATGTTATGAATGGTTTATAAAATTTTGAGGTATCTTAACTTATTAGAGAATGACAAGACACCTAATCATAAAGTAATGATATCATGGCTTAGGTTTCTCAAAAAATGGTGAGAGCGTATTTGGCTTAAGTTGCTTGCAAAATGGTGAGAGTGTTTGCAGTAGGTTGCTCATAAAATAATGAGAGTATTTGGATTAGGTTACTCACAAAATTTTGAGAGCATATGAAAAGGGAAACTAAGGTGACCTCAACATTATTTGAGCATGACATACATAAACCTAAAATGACCTCAAGTCATAGTAATTCCATCCACACAAAAGGTGGGGAAAAACCAACTAGGTCCCAACAAGTTCTCAAATTTGGTCAAATGGCTAGTCAAATGAAAAAAATAATGGAAAGGTGATGTGATAATGCATGATAAAAAGGCATTGTACCTAATTTAACCGTAGGTGGTTATAATTAGGAAATAACATCATAATTTTGATTTTCCTAGAGGAAGTTATAATTAGGGGTACCAAAACAATACTGATTTACCCATAGGTGGTTATAATCAGTGATACCAAATAAGATGATAGGTGAAAGATAACTTACCAAATCAAATATCATACTACTACCATAGATTGTCATTCAACATAGAATTCAAAATTATTGAAACTAGATCGGAATACCCCCACAGAAAGTGTAGGATGAACCAAAGGAACCAAGATCAAAATGGGATTGATAAGATGGCTAAAATAAAGCCTTGGTCAATATTAAATAAATGGTATAATAAATATGGTATAATAAAATGATCATAAGACAATTGGCTATAGTGTCAATAAAGTTTCCCCCAAGTGATGATTGGCTTAGATTGCTCTCAAAATGGTGAGAGTGTCACTTAGGTTTCTCATAAAACAAAAGAGTGTTACTTAGGTTGCTCACAAAACGGTGAGAGCATTCAAACTTAACAATTGCTCAACTTTCAACCCAACTCAACTCGATTGCCAACCCGATAGCTATAATTCTTAATGTCATTTGCTCAAAATCTTAAGTGCTTTAAAATATGTTCTTATAATTATGTTTTCTCAAGTTGAAGGGGTAGTTTGGAAGTTGGTTTGAATGATTTTGACTAACTAAAAACACTTTCATCTGGGTTTAAAATCAACATGCTTTATTTCACACATTTGAATTAGTACTTGAAATAAAATTAAGCTTTGGCTAAGTCTTAAATACATTTCATTTACTACTTAAAACACATTATAACTCTTGTAACATTTTAAAATTTGGTGTTTTAATCATGAAATTGGGCTAAGTCTTGAATCTTCAATTTGGGCTTAAAATGAACTTAGGTCTTTATTGCTTCATGTGGGTTTTTTTTGTGCAATATTTTACCATTTTAGTAATTAAGGCTAAGGGAAAAAAGGAACATAACCTAATCTCTTATTTGGTGCTTAAAATTGAACTCATTTGTCAAGTTTGTATGTAATAGGTGATTAATTAATTGATTGGAAAAAAGAAGGACATTGTGTGTATGCTCTTCCATCTGTCCCCTTTATGGAACTTCTAGAATCAAAAGCACCATCCTTATTGCAAGAAAGCCTAGTCCAAGGCTTAGAAATAATTTCATCTAAAGAACTCCCTAAAAAATTATCATAGTTTGGGTGACCTTAAAAATGACCCTAAAGTATTTTTTTATATGCCATTTATTTTTATGAAAACTTGGCTTGCGAGGGGGACTTCATCACCTCCCACAAGTTCTATGGGGAAGCATTGACATAGGGTTTCATCTCCTAGTATTTAATTTAACCACTCCCACTAAGATCAGAGGTTTGAGTGGTTAAACCACCTTCCATTGATGGATTTACACATGAGATGTATCTGCACTTTGGACATCGCAATACACTAAGTGAACAGTAGGATGTAATGGTTGTAAAAAGGCCTAGGTATTTTTGCAATAAGCCAAGTGCCTTAGATACCCAAATTCCATGCTTTTATTTTGTATCATTTGGCCTAAAAGTCATTGTGTAATTGAGACCCCTAGAATGATCAAAAAATTTCCAGTTTAATTGACCCCACTTTACCATACCTTGTCAGTTCAAACTTAAGACATTTATTTTTTGTCATTATCTTACTTGGTCTTGATTTATGTCTAAAACTTTTTGTTAACTCAATGAATTTAACCAAAGCATGTTGTATTCAATTTTATTAAACAAGGGAGGTAGTACGCTGTCCAATTAGAAAATTTATCTTTTCCTTGTTCAAATAATTATCAAAAACTTTGTGTCATATCACCCACTTTGGCTCAGTCACCTACCCAATTGAGTCTAGATATTTTACCCAATTTGTTTAAGTCCATCATTTATAATCCACATTTGAAATTGAACCTTTCTATGTTTTAAGGGTTGGTGTGTCAAAGTGGGTTCACAATTTTCACACTAAACTTGTTCTATCTTGGGTTTAATTTTTCATTTGGATTGAGGTTGTTTGTTAGACTCAAAATCACATTATAATCTTGGTGGACTCAAGTCATCTTGCGTATGGCTTACACTTTGAGTCCTAGAACATATTTTATTCTACTAGAGCCATGTGGTGATATTGTGCTACCCATTTAATTATATCCTTGTACTTATTTATTCACGTATGTTTTTTACATCTTGAGTTGCTTAGTCCATTTTGTCTTCTTCATAATTAAGAGAGATTTCCTCTAATTTTATAGGGTCAACTAATCTACGTTAGAACTAGATTTTAAAATACAAGCATATCATAAAGATCTAGGCTTTGGTGTATTAGTTTTCACCTTGGATCTTTGAATTTACCTTACCCTCTTCCAATATATATGATTTCAACTTTACCAAAGGTTGAGTAAAATTGTGAAGCAAATCTTTTAATTATGCATGGTTCTAAGCCACCCTCTTTTATAGTCTCTTTGGTACCTTAGTTATTTGTTTTAAAGAGAACCAGAGCATACCTCATCTAAATATTTACAAAACATTGATCCAATTCTAGTCAAACGTAGATAATAAATATTTTTAGACATGAATCAAATGTTCACTCATACTGGGGCCTCTTACAGCCTTAGCTATGAGGATGAGTAAATTTATGATGGTCAAGATAACCCCATTATTTTTTATGGCATCCCCACAATAGTAGGATCCAAAGATTATTACAATGAATATCAACCCCAAGAATATTAAAATGAAGCACTTCTTAGGTTGATAAAATTAGGTGATAGACTACCTTCAGAGTTTCCTATTGAATAATTTCATACCTTAGTTAGAGAAGGATAACAATGATGATAAGAGAAAGCTTTTGCACAAATAAACATACCTTATTCTTCTAACAAAGGAAAATAAATAGAAACAAAGTCAAAACCCACAAATCTAGATCTTCTATCTAAGATCAAGATAATAAGTCAATGATATGTCGATCAACTTGTCATAGACTTAACTAAATCATTAGTTTCCACTTCAATTCATAATGATCCTTTGAAAGAACAAGGAAATGTGGTTGAAAGCACACAACAAATATTTGATGAGAACATAACCATAGTGGATCAAGGTAATGTAAATGAATAGTTAAAGTCATAAGAGACCTTGAAAAATGTTCCATTTGACATGGAACATATATTCTTCAATCATCAAGAACCTATCGTTACTTTACAAACTCAAAGACCTAAACATTCAATTCAAATTGAGGATATCCCTCAAGACAATTTGGCAAGTTCTTCTTAAAGAACACAAAAATTGGTAAATAAACATAGAAATTTCAAAAATCAACAAGGTACCAAACAATAAAATTTAGGGAATGTTTTACAATACAAGAATCAATGACCTATTTTCTTGACTCAAGGAACAAATCAGAACCAAGTCACTGATAGAAAGGTATACACTCCCTATAGACCCACACAACAAAATCAAGGGCACATTCCACCCCAACAATAAAAACATCAAGGGCACAATTTGCCCAAACAAAAACAACAATAGGGGCACATTCCACCCCAACAATAACAACAACAAGGGCACATTCCACCCTAACAAAATCTTATTCAATCCATAAATTAAAAAAACATGCAAGAGTGGAATTCTATTAAGAACATTATTCAAAGATTGGAGATGAATAATAGATTCAAAAATTACAAATTCAATGAGATATGTGCATATCCATTTTATTTATCTCTTCTCCAAAAAACCTTTACACCTCATTTTGAGGCACCCAATTTTGACAAGTAAAAATGAAAGGGAGATCCACATGAGCACATATAGGCATTCTTTGTCTTATGTCAATAGGTTGCTTATAGTCACGAGTACTTACTATGACTATTTCCATGAAGATTAATAGGACAAGCTCTTGATTGAATACTTAAAATACCCAAGGGATCAGTTGAAAATTGGAATGACTTATCATAAAAGTTTGTTAACCATTTCTCATATAACATAGAACATGAATTAACTATTGTTAACTTATGCATATCTAAGCAACATGATGGTGAAAGTTTTGGTACATATCTGCAAAGGTGGAGAGCATTGATAGGTCACTTTCAACATATCTTGTTAGATAAATAGTTGGATGATATCTATGCACAAACCTTGCATCCTAAAGTTGCACATAATCTATGGTTATCACGTGCTAACTCATTTCAAGTAATTATTGACAAAGAAGTGTAGATTGACAAGTCTTTTATTTCTAAGGGCCTTGTTAAGATTTTTATGCAAGGTCAAGCAAATAATCAGACTCAATCACCAACTCAAATGATTATGTAAGATAAACCAAAGGGATTTAATAAAAATAAGAACATGGTTGGAAATGGGGTGACTAAAACAAGGCACGTACAAATGGTACATGGTACACATCCCACAAATCTACAAATAACTACCCTAAATCCACAACCTACTTTGCAAATAAAACCTCCATGAAGGACATTTCATAATAATTTTAAGGTCTTCAAAAAATTAGGAGAATCAGTTGAAATAGTCTTACAAAAGCTTATAGTCATAAATTTAATTGTATGGCCAATACTAAGGCCATTTCCTGAAGATCAACTAAAACTAGATTGGTATAAAGATAATGAATGATGTAACCTATATAATGGTTTTGGTCACTGAGCATATCATTGCATTCAATTATGACACATCATTGAAGACTTTAATGAAAGTGATGAACTGGAAATTAAGTTGGCTCCTAACCAAGACACAAATCAGGATATGGGAATCTACAAAGACCCATTTCTTCAACATAATCCACCACCACCACTACCAAAAAATAATCAAAACTAAGGTCAAAATAAAGGAAAAAGATATAACCAAAACTATCATCAGGGTCAGAATTGTAATGAGCATAATCAGGATCATAATACACATACTAATAATGTGGATTATAACAAAATACCCTATGACTATAACAATACTATGGGGAACATTTACACTTCCCGCATTACCACTACTACTATGAAATCATGTAGACAATATCATGTTCCTTCTAGCAGGGGACCCATCATTATAGGGTCAACACCCTCTCCCCCTAGTAGTACCATGTCAAGTTTGCATAATCTTGTTATGGCTCCACTTACATAGGTTACTATTTCTAAGCAATAGCACCCTTATTATAATTATAAAGGATATTCATCAACTCAAAGTTATAGAAATATAGTTAGATGCCCATGAGTCACCATCCAAGGCCCTTTGCCTTCCTCTTCTAATTATAATAACTCCTTTTCACCTATAGGTTGTGCAGTTATAACTAGATGCCCATGAATTACCATATTGGGCCCTTCACCCACTTCTTCCATAAAACCCAATTAAAACATTGTGATGATGGTTCCAAATTCAAATACTACCCTAATAAAGACTAAATTAGCTCATACCATAATTGAAAAGCATTATAGTCTAGTAGACTAATAGAATAAAACCCCTACAGAAATTTCCATATTAAAACTCTTGTAGACATCTGATGTCCATAGAACTATCATGAACAACCTTTTGAAAGAGTCTATTGTGCCTAATGATATAAACCCTGATCAATTATAGAACCTAGTTAGACATTTGTCTTCATTTTGACAAATTAAATATGATCAAAAAGACATGTCCACTCTTGGCCCAAACCTCAATAACCCACTATACATTGAGATAATCATTATAGATCATAAGATCAAGTGGGTTATTATAAATAATGGTTGAGGGTTGAACATCATATCTATTTAATTAGTATGACATTTGGGCTACATAGATAAATATATTTAGTCAAAAACTATTACAATCAAGGCTTATGACAATTCTGAGAGGGAATCATCTAGTATAATTTGGTTGTTAGTCATGATTAGGTCTATTTCTCATCACACATTATTCCATATTGTGTATATTGAGCTTCCTTATAACATACTTCTTGGTCATCCTTGGATACATGAAGTACAAGAATTTCTATCTACTCTTCACTAGTTCCTTAAGTTTCCCCATGATGGGATTGAGGTTACTATTCATGTTGATCAACAACCATATCAATATTGAAAACATCTTGAAGCCAAGTTTCATAATTACAACTATTTCCTAGGTTCTGAGTTCATTGAAAAGAAGAACAAAACCATCCTTTAAAATCCATATCCATCTAATTATATTGACCATAGTGATCTAGCCTCTACTTTGATCGATCCATTTCCTAAAACTCTTGCCAAGCAGGTTATTATTAAATATGTAGGTATTTTCACATACCATCTAAAGGATGTCCTCCATATTGTAAAATTTCCTAAATCCCCTAAATCATTTGGTAAGCCTAAAACTTCCCAGACTCCTAATAGAACCAATCAAGTTTGGTAGCCAAAGAAAAAACAACCAAAACCTCATGTTCTTTTTTTTACCCACAATCACACCAAAGAAAGATCGAGAGGCTTTTACCAAGGGAGATTGGTTATATTCTAAAGCCCTTGCTAATTATTTTTAGAATCTAAAGTATCATATCCCTAACTAGATAATGGTTCATCTTGACTATATAGGGAAAGGCCTTGGCCCACAAGTGCAAGGAATTTTGGAACCCTTATTAGTTAGAGTTATCAATTAGAATCATGGTCTTAGATTTAAACCACCAGAGGATGACCTCATGACTTTTGATAGTGAATCTTCCAAAGTGACTAGAAATGAGACTCCTAGTAATAAAACATCCTATTATAGCCTTTTTAATGACCTTATTGACTTATATTTATTTTATTTGAATGTCATATTAACCATAATTCCTATTAGAGATTCCCATCCTAAAGTCAGAACCCATCCTAGTAGTGTTTCCCTTCCTGAAGTAAGACATTGTATCTTTACCATTAGATCTTACCATCCTGAATCAAACCATTATTGTGCCCTATGCCTTTCCCATCCTAAACTCTTATATTGGGACAACCAAAATTTAGTCATATGCCTTGATGAGTTTCAAAATAAAGAATCAATTGTAAAATACATGGGCTTACAAGATGGATTTCCCATTAGTGATCACAAATAGGTCTTTGATTTTTCATTAGATCCTTCCACCTACTTTGGAGAGTAGCTAAAATTTCTTGGTCATAATAAAAAACAAACATTGAGATCTTTAGGTGAAAACCTCTTTGAGGCACTTGTCTATCAAGGAAAAAGTAAAGAAAAAGACAAACCTTTGAGTGAAAACCTATTTTAGGTGATCCTAGGTTGGAAAGTTTGCCCATCCCACCAAGACACAAAAGGTTAGTTTATCCCAAGTTCCATATCTAGTACAAGCATCTCTTTAGAATAACATAAAATATTGGATCATCTTGATCTTGAGTTTACAAAGGTTTTTACTGCTTGGCCTTTACCTGAGAAGGTAGATTCTGATTCTTCATACTATCTAGATATTTGGAAAGAAAAAGAAGAAGATATACTAGAGGAAGATGATCATGACCATACCTTTTCTATAATTATATAAGATGGATCCACACTCCTTGTGGAGAACACAATAGAAGTGAACTTACAAACCTATGAGGATCCCAAAAACATTTATCTTGGAACTTCCCTTACTGAAATAGAATGTGAACATATTATATCCATTATTAAGGATTATATAGACATATTTGCATTGTCATACTCTTACATGCTAGGCTTGGACCTAGATTTAGTTTTACATCATATTGTTGTTCATCTTGATGCTAAACCTGTTAAGAAAAAATGAGAAAGATGCATCCATGCATCATCCTTTTGGTTAAGGCCGAACTAGAAAAGTTTTTAAGAACTAATTTTATTATACCATTGGATTACTCTGAATGGGTTTCTAACATAGTCCTAGTGATTAAAAAGACCCTGGGTATACGTATTTATACTAATTTTTAAGATATCAAAAAAGCATGCCCCAAAGATGATTTTCCTCTGCCCAACATTGACATGATCATCGACTCAACTATAGGGTATGAGATGTTATCCTTAATGGATGGATTTTTTTGTTACAATCAGATCAAGATAGCCCCTAAAGATCAGCATAAGACTACATTCACCACTCTATGGGGGACATTTTGTTACCAAGTTATGACATTTGGATTGAAGAATACTGAAGAAACATATCAATTTACAATGACTATCATATTCCATGACATGATGAATGACATTGTAGAAGACTATGTTGATGATATAATAGCAAATCAAGAATAAGAGTTGGACATCCTAACATTCTATGAAGAATATTTGAGAGGCTTCATAAATATAAAGTCCACTTGAATCTTATCAAATGTGTCTTCAGACTTACATCAATAAAATTGATAGGGTTCATTTTATCATAATGATGTATCAAATTAGACCCTATAAAGGTCAACACTATTGTGGAAGTGCCTCCACCAAAAAATCTTAAACAAATGTGAGGTCTATAAGGAAAGATCCAGTCTATACGTAGGTTAATTTCTTAATTGGTAATTAAGTTCCACCCATTTACCCATCTCTTGAAGAAAGGGGTAACATTTAAATGGGATGAATATTGTCAGATAGAATTTTCAAATCTTAAAACATACTTGGGAAATCCACCAGTCTTATGACTACCAACATAGGGAAAGCCACTACTTCTTTATATATCAACCATATAACATGCACTGGGGGTACTTTTGGCCCAACATGATTATCATGGTAAGGAACATGTTGTTTATTATTTAAGTTGTATATTGGTAGCTTATGAATGTGATTATATACTTATTGAGAAGGCATGTTTAGCTATGGTGTTTGCCACTTAAGAATTATGACATTATATGCTAAATAATAAAACTATTATTACCACCAAGGTGGATCCTCTCAAGTTATTCTTACCTAAAGTAGATATTCAAGGATGCATGGCTAAATGGTTTATGCTCCTCAATGAGTTTGATATTGAGTACCAGAATCAAAGGGAAAGTAATTATTAATCAACTTGCAAAAGCTCCTCTTATAGATACTCAACCTCATAAGTTTGACTTTCTTGATGATTCTATCGTGACAATAAAATAGGTACCATAGGATCCTAACCAATAGATACTCTATTTTGATGGATCCTTCACATCTAGAGGATCTATAGCTAGTATAATATTGGTCACAACATAGGGGGATCTGATTCCCAAAGCATTCCATATACAATTTCATTATACAAAAAATATTGTTGAATATGAGGCATTGGTTGTAGGGATCTATCTTGCTATATGTTGGGATATTCAAAGCTTAAATGTCTATGGAGATTCATATTTAATCATAAATCATACCATTAACTAGTATTAAATAAGAGATGACAATCTTGTTCTTTACAAGCAAATTATTGATAACCTCTAAACACATTTCAAATCTCTACAGTTTGAACAAGTTTTGAGAGTCAAAAATAGATCTACCAACATAATGGTAACAATTGGTTCCATGATTCAAATGCATGATAGTGCTAAAGAGTATCACTTATTGATTAAAAATATCCTTTATCTAGTACATAGTATAATATATTTAGAGAGGGTATGCACCATTGTTGGTCCTAATCCCCCACTTGAGCTACCATGGTACCAAGATTTTTATAACTATTTATGTAGTCATGTCTTCCATACCAACCTTTGCAAAAACCAACAAAAACTATTTCTTCGTCACTTAACACATTATGCCCTCCTTGGAAACATGATTTATCATAAAGGCTATGATGGAATGCTTCTTTGTTGTTTATCTTTGGGAGAATCTAAGCTGGCACTAAAGGAGGTTCATGAAGGAATGTGTGGGGCCCATACCAATGGTGTAGTCCTAGGAAAGAAACTCCTTAGAATAGGCTATTATTTTCCAAAAATGGAGATAGATGCTTGTAATTATGTAAACAAGTTTGTTCCTTATCAGTAGCATGGCAACTTGATACAGCACCTTCTTTACCACTGTAGCTGATCACAACACCATGGCCATTCTCAACATGGGGTCTTGATCTCATTGATAAAATTAACCCAACATCTTCAGATAGCCATAAGCACATTTTGAATATAATCAAATAATTTACCAAGTGGATTGAGGCCATTCCTCTCGCTTATGTTACCAAGAATTAGACAGCTAAATTTATTCATTACCATATCATCTGTCGATATGGCATCCCATCTCGTATTATATCCAATAATGGAAGATATTTTGTGAACCATGATGTGAAATCTCTTTGTGTAAAATTCAAGATCAAGCACATGAAATAAACTCCATATAACTTGCAAGGCAACAGACAAGCTGAGGCATCAAATAAAACTATTATAGCCATCTTAAAGAATATTGTCAATGATGTTGGCCATAATTAACACTTATAACTCTTTTCTACCCTTTGGGATTATAAAACCAATCATCACACCCCAACTGGAGCCACTCCATACTCTGTTAATTTTATCACTAAAGCTATCATCTTGGTCAAGATTGAGATATCATCATTAACAATATCACTGGAGCACATTGAAGATGATGAAGACTATAGAGCCTCATGGCTACAAGAACTAGAAATTCTTAATGGTAAGCATTTGGCTGCCCTAGAAAATTTTTAAGCCTATCAGAATAGATTACAGAGAAGCTAAAACAAGTGCATTCTACCTTGAGAGTTTGAGATTGGTGACTTGGTTTTGAAAGAGAGCCAAAAGAACATGAATGTTAAATGCAAAAATAAAGGTAAGTTTTAGCATAATTGGTTGGGACCATATATTGTCATAATGAACTATGGATCAAGAGCATATGAACTGGCTAAAATTAATGGTGAATAAATTCCAAATCCCAAGAACATCATACACCTTAATAGGTTCTACACATGGAAAACTTTGAAACATTGTCTATAATACCCATGATTTGGGGGTAACTTGAGCTAAAGTAATTTTATTCCAACCTTTTATCCTACCCTAAACACATTTTATACTACCCTGGCCTAATCTTCATGACTATGGATAATGAAGGCTTTGAATCTTTGGCACTCTTAACACATTTTATCCTATCCTAAAATATTCTCTTTAAGAACCATATTATTTATCCCACTCTAGACCATCCATATGTTGGACCCTATTCTTTGGACATTTCTCCTTGAGAACTATATTTGTTGTTATGTCTAGGGCATGTTGTAAGCTTTAACACTTTTTATCCCTTGACCAACTATGATCTTGATTATGTCTCATGAAAATTATGAACATCTTTAGTGGTAGTAATATAAAGTAGTTCAGCCAGGATAATATTGTTTAGCTTTAGACAAGTGAACAAAAACATCTTCTTAGTTCATGACCTTTGCCACACTATTATATATTAGTGAATATAGATAATTATTCAAAGTTACTTCATGCTACACACTATTCTATATCACATTTTTTTTTATTGACATCCCAGGATCCTCACTCTCATGGATTTGTGAGCATGGGCCATTGCAACTAGATTAGCTATTTTATTAGAACCTCTACTCTCGAGCGTGCATCTCCTAAACTAAATGCTACCTCCTTATGCATATTTTATCCTAAAAACACCAAAAACATGAAAAATACTTTGAAAATACTAAAAAGATCAGAAGATGATCCAAAAAATAATAAAAACATTATCTCACACTTCTATAAATTTATACATTTGTACATTCCCAGTCCACCATGCTACACTCTTACTATTTTACAAGCACATAAACACCAGTTCATCTTATCCCACACACTTGAAATTTTGTAAGATCATTCTTTCTCATCACATCAGCTTTATGTTTGCAAGACCATTCTCATTTATTTGTCATATCTTCCATTTCATTTATATCATTAATCATGCTAGTCTAATCATCATTTTTCTTATATCCCATTTCTTAGGAGAACTAAATTGGCCTAAAGTTCATGTTGGAACATGCATCCATGGAACTATATAGGCAACATCCACTTGTTATGTACATTTGGATTCAACTCAGCCAACCCCTTCCTTTTCTTCTCTTCCCCCATTTATTCTATGTGTTTTTATTTGAGTTTTCTTGGTGTTTTATCATGCATTTGCACCTCTCCTTTTATTTCTTCTCATTTTGTATTTTTATTACTTTTTGTCTCATTTTGGTCTTGTGTTTCCTTGTATGTTTTTGCTTATCTCTTTTATGTTTTAAGACATCTTGATGATTCACATAGATCTTGATTGTTTATATCTTCATCTTATGTTATTACATTGTTCTTGGACCATTTTTTTTATTTCATTCTTGTTGGTGTCTTTTTTTCTATTTTATTTTGTTTTTTTTTGTGATTAAGAATGCCTTGATGGTCCACATGGATCTTGATTATTCATATCTTGGTCTCATGTTGTTCAGATGTTCTTGTTGTTTGTTTTTTAACATTTCTGTTCTTACTTAAGTCTTGACTGATCATATCTTGATTTCAAGATTAGGCTCATTTATGTTTATCTTTTTCTTTGTCTTTACTTTTTTATTTAAATGTAAATAGTTGTAACTCTAGTTTTGGTCTTTATTTAACCATTATCTTTAGTTACAGGTATTCACATTTGAGCCAGCTCAGTGTAATTAGAATCTTATGTCATTCTAAGTTATTCATACTTATGATGCCTAATTTATTTTACTATAGCAAGAAATTTGTGCTCAGGTCTCAAAGTCTTAACGTCAACATCACTTCATTGAATATTTATCAAGAACACTTTGCATAATCTACGCTCATTATATGGAATTAGCCATCTAGGGATTATGAATTTTAGCACTCGAATCTATGCTTAGACGTGCATCTCTTTCCATAAATTATGAGTCTAATTAATTCTTGGTTAGTTTTCATCATTCTTCATTCCGTTCTCTCCCAAACATGAGTGAACTACATTGGACTAAAGTTCATGTTGGAATAGGAGTCCATAGAACTATGTAAGTAGTGCTCAATTTATATTGAGGTCAGATCGGTTATCTTTCATTCTTCTTCTCTTCTCTTTCATCACTTTGTGCATTCTCATATGCTTGGTTTTATATGGATTTCTAAGCCATTACACCATCACATTTACATGTTTACCACTCATTTTAACCTATATTTTGGGTTATATCTTTGATCTATTTTTCTTTCCAATTACCCATGTTGGGGTCCACCATCTAAACCACATCTAAATCAAATCAACTTTACAGGGGAAAACCATTATTTATTCTTTATAAATGATCAAAATTAGCCCTATTAGGGCAAAACTATTTTATCATGATCATATTTACTCTAATGGAGTACTTATTATTAAATTCTATTTGGAGACCCCATTCTAGTGGTGCTTCCCTTCCTGAAGTAAAATGTTCTTTATTTTCCTCTAATTCTAAGCTCTCCACACTAATGCCCATGATGGAAATATTTTAGTGTGCATCTTGTCTTAGGATTGATCAATGTCATAATCATGCAACTTGTACTCTCAAATTGGGTACATTTAAAGTGTGTTCCTTTCATTTATGGATTGCATCATTCCCATTCCACCCATCTACTGGGGCCTATTATACCCCTAATTGTATTTTGATTACTGATGTTAATCACATGCACAAGCATTAGCTCATCTAGATGTGATCTATTCTATGGGTTAATCTCTCATTTTCTGTCTTTTCGAGAGTCCATCCTTTTATTCCATCCTAGTATGTCCTCTTAAGGGGGCATCATGGGTCTATTCCAATTTACTATTGACAACTCTTTTCTTTAAAAAGATGTTGATTCACCTAAATGTCTCATTACACCTTCTGAAATAGGGGCAAAATGTAAACATCAAATTCCTAACACCACTTGTGTTGAAATTATTAATCTTAATCAAATTACACTCAAATGCACATTTTAGGTCAAAATCCATAAAATGTGCTTAATGGTTTGATTTTTTCATTTACAAGTGCTAATTTAGGTCAAAGTATCCCTAAATGGGGCAGTGTAATATATGGGCCATCTAAAATTGATTAATTCATTTCGATCCAAAATGATGATTTTGCCTTTTTATGCTCTAGATCACTCTTTTATTATAATTTATTGGTGCATGTCATGTAACTTTGTTATTTTGTGTTGGAAACTTCCTAAATGGAAATAAATTCTTAACACATCTAATGGTACCTTCTAATTCCTTTTGAGTCAAATTATGACCAAATAATATGACTTTCTAACCATTTTGATTCATTGAGGACCAATTTCTAAATAAATAAACACATGTTGATTAACCTTGTTTAAGGCTAATTAATCCAAATCAAAATCTTATGTGGATTTTCCATGAGAGTTGTTGAATATTTCTTTTTGGAAATTGATTTATATTATCTACATCATTAGGTGATGTCATCTATGAAGTGGCATCCATCAAGCCCTAAGTGCATAAAATATTAGGATTATAAGTCTCCTATGCCTCTTTATTACCTTCCATACCTCATTAATGTCTCTTATTCCAAATTCATGATGAGGATAATTATGGATTCTAATTACATAATTCAATTAATCCATGACCATACATCTCAATCTTGAGTTGGATGGTCATGGTTTATTCTAGTCATCCTTGAAAATATATAAATATAAAGGCCATGGACATCATTTTTAAGCTTGATTTGTGCAAAGTTATTATGTTGAATTGTCTCCATAATCCTTTACATTTGACAATTGATTTTAGTTGTAAGCTTCATTCATAGGCTAGTTTAGTGATTTCACATCTCAAGTCTAGTTTTTGAGAAGTGTTCTTGAGACCATAGAGAAGTTTTTCCACCATTGTTGATAAACACAAAGATGCTTGATCAGAGGAGAACACACTTTTGAGCCAATCTTGGATGATGTAATCTATCTGGGAAGGTAACTAGTATACTTTATTTCATTTGTTTCTTTACTGTCATTTGAAAATTCCCCTTGAATATATAGGCTTAGTTAGTTAATTTTCTATGAATTTATCTTGGATTTATGGACTAATTTTTTTACTAACTTGCTTTGTAATCCTAATCCATAAGTTTCATATTCAACTTCAAAACATTTGAAGTTCATGTTAATGAGGTGCTCAACCAGGTTTTCGTACCATGCTCTAAGGGCTTGTTTCAAACCATACAATGATTTTTCTAGTTTACACACCTTGTGCTCTCATCCCTTTACTAAAAAAACATCATGTTGTGTCATGTATATAGTTTCCTTAAGGTCTCCATTCAAAAATTTAGTTTTGACATCCATTTGGTGAACTTTCTATCCATTATGAGTTGTCAGAGACAACATGGTTTGAATGGTAGTCCATTTTGTTGTAGGTGAGAAGGTTTCATTGTATTCAAGTCCTTAATTTTGAGCACACCCCTTTGCAACAAGCCTTTATTTCTTCTTATTAAGTGATCCATCTTACTTATATTTATTTTGATAGACCCAATTATAGCCAATCAATTTGTAACTATATGGTGGGTCAACTAGATTCCATGTCCCATTTTCACCAGTAAATTATAATCATCTTTCATTGCTTTTATCCAAGAGTCAAACTTATTATCTTGTTTGAAAGTTATTGGTTTTGAATAAAATTCAACATTGAGTTCCTCTTGAGAATCATCCAATGTGATTATTTCAATCATGTCCTAAATTTCATAAATATATTTGTCTGGTTGAGATGAGGCTACATGTGAAATTCAAGTTCTTATTTTCCCATCTTCATCAAGCCTCACATCTTTTAGTTATTGAGTAGCCCACTTAGGCATTTTTTTTGTGTTATAGGTGCTTTGAGTTCATCCTCTAAAGTTCCTTCATTATCTGTCATCTGTTTTGCTAGCCTTTGTTCAATATTTGATGAAGTTTTACTCTCTCCTTTAGGAGGAATTTCAAACTCATGTATAGGAGACAATAGAAAATCAATAGATTCTCAACTTTGTGATCCCCACTCATTTTCTAGAACATTCAAATCACTCTCCTTGTAGACATCAAACCTTACATATTTGTCTAGTCGAATCAACTACTAATAAATATGTTATTTATCATTTGCAATCTCGTAAAAGATAAGTTTTGTTGTGATAAGAAACTTCTTCTTTCTCATCATATAGCTTGAATGCTTTGGAATAATAAGAATATCATAAATGGATGCATTTTTGACTCTTATGATCTAATTTGATTCTCTTCTCCTTTGGAATCAATGCATAAGAAGTGGATCCAAAAATCTAAAGATGTTGCACTAAAGGGAGGTGACTACACCACATTTCATATAGTGTCTTTGATTCAAGAACTATTTATGGTGATATGTTGTGAATGTATACTATTTTTTTAGCTACTTTGGACCAGAAGTGTAGGTTTACCCCCTTGAAATAAAACATTGCATCAACCATATTCATCATTGTTCTATTCATTCTTTCAACTACTCCATTTTATTGTGGAGTGTGAGGAACTATGAGATGGTGTTTGATTTTATTTTACTCAAGATAGGATTCAAATTTATTTGATTTGAATTTACCACCATTATCTATCCTGAGTGTCTTAATACAGGTTTATCCTTCATTTTCAATCATTGTTCCAAACTTTTTGAAAGTATCAAAAGCTTCTGATTTATTTTTTAGAAATTATGTCCATGTCATCCTGTTATAATGATAAATGAACAACATGAAATACTTATGAATACAAGTGGAGATGATTGTAAGAGAACACAAGTTTGAATGAACAAGCTATAATTTTGTATGTTTTCCACTGCGACTTTGGAAATGGTTCTCTTGCATGTTTAGCAAAGATGTAGGCTTCACACTTCTCATCTTATTGTTTAGGCAATGTAGGCATGCCAACAACACCATTCTTTTGCAATACATTAATTTTATTATACTGAGTATGCCCAAATTGAGCATGCCATAACATGTTTATAAATACTCCATCTTCTAGAAGATGAGCATAATTCCTTGAATTTGATGGCTCACCCTTTAGTTTAAGTAGTTTCCCTTCCTCATATCTAGTCAAGATGACTGCATTGTCACTTTTTATATTAATTATGACATCACCATTATCCAAAAAAATTGAATGTCCTGGTTGCCTTATGAGCACTAAAAACAAGTCTCAATTTATTTTAGGAAGGTAGAGAACATTCTCAAATTTTTAGTCTAGATGTCCTCGACACCTAAGTCAAATCTTACCTCTTCCCTATGGTTACAAACATGATCTATTTATGAGGTATAGTAAGCCATAACTTTATTCAATGTACTCCTTAAATAAGTCTTATTAGAAAGTCATATGTTGAACGGCACCAGTATCAATAACCCAAGCATCAAACAATGATAAATTAATCAAGACACTATTTTCTTCATCATCTATACTAAAAAACACACATTCACTGGTGAATTGGGATGAGTTTGAATCTTTTGACCATTTCTTTGAACTACCCTCTTTAATTTTATGGTAAGCTTTAATTTTCTCCCATAGAGTCCTAAATTTGTGAGTCTCATGGCTACCTTCTAAGTCATATCATTGACAATAGAGGTTTTGTTTATCATTCTATTTTTAATTTTGACCACCATGATTTTCATTTTTCCACCTTTTCCCTTGTACTTGTTATTGCCTTCATTTTTAGAAGATGTGGCCTTGTTTGATTCTTTGTAAGAGTTTGTTTTGACATAGTACACACTTTCACCTATTTTGGTTTCTATTTTCCTTCCAAATTCCTTTTCTCTTTCTACCATCTTTTCAACCAACTAATAAAATGTGAGAGTCTTCAATTAATTTCCTAGTTTTCGAGACTCTAAATAGGCTGAATAATTAGGAAAAAGGGATTTTATGAATGTGGTCATGTACATGTCGATTTTGACACCTATTTCTTCAAAATCACGTTTTGATTTTATGAATGTGGTCATGTACATGTTTATTTTGACACCTATATCTTCAACATCATGTTTGATAACATGTATCTTTGAAGCCAATCTCATCACATCACCATCTTTCAACTCTAGGTTGAAAATTTTTAGCTAAAACTAAATAAATTCCAACTCTGAATGGGAGTCATATAGTCCTCCATTATTTTATATGATTCCCATGGTGTTTTGTACCCATGTATATGATGAAACACATCTCCATACATTGATGCCCTCATCAAGGCCAAGGCCTTCTAGTTTTTTTTTTTTTATGCCTATATGTCATTTGCATTCCCTATTGGTTCAGTTAGTTATGTTGTCCCATCACAACTATTGAACTATATATTATTGAAGATGAGTGTGTTCTCCACTTGCCAAGACCATTCTAGCCAACTGTCTTTGCCAATCAAGGTAGTTTCAATAATGGATTTGATGGAATGCATGGTTTTGAGTTTTGTTTGAGTTTTTAGAGGTTTTGAGTTTTTTTCTTAACCCAAATTGGTTCCTTATCACTCCAAAATGGCCTCATTTTCTATATACACAAATGTATTGAGAATATTCTCTTTGTCATTAACACTAGCTTAAAAATAAAAATTCATACATCAATATACTTGTTTTTTCCTAATTTCTAGATTTATGTTTTTTGACATACACGAATGGGTAAAAAGATTAAATCCCCTTATTTCTCCTTAAAATGTGAAATTTTATTGTTATATTCCCAAATTCACTTAGAGTAGCATACCTCAAAGCAAAAAATATTGCTTAGATTTAAATGCCTTCAAATTTAAATATTTTCAAATTTTAAAAAAGGACATTTTAAACTAAAATTTTATTTTTATTAAAAATCATAAAAATATACCTTCTCCTTTGATAAAATTGGCTAAGATTCAAATATTGTAATAGAAAGATGTATGAAATCCTCAAAGTTCAATGTTCAGCTCCATGTGGTAGCACTCATAAACAACTAAAACACCAATGATTTGAGTGACCCCACTTGTTAATTAGGACTTTAGTTAGATGTAAATCCATTGAATGCTATATTCATAGCTATTCATTAATCAGTACTCTAAAAAATTGAAGCACCATATAGTTTAAATTATTTCAACATAGTCCAAAAGTGAATAATAGAGAGAATTTTAATCCAATGCTAGGTCACAATACCAATGATAGCCATCCAGGTCTCCAAACACCACATAGGTCTACATTAGGTCATGACTGAGAGAAAAAAATAATGCAAGTATAAGACAATGAAATTCTAGTTAGAGATGCCCATGAAAAAATAAGTCTACTCCATGTCTTCCAAACAACTCCATGTGCCTTATCAGATGTTGCTAAAACACCTTGATAGGGTTGATTAATGCTATGCATCTTATAAATAACCTTCCACCAAATACCTGATGCCGAATGACTGTGATAGAAATGTTTTCTTATACCAAAGATAGAAAACCAAAATGCCAAGACTCCTCCATGCTCAACAAACAAAATAGAATTCAAATGTTTTAGATGAAATTACTATGTAGTAAGTAATACAATAGTAGATGAATTTATTCTCATACAAACATGTGCAGGTCCATGTAGATGAAAACAAGGAGAAAGAATAAAAATCAAATCTCTAATTAAAATTCCTAGCTCTGATACAAACAATAAGCCATAAATGAAGTTAAAGGAATGATAATGAAATTATATTTCATGATTCAAATTGAAATGAAGCAAATAAAACATTATAAATCCAAAAATGTGACTTATCACTTCACCTACCAAGAAGTCCATTAATATTCATATGGGACTCTTGAGCTACACACAAGAAGACAAAATAAATGAGCAACTAAACCTAGGAATAATGAAATATTATCTAACTAATATTACATACATGTCTAAGGGACTTGATTATTGGTCCTACCAAGCATGCCAGAATTGTTAGAGGTTCTAGGTTGCACCCTAGCTAAGGAGAGGAGTCTTTAATTCCAAACCATAAACCTAGTCCAACATGAAAGTGACCTTAAATTGTGGGTTTCATAGTTTTTAGGTCACACCTCTAGTTTTATGGGGCTAACTCCCCGAATTTGACAATTCAGTGCTTTTTAATACCTAAATTTATCACAAGAAAAATGGGAAAGGGATATGAATACTAATGCAAAAGTCTAATCTAGGTGGTGATGCACCAATTGACAAAGGATCCACTCTAAATATTTAATTTTAATAGTTAATAATGAACCTAACGTATATAATGATCAATCAAACTTTGTAATGATGTTCCAACATTAATGTTTTGTATGGAGGTTGAATGAGAACTAAAAATTTCAAGGGCAAAAGGGCATAAATCTATGCAAGAAACTATAAACTCATGATATTTCAAAGAGATAATACTCAATAACACTTAATACAACCTAAAATGAACTAAACTATGAAAGATAGGTACATGAAAGGACCTATATATGATCATACAATGCATAAATTATGTAAATCTAACTCCTAAAGAGCACACTAACATCCAACAAGAATATGAAATTATCTTCTATTAATTGAAAAGAGTTTATAAATTAGTTTTGGCAAAGATTTGATACACCCAACTAAGGGATAAAAAAACAAGAGATCAATTTGTATTTAAATAGAAAAATTGGAAGAGAAGAGAGAGAAATCCAAGTATAAGAGAGGTCATCAATAAGCCCATTATGGCATAGGACAGTTACACAGGCTTGTTCTTCTCCTAAAGCATTGAGATATCATTGATGATCCCAATTTTTCATTGTGTAGGCTATAAATCCCTCAATTAACTTTACTCATTCCTTAACCATTTTTAAAAATCTCAATATTACCTCCTTTGGTAGTTATGTAATGTACATGGGGTGTAAATAGGTCTCATTGAGGCATTGAGCAGCCTCTCATTCAATATGCATGCTAAATAGTTCATGAAACTACCTAGACCCAATCATAATGGATTTTTTTTTTATTTTTTATTTTTTATACTCACCTATATGATAACTACCATGCATTGATATGGTCTATCAATGACCTTACACCACCTTTTTCTTACTAGATCATTGCATTTGCAAGATAAGTAGGCCTATGTGGTTTGATTTAAAACTTTCTATTCATGTCCACTATTTAAGTGATTTAATAGTTTAACTTAGGATCCATATTCAATTTATGAGTCTTATATAATCCTTGTATAACCTTTAGTGGATGGGCATTGATATTCTTCAATAGTCCTTCTGAGCCTACAAACACACATTAGCCTTGCCTTACAAGGCCAATTAGACTATCTCCTAGACTAGCAATTTAGATGGAGATTATGAGAATAATTTTAGTATATTCCATGGTCCATATTTAATTTTAATGAATATAATAATTATTAGTCTTACTCTACCCATGGTTTAGGACTTCTCTTTATGCTATACAACATAATCTATGTCTAACACTCTATAAATCTACCTCTTTAGGATATGTCTGTATTATTTCATACAATAAAAATCCATGAATTTAATCCCCATTGAGTTTAAAATCATGATCCAAGTACTAGACAAGAAAATTATGGGCTTAGAGATGCATCTTTACTTAAACATCTCTAAATGGGTCATTATTAGGGTTTAAAGGAGGCTTTAGGGCGTTTGGTAGTCTTAGGCTTAGTTCATGGAGATCAGAGCTTGGGTATTTAAAATAAATGCATAAATTTCAAGCCAATAGGCCCTCTCACCTTCCATTAATATTTATAATCTCCATGTAAAACCTTTGAGCTATGTTGAGCACTCAAAGATGCTCCTTGTGTGAAGAATTTTCTCCTTTGAATGACCTTGCATGTCTGCAAGTATAAATATATATTGTGTTGGCCTCTTCAAGGCCTAAATTATCACAAAATACTTTATAAAAATTTAAATGTATCTCTGAAAAGGATTAAAATAACTTTAAATCTTCAAGATATATTTTGTTCCACACTCTTGATGGTACAATCATGTTGGAGGCTAAGGATTATTCTATCTGCACACTTGAACCATGAAATTTGACATACACACTAGCCTATGAACCAAATTTTATTCATTTATAATTATTAAAACACTTTATATACCTTAAATAATATCACCATTGACTTCATACTACCAATTTTCCTCCTTATAGTGCATATACCTAGGTGTTCCAACACCTGCATCTCTTTGTTTGATGAACCAATCATGCAGGTCAACATGGAGACTATTGGTGTGATTGAATGGATTTATCAAGACTCATTATTCCTACTCAAATATATTTTGTGTATAAATACTCTTAATACCCTTTATTTTTATCTCAAACTAGCTTCTTTAGGCCTACTTTGTATAATTTCACCTCTGCACCTCCAATGCATGTATCTAAGGCCATAGAAATAATATTTCCATGTTCTAACAAATATTCCAAGATCATATTCCATTACACTTATAGATTTCTCTAAATAAAACCTACATGATAATAATAAAATAAGTATCATTTTATTCTAATTCATTTTAATATATATAAATAGCTATACTTTACTATTTTTAGCATTCTCAATTCTATAAATTCATAATACTATTTGTCTAAATTTTCTATCAATTGTCTTGCTCATTAGGTTATTTCATGACCATTGTGTAAAATATAATATATCACCCCTTAACACTAGATATAAAATGCATATATCAATGTAGGGTTAAACATTTGGTAAGCCTGACATCTAAGTCTTCCTTTGTAAACCTAGCCTAATCTATGGTTTTCAACCTCTTAGTATTTTATCTTTTTGTGATAGATTTTAAGATATGAAACTTTACCATAGGGTTTTAAACTAATTAGGTTACAAATGTTTCATTTGTATAGACTTACAATTTTATATTCCTTGATTATTTAATTTTAGCTTCCAAACTGATCTATTTTAAAATTACTTAGATATTTTATAAACAAGTTGGTATACCTAAAACCTTCTTTTTTTCCCAAATTCTTTATGGATTTTATGATTTTTACAATTTAATTTTTTAGTAAATATTGACATAAAATATGAATGGTATATATATTTTAAAATAATTTTTAGGGTTTAGTCTAAATCTATAATTTATTCAAAAACCTCTCTCAAATATCAGAAATATATTACTTATTTATACAACTTTATGACTATTTATTTGAAATATTCTAGGGTTTTGATTGTGAGACATCCCACAATGTTTGTAAAATTTTTAATTCTTAATAGATTAATTTTAAAATTCCTCAGATGTTTTTTAACCATGTTTATATAATCACAAACCACTTTTATTTTTTCAAAATTGTGTATCGAATGTTCACAATATTAAATTTACTATTTTTAGTACATATTGATATACAGTGTGAAAGGGATACCTATTTTCCCCTATTTTTATAGGTTTTTCATATTTTTTTGTATTTTATGAAAAAAAAATCTCAAATTTCCAAAAAAACCTATGCAATATTTTGTAATTACTATAATAATATTGTGAAAAAAATACTATGTTTTCCTTAAGGGTTTTAACTTTCTAGGGTTTTATATTGTTGAATTTATTTTTTCTAACTCTAATTTTTATCTAGGCATATTATAAGTGATGTTTTTATCCTTTTTATCCTAGCCTTTGTGCTCTTTATTTGGGTTATGTTTAAAAAATTTAAAATGGATAAAAAATAACCTCTTCCTGCTCTTAACCCTAATGAATTTGATAGCTACCATCCCTTTAGCTAGGTCCATGCTATCACTACTGTAAGTGGTAAGGTTTTTCATCCTATTATCCCTATACTTTTTAAAACCCCTCTACCTCATAGATCTCTTATAAGTTATGTGTGTATGTATATTCAATTTGAATTACCTAGGGTTTATGCTTATAAGTCCCTAAAAGATCAAAACATCACTATGAGTAGGTTAATAGAAGAGTCAAAAAATAAAATTTAGTATTTCAGTTCAAATATCACATCATTGGAAAATCATATTACATACATGCAAATTCCAAACATGCTAGTTTTAATCATGTGTTTAAATATTCATCTAGCAATGTTATACCCAACAAAGTTTCTTATCAAAATGAAAAGATAAAACAAAATAAATCTAAACCACTTGATTCAAAAAATGAATAAAAGGATCATAGGATACCAAATGAAATCCCAATAGAAATGCTTCAAAACAAAGTGATTAAATTACCTTCTCTACATCCTATAAGGATATCAAAATATTATTGTGCATATCATAGAATGCATGGGCATCATATAGATTTTTATTTTGCACTTAAAAATAAATAAAAAAGATAAATGATAGTGGTAATGATATCATTGATACATCGACCAAGAAACCCACTCATATTATGACTACATCTCCTAAAGCACAAATGCCAAAACAACAAATATGGGTACCAAAAGATAATTCAAATTAAAATTGACTTAAAATGAAATAATTAGGCTAAGAAAAGAATACAAATCTACCTTTCCATAATTATACTCATCTTTTCAAAAAAATATGGTTTTGAACAACAAAATATATAACACTTTACTTATCAAGGTCAAGGATTGGGAAAATATTTACAAGGCATCATTTTTTATATCTCTACATTTGATCATAATGATCAATAAGGCATGTGATATAATGGAGATATTAATCCCAATCATTCCAATATACATTTTTCAATTCAAAAGATCAAGAACCTAAAAATGATAATAAGTGAAATAATAAATCACAAATAGATAAGTTAAGATTACAAAAGGGAAAATGGGAACATCAAGTATTTAAAATAATATTTCTAATAAAAGAGGTCAAAAATCAAGAAACACATGATAATTTTGGTGATCTGAACATGGAAAGGAGGAAACTATAAACCTTTCTTCAAATCAATCCAAATTCACTGCTCATATAGATGGTGAACAATGTTCAAATGAACAGTTCATAAAACTATGTTTTGATTCACTTAGTAACTTACCGTGTAATATATTCATGCCTATAGGACTTGGTGCTTATTGATTGAATCCATCATCGATAAATGAAAAACCAAATGTAGATAAATTCAAACCAAATATACCAATACAAACTTACTAAAATATCATGATTCACTTTTTGATTATACTATGTATGCATATGGCACATATCATTTAGGAAAGGTTATACATATTCCACTCATTGCAGATGCTCATATTCATCTTGATATCATTAGATAAATTCTACATCTTCAAATGCTCCAAAGTGAAAAAACATGTTCCTACTACTTTTACTCCAAACAAACCTAAAATCACTAAAAAATGGGTTCGACAAATAAATACATCTACTACTACTCTAGGCTGCTTACTCCTATGAGGAATGTACATAGTGTTACCAGTTATCTAGTTTTGAATATCACACACACACACACACACACACACACACACACACACACACACACACACACACACACACACACACACACACACACACATGCTCCTTGTTAGCATCACCAATTTTAATCATTGTATTTGGAGTTTATATACCTTCTAGATGAACATCCATTATATGGGATAATTGTCTAGAATTTTCCTTCTTCAAATACCAAAAACAAAATCTAAAAATATGAAAAAACATCAAAAGTTTTCAAAAATACCAAAAAAACACATCATGTTCCTTGTTTTACTATTTTTGTACATATTTTGTTTGCTCCATGTTATTATATAACATATAATTATTTTCATATATACACGTATCTATCATGTTTCATTTGATTTTGATACATGCATACCTAGATACATGATATTTTTACATACAAATGTTTGTATTTTTCTCCACTCAAGTCCTAGGTATGTTGGGATAACATACTTAATTTATCACAATAAATGTTGGATACATTATTCCATGATCACTTTACATTATCATTTTTGATCTTATATAATTACACATGCCTTTATCCACATTTATAGCTTGCACGATGTACTTGATATGCTATGTACTTAACATTTCTCACAAATACATATGTTTAAAAACTAGTATGCTAGTTTCATGTTGATCTCTTAAATATTTATCCTAATTTATGTTTTATCACTTATTTGAGTGTTTTAATTAATTTTTATTGTATTGCCTTTTTGAATATTTTAATATGTTCCATTGATTGTGTTCTTTTTTTCCTTTTCATACCTATTTGGATATTTTAAAATGTCATTGATTGTTGTATCTGAATATTTGAATATGTCATTTTCATGTTTTGTGTACATTTGACTCAGTCATGTCCCTTTAATTGTGTGGTATTTTAACATGCCCCTTATATGAGGTCCCCTTAGACCATTTTATTTTGAATTACTTTTAATTGATTTAGTATGTGTGTTTGATTACTTATCGAGATTATACTATTACTCTCTATACGTTGCCATGATCTATATAATGCTTCTTAAGAGTTGATGTGATCATATGCTATGTACCTTATTTTTATATCTACTAAGCCATGTTATCCATGTATTTTATGCAATCCATACACATCTTATATATTTATCTTATCCATTTGAGGTAATGTGACTATAGTATTCCACTTCACCTTACCTAAAAAGGGGGGCATATTAGTGGGGCATGTCATAGAGGAATGACTTTCACATTTTCATGGTTTTATATTTTAATGGGGGCATGTCAAAAAGGCATAACATCCACTCTTATTTAGTACTTAGCATCTCCAATTATAGTGGGGAAATGTTATGGAAACATGTTCTCCACATTTATAGTAGTTCTCATATTCTCCAAATTTATTGGGGGTATGTCCTCCACACTTGAACCAATTGTAGATTAACTATATTTAATAATTATATTATTTGAATACATATTTATGGTAAAATTTTATACATTTTTATTGTTATTGTACCCATATTTTAGATTGAGACATATATGAGGTTCATATACCATGCAAAGGGCACCAAAGTTTACAAATTCAAATAATTTTAAATATTTTAAATACTATTATGGATTGTTTTCATACCAATATGGAATTTTATATACTAATATGGACTAAGATTGATCCAACCTACAACATTAGGTGGTTCACCCTCTAGAATGTTGAGTTAAATAAATCATAGAATATTATAAAACTTATAAGATATAATTTATTAAATCATCTAACTTTACCATACTTATAGGTTGGATTATATTAAATCATCCATAATCACCAGATATATATTTTGAGTTGATTAAATCACTCAAACTATCTTGATCATGCACATATTTGGGATGAATGATTGAGATGAAACAAACTCAATGGTCATTTTTCAAATCACCTTTACACAAAGGTTGGGAGCATTTGTCCTCTAATATACATACATAAATATTTTTTCATTTATCCTCCAATATGTTTGTATGTATGTATGTATGTGTGTATGTGTGTGTATACACTTACAGGTTCATATTTGTCATAATCTTAGATTCAATGTTTCATAATGAGTAATAATTTCAAATCAAGTTTCAAAAATGAAATATGGTTGCACCAACACACAAGAGTAGTAATAACCTTGCTCTTTCTACTTTTAATCATTTCAAATTATTTCAATTTCAAATTTCATGTGCTAATTATATATTATAACATGCTCTTGGATACAAGTTAGTGATAAAAAATTCACTCAAGTTGGGCTCATGAAAATATAAGGTTTTTATACATAACAAGGTATGCATTTATTTCCTTTAAACTAGTAATTTCATTACTAGACTAAAGGGGAGAAATGTCAATACTAAAATCTGATTTATGTAGTACCTTAGTTTTTTACACTTGTAAAATATCTATCATGGTTATTCCTTTCATTTATATACCTAATTAATTCTTAAAGGTATGGGTTCACTATATCATTGTACCTAAATTGATTATCTCTTAGTTTAACCATTGTTATTTTTATGACCAGGCATTCTACACTATGTAAAACTATCAAAAACTGATTCTTATCCTTCACTACCAATTATGGACCTTTATCTATTTTCTAAATTCCTAGACACTTTCATAATAGATAGAAACCTTCATCGATTCAAGTTTCCACTTTTCATACAAAGTTTATAGTGCCCAAAAGTCATCCAATTTATGAATGAAATGTTTCCTAAAGGTTATCCTAAGTGCTTCAGTGCACATGAGATATTTTTAAAATGGATTGGTGTATAAACAAGTTCAACCCCAATTAATTCCTCACTTATAAATAATATAAAAATCATAAGGAAATATACCAAAACTAATCAATAAAGAATTCAAATGAGAAAACTTTCCCTATTCATCCCTATTTCTATATCATTCATAAGATAAATATTTCCATAGCTTTGAAGCATCAAGGAGCATCCCATGAGCCATATTTTCCAAGTTAAAATATAGGTCATTACATGTCTCTATTTATTTCACATTGCATCCTTATACACACACATGCTAACACATAAAGGATAATTAGTTTATTCATAGGCCCTCTTTAGAGAATTGGCTATGTAGGTAGTTCCCATTAATAGAGGGGTCCTTGGGGTAACTTGACATTATGAAACAACTAAGCCATTTTTACCATAATCATTCCAAGGGTAAATAGCCTAGGGTTTGTTAATTTTATAAAGAGAGACATCATGTGTGAATTATAGTATACATCCAATTAAAGATGACATAAAAACTAGAAGGCTCCAATTGGTTGCATGAAGATGTAGTTTGTATTTCATATAGGACACATGTGGTAGGGTTAGTCACCTATGTTGACACAAATATCTATATCTGATGTATGACTTTGAGGCCATAGAAATAATATTCCTACAATAAGATATATTTTATAAGATCATATTCCATTCCACTTTCAACATTTTATAGATTAGACATGCATGATCACATTAAACCAATTAAGTATAATATGATTCCAATTCATTGAAATATCTATCAATAATTTTACTTTAGTATTTTTAGTAATCTTAGTTGTATAATTCCAAATAATATGTCTGAGTTGTATAATAATTACCCTAATCATTGGGTTAGGTAACCATAATTGTGTAAGAGATAATATAACATCCCTTAACCTTATATGTAACTTGCATATCTAAAGTTAGGGTTAGACAAGTATGCACACTTTCCCTCTATCTGTCTACCCATGTATTATTTTGGCCAGTTCTATTCTCTAAGTAAAACATTTTTGGATCATGATATTCTATACAAGAACATTAAAACATCATAAATATACCTTATTCATATATTGGATGACTAATTTACACTGTTAGGACATATTGGTAATGGCTAAATAGTTGTGGTTACCATAAAGGTTTTCCACTATCATTAGTATATAGGTGTACTTAATGACTATTTTAAAAAATTTAAGACTACATTATTTCATCCTAGACACCTTTTATAGGTCAGTCATATCATTAAATTATTAAAATTTAGTTATAAATAAAAATCATTCCTAATCTTATATTCACTTGGGAATAACTTGGTAATTGCCTTGATAATCAGTTGTAAACTTAATGAATTGTTTATTATGCTCTTAGGATATTATTTAAAATTAACACATATCTAAAAAATCATAAAAAAAATTAGTGTTATACCCAATCATGAATTCAATAAATTTAAATCCATATGGTTCCAAGTGTCAAAGATCAAAATATTGCATTGAATTCTATATTGTTCACTATGTTGCACACACAAAAATGAGTGGGATAACTACATATATTTTTAGCCTTATTAATAGTATGGGAATATATGAAACACTCATCCATTTAGTATGGAATGGTTTGTGTTCACAATAAAAAAAATATTAGCCCTTTTTTTAAGGGTAATCTTTAGGTTAAAAACACAATTAATGTTTTGGACAAAAGAAAAGGAAAATTTATATCAATGCATAAGACCAAATTTAAATTAACACACAATAAGAATTTAATAATGTAGGTGTAGGGTTAGGGGTGTTAGTAGTTAAAAAGCTAAATAATGCATATGATAGTTCCAATAATCACTAGGTAGTGCTAGTTATAGTAGAGTTTAGGCTTTCCCAACAATGTCGAAAGAGCTTTCTAGCATCTATTTTAGGTCTGAATAGTTGAGGACACATCTATAGAGAATTTATAGGTATAGAGACACCTTATGTGAGTAGCTCATAAACATAATTAGATAATTATACTTATACCCTCTTATTTTTTGGTTTTCTATTGGAAAGGTTTGATATTTAGATTATCCTTTTCAATTCAAATTACTATTTTATTGTAATTTATTACATAATTGGACATTGCATAATTTTGAACTATTTTAGGATGATCTAAATTTAAAATAAGTAAACCATAAAGATAAAATTCATGCAATATAATGTAGTTAAATAATATGTTAAATCCATTAGGGTTGTGAGAGAGCATATATTCAGTAAAAAGAATTATGGGAAAGTAATTTTATCATTAAAAAATTCAATACATCTACCCATAAATATGAAATTAAGCCTAGTCATATATAAAGTAATTAAATTATGAACTCCACTACTATTATAGTTATATATAAATAAATGAAAAAGATATAGATTAAAAATCTCTCATGAATTTCAAGAAATTTGGAAATAACTATAATAGTTTAACAATTAAATAATGGTTTTTATGGCAAGGTAGTGTAGATAGATAAACATGGTCATACATACATAAAAATGATAATTCTTGACACATACTAAACCACATGAATTATGAACAAATACATGACTCTTATTAAAAATTTATATAATATATTTATCTATATGCAAGATTGACCTTATGTTTATGATTACTACTACATATAACTTTTAAGGTCAATTTCTCAAGCTGTCTAAAATCATCTTCAGATTGTCTCCAACAAAGAATAGTTGTCCTTGATTGTTTTTAGAAATTATGTGATAAGTGAACATGATTTTATTGAACTCATATCCACTTATGTCTATAACATCCCATGTCATATGATATTTAGTTTCCAAAATTCAAAACATCCTTTTGGGTCTTCCCACATGTTTCATAAGGTTGGCTAAATGAAATTATCCAAATGTTTTAATATAAATAGATAGTAAAGTTTATACATTTTCCCCACTTTATATTCACTTATTTCAATACTTTACACTTATGTACATTGATAAAATATGCACTATTCTTTCAAATTTCAATATCACTCACAAAGAGCAACAATAAGCCAAGTTTAAAGATTTTTGAAGCAGTTTAAGATCTATCAATATCAAGTATCAAATCCATATTATAGATACATGAATATAGTCAAATGAACACACTTTCACATTAATTCTAGGTGGGATAATTACGTGGGCTTGATTTCCCTCCTTGGATTATTTGATATGTAGGTAGTGATCAATCATTGAGGGGGTTATTGAGGTAAGTTTATCCCTTTACAATACCCTCTTTCCTTAAAGGTTTTCAAGATATCAAAGTGACTTTAGGTTTCTAAATAAATTATAATAAAAAAAAACTTATATGGCACATTAAAAAGGATAATATCTTATTTTTCTCAGAAAGCATATGCATAAAAGATGTATCGATCAATTTTATGTCATAATTAAGAAGTAAAAGTCCACAATCAATGGACTTGAGAAAATTGTGTTATTCTCCAATTACAATTATTTTGTCTAGGAATATTTTTTGATTCTACCTTTGATATATCATTTCAATATTTCTTTTTTCTTTATATTTTCCCATTAGTCATTTGTCATAGTTATCTAGGATAGGTCTGCAGTTGATAAAATCAAAGGCACTGTGTTGTCATCCAATTCCAATAGACCTATCCATATTTTGTTTCTAATCATGTGCTTATTCCTGAACATGTATAATTGATGATTTTATCGATTTTCACTATTACACATTCATAAAAATCAACAATTTTGTTTTTAAAGGATGTAAGTCTATCTCTTCTTAGTAATTTTTTAAAAATAGTAATTTTATATACATATTAATATGTCAAAATAATAAATTTTTATTATTGGGAATATTTAGCATTGTGATATTCTCTAGTTTTAAAGTTATAATAAAATAAATTTTTATTTTATTTTATCAAAAATAGGGTGGATAAAATTAATGAAATCAAATATTAATTTCAATTTATTTATTTTATGATTTAGTTTTCATTTTCAATCTAAAGTTTCATTTTTCTATTGTTTTCCTATAAACTGTGTTCTAATAGTTTTATCTAAGTCATGGTTTTATGGGTACTTCCCCAATAGTCAATCCATTAGACAACACTATATGTATATTTTAGTTTCCTTATACATCAAAATATATCAACAATTCCTAGGGTTTTTATTTTAGCCATAGGAAGTCCTCAATCATTTATTTTTGTATTGCACAGGTACAAATTTAGTCCTAAGAAGTTACTTTCGATGTACCCAAGAAAAATGATAGTGTAATTATAAAAATAACATAATCCTTAATATTTATTATCTTCATGACCATGTTCACTATTTATTACTAGGATCAATATATCTAATAGCCTAAAAGAAAACACGCCCTTGCTCATTGTACCTAAATCCTATTTATATAATCTCAAATTTTCAAATCCAAATCATGGTAATAATGAATGCATTTTTATTACATTCATTAAATTTATACTTTACATGGTGTATTTTTTTCCAAAATATTATTAATTATATATATGCATTAATCAAATATAAAAAGCATAAAAAGGATAAAATAAATCATAAAAAATCTCAAGCATTACTCAATTTGTTTTGTTACAATATACAATACAATTTCTTAGCTATCACTAAAAAAGGCCAAAGGGCATGCAATAATCATTTCATTCCTCTCATTATTAGACCTCGTGGTTATTTTAATCATCATCATGCTCTTATTATTTTCCCAAGGCTCATATTAGACTCAAATTTCCATGTTTTCAACACTATACGAGGATGGGTACCTCACTCAACCCACCAAAATGAAGGTCATCAACATGTTCCTCCATAACCCATACCACTTCCCATAAAATAGTAAAATCAATCTAAGAGTTATGACATCATAAATCAACTCAAGTATACCCATACTAAAATTTCTATTTTAGAGTTATTAAAAAGATCAACAATTTACAAATATATTATATATGATTCTTTACACAATACAACTCTTCCTAGTGATATATAAATAACATATTCAATTATATCATGAATATAGTAAATGATGTCAACAAGTTCATCACCTTAAATAATGAAGACTTAGATACCAAACACATCATCGAGAAATATCTTACCCTATTCATTCAATCTCAAATACATGGAAATTTAATCAAAAACATATTACTTGACAATGGTTTAAGTGTAAATATTTCTAGCTATACCATTGTATAATAGTTGGTTATTAATATGGACAAAATTATAATAGAGTATCAAGGGATTTAAAAATACTCCTTGTCAAGAAATTGGGGTTATCACATTAGAATTAATAGTAGTCCTAAAAATATTTCCTATTATCTTTCAAGTTATGTAAAACCACCTTCACTATAATTTAATTTTGGGGAGAACTTGTATTCATGCCATCTAGGTTAAACCTTATATATTCCATAGATGTATCAATTTTTTAGATGATGAAAAACATATTATCTTACAATATATGACACATATTTTAGATACTACAAAATGAAATGAAAATTTTGATATCATCCTATTATACCATATACACAAATAATCACTTTTGATCGTATGCATACACTAAGGTATGTGAGTCAATCATAGAACATGATAAAGTTAAAATAAAAATAATCAATAAAATATATACAAACCATTAGCAAACACTATTAAACAAAATGTGACTTTACTTTATCTCCATCTTTTAGATAATTCTAAAAATCTTAATTGCATAATTATAGAATTATAACATAGTGATGATAATAATATAAAAGATCCAGAAAATGAAAATTTGCATAAGCTCAATTTAATTTTTTTGATCTTGAAGAATACTTGTTTCATACTCTATTCACATATGCAGGAGAGGGAACATATTTAGGTTATTTATTAAAAATAGATAAATCAAAAATTATTATGGAGGCACCATATTCCAATGACAAAGGAAAATCTATAGTTCAAAATAAACATAATCATAGTGCCAATACTTGTTACAGTATTAATTCAAAAAAAATTAAAAATTTATGTTTAAGGGTTATATCACTTGAATACAAGATTCAAAATACTCTAAATATTAAGAATTTTATAGTTAATATCACATCCCTTTATAAATAATACTATGTTGAACAATAACAATTATAAATGGCACACTATCAACAAGATAGGTTACTACATGAACTAAAAGAGTAGTTACACATAGAATATATGGAATAAAAATTACTAAAAATAGAAGATGATGAACAAGAAAGGTTACATATAGAGTAAGTACAAATGGATGTTTTTAAAAAAGGATAGGCATTACATGAGCAAGTACACAGACATGATATACATGGATTCTTAGATATTGGAATCCCTTATACCAAGTGGCCATGCATATGTTGTGGGAATATAATCTTAAATGTAACATTAATATAGGTTATATCTATTTATGCCCTTAAATTAAATATTTAACATCTCTTGCAAGTGCATTATATTCACTCATATCTTACATTATGATACATATTATACATTTATATAATATGCAATTTATACATATGGATGTAATAGACTATTTTTCACTTATTATATGCTCATTTGATAGGTCTGAAAAAGGATAGGCATTACATGAGAAAGTACACAGACATTTGTGTGAACAAGTGTTTATCTTGTTCATGTATTTCTTCCTTATTTTTCTTCCCTATTTCAAGATTCTTCTAACCTTAAATTTTATAAGGTCACATATGGATCAAACTCTTTCTACAAATCAATCCTTATAAATTATTTCATTGGCTTCATTATATTGGTTAAATATTTTATGCATAATATTGAACAAAGTACAAGTTTTCAAAAATCTTGCTCTTCTAATAGAACATTTATATCTCAATGATTATGAATTGTATTCCTCCTCTAAAATAATTATTTTTTGTGATGTAATTGTGTGTTGGCCATCTACAATTTTAAACTTTACAAATTTTTTCTCCATCATATATTCTAGGACTTCTTTCGATTCAATACTACATTCAAGGTTGCTTGGACCAAAATGAATTAACAAAGCATCCTTCATTAGAACCTCATTATGTTTTATAAATGAATGGATTATATCATTCACCCCTCCTTCATTAATATTTATTATTTTGATATTTTCATCCCCCAATTCATAGAGCCCTACATGAATTTTCAAGGCACAATTGCTAGAGGAAATATACCATGTAGAGAATTCACTGTGTGTCTCATCAAAATTTTGTGTCGACAAAAGTGTTTAAACATTTTGTTTGATATCATTTTTTTCCACTAGTATGAGCACTTATATGGCCTCTTCCAAATCTATATATAAATATGTTTCCTTTTTTTTCTTTTTTTTCTCAATTTTTTTGTCATGCCTATAGGGTATCTTAAATAAAAGTTTGCATAATGGCAAGTAGAATAAGTTATTTCCACTTGTTCATGTTTTTATTTCAATGTATGTTATATTCTAATGACCACACTATCTTTATATATCAACCTAGACACTTGAAGGTTGTCATAGATATTCAAATGAAACCCAAATGTTTCAAAATAAGGATAAAATTTATTTTTTGTTAACTCTATTTTACTAGGTAAAAATTTATTGAAATTATCTATATCTCAACAAATAATTACCTCTTCTCCATTCCATATTTACAATTAGAATTTAATATCATATTCAACTTCATCCTTTTCATAGGAAAAGATTATTCCAATCAGAGAAGGTTCTTTTCTTGATGTAGTGTTAAACAAATATATATTTGCATCCATGTTTGGTAGACTAAATAATTCAAAATACCAATCAGCAAGAGGAATTTTGTCACCACCATTAAATATAATATGTTTATATGGATTTAATTTTAGTTTTGGTATTTTAAATGGTACTCTATCCAAATTTTCTTGGAGTGAGTCTTTATTTTGCCTTTTATCTAAATTCTCTTCAAGTGAGGCCTTTTTCTACCTTTTATGTCTCAGAATTCCTTTTTTTCCTGAAGACATTCTAAAAAGCAATTGAAATTATTTAAATATTGATATTTTGTAAAATTCAAGTTGCATATTGCATCATTTCATGAATTTTTTTTATGTTTGAGTAGTGATTAAATGTATATCAACAAATGTTAATTATAAACTACAGTACAAAATACATAACAAATCTTTGTAATATATATATTAACTTGAATTTAAAATAAAAAGTTATGACCAAAAGAAAAATAAATTATGTGCACCATCCAATATAATCATATGGGCAAAGCAATCCACAAAAAATTGTTTCAAAGGAGAAAGATGAGTGGAACTATATTTCTAATATGTGTCAAAACACCCATCAATAGGTATTTTCAAGGTATCTCCTAGGAGATACCTTTCAATCATGCACAAGAGTGAATTTTTATTAAAATAAATCTCATAATATATATCTTAATGTTAACCATGATGGTATTATAAGTTTACTTCAAGGCCCTTCAAGGAATCTCCTAGTGGATACCTCAAAAGAACTTTCCTTCACCTTGAAAGCACTACTAGTTATTAACTTGATAACTTGAAGGGACTTATAATACTTGAGAGAGTGCAAATTTTATCTCCTCTTGTGCACATTCTCTTTCTACCTCAATCTAGTTTAAATTTTTTCCCTATTACATTAATAGTTTTAGATACAAAAAATTACCTTGTTGTACCTTTACAAATTTTCTTTAACTTGATGGTGCTTTTAATATCTTCAAGGTATCTCTTAGGAGATACCTTCAAGTTACCCATGAAGGTATTATAAGGACCTCAAAATAATATCCTATTGGATACCTTAAGATTGAACTTGCCCAATGTAATTAAGGTTTGTAATATATTCAAGGTATCTCTTAGGAGATACCTTCAAGTTACCCATGAAGGAATCTCCTAGTGGATATTGTTAATGCCTAAAACTCTCGATCTTGATGAAAAATTTCATATGGAAATATTTATAGATGTGAGACAAAATTGTGATATATGAAGAAACCTCTAGGATTCCCATGATGCTTAGAAGAAGTGATGCAGTGACATATTTCTCCCTCTAAACTATTTCTAGAACTCTTGTTAGAAATGAGGCCCAATTCCCTCGACCAATGGCATGCCTTTACTTTAAATAAGAACTCCCTTCTTTCCTAAGGAGGACCATGATGACATGTGTCATCAGTGGAAGGGACCGAGACTTAGCCAAAAAATGAATAAGGGGAACCCAAGAAAGAGGAGGCCGATACACCACCCACCAAACTTCACCAAGCATATTGATAATGAAAAGGATAAATAACCCAAAACTTCAAAACATATATTACAATACAGAGATACCTCATGGTTGAACTTACCAAATTTTATAGAGGTCTATAAGGGATTCAATGAGATACCTTTCAAATAGGAAAAAGAGTGGAATTCTTCTTCAAGGTATCTACTAAGAGCAACCTTTGGCCTAGATCTCTGAGTTTTCCTATATCAAACTTTTTGAGATTACTTGATTGTGTTTGTCTGTGCGTATGCAACACCTAATCACAATAAACATTGGTTCTAAAAACACTTGTCCATAGAGAATCCATTTTCAAAGGTAAATCTTGAGACCAAAGGGACTTTCCTTTCTTCTCTACCCTTTCCCCTATTTTAGAAGCTTCCCATAGTGAAACTTTCCAAAGTAGATAATTTAAATTGACCCATTAATATAACTTCATGTTACCCTCAATGATATAATTTAAACTCACCCATTAAGTTATTACAAGGAACTTAAATGAGTCTTGTAGTAAAATGCCTTGAGGTGGAACTCACCCATCATTATTGTGGTGTAGAAAGGATTCAATGAGTAAATAGGTGTTTTAATCAAATAAGATAGTCAAAAATACATTTAATGTTGTGTATAAGGTCTTCTTTATCTTATCTAGGGGTAAAAGTGTCATAATTCTAAGATTCAATGTGAAACCATCAAAATTATAGACCTCATAAAATTCAACGAGTACTCTTCAAGTTTTTTAAAAGTACCTTCTAGGCTTTTTGAAAGTACCCTAAAAAAAATTTTGGAAAGACCCTTCAACATTTTCTCACTTTTACCTTTCTAAATGACCCTTTAGACTTTTATCATCGAACATTTTGTCTGACTCAAAAATCCTGAACTAATTCCCTGAAACAATCTTGTCAATGCCATTTTGTTGAAACATGACCCCAAGGGTATATACCCTTCAAGAGTTTTGGAAAGGACAATTGAAATAAATAATTTACTTTTGACCTTTTTTACATGTGTCCCTTTTCCCTTCATTATTACCCTTCATTATTTTTGGAATGGCCCTTTGCCCTCCAGACTTACCCTTTGGGACTTTTATCTAGGTTCCTTTCCCTGATGAGAAGTGCACTTCAAAATTTATAAAATTACCCTTCAAGATTTATAGAAGTACCCTTTGGGATTTTTTAAAGTACCTTTTGGGCTTTTTGAAAGTACCCTTCATTGATTTTTGCAAAGAACCTTTGGGTTTTTTGTCATCACCACTTTGGCCTATGAAATAATTCACCCAAGATAGTTTCTTTGGGACATTGATTTTATCAGACTTTATTTATGCTATGATCATTTTATCATGTTGAAAAATTTAATCTATGTCACTTGGTTTAATGTTTTACATGTTTTAGAGCCCTAACTTTATTATTTCCTATTATCTGCAAGAACCAATCTCGCTTACTACCAAGTGACATTTTCCAATTTGGATATCATACATGCCTATTTTAGTTGTAATTTAATCTTGAATCTTATTTGGATTAATGGGCATGGTTTTATATGATCATGGTTTTACACCTTCCAATGTTGCTATGAATTGTTGCTTGTGTTTCTATATTATAGGTTTAATGGAATTTTATTTGGAAATAGACATGCTTAAGGTATTTTCTTAGTTGTACATTGTTCTCAACTCTCATTTGGATTAATGGACATGTTTTTAGATAATCATGGTTTTTTCCCTTCCAGTGTTGCTATGAATTATTGCTTGTGTTTCATAAAGTCCATTTTGTGGATTTATCTTTCAAGAAATAATTGGAATTTTCCTCTACATGGAAGGCACAATTGTGTTATATTTTAAAGGCCCTTACAATACCTTCAATGTATCTCATAATAGATACCTTTAAAACATGCATAAGAATGTATTTCCCCTTCAATTTATCTCTTAATATATACATTTCAAATAGGGATAAGAATGGATTTCTCCTTTAAGGAATAAGTACAATTTTCCTTTACATGAAAGGCATTATTGGGTGATATTTTTAAGGCCCTTATAATACTTTCAAGGTCAAACATGCACAATAATGGAATTCCCCATGAATGTATCTCCTAATAGATACATTTCAAAAAGGCAAAAGATTGGATTTATCCTTCAAATAACATGTGGAATTTTCTTTTACAGGGAAAAAACTACTAGTAGTTGTATAAACAAATGGTCAACAAGTGGAATCTCCTATTTTGACACGACTGGGTGATATTTTGAAGGCTCTTGTAATACCTTTAAGTTATCTCCTAGGAGATACCTTTCAAACATGTAAAAGAGTGGATTTACCCTTCAAGGTATCTCCTAAGAGATACCTTTAAAATAGGCACAAGAGTGGATTTTTCCTTCAAGAAACAAGTGCAATTTTTATTTACATGGAAAGCACTACTAGGTGGTATTTTGAAGAACCCTCTAATACCTTCAATGTATCTCCCAATAGATACCTTTGAAACATGCACAAGAGTGGATTTCCCCTTTAAGGTATCTCCTAGGAGATACATTTAAAATAGGGACAAGATTGGATTTCTCCTTCAAGGAACAAGTGAAATTTTATTTTACACAAAAGGTAGATGATTTAAAAGTGTGGTATCAAACTGTAGTCTATAAAGAAACCTCTTGGGTTTTAGAATTTGGCTCTTCATTTAAGTTTGAAAAAAGGAAAACAAATAGCATGTAAATTAAATTTAACATAAGGTGATTCATCAAGAGATTTGAAACATTAATATATAATTTCATAAAATAGATTATATCCTTAAGCATTATAGACCATGAAGGATCATAAAGCATGAGTTATAGTCTATTATGCAATTAAATACCCAAACTATAGAAGCAAAAGAAAAAAATACTAGATAGAGATAATTATCTACTCTAAATAACATATAACATCACATCCTCTTAGTTGTAAATGGAGAACAAAATAGGACTCAAAAGGCACATACAAAGCATCCAATCACATTCATCTATTATAATGGCTAAAAAAACAAGAATACCAAATATGATAACTAGAAAAAAATAATAACCAGCCCACTCTAAAATGGAAGAACCTAAAATATATAGATGAGGCATCACCTTGGGGAAATGACACCTAGAGATTCTACGACTCACACCCATAATGATGTTGTTGTAACTAAAAGAGGGTATTGAGATCATGAGTTCAATTAGCATCCAGATCCTAGATATGGTGCAACTAAATTATTATATTATGGCCACTAAACTTAGGATAAGTGAGGTGGTGCTATGTGTATACTTCTATAGTTGTCCCACATATGCTACATTTAATGATCTTGGTTCCCATTATAATTGTTAAATTACACTTTAAGCTAGGATTAGGTCTAGGCCAAGCTCCACCAACTTGGCTATGAATAGGAATTCTTGGTGCCTTTTGCACACTACAATGCCTCCTCTTGTGAAGGGGACATCATATAGGTCTTTCCTCTTATTCCCTTCCACATAGACAAAATCTACCATTTCAAGTTGGTGACCACACTTGAAGGCCAGAGTTTAATATGTTAGCATGCATAGGAGCTAGAAGGGGTTTCCTTAGAAACCATGAACTCAAAGGAATGAGAAGTGGGCTCCTTAGAACTAATTGACCAAGACCCTACTCTTAGTAACCCACACTAGCTATGATTTGGTCATTTTGAATATAAGGGGCTCCCCATTGAGGTTGATGAGAATTGAAGCCATAAAAATTATTAAAAACTTATAGTAGTGCCCAGTCATAGAGAGGTCATGGGTATATATAGTGACTGGGTTCAACATGTTGGGGAAGACATATATTATATAGGAGTTAAGCTTGAAGTATTTGTATAAGAACTAGGGATGTTAGAATATAATGAGATGTAGAAAGAAGGATGAGTACTAAAAGGTACCCACTATTGAATTTTTTTTGAGCTCATCTCTTATGGAGGTGGTGATGGATTCCAAAAAATCCAACCTAAAATCTTATCCCTTCTACACTAAGGTTATGAGTAAGTGTGCCCCAAGATGGAAGTCTTTGACATTACCATCAAAGTCTATTCTAAAGATGAAGGTCAACATGGATAGAGTATCTCTTAAGTAATTTACAAGAAACCTCTTGAGGTAAATGGACATAAGTGGAATCTCTATGATTTCAATTTTGAGGAGAAAGCTAATAAAGTCTCCCTTTTATTGGACTTGGGAATTCCAAATAATCTAGAGGTTGTATATGCTATAGATCTTGGCCTCCTAATCATCAGTGAGTTGAAGCATCTCCTTGATGTTATCTATGTTAATTTTTATTCTTAAATGGGTTTTATCATTAATTTTTCTAGAGTGGGTGTCACATCTTTATGTGTAAAGGGTGATGATCTATGGGCAAAGATGAACATAAGGCACCATGAAATGTTCTAATGTGCATTACCATAACCTATAGTTGAATGTGTCATAGTCATTTATGTTGGCCTTTGTAAGAATTTAGGCATAATCTCAATCTCCAAAACTCTTGGGGTTCTTGACCAACTTTAGGTTAAAGAGATTGTCCACAAAGTTGGTCACCAATTTTTAGTCCCTCTAGCACCCCTTAGATGTTGTTTTAGTGTTGGGCACTTTTTATATTTCTAGATTAGGGGTGGAAGCATTGAATTTTCTTATTACATGTTTGAGATAAAGGTTACCTCCACTAATTAAGCTATATGTTCTTTGTTTGATGGGATATTGGTCACTTTTTGATGAAGATGTAGAAGCTTCCATTGCGGAGGATTTTACTCGTAAACCACTCTTTGTTTCTATTAAATTTCTAGATTAATGGTTCTCTACTTTGATACTTTCAATTTTAGACTCATTCCTTCCTGCTTCTCTCAATTTGATTGATATTATTGACACTCTCAATGTGTCTAATCGTTGGCTTAGATGAGGTGAGTGTATTTATACATCAATGCCACTAGGCAAGCCCATGATGAGAACTTTTAAAATTAGGTGCCCCCGTAAATGATAAGGGTGGAACACATAGTTGAAGGGCAACTCACAAGATATTTGTGGTGATCATTATGGGGAGTCATGCAAAAATGGTGCATTTAGCATTAATGGTAGCTGAGATGGGTAAATAACCATCTTTTAGAGAATGTTTTTGAAGATTTTGGAGGACTAGGGAGGGGATGAATTAATTTATTGCATGTTCCCTCACCTCTTGGATTTTGATAAATTCAACAAGTCAAACCTCCATTACTCTATTTTATTCAATTTCAATAGCCTTCAAGAGTTATTATGCAGGGATTTCTAATGATACTAACATAATTATTTCCTTCTCATATACAAGCTCATACAAGTAATTATTTAGAACCTATTTAGGGGTGATGCAATCCACCCATAGGGCCATCTTCATGTGTAGGTGCCACTCATTATACTTGTCATCATACATTATTTTGATCATTCTAAATAGATTTTTGTTGGTAGACTCTGCCAACTTGTCCCCTTATATGTAATAATTGGATGAAGACTTTAAGATTTTGCATTTTCACTAATCTTCACCCTCAAATGGGTTTTGTCCATAATTACACTAGTGTTAATGAAGATGTATATTTCTCCATCAATAATTCTTCTTCAAAACCACTCTCTATCTTACTAAAGGCACTATATCAACAATCCCTACTCATAAATTCTCACAATCCTCGAATCCACTCTATACTCTTTATGCTCTATACAATTTATTGATGATATCAAAATCTTAATGCATCTAATTATTTTTCCAAATGAGGAGAGGGGTATTTATACTCTGACACCCCTAGGTGAGCTCATAATAATTTTCTTACAATGGGTATTTATACTCTATAATTAATGATAGAAGAAGTGAGTTAATAACTATCTTCCATGGAATGCTTTAAAAACTTAGGAGGTCTAGGGTGAGGGCATGTGGAAAATAGAGTTGCACTTGTGCCAAATAAACTTGTTGGATAGTAAAAATTAAAGAGGACACCTTTAAAACATGAAAAAGAGTGGATTTCCTCTAGGAGATACATTTCAAATAAGGATAAGAGTGGATTTCTTGTTTAAGGAACAAGTGCAATTTTCATTTACATGGAAGGCACTAATGGGTGATATTTTAAAGTCCCTTTTAATATACTCAAGTTATATCCTAGGATATACCTATCAAACATGAATAAGAGTGGATTTCCCATTTTAAGGTATCTCCTAGGAGATACCTTTCAAATAGGTACAAGAGTGGATTTCTTCTTCAAGGAACAAGTGCAATTTTCCTTTACATGAAAGGAACTACCAGGTGACATTTTGAAGGAATTTGTAATAAATTAAATTTATCTCATATGAGATACATTTCAAATATGTACAAGAGTGTATTTCCTCTTTAGGTTATCTCTTAGGAGATATCTTTTAAATAGGCACAAGAGTGTATTTATCCTCCAAGGAATACATTGGAATTTCCTTTGCATGAAAGGCACTATTTAGTGATATTTTGAATGCCTTTGTAATACCATCAAGTTATCTCTTAGGATATACCTTTAAAACATGCACAGTATTGGATTTCCCCTTCAAGGTATCTCCTAGGAGATACATTTCAAATAGGGACAAAAGTGGATTTTCCCTTCAAGGAATAAGTGCAATTTTACTTTACATAGACGATATTACTGGGTGATATTTTGAAGGCCCTTGTAATAACTTCAAGGTATATCCTATTAAATACCTTTCAAGCATGCACAAGAGATGATTTCACCTTAAAGGTATCTCATAGGATATACCTTTCAAACAAGCCCAAGAGTGGATTTCTTCTTCAAAGAATAAGTGGAATTTCCTTTACATGGAAGTCACTACTAGGTGATATTTTAAAGTAATTTTTAATACCTTCAAGGTATCACTTAGGATATACATTTATAACATGCAAAAGAGTGGATTTCCACTTTAAGTTATCTCCTAGAAGATACCTTTTAAATAGGCATAAGAATGGATTTCTCCTTCAAGGAACAAGTGGAATTTTCCTTTATATGAAAGGCACTATTGGGTGTATTTTGAAGGCCTCTATAATAAATTCAAGGTATCTCTTAGGAGATACCTTTCAAACATGCACAATAGTGGATTTACCCTTCAAGTTATCTCCTAGGAGATATATTTCAAATAGGCACAATAGTAGATTTCTCCTTCAAGGAACAAGTGGAATTTTCTGTTACATGGAAAGAACTACTACGTGTTATTTTTAAGGCATTTATAATAAATTCCAGGCATATCCTAATATATACCTTTCAAATATTCACAAGAGTGTATTTCCCCTTCAAGGTATCTCTTAGGAACTTACGTTTCAAACAGGCACAAGAGTTGATTTCTACTTCAAGGAACAAGTGGAATTTCCTTTACATAGAAGGCACTACTGGGTGATATTTTTAAGTCCCCTATAATACCTTAAATGTATCTTTTAGGAATTACCTTTAAAACATTCATAATAATGTATTTCCCCTTTAAGTTATCTCCTAGGAGATACATTTCAAATAAGGACAAGAGTGGATTTCTACTTCAAAGAACAAGTGCAATTTTCCTTTACATTGAAGGCACTACTGGGTGATATTTTAAAGGACCTTATAATACCTTCAAGGTATATCTAAGGAGATACCTTTTAAACATCCACAAGAGTATATTTCCACTTCAAGGTATCTCCTAAGAGATACCTTTCAAATAGGCACAAGAGAGGATTTTTCCTTTAAGGAACAAATGGAATTTTCCTTTACACAGAAGGTACTACTAGGTGATATTTTCAAGGCCCCTATAATAAATTCAAGGTATCTCCTAGGAGATAACTTTCAAACATGCATAAAAGTGGATTTCCCATTCAAGGTATCTCATCATAGATAAATTTCAAATAGCCACAAGAGTGGATTGTCATTTTAGGATCCACTCAAGGTATTCGAATTAAAAGGCACCACCTAACAACTTACTATGAATTGAGGTTCTCTAGGTAGTGAGAAACATATGAGTCATCATGCAAAGATACATTATGATAATTTGTAAAGCAATCAAAAGGTGCCAACTACATAGTTTAGTCATATTTAAGCCACGTGATTACTTAGTTGTATTCAAGGAGGTGGAACTCTTTAGCTTTAAAGCTAAAAATGATGGTAACTCAAAATCAAATTAAATCTAAATTGAATTCTAGAGAAATTAATTGCTAAAATAAATAGTTTGAAGTTTGACAACCTTACCTATTAATATGGCACAAACTAAGATCACCATCAGCATTGCATTAATCAACCTTACCAAAAAGGTCTTTTGTGCATTCATCTTACATTAAGATAATATAAAATCTCATCAATCAAAATTCAAAAGCCATGGCTAAAGTAGGAACATTTATAACTAACAAGTCAGAATAGTTCATATTTCTCTATTCATATGGGACAACCATAGTCTTTGAAGACACCAATTTCAATACCATTTACTTTAGAAACATACAAAAAACACTATAATGACTTATTCTACCATGCGGAGAGGTTTCCTCCCTAGATGTTTGCCTTCCAAGGGCTAACTCCAACTCAACCATTGCCTCTATCAACAGAGCCCCCAAGTTGTTCTTTAGACAAGACATGGATGAAGCATATACAATTGGATATAAATATATACAAACAACACCGTATATATAAGGTTATTTATTTATATATATAAGGTACTAAATATATAGAAGGTTTTTGTAATAAATTATGTTCTTTATATATAAGGTGCTTTATACTAATATATATATATATATATATATATATATATATATATATATTAGTATAAAGCACCTTATATATAAAGAACATAATTTATTACAAAAACCTTCTATATATTTAGTACCTTATATATATAAAATATATATATATATATATATATATATATATATATATATATATATATATATATAACTTGCTTTGATATTCATTTTTGCATTGCCATTGCTAGCAATTACTGTGTTATGTCTCTAACCTCTTACTTCCCCTATTTCCTTTATGAATTTAAGCTTTGTGTTTTTACAATATAGTCAGATTTGAAACTACATAGTGATTTATCTGAACATGGGTGGGAGAAAGGAAAAAAGTGAACCAAAATCCTTCGATGCATTACTGCAAGATGAAGAAACTAGAGACATCTTTGAAATAGTAGGTTGGTTGAATTTCATAAAAATGTTTCAAGGATTCTATGAAGAAATTATGCAAGAATTCTATGAGAATTTTGATGAATAATATGCTATTATCAAAGGGAAGAACATTCTAGTAAATCCCTCTATAATCAGTGCTCTATCTGGCATTCCTGAGGATGGAGTATTTGACATTGAAAATTTTAGTTTTTCTGACCTAATTTATATGTTTGTTGAATAAAATGAGTCACACCCCATACAAGACAAATCCCCCCATGGAGTGGCTAAGGGAATTCTGAGAGAGTCTTCCTCAACCTTGGTAAAACATTGTTTTCTAGATAATGAAATATATCACTTGTGATGGTTAGTTTACAGTAGTGGGTGGAGATGCTATGAGAATCCTTCTTCACTTGAGGAAAGGATCTATTTGATAATAATATAAGATCGATCTTCCCTCTTTCTTTCATAATGATTTACTTAATGTTTTTTGAAAGATAAGATGAGGTAATAGGTCTACCCACCATCATGGGCTAGTTAGACTCATTTGTCACCATTATTTTCTTAGTAAACCAATGGGTGAAAGGCTTGGTCCTCTTTCCTCCAAAATTTTTCTCTAGTTCCTATCAAAAAGACACCATACCCTACCTCTCCTCCTTCCACTACAATCTAGATTAAAGAACCCATATTTGAAATTATAGAATGGCCATCTCCACCACCATTGGTTTTGAAGATACTACACCAGAGATCAAAGTGACAAATAGGAATTTATTTAGACACCCGTCATCTTCCTCCAAGTAAACTCATGTGTATTCACCAACTTATCTTACATGAAGAAGAAGATGTGTAGACCATAAAATAAGTTGTATTTTTAGAGGGAACCCTAATAGAAGAAGGTGTACCTCAAGAAGTAGAGCATCATGTTCCCTCTATTCCTAATAATGGTAATGTACCCTTGATTGAACAAGATCCATCTTCTCCACATTCTATCAATGAATAAAAAGAATTACAGCATGCCATGCCTTTATCACACATTGAGGAAACAATAAAACTATAACAAATAGAGTTAAATGTTCTCCATTTAACTTAGGAAGGTAATGACTTGATTATTTCTAATTTGAAACAAAGGTGGGAAGAATATATTACTAGATTTATTGAATAATAAATAATTATTCAAGGAATACAAGATGAACAAACTAGGGTCCATAATGTAATGTTTTTATAGACCCAATAATTGAGTAATTTTTAGAATTCACTTGTTATCAATGACACTTAGATTACTGATTTACAGAATTCTCTTGTTATCAGGGACACTTAGATTACTAATGTTCAAAATGCCAATGTTGATAAGTGTAATCTAATTAATAATCTAAGATAAAGTGTTTATGATATAAATATAATTATTTCCTAACATAATAATATAATAATATATCTTATTGCTTATATTTTTAAGTTACAATCGTCTATTCAATCCATGCAAAGAGAAACATGAGAGTTTACAATTCAGATAGAGGGTCCAACAAGAGTTGTTACCTCTTTTCCTGTTCCATAATAATCTCTGCTTAGAATATCAACCCAAAGAAAATTTAAGGATGAAAATCCAAAACTTAAGGAATAATCTTAGAAGCAATTGGTAGAATCCCAACCACAATTGCATAAAGCATAGGCTTCTATCTATCACATTTATGTTATTTCTAGGAAACTATTAGCATATAGGCAACCTTCAATAATTTATGTTATTTTCTTACATGAGAAATTTTATAATGGTAGATTAAATTAATATTCCTTAGTTTTTAACATATCATTGAAGATGATCATGTATTTATGGAAATGTTTCTAAAGAGAAATGAATAAAGGCAGGATGTCATTTGTGAGTTCTATACTTTCAATTTGTTGTTAGGATATCAATCTCATTTTCTAATAAATTTATTTATTGGAGAAACACAATTATTTGCCTTTCTCTTGACTCTAAGGAACCAAATGGCATAATAATATGCTAATAATAGATTGATAGAGTTATAAAGCACCACTAGGTTATGCATGAAACCACAATTTTGAGAAGAAAAAAAACTTATTTCTTCTTTTCAACAAATGTATCATATGCATATGAAGAATAAGTGTCATGAGCTATTGAGATATAACATTTTTGATTTTAAAGGTTTTCTAAACCACCATTATGCTAATGGTTTCAAAGCAAGTCTTTCCAGGTAGGAGACATTAGTTATTGAGTTGAAGTGTAGGGAAGTCCTCAACCTCACCAATATTAAATGGAGTCTAAGAAGAGATAAATTAGTTTGTTATATAATCACTCAAATCTTAGAGGAAAGAGGTTCAAATGTCTAGATTGGGATGAGGTTTAGGCCTCCTATCATTATATGTCCTCTATCTCCATGGTGGTGTTGGAATTCTCAAGCAAAAGTTGAATTTAAAGCTTGGGTGCATACAATTGTTAGAGATCTTGGGTTCTTTCCAAGGGGATACCATGACTAGGGACATCATTTTGAAGTTTATGATATGAGTCAGAGGTTTGAATCAAGAAACTTGGATTACAGATTAATCATCCCACTTCTTTATGAGAGGACTTTCAAAGGTAAAGTGTGGGGGAGAAATGATGAGCCTTTAATATAGCTCATCATAGTTATATAAAATGTCCTTAAAATGTTGTGTTTGGTTATATATTGTATTGTATTAAATAGTTAAATTCTAATCTAAGTAGGATATGGATGCAATTTTTTCATTGTTTGTATGTAATTTATTGTTGATTTGTTACCTTGTTATTATGTCTAACTTGGATGAATATCTCAATTTTGAGTACAACAACACATCATATGAATGGGGTAATTTGGAGTAAAGGAACACATCCTAAGGATGGGTTAATTTTAATTAGATCAAAACATTCCAATGATGGGTTAATTTTGAGAAGGCAACACATAGTTCTTACAACTCTTTTGGATATAATTTTTAGGATTTAGAAAGTGATCTCTGATAATTGAATGCTCCAAAGACACTCCAAATACACTCTGAAATTTTTATGAATATGCTTGAGGTGTGCTCTAAAGACATATATAGGATGCTATGAAGAATTCTACGAATGCTCTAAAAATTTGTACAGGGTGATTGGAAGACCTATATTGGATGTTCCAAAAATCTCTAGATGTCCTCTAAAGACTAAAAAAACTATATGTAATACATGTTGATGAGAGAAATTAGGATCATTTTACTACAAATTTTTTTTAAAAATAAAAATAAAAAATTGATTATGTGTAAATGATAGCTGACAACAAAAAAAAGGAGCAGCGATACAATCTTTTAGCACCCTACTGCTTCCCACCCCTCAAAAACTTCTCCCTAAAAAATAGTTACTCCTATATAATAGGTGCTAATATTTTAAAAGTAATTTTTTAATATATAATGATGCATGGGGCCCTTATACCTAATAATATTGAAGCATAAGGGAAACATTCACCACCCCAAATAGTAATGCTAGGTTTTATTCAATCATTCATTCATTCATTCATTCATTTAAGTTTATGATGTGGCATGAGGGAAAAGTTTACCACCCTAAAAATTAACTTTTAAACTTAGTCTAAAATGGATACAATTAAAATAAAATAATAATAACTTGAAATACACCAAAAAATGAATTTTCAACTCAGTCTAAAATAGAAATAATTAATAGTATCCTGAACAAAGCCAATAGATGAATGATACAATAAGATAGATATGGTGGAACCATTGAAAGTCTCTCACATCACAAGACTTTTATACTATGATTATTTTCTTACAATTAATAAATAATATGTGCTTTCCCCTCACATTCACCATTTGGGTTCCTATTGAATACAAGTAAGCACTAAATAATCCTAAATTATCTCTACCATTTTATTATCTTAGCCATTTCATTATTTTTTTGTTGTTAATAAAAAATGTTTGTTTTCCCCTCACATTCACCATTTTTGTCCTTATTGAATACAAGTAAACATTAAACAATACTAATCTCCACCATTTCATTATCTCCCATTTCACTATTTGCTTATAGTTAATAAAAAATTTCTACTTTTCCCTCACTTTCACCATTTGGATCCCTATTGAATACAAGTAAGCCCTAAAAAATCATAATCTCTACCATTTCATTATTTTCTCATAGTTAATAAAAAAATGTCTACTTTCCCCTCACATTCACCATTTGAGTCCTTATTGAATACAAGTAAGCACTAAACAATCTTAATCTCTACCATTTCATTATCTCAACCATTTCATTATTTGCTTACAGTTAATAAAAAATGTATGATCTTACCTCAAATTCACCATTTGGGTCCCTATTGAATACAAGTAATCACTAAAAAATCCCAACCTATACCATTTCATTGTCTTGGCCATTTCATAACAAAAATCTAGGTCTATTTGAATCTCAATAATTTCATAACATAAAGTAGTAACAATGAATAAAGGTTCATGTCAAGCCAAGAAAATCACACATTTTAGATATAGTAAAATAATAAATTTCATAGATTAAATACTTAACCAGAAGCACCCATACAAACGATAGTGAAAAATGGGGTCTACGCTTCCACCACTAATGCCATAGTTGCAAAAATCATAGTGAAAAATGGGGTCAACACTTCCACCACTAACACCATAGTTAACCTAACAGTCAATAAAAGAATTTTTTTCACCTTCCAATGGGAGAAAGAAAAATTGAGATAAAATAATGGAAAGAGAAAAAGATAAACTTAACCCTAATTTTGAAGTGCATGGGAATTTTCAATTCTATACTAATTTAAAAGTTTATATAAAAATTTGTAATATATAAAATTATTTTTAAAAAATATTAGAAGCCTCTAAATCTAGAGGCTTGCAAGAATAATCCCAAACCCATATATTATAACTTATATACTAGATTTGAATCCTTTTATAGATGTCTTTATATCCTAATATTTGTATTTGAGACAAGAACTTGTAAATCAAGGTAAAGGAACCAAGGTGGGGTTTTTTCACAATCCTCATTACAAATGATTAAAGCATTAGATGAAAAAAAATATCTCATTGAGAAGAACTAACCTAAAAGCCATCCAAATAATGTGCTTGATTGAAAATATGTCTCGCATAACCCTATTTCATTATAGGTATCATTTCATCCCTTTCCACCACACTATGTGGCACTGTAATTTCTAACTTATGAGAAATAACTGGGTGACCCTGAGTATGACCGAGAAATGAAATTCCTTGCATTAATCAAGCTAGTAAATTTTGGGGCCACTACAATAGCCTTATCTATTACATGAAAATTTAAAATCAAGCCATCTTACAAAGTAATTAATTTAAATGAACTAAAATTTGATACCAATCAAATAGTGAACATGGTGGTGTCATATCGAGTTACATTACAAAATGGATCTCACAAAAAAAAACTAGATGCACAAAACCTTTGGTTCTTCTTTTTACCATGCGTCTTGGATCACATCCAAAATATCATCAGAATTATAAAATGTTAATAATCTGCTACAAGACCATAGTACAATCAAAATTATATAAGTTCAAATATGGAAATAGAAGTAAAAATATCATCATGAAAGTTACTTTGGAACCCATGGTAATGATTTATAAATTATTATTATTTTCTTCAATGCATAATAAGTGGAGTTTCATCCACATTTTTTTGAAGATGTCACATTATTAATTATTAGGAGAAATTGAAGTGGTGGTGGTATAATAGTAGGCATACACATTAGAATAGATGGTCTTTCGAACATATATATCTACTTCAAATTTTTATCATATTTCTAAACCCAAAATTATTCTTAGTCATTTCTAAGTTTTTTAACGCCATTGTAACAAAAGAAATTTATCCATTGTAATCACCAAGACAAAACTTGATCATGCAAAACTATGCTCCTTATTTGGCAAATAGAGATGCCCCCTAAACAAAACCAAGGGAGTTGTAATTTTGATGTAGAGATAATGTGCTAATGATTTAGAAATAATATAAGGCTCTTACATAATATTAATGAGTTTTATCCACATATTTGGAAGATGTAACATAAGCAAATTGTCTAATAGGCATTTGAATCCTTAATTTTTATTCCCTGTCAGGAATACCTTTGACATAATTTAATTCACCAATTCAAATACTTGTGAGGGTGAGTCACCTTTTTTGAACTTACAAACCAATATTTGGAGATGAATTTGATCCCAAAATAGTAATTAAAATAGGTGACACAAAATCATACCTACTAGCTCAAAGACCTCTTAGAAAATAATTTTGTGTGCTTATCTAAATTATGGTTATGTGAGGGCATAATTAGCTATCTACCTCAAAACATTAAGTGTGTGTGTGTGTGTGTGTGTGTGTGTGTGTGTGTGTGTGTGTGTGTGTGTGTGTGTACACTTTCCATTTTTAGATTGTATCTAAATGTAGATTGGTATAATTTAAAGAATTTTATTCCAATAGATAGCAACAGACTCGTCACATCAAATTACACTTGATGGGTTTCCTACCATGGGTTTTGGATTACATTTAGGGGATCATCAGAGTTATAAAATGTTTAATAATCTACTACAAGACCATAGTACAATGAAAATTATAGAAGTTCAAATATGGAAATAGAAGTAAAATTATCATTATGGAACTTTGGAACCAATGGTAATAATTTATAAATAATTATTAGGATCTTACATAATAAGTGGAGTTTCATCCATATTTTTTGAAGATGTAACATTATTAATTATTAGGAGAAACAAGTGGTGGTGGTATAATAGTAGGCATACACATTGGAATAGATGGTGTATTTGGAACATATATATCCACTTCAAATTTTTATAACCCCCCAAGGAATAACTTTGAGAGAATTTAATTCACCTATTCAAATACATTTGAGGGTGAGTCACCTTTCTTGAACTTACAAACTAATATTTGGAGATGAATTCGATCCCAAAATGGTAATTAAAATAAGTGACACAAAATCATATGTAGTAACTCAAATACCTCTTGGGAAATGATTTTGTGTTCTTATCTAAATTAATAATGGTTATGTGTGGGCATTATTAGCAATCTACCTTAGAACACTTACTATATATAATATTTCTATATATAGACTTTCCATTTATAGATTGTATCTAAATGTAGATTTGTATAATTTAGGTGATTTAATTCCAATAAAATAGAAACAGGCTCATTGTAACAAATTACACTTGATGGGTTTCCTACCATGAGTTTTGGATCACATATAAGGGATCATCAGAATTAGAAAATGTTCAATAATCCGCTACAAGACCATAGTAAAATGAAAATTATAGAAGTTTAAATATGGAAATAGAAGTCATATTATCATTATGGAAGTTACTTAGGAATCGATGGTAATGATTTCAAAATAATTATTAGGATATTCAATGGATAATAAGTGGAGTTTCATCCATATTTTTTTGAAGATGTTACATTTATTACTTATTAGAAAAAAATAAAGTGGTGGTGGTATAATAATAGGCATACACATTAGAATAGATGGTGTCTTTTGAACATCTATGTCCACCTCAAATTTTTCTTGTATTTTTAAACCTAAAATTCTTCTTGGTCGATTCTAATTTTTTTAGCATCATTGTAACAAAAACAGTTTCTCCATTTTAATAACCAAGACAAAACCTGATCACCCAAAATTATGCTCCTTATCTAGCGAATACAAATGCCCCCTGATTGAAATGAAGGGAGTTACAATTTTGACATAGAGATCACACTAATGATTTAGAACTAATATAATGCTCTTGAATAATATTATTGGAGTTTCATCCACATTTTTTGAAGATGTAACTTAAGAAAATTGTCTAATAGGGATTTGACTCCTTAATTTTCATCCCCCTAAAGGAATACCTTTGAGATAATTTATTTCACTAATTTATATACCTATGATGGTGAGTCATCTTTCTTGAACATAAAAACTAATATTTGGAGATGAATTCAACCCTAAAATGGCAATTAAAATAAGTGATACAAAATCAAACCTAGTAATTCAAATACCTCTTAAAAAGGATTTTGTGTGCTTATCTAAATTACTAATGGTTATGTGAGGGAATAACTAGTAGTTTACCTCAAAACACTTACTATATATATTATTTCTATATATAGACTTTCCATTTACAAATTGTATCTAAATCTAGATTTCTATAATTTAGGGAATTTCATTACAATAAAATAGCAATAGGCTCATAGCAACAAATTACACTTGATGGTTTTCCTACCATGGGTTTTGGATAACATCTAGGAGATAAAAAAAATAGAAAATGTTCAATAATTCGCTATAAGACCATAATACAACACAAATTATAGAGGTTCAAATATGTAAATAAAAGTAAAATTATCATCATGGAAGTTACTTTGGAATCAATGGTAATGATTTAGAAATAATTATTAGGCTCTTCAATGCATAATAAGTGGAGTTTCATCCATATATATTTTAAGATGTAACATTATTAATTATTAGAAGGAACTGAAGTGGTGGTGGTATAATGTTAGGCATACACATTGGAATAGATGGTGTCTTTAGAACATATATTTCCACTTCAATTTTTAATCATATTTCTAAATCCAAAATTCTTCTTGGTCACTTCTAATTTTTTTAGTGCCATTGTAACAAAATCTATTTCTCCATTGTAATCACCAAGATAAGACCTGATCACCCACAACTATGCTCCTTATCTAGTGAATATAGATGCTACCTAATTGAAACCAAGGGAGTTACAATTTTGACATAGAGATTGTGATAATGATTTAAAAGTAATATAAAGCTCATGTATAATATTAGTGGATTTTCATCCACATTTTTTGAATATGTAACATAAGCAAATTGTCTAATAGGGATTTGAATCCTTAATTTTTAGCCACCCCTAGTAATACCTTTGAGGTAATTTAATTCACCAATTCAAATACTTGTGAGGGTGAGTCACCTTTATTAAACTTACAAACTAATATTTAGATATGAATTCGATCCCAAAATGGTAATTAAAATAAGTGACACAAAATCATACCTAGTAACTCAAAGACCTCTTGGGAAAGGATTTTGTGTGATTATCTAAATATTATGGTTCTGTGAGGGCATAACTAGCAGTTACATCAGAACACTTACTATATATAGTATTTTTATATATAGAATTTCCATTTATAGATTGTATCTAAATGAAGATTTGTATATTTCATGGAATTTTTTTCTAATAAAATAACAACAAAATTATCATAACAAATTACAATGGATCACATCCAAGGGATCATCAAAATTTAAAAATGTTCAATAATTTGCTACAAGACCATAATACAATGAAAATTATAGAAGTTTAAATAGAAATAGAAGTAAAATTATCATCATGGAACTTTGGAACTGATGGTAATGATTTAGAAATAATTATTAGGCTCTTCAATGCATAATAAGTGGATTTTCATCCAGATTTTTTTGAAGATGTAACATTATTAATTATTAGGAGAAAACGAAGTGGTGGTGGTATACTATTAGGCATACACATTGTAATCAATGGTGTATTTCGAACATATATGTCTAATTCAAATTTTTATCATATTTCTAAACCTAAAATTCTTCTTGGTCACTTCTAATTTTTTTAGTACCATTGTAACAAAATCAATTTCTCCATTGCAATCACCAAGGCAAAACCTGATCACCCACAACTATGGTGCTTCTTACCCAATGAATAAATATGCCTCCTAATTGAAACCAAGGGACTCATTACAATTTTAATGTAGTGATTGTGCTAAGAGGCTATCTCTTTACATGAAGAATGCAAGATATCGTAGACTAAAGCATTGCATGGTAATTCAAATCTCGATAAATTTAAGCCCACAATTATTTTTAAGATGAACTTATTTTGACATTAATGTCATGGGTCTGGAGTAATTAGTAGGTTTGATTGTCAATTTACACTCTTTTGCTTCACATAACCCCTCTTACCCCCCCCCCCCCCCAACACACATAAATTATATTAGTTATTAAAAAAATATAATTGACATATTATAATAAATATATCATAATATTTTTAAATATTAAAATAATTAATTATATATTTTGTAAAATATATTTTAATATTAATCAATATTATTATATCGTATAATATATATGTTAATATAGGTTATAACTCAATAGTATATATTATATATTTTTAGTATAATATATTTTATTACATTTTATATATTGTTAATAGTACAGAAATAATATTATATTTTAAAAAAAACTAAATGAATTTTTATGCTTTGAACATAGTGTATAATGCCACGTAACATGAAAATGGGCTTTAACAATATAGGAACAAAAATGCAATCTAAGGTATAGATTTAAAAATCTATGGTGCTTCACATTATGTGTAGTAGATTACTTTGAATATCAAATCTATCAAATATTAATAATGTTTGGTAGGCAATGAGAATTAAATTAAAATAGTCACGTATCATTAAGGTTAAATTATCTATCCCTTCTCCATCATAAAAGGTGCATTTTTATTAATGGAATTAAATGATTCATGTCTCATTATCAATTGGATATGTAGGGAGGTTATTTGAAAATCATCATTTATAGGAAAAAATCACATCAATGTAAAATCAATTAAATTTAAATAGGAAACTGTAAGCCAAGCAACTTTACTCTTCAAAAAAATATTTCAATATGAGAATCACAAAAACTTTATTTATCAAGCTATTATAAATAATAATATATCTATATATTGTTAATGCTATGAAAATAATATTAATCTTTTAACAAAATTAAATGAATTGTGATGTCTTTAACAAATTGTGTAATGCCACGTAACATTAGAAAATGGGTAAATGTGATCACAGGTACAGATTTAAAACTTTGTAGTGCTTCACCATGTACACATCAGATGAGGTAGATTAATTCAAAGTGCAAATCTATCAAACATTATTATGTTTAGGAGGAATTAAATTAAAATTTACAATCACATATCATGAAGTTGAAATCATGTCACAAGTATTAATTTTGATATTGTAGATGAGACTTGGCATGGGATAGTTGGCAGTAATGAGAATTATTATTTTTCATTAGCCCTTCAATTTTTCTTATAAAATTTTTGAGAAATGTTAGGTTACATACAAATTATACAAATGAATAGAGTCTATTCTACTTTACAAAATGGCCATTAAGTTTTAGTTAACCATCAAGTATTTTGAGTTGTAATTTAAATTAATGATACATAATTATTATGTTGAACAGATTTAAATTAAGATAAAGTGTCAATGAATATCTATCTTAGTGAGTTTATTTCTCCACTCAAATCCTTTGTTTTATTTATCTAGTTTATAAGACTAGAATGATAATTTTCTTACTAACTTCAATTTTGAATTTTAATTGTCAAATGTGTTTATTAGTGTTTCTAACTGTAGGTGCCATAAAGTGAGCTAGAGATGTGTTCAGCTCTTTCCACAAACAAGACTGGTTGGCATTTTTGACTCATGTATATTATGGATTTATTCACAATTTTTTTGTAATGCATAATTACTAAGACAAATGTATTCTATACACCTATTTTCAAAAGTAAGAATACAAACAAATGATAACCAACCATTGTAATAGACTAGGAGTAGTGATAGTTAGCAAACTTTTTCATTCTATAACCTTCGCAGGTGTACCTCACATATGTTATTAGATGCTTTGTATTTTCCCTTGTGGCCTTCTATATTTTGTTGTCTATCTATGAGGATGTTATTTTCTATTTTATTTAGAGTGGAAAATTATCTATATGTTATTTATTTTCTTCTACTTTTATAGTTTTGGTCTTTGCTCTCATAATACACTTTTGATCATGATTTAAACTCCTTTATGGTCTGTGATGCTACAGGATCTAATCTATTTTATGCAATTACAAGTTAATGTTTAAAATCTCTCAATGCATCACCTTAGATTAGATTTACTTTTCATGTTATTTATTTTCCTTTCTTCTACGATTCACTTTTCACCCCAAAATTGAATGAAGAGTCAACTTCTAAAATCTCAGAGCTTACTTTATAGACTGTATTCAGTCCCACATCTATAAAGCTTCCCATGGAGGTTATTTAACCTAATGTGAGCTACAGTTTTTATAATGTAATGTTAGGAACTCTTTATTTCATATAATATTAATTCATTATTTCCAACTGTAGTTTTGTATCCAATCATATTTATTTATTTTCAAATAACTTTTTGTAAGTAAAATACTCATAATTTTTATGACCAACATAGATTACACAAATTTTTAAAGAGCTTAAGACTGTAAATTAGGTAAAATAATCCTACAATTTTTCAACAACATGCCCTCAAAAATAATCAGCAATTTTACAGCATGGGACCCATACCTTACTGTAGGTGAATTTAATTAAATGGTAACATGTGAAATTGATAGATGGGAATCTTAATAAATATAGAGAGAGATGTAATTCCTATAATATGATAATGTCAAATTGTTAGTGATTAGTTTGAGAGATAAAAAACAAAAAAAACTCATTATTCTTTAATCCAAAAACCAATTTAACACTTCTAATGTAATTCAAACATTTCCCAATCCACTAATACCACCATTCATTGATGAGAAAGAATTTTTATGACTAATGGTGGATGGTTATGATGTTCCACCATATAACAAAAATGAGATTCCTTCATATTTTATGAGGAAAATTTAATGTAAGTTTAATATCCTAAATGAAATTCTTTATTAATTTTATTATTAAGAGTTTTTAGGGCCAATAAAAAGGTTTTTGAGAGGATAGGTTGGGTGCATATCATCTACCTAATCAACCTATGATAATATCTATCAAATAACCACTTTATCCTAAGACAATCCCTTCTATAGTGAAGGATGTTGTAGATATTGATAGCTTACATGCACTTAATGGACTTATTAACACCTTGTGTAATATATGAGCTAATTTTTCCATACTGATGCTTATGATAGTGGATATGGAGATGGTCCAGCTAACATTGCTACTCGACCACAATAATGTAGATCCTATGGTGCTCTATGCATTGGAACTTAAATTAGATGAGGAGAAGTATTTGATGTAAACCAATTATGGTGGTGTTTCTAATTGGATTTGATGTAAACCAATTATGCTACTCTATGCTCTATGCAATGGAGTAGATGGTGTCTTTGGAACATATATGTCCACTTCAATTTTTTATCCAATTTCTAAACCTAAATTTCCTCTTGGTTGGTTTTAGTTTTCTTAGTGCCATTGTAACAAAAGTAATTTCTCAATTGTAATCACCAAGACAAAATGTGATCAACCACTGTTGAGCCCTTTATCCAATGAATATAGATGTGCCCTGATTGAAACCAAAGGAGTTACAATTTTTAATATAAATTAAATGCTAAGGTAGGGGTCCCATGGAGGGGGTAATTACTCCTATTTTTATTGAGAGGGTGGCCCCATGAAAAATAAAATGTATAGTATAAGTAAATTTTAGAATCTTTTCCTAAAAGTGAGGAGTTGACTATTTCTTAGGAAGGAACTTTGAGGGGGTTAAAAAAGTGGGGGCTAGGATTTCTCCATGTGATTCTATTTTATAGGAAGATATTCTATAAGTTATAAATATATGAGTGGAAAAAAATTATGCAAACTTTAATTATAAATAAAAATATAATATTTTTAAATATTATCTCCTATAAAATAGGAGCATACACTGAAAATTTTTATTCCATGAGACCACTTTTGCTATATATGCTCTTAAATTCCCTCTCCACTACCTGTTAAGAAAATTTAGGAGCCCCCTCCCATGTGAATACTTCCTAAGAGGCTCTCTCTTTACACGTAGAATGCAAGACATCATACATTAAATCATTGCTTAGTGATTTAGATCCTAATTGGTCTATGCCAATAATTATATTTAAATATGAACTTAATTAATATTTTGGCATTGTTTAGGGTTTATAATTACTAGGTTTAATTATCAGTTAGAATTTTACACTCTTTCACTTTAAATAACCCCTCTCACCAATATATATATATATATATATATATATATATATATATATATATATATATAATATGTCATGATATGTGTGTGTGTATAACTGAGTAATATTATATATAAATTATATATTTTATATTAAATATATTATACTCAAATATATAACAATAATTTGATTTATAAACTATATTAACATATTATATATTATATAATAATAATAATATTAAAATATATTATATAATATATAATATTATATTACATTATATAATATATATTTTAAATAAATATTATATATTTTATTATAATATATATAAATATCATTTTAATATATTAAATTTATCACTCGCCTTCAATTTGACTTGTCTACTCCCAAGATGCATTTGTATTCAAAAATAGGTGGGAGTCCCTAATGAATTTCAAATTTAAATTTAATAGGGTCCATATAATTTTCACACATTTTTAAGAGGAATAAAAACCACAAAACATGTTTGACCAAATATATTCCTATTCCTACATATTCTTAGTTTTTTTTAACATACACTATAGAGCGCTGACAGATCAAAATAGAGCAGGTTGTAGAGTGTCTAGAGCATTGACCATATTTGTTACTGTCATTTCTATAGATTCTTATTTTTAGGTATTTAATCTTAATAGTGTTTAATATATATTTTTACTTTATTTAAAATGTACATAAATTCTTATTTTCAGGTATTTAATCTTAATAGTGTTCAATATATTTTTTTACTCTATCTAAAATTTGTGATTTATTTGTGTTGACTTGGCCCTTTTATTCATTTTTTAAGACCTTAATATGTTATGAAATCTCTAAGATTTGGATAGTCTACCTGTATAATTTTAATATTTTTTTCCCTATTAGAGCGTGCCCAGTTGTGATGTCAATGAAACTTCTACTGAAGGAGCATGCACATGACTATTGTTAAAAAAAATAGGGTTTTCAAATTGTAACACTAAAATTTTATAGAGTAATATAATAAATATAATTCCAAATGCGCTGCCTATATATACTTCAATCAACTTTTAATAAAAATAATACAATTTTTAAGAATGTGTGTTGAGCTCAGCGAGGCCCTGTGTTGGCCTAGGTAGTAGTGAGTCCTAATGGAAAGCTCATTTTAAAAGGAAAAGAGGTCAAAGGAGTCAAGTGGGTGTATAAGACAAAAATGGGTAGACTCCCCCAACTATAATTCAATATGGGTAGACTCCTTGTTTGGTTTAAATTCAATGGAAAATAATCACACAATAATTAATTTTCACTTTTTTTTATCATCTTCATCATCTGGTCAAAATAACCAATTACATGGATTTAGCCAATAAACCATATAGTTCAAATGTCCTTCCTTCTAAATGAATGAGCATGAATAGTTAGTCAAAATTCATCTCAATTGTGCATAAAGTGGACAGCCATTACAATCCAAAAAAAATGTTAGTCCTATCATTGATAATAGAAAACATAATATTATATAATAGGTAGTCTCCCATAGCTTTATGCTATGGAAATTACTAGAACAATTGACTATACCACCACCTATAATTAGGATTTGAAATTTTGGAACTAGGTAAATGAAATAGTCCAATTGAGTAGCCAACTTACTATTAATGAATTTGTGTGTACTCCAAGAGTAAATAAATATAGTCAACTTCTATTTCTTGAGGAAACTGACCACCTTAATATTTGGAGGAGTACTAATACCTAAAAGTGCATGATAGGAAATCGTAGGTTGAGAATATCTAGATTCATCCTCAGGTCCTTCAAGACTATTAATGTGTGTCTATGTTAAGGATGTAATGCAAATAATATAATAACATATCTCATATTATAGGGACAATAGGAATATAGTAGTGACACCTTGGGGTTTCAGTCAGTTTTTTTGGAGATATTATGCGGTTATAACCTACCACCTTCTAGTCTGCAAGTAGACCCTACTATAGGGACAATAAGAATATGGTAGTGGCACATTATACCTAAATTTTTTATGATGTAAATTTATTCATATATGATAATAAAATCCCAAACTCTAAAATATATAAATGAATATACACAACAAGCATTAATCTAAAGTGATTCATGTTAAAAAAATTTAAAATAAGGGAGTAAGGAGGGGTAGAAAATAAAGTTCCCTTGCATAAAAAAATACCAACAAATTTCCTTTGATTTATATTAGTAACCCAGGTAGCACCGATTTTAAATTAGACTACTCAGATTTGATTCATATCTAGACATTGGAATGATCTAAGGCTATGGGATGCATGTATCTAGACTAGACCTCTAGTTTTGAGGATAGCTCCGTCGAATATGTGAATTTAGGATCAAGTGCTAAACCTATTAGTTATTGGGATGAAAAGAGTAAGGAAGAAACTAAATTATTCTTCAAACATATCAAGATCTTATGAAATTTGAAAATATACAAGACCTTATTACTTCAATGTCTTGACTATCAACATATTTTTAGAGTCCCTTAAGCAGTTGTAGGTGATGATTTCATGTAATTAAATATTCAACTGAGTTTGGTTCCTTGAGGTCTCCTCCAAATTCCAAAACTTAATGTCAGTCATTAACAAACAAGATTTCATAAAAGAAACTATTAGCCATCTAAAAACATGAGAATCAAAAATCATAGAACACACACAAGAGAACACTACAGACAAACTCTCAAATTCTTTGGTTCCTTGTATTAATTCTGGTAACAACTATTTTCTAGTCACAAATGAAGGATAAAATATTAGAGTTTTGTCAATAATGTCGTTAAGGTGACCAAGGACGTTGATGAGGTGTCATGTGTGATATAATGATAATGACAAAGTATTCTTCAATGAGCCTCAATATTCCTAAATGATTATTCAGTGTTTGACTAAGGAATGCATTTGATGGATGATATTTATGGTATGGACATGTTTTAGAGACCCTTGGGGTGTTAAGGGTACTTATAATGAGTATGGACGTGACCAGACTTCATTTTGTTGATCATTGTTTTCATGTAGACATTTTGGTCTAATGGCAAAAAATCTAAGTAGGCACTTTGATAATGTCACCATTGACATGTATGGATGAGTCTAGGGGAGTTGTTCATGTGGTTGTGATCACATTAGTCCCTTGTTTAAATTTGAATATTTAAATTTCCAAAGGGAAGAATGAGTGCTTTGTATTTTATCCATAACTTTTGATCTAAGACAAATTTCTTGATGGAGGAAAAAACAAAGTTGTAAAGGACTCCATGGCATTTATAATGAAACCTAGTTAGATGATATGAATGTTTGTATAGTCAAAGATATTTATCTCTAAAGCTGACTATGTATTTGACTTTATTTTGTATGTGACTCAAGAAGGATATTTGAACTTATTTTGATGTTATTTATATGTCTCATGATGAATTAGCTATTGGAAGGTAATTTATACTCCATGAGAATGATCTATGTGGCATTTAGAGGTGGGACCAATCTATATTTAGTATGAATAAATATTAATAAGTTGATTATGTATTTATTCATAATGTTCTTCTGTACAAGGTCTCTATTGGAGTTGATTGAGCATATGTAGAGGTGAGCAAAGGTGAATATGATTATTTGATGTTAGAATAGTGATCGTAGGTTAAGGATGAGTGAAGAGTTATAGGATAATCCAAAAGGATGGTTTTGATGTCTTGTGTGTGAGCTAAGGATTGTTGATGTCCAAGTGAGATTGGTGGTTGATCTGATGGGTAGATTAGTATGTCAACTATGCATATGACCATTTGGTCATGTTGTTGATGTGGTGACAAATTTATTACTGATGATTAAAGAGTGATCTAAAATGTGGTTTTTTATACATTGAGTGTGAAAAGTTGAGGAGTGGGGTTAGTTTGGATATGTAATGTGTCTTAATTGATCTTTATGTGTTGGTTCAAGTATGTAGGATACTTTGGCCAAAAGGGTGTGTTAGGTGATAGAGTTATTTTTAAAGGTGAAGAGTGATAATCATAGTTACATTATCATGTGGTGAAGACATTAGTTCAAAGGTTGGGCTGTTCATAGGTGTTATTGTGGTTGATCAACATCTAAGGTGTTTTTTGTCTCCTTACAAGGTGAAACATGCTAAAAGTCTAGTTGTTATGGTTGCTTAGCTAGATAGGTGTAGTATCACCTTGTGGGATTGTAGTCTTACTAAATAAGGGATGGTAGTTCATTGATTAGTTGCAGATAGTCTAAATTCATTTATGGTATTATAGGATAGTAGTCTAATTACAAGTTTTAGTGGGTTTGATTCCTCAAAAGAGTTTCCCATGTACAACTAATTATATGTGATTAGACTTCCATTATTTATCTTATTCATTGTTATGAGTGATGTGTATGCTTCATGAATGATTGTGGTTATTGATTAATAGTTTAAAAGAGTTTGCAAATTGAATTTATATTATCTAGTCTCATTGATTCATCCTCCCCCCCTCAGTGATTTTACCTATAATAATTAGTATCAAAATGGGTTCTTTAGAAAAAGCTTAACATATTAAAGGAGATTCTAAATAGGTATAAATATGGATAATTAGTTGAAAAAAAAGAATCAATAGTAAAACGCTATAATCAAAGAAATTAAAGATTAGATATGTATTTTGAATAAAGATCACAAAAATGATGATAAATTTATCAATGATCTCAGGGTTCATCTAGAAGATACCAAGACATGTTAATATTAAAAATAAAAGAACATCATGTTTGATAAATAAACTTGACATGTGACATATTTCTATTCATGGTGATCTCTTGGGTGGGCCCTTCTAATTTTTTTGGTTGAGGGAGTGCATGCATCATTCTCATAAGAAATCAATGTTGGCATCAGGGTTCTTGGCAAATAAAAACATGCCATGGTTATATACAATCCCTTGCAAGGACATTTGTAATCAACATGGAAGGTATTAAAAGGCCCTTGGATGTATCACCTAGGAGATACCTTGAAATAAAATTCTAATGGTGTGCATGTTCAAGGTATCTCCTAGGAGATATCTTTAAAGAAAATTCCAATAGTGTGCATCAGGGTTCTTTCTAAATAAAAAGTTGATGTGGTTATGTCAAATCCTTTGCAAGGACCTTTGAAATAAACATGGAAGGTATTCTAAGGACCTTATATGTATCTCCTAGGAGATACCTTAAAATAAAATTATAATCATGTGCATGTTCAAGGTATATCCTTGGAGATACCTACAAATAAAATTCCAATCATGTGCATCAAGGTTCTTGTTGAATAAAAAGGTGTCATGGTTATATCAAATATATTACAAGGACCTTTGAAATTAATAAGGAAGGTATTCCAAGGCCATTTAAGGTATCTCCTAGGAGATACCCTAAAATAAAATTAAAATTATGTGCATGTTCCAGGTATCTCCTAGGAGATATCTTGAAAGAAAATTCCAATAGTGTACATCAAGGTTCTAACCAAATAAAATGTTATCATGGTTATATAAAATCCTTTACAAGGACATTTGAAACCAAAATAGAAGGTATTACAATTAAATTAGTTTTTTACCCTAGGAGATACCTTGAAATAAAATTTCAATTATGTGCATGTTAAAGGTATCTCCTAGGAGATACCTCGAAAGAAAATTCCAATCATGTGTATCAAGGTTCTTATCAAATAAAAAGGTGTCATGGTTATATCAAATCCCTTGTAATGAAATTTTAAATCAACATAAAATGTTTTATAATTACCTTTGATGTATCTCCTATGAGATAACTTGTACGAAAATTCCAATCATGTGCATGTTTAAGGTATCTCCTAGGAGATATCTAAAAAGAAATTCCAATAGTGTGCATTAGGATTCTTGCCAAATAAAAAGTGGTCATAGTTTTATCAAATCCTTTATAAGGAAATTTTAAATAAAAATGGAAGGAATTAAAATGTCCTAAAAGTTTACCCTAGGAGATACATTGAAATAAAATTCCAATCATGTGCATGCTCAAGGTATCTCCTAGGAGATACCTCGAAAGAAAATTCCAATCGTGTGCATCAGGGTTCTTGACAAATAGAAAGGTGCCATGGTTATATCAAATACTTTATAGGTACATTTTAAATGAACATGGAAGTTATTATAAGTCCCTTAGAGTGAGATACTTTTAAATAAAATTCCAAATCATGTGCATGTTCAAGTTATATCCTAAGAGATATCTCAAAAGAAAATTCCAATATTGTGCATCAAGGTTCTTGCCAAATAAAACATTATCATGGTTATATCATATCATTTGAAAGGACATTTTCAATAAACATATAAGGTATTATAAGTCCCTTAGAGGTATATTTTAAGAGATAACTTGAAATAATATTCTAATCATGTGCATGTTCAAGTATCTCCTTGGAAATACCTCAAAAGAAAATTCCAATCGTGTGCATTAGGGTTCTTGCCAAATAAAAAGATGTCACGGTTATATCAAATCATTTACAATGACCTTTGAAAATAAAATGGAAGGTATTACAAGGAAATTTTATGGAGATACCTTTAAATAAAATTCTAGATCATGTGCATGTTCAAGGTATCTCTTAAGATATATCTCAAAAGAAAATTCCAATAGTGTGCATCAGGGTTCTTGCCAAATAAAAAGTTGTCATGGTTATACCAAGTCATTTTCAAGGAAAATTTTGAGAAAAATGGAAGGTATTATAAGGCCCTTCGAGGTATCTCCTATGAGATACCTTGAAATAAAATTCCAATCATGTGCATGTTCAAGGTATCTCCTTGGAGATACCACGAAAGAAAACTTCAATCATGTGCATCAGGGTTCTTACCAAACAAAAAGGTGCCACAATTATATCAAATAATTTTCAAGGACCTTTCTAATCAATATGAAAGTTATTCCAAGGCCCTTCAATGGAGATAACTTGAAATAAAATTCCAAATCATGTACATGTTGAATAAATCTACTAAGAGATATCTCGAAAGAAAATTCCAATAGTGTGCATCAGGTTTCTTGCCAAAGAAAAAGTTGTCATGGTTATATCAAATCATTTTCAAGGAATTTTTTAAGTAACATGGAAGGTATTCCAAGGCCATTTTAGTTATTTCCTAAGAGATAGTGTAGACAATTTGAAATATTAAATTTATGGCTCAGAAATATATTAAAGCTTAAACTAAGTGACATAGATTAAAGTTTTCAACATGATAAAATGACCACAGCACAAAAAAGTCCAATGAAATAAATATATAGAGGAAATCATCTCAAGAAAATTATTTTATAGGCTAAAGAGGCAATGACAAAATTCTTGAATATCTATGCAAAAAAATTTGAAGGACACTTTTAAAAGGTCTGAAGGGTACTTATCATCGAGGAAAGGGACTGAGCCAAAAGTACTGAATTGTAAGTCTAGAGGGAAAAAGACCATTCCAAAAAAAATGAAAGGATAATCATGGAGGGAAAAGGGACATTTTGAAAAGGCTGAAAGGCAACTATGTAGGGAAATTTTCCTTTCCAAAACTTTTAAAGGGTAAATTACACAAAACCTAAAGGGTATGTGCCTTTGTGGTCATTGTTTTGGAAAAATTGCACTGGCAAGATTGTTGTGGAAAATTATTTTAGTATTTTCACATAGGATAAAATGTCTAATGACAAAATCCTAAAGGGTCATTTTAAAATGGCAAAGGGGTACTTTCAAAAAACCTAAAATGTAGTTTCATCAAAATTTTGCTAGGGAAAATGTATCAGGAAATTTGTTACAAGAAAGATGTTGCAGAAAAAATGTCTATAAGAATTCCCAAATTACATAAGTATAAAATTAATTCCTAATCAAAAGCCTAAAAAAGATAAATCCAAAATATAAAAACCAATAATTGGAAACATTACAAATGGACTTTTAAAGGATGAAGTGGGATCTTGGACATAAAACGGACCAAGCATGGATCATTAGAGTAAGGTTTGGTCATGCCAATAAACATAAATAAGCCTGAGCATAAAAGTTAAGTCTATGGCATATTTATATTTTGTTTTGTGTAAAATCTAAATAAAGGCTCCCACCAAATTTGCATTTGTGCCTATGCAAAATTAGTTGATGATTCTCTAGTTTACTTAATTTTGTTTTCTCTTCATTTGTAGATGTGATTATGTTATCTGATTATAGAGGTGAAACATTAAAGTAAGTTTGGGTTCTTATTTGTTGTTCAATGTGCCCATTCATATCCTAGACTACTTCATTTAAGGCATCCAGTAGTGATTTTCATGTAAAGAAAAATTATACAACTTTTATGAAGGATAAATCCACTCTTGTCTCTATTTGAAATGTATCTACTAGGAGATACCTTGAAGGGTAAATCCACTCTTGTTCACACAAGTAATTTGGAGTGTTTGTTCACATAAAATTTTCAATGTGAAAACTTTGAACAAAAAGGTCTGAAGACTCAAAGTCCTGAATAATAGTTTCAAATACCAAAATCCATCAAAACAATATTTAAACAAAAAACCCAATGACCAAAATCTAATAATAGGTCCAAAATGTCTAAAAACCTAGCTCGGGCTTGTGAATTATTTGAGGCAACACACACACAGAAAACTACACCAATAAAAGCACTAGTACACATCTAGAAATATGAATCAACTTGAACTCAACTATCTTAGTCAACACATTTACCAATGTTTCAACATTTATTACACATATATATATTATCATATTGATCAAAACAATAAAGAATCTATTTGCAATTACTACACACTAAAGTTTATTGGAACACACAACCATGGAAATAATAACTAATTGCATAAAAATTGGAAATAAATACTCAAATACTTCATTTAAGATCAAAATTAATGTTGATATTTTATTCAAAAATCTTTGAAAAAAATCTAATTTGGGTTACAACTATATATATAGACTTGGGGAAAGGGTTGCCTCATCCTCCAAGTTCATGCAAGGTGATTACATGAATTAGTTAGAACATGTAGCTATAATTATGGACTAAAACTGTATAAGAGACAACCTATAATAATGAATTAAATAAATTGACCTTTTAAAACTATGCAGCATGTTCATGTGTACAAAATATAAAGTCAATTTTACAATAAAAGGATCGAACTATAAATACAACTTTTGTTAAAAAATCATATATGCACAAAATCTTAGCCTTAAGGGTACATCATATGAACCATTCCATGTAGTTTGGCTCATATGATAGTTGAGGTGGTAGTAGCATAAGTTACATATGTTGAAGCCTCACCATATTTTTTCTACTTAGCCTCATTATCTTGATATACTTTATATGTTATGGCATACAGCTATCGAATATTATTTAAATCTAGTAGTGGTGATCGATGAATACTATTGGCCTGGGTGAGGAGTATTGCATGTTATCCCTTGGTCAACTAAAATATATTATTCAATATCTTGACCTCAGTAACCTTTTTCCTTATGGAAAATAAATATACCTCTATCTTGTCCATCATTAAGTCTTGGAGACTTAATTTGAAGTTATCCACTACTTATTTTATAAGTTGATCAAAATTGATCTTATTGATCAATTTTATTGTGGTGTCTTTTACCTAGGATAACTTCAAATCATGAAAGTTTTGGAAAATTTATACCTCATGACCTTGTTACTTAGGGATCAAGGCCCTAACTAACTGTAACCATTCCTTGGCTTCCTCCTACTTTATGATTACCAAACTTAAGGCATTAGATGCCTCCATTTTCATCATTAAATCTAGATGAATATATAACTTGTTGATTTTGTATGCCATAATCATTTTAAATTTTGAACTATCCTCTATTAAAGTATTATACAACTGATTGGTGTTATTCACATGGGGGGGGGGGCACTTTTACCTTCATAAACTCTATTGCTTCCAATGAATTATAGAATTTGGAGGCTACCTCTTGGAATTCTATTTCTATACTTTCAAAAATGTGTATAGTTTTTTCCTACTACTTCAATTGCTTAACTTGGACCTCTAGCTCCTATCGAGCCATCTATCTACCCTCATGGACATCAATAATGGCATCCTTATGGCCTGGGTGAGGTCTACTACATTTTCAATGGTAGCGACTCTCCTGGTTGTTTGTTTTACCTCTTAGTGAGGGAGAACACTTCATGTCTTTATTCAATGATGATTTTGGTACCTTTATCATCCTCTACCTTCCTTTTTCTCATCCTTTGTATATTGTCAGATGGTGGATTAAATAGAATGTAAATAGAGTGAATCTCGGTGACCTTGAAGCTAGGTATTTGAGATGCCTTTATTATTAAATCCATTTCCCTTAGAGGGATGTCTAATTTTGATGCATTATAAGTTGTAACCATAACCTTTACCTCAGTCTCCTCTTGAGTTAGTTGTTTCTTCTAGGCCTTGATAAGGACATCGGGTAGGGAAGACTAGATGATTTTGGACCAATCCACTCCAAATTGAGGGAGTGGATGGATTGTAATTAATTATGGCTTGGCCTTCCTTCCCTTGATGGGAATTATCAAGGTGGTATCTTGGGATGAGGTGGTGGAAGGGATGGGAATAGAAATCTATGTGGATTAGAAATGGAGTTGGGAGGTGGATAATGCAGTCTACACCTTCCTAGATACCTTCTTTTTCCTTAAGGCTCTAATAGTGGAAGTGACAGTAGGGATATAGGGGATTATATGGTGACTTGGATGGAGGTGGTAATGGAAGTGGGGATTAGATCAATTTTTTGGTAGTAATTAAGGTGGAAGTAAGTACTTCTACCCTGGATGATCCCAACATAGAATAAATTGAAACATAGCCAAAAATGGGTACAAAAGATAAAGGAAAACTTACAAAAGGATGAGTGTTTATAGAATTTATTTATATGGGCCCTATTTGGAGGCTCATGAAATTATCTACTTCCAACTCTACTTATTCATCAAAATCATCCTCAATGTCCTTTATTATCATAATCTCTTCTTTTTGCAGTGTAGTAAGCAAGCCTTATAGTGTTTGTAGTGTAGGATTACTTGTAGGAGTCCTTGGCTTCCTCATATAAACTAGTGGGATCTTTAGTTATGTGTAGGGGCCTTGTGATGTTGGTGCCATTGCTTCTAATATTGATATCCAAATTGATGAAGTAATCTATACATGGGGCATAACAGTAGATACTTTAATGGTGCTCATATCTAGTTGTTCTTATGTTTGATCTTCCTCATTAGAATCCAAACCAATGGGATCCCATACATGTGATCCACTTATTTTTCTATGTTGAATCAACCCAATATCTCTCTTCACAACTTTCAGCTTTAGTTTCAAATGGAGTCCTTGGGTGGAGGAAGCTACTTAGTCTTTGGATATCTCCTTAGACTATCCTCTCCAAAAGTTAGAATACTCCCATTCCTTATATAGAGCCTTCTTATTATCTAATTATCTATTAGTGATTTTTGGGTCATCTTAGATCATTTGAAAATGATCTTCATTTAGTTCAATGACCCTAGATCTCACTAAAAAATCCTCATCATTATTTTCATTAAGAAACAAATAATCATACGGATATGGAACATAGATGTAAGAGATGTTGAATCATTGTATGTTCTTTTGAATCATCTCATGTGGATCCCAATCTTTGTGTGGAAGTAAAGGAAAAGGATAACTCTTGAATGTTCCACCCACCTCTACAAAATACTTCCTCATGGTATAAACCATTCAACCAATTATTACAAAGTGGAAAAAATATAACCCTTTCTTATAATTTGATATGTCCTCTCCAATACTCCACCATAGTTAAAATGTGATTTAGTGTTTAGCTAGCTTACTTGGTATAGACTTTGGAAGACACAAAGGATTAACTTTGTTCCCCCAAATCATGATTACTATGAAATTTGGGTAGAGGAAATAATTCACTTTTCCTATTAAGTTCTTTATAATATTTATCCCAATCTTGGGTATGGGCAAGCCATGAATGGCTTGACAAACTTATGGATAGTCATCTTTAGATATCTTAACTATATGTTTAGTATAGGTGTATATACATAAATTAATAATGGTCAGATATTTTATTCTTCTCATAGTCTGTGATTGGAGTCTAAAATTCTCCAAGGTCTCTATAATAGGTTCTCATGACTACATCAAGTAGATAATACATCATATAAAAATGACCTAAAGGCATGGGATGATTGTCCTTGTTGACTATCTACTCTCTAAGGTAGAAGTTGATTATCTCACCCAGGGTGTATGCAACATCATGGGTGAGTATCATATGCAATCATGGTACCTAATCTAAACTGACAAAATGGATACTTTGCATACCATAGAGTCTATTAATGAGTGTCATGCCAATGTGTATGCCCATTCTGAATTTAATTTCATCCCCTTCCATGAAATAGTTTATTCTAAGAGCAAACATGCAAAGAGTACCATCTCAATTGAGCTTTTTGTGTTGAATTGTATCAGTGTATGTTTGTCAAAATAAAAATTAGGTATGCACAAAGATAAATAACTTTATAATTCAGGTCCCTATATGCATGTAACAATTATGTTATTTTTGGAGTAATGAAGGAAAGCATCCTATGATATTCTTCTTGAGAAAAAAATCCCATAGAAGGTCGATGCATAGCATCACCTCTAATTTAGCAGTAGTAAAATGTAACCTTTGGAATTTGAAAGCCATCAGTTCCTTGATGAATTGTCTATCTATGAGTTTCATATCATCTCCTAAGGAAAATACATCCACTGAATCAAAGATGTCACATAATTTTGAACAGTTCTTATACATATCCTTAAATATGGTGGCACTAAACATTGTGTCCCTAAAACTTGTAGAATATTAATTGAATAAGGTGATAGTGTATTTTCCCCTCTAAATGTTCTAGATGAATATTCCATTATAATGTATATGACATATGCTACTTGCAGTATTCTTCTATGTGTTATGTGTGTTGTGCAATCAATTCAACTCCAGCTTGGTCAATGTTTTACTTGAAATTTTCTTTGTAGATGGTAGATAAGGATCTTTGATACATAGGATGGTAGGAGACAAAGAATACAAATTTATTTGAAATCAATAAAAAAATTTCTAAAATAATGGCCTGTAGATAAAAGTCTTGAAGATAAAGACAAATTTCTTTTAGGGAAAGTGGCTAAACCAAAAACCCCAATGAAATAGTTTCCAAGACAAATGCATGATAAATGAGGTCATCAGGGATTTTTTTAAAATCAAGTTCCTATAAATTCTAATGGTGACACACATGCCTGAGGATTGTATCATAATATATTTATGGTGATCATTATGAGGGAACATGTAATATGGAACACTTGGACATTAATTACAAGGGGAGTGGGTAGATAACTATCTATTAGTAGACAATTTAAAGTTAAAGAGGGCTAAGGTGCTGACACCTAGTACATAATGATAGCAACTTATGCTAGTGACAATTTTTTTTGGGAAATAATAAAAATGAAAGGGGAAATAAACAACAAAGAAAGGGAAACAACCAAAAAAAGGAAACTATGTATCCCCAATAATATACATTAAAGGGCATTGTATTACCATCATGGATACCTTTATGCATAAAGGAAACCATTGAAGGTAATACAAGGCCCTCTAAAATATCTCATAAGAGATATCTTGAAAGACATCTAATTGTGTGCATTTCCAAGGTATCTACTAGGATAACCATTGGAAGTACTACAAATGCATGTCTGAAAGTCTCTCCTATAAGATACCTTATATCTTAAAAACATGCATTAGGGTACACTTGAAGGTACTAAAAATACCTTCAAGTTATCTCCTCAGAGATACCTTGAAATAAAATTCCAATCATGTACATGTTGAAGGAATGTTAGTAGATTTTCCTAGAAATTCTCCAAAACATGCAAATTATAGGTATAGCTTGCACAATAGCAATCAAAAAAGAATAATAATAACATGAGTGAATTTACCCAATCTTCAATTTTATACACTGTAGAAAATATAAAGATAAACTAAGATGGTGTTAATAATTCTAGATCATAAACAACATAATACAATATAGAAAAAGCTTAAATAAAATAGAGTAAATAATGCACAATATCCATAAGTAAAAGAATCTTATGAAAATAATAACAAAGTTAGTCTATTAACCTCTATCACACATCAAAACAATATTACATTACATCAAAACACTATATATAGATTTTTACATGGCTCTGTCTCTTCACATTATAGCTTTATGGTATATAAAAAGAAAAGAGTCATGGCATTCTTATATCTATTTCTTGGCTAACAAGACCGAAGACATTTAAAAGATCATATAAATGAAAAAATGATACCTTGTGCACATGTTTCCATCAATTATACACATGAAATTTTATGAGGCCCTACTCCACATCTAACACTTTCTCAGACTTAAACTATTGTTTCATCCCAAGAAATAATATGAGGCCCTACTCTACATCCAATACTTTCTTCACTAACTAGGTTGTGGCTACCCAGACTATCCCTTTATATCCAGCATTCTCTTTTACAAAATTACTTGGAGATCCTACAGTAGAATGAACTTAGGTTCATATACAATATGTGTAATATCTAGTTCAACCTGTGAGAGTTCATGTTTTAGTGTTTTCCAATTATCAAGTACTTCTCGTACCATGGTAAAAAAAATGCATAGTGGAATCTAAATAACCATCAAATTATGCATATTTACTTCTTATATGATGATAAATAAGTCTCTTATATTTGATAGGTTAAGTTATATATCTAACACAATATCATCTAACCTATCTGTAGTCCTTTCGGCTTGAATTGCCAAAAACATTTTTTCCATTATCTCATTCTGCCAGACTTAGAGCTTCTTCATCACACTATCCTTGGATTCTAAAAACTATTTAAATTCACTATTTAGTATATTCCCAATAGCCATTTTATCATTCAATACAAATTTAGCTTTATCTATTATTGTGAACTCTAGTTTAGCAAAATCCAAGGATTTTTTAAGGTGTTACCTTTAATAAAGCATTTATTAAATAATATACTTACCCTAATGCAAAATAGTATCCATGACCTATACATATTCCTCTAGAATTTAAAAAATGGCTTCCATCTTAACATGCATAGCCTACCTTTGGGTGTGTAGTTTATGTGTGCTCACCCAATATTTTGTTAGTTGAGTTAGTAACATAGTGAGTTGTTTATCCTCAGACATTACTTGATCACCAAGGACTTGTGAAACCAAAAAAAGACAATAGGTATTGATGATCTACCTAGTCTTAGCAATTTGATTTCATGCTTCTACTTTCTCCTTGCATAGTCAAAAAACAATATGTTCCAAGTTTGAAACCTTTTATGAAATGGATTTTTGGAAAGCATTCACTCCTTTAATTTCCTTGGATAGTGGTATCTATGAAACATCCAAATATGTATCCATGGAAGTGGAAGCAAGCATGGTGTATCTCATTCAGATAATGTTATCTAGGGATCCCTCCATTACATATACATTTTCTATTTCCATATCATATTGTGAGTGCTCTAAATATTTAGATTCAATAACCATGACAATTTTATCCTTGTGTCTCATCATTCCCCTTGACTTCACTTGAAGGGCACTACTTGTTATGGTTGGCTCTCTAAAAGATACTAAATGTTTGAGTACAAATGTTGAAGGCCTTACCTAATGATCAATACATTTTTTTTGCATTAGTGGCTATACTAGGCTCCCTTCTTCTAGTAGATCCATAAAATGCATAGATGATGAACCAACTTCTAGATGCTTTTGGAAAAATTATACTGCAAGTTCACACTAAGCTTCTTCATTATGTACAATATCCTTAGTAATAGAGGGAAGGGGTTGTATAATGTTGACCAAATAGTCACTACTTACCTTATTTTCACACTTGTCAAGTTTGCATTACTTTCCAACAAAATATCTCCTCTTATTTATCATAGACCTTTTGATCGATGTCTTTGATCATGAATTGAAGAACTTCTTGTTCACCAATCCACAACATTTCAAGATCATACTCCCAAGCTATCCTTATCACATGTGGGTTATCAAACCAAGACTTTATTTTCCTTAATATCTTGTTGGGTAGTGGTGGTGAGGATCTCTATGCAAGTCCCTTCAATTTGCATTTTTCTTGCTATGGAGGAGTTTTGGACTATTGGGATGAGGCATGTGGTTGTGAAACTATCTATGGTTGTTCTTTCTCTTTTCATCATTATTATGTAACTAGGGCTCTGTGCCTCCATACTTCAACTTTTGATTCAACCACTGTGATGAAAAATGGCATTGGAGTTTTAGTTGGCATGGTCAACTCATTTATCTTGATTTGAATACCATAGTACAACCTAGTTACCGATGCATGTTTCCCTAAATATTACATGACATCTTATGGAATTCAAAGGTAAGATATAATCAAATCTAGAACCTTAAGTCACCATGTGATAAACCACCCTAGTTTATCATAATATTTCCCTATCTTAGTCCAAGTGATGCCTCCAAGGGAAGTAGTAGGCCAAAAGTCCATAGTAACATTAACTTAGCCTAGCAGGGACTTCTATTGGGTGAAGCATAACAACAAAACTAGAAACTAATATTCAAAATTTTATGATCTACCTAAAATTACCTTTTCAATATTAGTGATAAGCTTGGATGTGAAAAACTCAATCTAATTAAAGTTCTCATTCTTGTGTATCATATGATACACAATATCAATTACTCTTTTTGTTGCCTACTTGGATTGCTTTATTGTCTATCGAAACCTCTTTGTAATAAAATCCACTAAAATGCACATTACAACATCCAAAATGTAGTCAACTAGGGTTCTTCTACTTTCCTTAGTGGGAAAATTATTTCAAAAATATGTATGAATTGGTGGTATGGTGGACTTTTGTAGAAATAAGTATTTTCCATGATTTGGGAGACCTATGGATCTCGCCATGGTCTATATAGTGATCTAAATGGTGATATCTATAGACAAATGAATATCCCCATGGTTATATCTTCTTAATAAGGTATTCATGACCTCATATAATTTCAAAAATGTAGGTAACTTGATTATCCTCTCTACATAAGAACCCCATAGAAGATGTTGAAGTGCAAGAGCTCTTGTTTGTGCACCTAATTATGTTGATAGGTAAAATAAAGTAACTTCAAACATTTCCACAAATTTGAAGGGATCTGGATCATTATATTTGCTTTGTTGAAGACCAAGCCCAATCCCCATTTTGCCTTCTCCACATCTATGAGTGATATCAATAACTTGCTCTTATCCATGACTAAACATATAATCTACACTATTTAATTGCTTTGTTCTACCAAAATCTGGGTCTCATTTTTTCCACATAGGACTATATCGAGATTAGATATTAGAATACTCTTGTTTACCAAAGTCTATAATGTTTTTTATTTTTTCTTCCGCTTTGTTTTATATCTTTTTACATCTAATTTTCTTTTGCTAGCCTCTTTAAATGCATTGACTACCTGTGCATGAGTGATCTTCCTCATCTTTAATATTTTGGCTTTGATGGTGACCTTTTTTATCTCACAAATATTTAAATTAACCAATAGTGTGTGTTGGAATCTATGTCATTAATCCCAAATCGATGTGCCTTGAAGAAGATGCAATATTTCATAACTCCATGTCATTAATGGTCTTGCACAAATTTTAGAAATCCTTCTACCATACCTATCTTATCATTATCACTTTCTCAAACATTGATTTAAAGATTGTCATAAAAAAGTTTTGACAGGTAGGGGTTACCATCAAATTTAACCTATGTGAGTCCCCATGGTCCAATAATTATATGTATCCTATTGGGAGAGAATACAAAACGTGACCACAAACTTGAAGCTAGTGCTTGGGTTTATCATGGGCTCACAATGACTGACCGCACAAGTGAGTGTGGATGTAAACTTGAAGTCTCAGTCCCTTTTATTGGAGACACATGTCATCATAGTACTCCTAAAGAAAGAAGAGAGTTCTTATTTAATAAAAAGGAATGACATTGGCTAAGGGAAGTGGGCTCCATTTTTAACAAGAATTTCAAAGGCATTCCTAAGGAACACATGTCACCACAGTGCTTCTTACACATCCTTAAGATTTTGTACATTAAGTTCAATCTATCAGTCTTTAGGTAAATGAGATGGAGATACTTGGAATAATCATGGAGAGTCATCCACCTAGTGAACTTGAAATATTTTTTGAGTATTGAAATGTTGTGGGTTTATGGTTGCATGCAACATGTCTTTGACTATTAAAAATTGAAGCCTTAAAATTAATTTCATGAGTACACTTGAAGGTATTACAAGGCCCTTCAAGATATCACCTAGTACTACCTTCAAACCTTCAAAGGTAACCATATGCATGTTTTAAAAGTATCTCTTAAGCGATACCTTCAAACTTTTGGGTCCATGACAGAGATTCAAATCACATATAGGATCCCAAAATATAATAAGCTAATAATTTTCCATAATTTTTATAAAAACCTTCATTGCTCTATGTCATTTTATATTATAATAAAATACATGGTTGAATATTGACTTAATTAGCTATTTTTCTCTACATGGCTATTCTACTCTGATGCATGTTTAAAATGTATCTCCTAGGAGGTACCTTAAAAGTGGGATGAATAAAGAACTGAATTATGTAGTATATGATATTAAAATCTATTATTTTTTAGATTGACATAAACCATGTCCTTAAAAAATGTTATAAATTACCTTTTTAGCATTTTTAGGTTTTAACATATCTCCATGCTTATATTCTTCTATAAATATAACTTTATCTCCTACTTAAAGGTATAAATTGGACTAATTTTATAAATAACCTAACTAACAACTCTTCTCATGTGTTTTACAAATGTCCAGGCTGAAAAATCATGTCAATGGATTTCCAATGTGGAGGCTATGTTTCTCTCATAAATAATGGTAAGGTCATTGGTGAAGGAAGAATACACAAAGTCGCAAGTCCAAATGTTGAACCTCTGAAACCCATAAATCTCACTTCCACATGCCATAATGAGGAAATAATTATTGAATGTGTAAGTGTTAATGTGACTAAAGCTTTTAATCCGAGTCTATTGCTTCCATTTCATGCATCTTTTATGCATAATTTTGGTGATGTAGTTGATAGTTTTATTATATGGAGCACAATAATGATGCAACACATCAGAAACAAGTTTTATATAGAGAATGACATAGAACAAAGACAAAATAATGTGAGTTTAGTTCTGCATATGAAACCATTGGAATAAGAAAACCCTTACTTGGATTCATTTGTTCAATATATCGATGATCCTACCACATTTTAAAGCCTAATAAAAACTTATTTTGGGAAAAGGATATATTTGTTGCAAAAATGTTAGCTCTTACAAATGATGAAAAATGCTTTTGGTTTTATTGAATTTGCACAACCAGGGAATATTTTTGGTTGCATTCATATCCCAATGTTAGAAAATTAATTAGGAACTTAAATAAGGCATGTTATACAACATTGTGATACATGTAGTACATAGTTAATTGAAGCATCTATCATTAGATGGCCTTTCCAAAAAATAGTGGACACTGAGATTTTTAGAGAAATTAGTTTACCATAGATGACACCAAAGGAGAAAGATATTAGAAACATTTGGGACACAGTGGATAATGAATTCACTCCTTGCCTGGCACTCCTTGTGTAAAGGCATCCAATAAATTTTGCTCATGCCTACAAATACTCAGGCTAAAAAAGAAGTCAGCCAAACACTTCACTCAACCAAGTGGAGTTTGATGAAAGCATAGATAGTTAGATTTCAATAATGTATGTAGATAAATGTTGCACCAAAAAAGTGTTTTCAGTTAGGATTATCATTTGAGATTCTAAAATCTACAAAGATAAAGTTGCTTGATTCCACCACAACAAATAGTAGGCAACATGTCTTGGATGCCCTTTCTACTAGTTTGTTTAAGAAAAATAAAAACAAAACTAGAATTGAATTTCAAAGTACAAAGATCTATTTAGAATATTGGCTTAAAATATATGGATTAAAGACAAGAAGTTTCTTTGACATTCAAAATTGTCACAAAAATGGGGAAGAAAATGCATTTCATGTAGGGAGATTTCAACAAAAGCCATATAAGAATATAATGGTAACTAAAGATTTGTTGGAACAATTGGTGGATGATTTTTTAGATGTTTCTCCATGACTAACATGCTAGGTAGATATAGACAGCTCATGAGAAAATGTTTGACATCTTTTAGCATCTTTCACTCTAGAATTTATCAGGTGCCAAATCAATGCACAATTAGAAAATATGGAATATGAGCCAATATCCTAGCCAAAATTCAATAATATGTGGAGAAATAATTGTCAAGATGTGACCATTGTCATGTCTAATGACTTTACTAGGTCAAAATCATGCATCTTGTTAACTCAACAAAAATGCTTTGGGTCCCTCTCTAGAGATCAATAAAATCATATCGATCAATAATTTTTAATGCACTAAAATCAAATACCTTTTTAAGAAAAATGTAATAAACACCCTGAATGCAATAAATATAGAGAAGAAACACAATCAATTGGTGCCTTCAAGAAAATTCCTTCCAAGCTATACCTTTAATTAGATAACTATTGTGGGGACAATAAGAATAGGTATTTCCATCCATAGTTATGTTTAAAATTTTTCAAACCTCGTATTTAATTAATGTTATGTTTACAAATTCACAAAATCTTGTTTTTTGTATAGGTATGTGTTGTAATATTTATCTCTCCTTGTATAAAAAGGTGTTTTCCTTGATGTCAAGGTCTGATTTCTCCCTATAGGACATACCCATAAAGACATCAATGACATATTTAGAAACATGTCTGATTGCATCAAAAGGAAAGATGTGTGTAGTGTGGTAGAGATGATGAAAACTTATAGGACATGTGAAAATACAAGAAACTTCATGATATATTTGATTGAACAGGTAGTGGATTTTAAATAGTATCTTAATAGTTACTAGCTGAAGTGAAGAAATGAAATAGTAATCTTGTAAAAGGTTGATACTTTCTTCTATGCATTTAGCAAGGTTAGACTATTATGCATTAAAAATATATATATAAGAGATATAAATTGGTCCCCTTGATTACATTATGTGGAACTAAAGAAAATGGTGAGCGAAAAGTTCTGGAAGGTAATCCAAAAATATATATATTTCAAAGACTTAAAAAATAGAGAAATGTCTAAAGATTCCATTGCTATAAAAGATTCAGATAGAAGTATAAAAAAGAGTGAAAAGGAAATTAATTATAACTTTAATAAGTATGTACAACAATTAAATGAATTTGGTTTGATCAAAAATACTAAGTGGAAGGATTTAGCATATTACTTCCAAAACATCAACGACATAATTAATGAAGACATGTTCCCTTCTAAAGTTAAGTGTATATGAGATTTTTGGCCTAGAAATCACCATAACATACCCCCACATAGAGATTTAAATAAAATGGTTCATGACAGGACCCTTGATTTTGGAGTGTCATCTATAAATACATATGTTGGTCCAAGAAGCAAAAGAACACAAATTCCATTTGATCCAGTTCAAGATGTGCAAATGGGAGATATGTTATTTGTCAAACTTGGTAATTCTATAGTAGTGGAATACATATTATGGGTTGATAAAGATACAAGCAATATTGATATACTATAAACAAATGGGGATATAAAATGAAGGGTCAATGTAGCTTGGTTCATCCCAGTTCATGTAGGGAAAAAAGATGTATAAGAAGCATAAATTTATTCAAGGTAATTAGACAAGAAATGGAAGTCAAACCCAATAGACATATGTTTGTCATCCATACTCATAGATAGTATCATCTACACTTGAAAACCAAATAAAAATTGAAGAGGTCATACACTTGTTCTCACTAATTTTTTTAAAGACATTGCAACAGATTATTTAAATGCATCATCCCACTAGGAACTAACAAAAATAGTGATAAAAGGATTTGAAAATTTGAAAAGGTGTTTCCTTAATTTTGGAATGAGAAATATGAATGTTTTTTTTTTTAAAATTTAGTTCATTTTTTTTTAATGTATAATGTTTTATTATTTTATTTATTTATATTTATGTCTAGTGCCACTTCACATTTTGTGTCATGGAAAATGCACTTTGGCATTTAAGTTTTATATTTTCTACTATAATAATTTAGTATTTCAATATCTTTTCATCTATTTAATATAATTTTACTATTGGAACATCCACTTTACACTTTTGCATCCTTCAAAATAGTATTCAGCAAATGGTCTTCTTAATTTTAACATCTAAAAATTTACACTTTGGCTTTTGTGTTTTTTACAATACACTTTGGCATTCCTGTGTACGTGAAAAGGTCTTTAATTTTTACTCTTAGGAATGTCCACTTGCATGCCAATATTTATTCTTTGGCATTTATGTATCTAAAATGTTTATTTGACTTTTGAGTTTTTTCAAATTACACTTCATACAAGAACTCGAGATGGTGCCATGAGGCACAATCTCAATGACTCGACTGTGTGGAAGGATGAATAGTCCAAACAAAAGTTTTGAATAATGTGGGCACTTAAGATTTTAAAACACAACATAATCTTCGTAACTCGACTATGTAGGATATTATATTAATAATTTAATAATAGAATGCCATGATCGGCATGTGGTAGGTACATAAATATCATGATGATGTCACTTAAATTAGATTAGACAAATAGTTCATGATCTAATTAACTGATGACATGTGGTATCTTAATCATCCCAAGTGTTTTAAATCCCATATCACTTGAGCACTCAATTTATATATGAATTATTTTTACTTAATAAAAAAACCAACAAGTCTTGTTATCTATAAATGCATGGTCTATAAACTAGTTTGAACGGCCACATAATTTAGACTTAGTGCAAATATATAATACAGATGTGATTTATTTGTAATAAGTCCAAGTAATTCTTGGTGAATTCCAATTTATTTATGATAGTTTTCAACTACTAATTATTTATCATACTTTTAAATAATTTGGACTTATCACAAATACATTAAATAGATGTGATTTATTTATAATAATTCTAACTTAATCTTGATACAGTCCAATTTAATCTTGATATATTCTGATTTATTTCTGATAGTTTTTGAAAATTTGGACTCTTGATAAGTCTAAATTATTCAAAATAGTCCTTCACTTTTATGCCTCACATTAAATATGTTACATACAAGCTTAAAATGATAATCATAATTCTATGATGGAATAATATACACATGTTGACATTATATTTCATGATTTCATCGATATCACATGATTAAATAAACTCTTTTTTTGATATGCATGACTTTTAGGTTACATACCTCATCTAAAAAATGAGGAATCATAGTAGGATTGTCTTAGAGATTCAAGTCTCTATGATCTAAAAAAAATCAGGTTTGGGGCAAAGTATAGGTTTTAAAAATATAAATTACATGTTTCAAAAATATAGAGTAAAGGCTAGAAAACCATGTAATATAGGTTTTCAAAGATTCAAAGTAATGAAAAATCAGAATCTATAATAAACTATTAGTTTTCAAAGATTCAAATTAATTCAAAAATCAAACATATGACATATACTGGCACCTTGATAAATATTATGTGGCAATTTTAATTGCACATGTAATCACTTTTCAAATATTCAAAGTATATAATTATAAACACTTGAATGCATATGTGTGGGCATATGAAAAAGGTTACAAGATCAAATTTACATGTCGTGAATACAATTAAAATTAGTAATATAGATGTATACCATTATATATCATTGACACAAACTCAAGGGGCCTAGTATTCATTATTGTTCATGATTATTAAGAACTTAAAGTTTAGAAAAGGAATTATAATTGTTCATGCACATTTTCAAACATCAAAGTTTCAAAAAGGCATGATACTTGTTCATGCACATTTTTAGAGTTCAAAGTCATAAGTTCAAATGAAAAAAATATTCATTAGAATTTATGTCTATGAGTAACATGGTCATGATTAGGGATGTTTATTATTCATTCTCTTTTGATAATACAAATAAAACATTGAAATATTTTTAATAGTGTGATTTGAATCTGTGTGGGTATTGTACATTAAGATCTAGTGATGTTCAATATCCATGTCATTACTTTTGGATAACCCATGGCATGGTTCTATATTATTTTTTGGGTAATGTACATTCAATTCTAGTGACACTCAATGGCCTTGGCTTCACTTCTATCAAACCCATCATGGTTATACCTTTCTGGATTAGTATATTGGGTAATTTTCCTATTCATGAGAGTTATAATAATACATCTTTCCAAATCAAGAGCTTGATTATTTACTCTAAATTGGGACTTGATCACTCCCTATTATCCATTGTTAAAAATTATTCAAGTTCTTCTAGAATGGATCATAATTATCCATCATTAATTAAAGGTTGAATTTTAAATTGTATTCACCTATATATAGGTGTACTCTTACCTTGATATCTTTTAAATTTTTAAAATTCAAAAATGCACAAATGACTAATTCATGAGCCATTATAGGGTTTTCAAAATTGACTTCCTTTCAAAATTGAAGTATCATCACAAAGATAAATATTTTTATGCATACTCAATTTCAATTATTTCTCCTTTATCATATAAATATAAGTATTATAATGAAGGGGGGATAGATTGAGACACTCTAATCTAATCACAGATACTTTATAATGTTAATTCTTAACATAGCGTGAACCTCATGACATGTAAAAAATATATGACTCTTATTCACCATTTCTCTAAGCCATTTATATATATATAATGGATAGATTATGTGTTTGTTATTAATAATAAATAAAACCTCCAATGTTGAATGTATATGTTGTATAAAATCACCTTCAGACTCTCTCCAAAAAATGATAATTGTAACTGACCCTTTTTTTTTTAAATTTCACTAGGAGAATAAGAGTGCATTTTGTAGTGTCTACTTAATCTGACCATGCCTTATGCCAAATAATAGCTAGTTTATAAAATTCAAGACATCATTTTGGGTCTTATAAAATATTTTTTAAGGTGAGATAAAGTAATAAAAAGTTTTTTAGATAAATAGAATAAAAATTTATTCATTTTCCCCACTTTCTATTCACTTGGTTCAAGTTTTTACACTTTTACACATTAAAAAATTATGTCATATTCATTCCAAATTATAATTAGGCACAAGGAACACCGATAATCCAAGTTAAGATAATTTTAAATAAATTCAAGAGATATCACTTTAAAGTATTAGATACAAATTATATATGATACATATAGCCAAACGAGGATATTTTTGCCTTCAATATAGGTAGGAGAAGTAAATAGGATTTATTTCCCTCATTTGAGTATTGGATACATAGCTAATGGTAAATAATCAAGGAGGTGATTGAGGTCAACTCAGCCCATTACAATCATTTTATTTTAGGGTTTCAAGCTAAAAATTTTCACTTGGGGTTTTAAATATAAGACAAGATGCACACTAAATTCTATGTAGCACATTACAAATCGTAATATCTCAAATTACTCAATAGGTATAGAAATAGAAGGTATAATGATAAAAATTTTTATGTACTTAATAGGGACAAGTATAATATTAATCAGATGGATTTCACTAAACTAATATCCACTTATATTGGGCGTGTATAAGAATTTTATTTGATTTTGGCTATGATCTATCATTTCTAGAATTCTTCTCTTTTTTTCTTTCCTATCAATCATTTATCATAGTCAACTAGGACAAGTTTATAGTCAATGATCTTGAACTCACTATGTTTCCATCAATTTATAATGAACATGTCTATATTATATTTTTTATCATGTGCCTATTATTTAACCTATACAACAATCTATCTCTCTAATTTTCATTATCAATCACTCATAATAGTCAACATGAATCTTTGTGAAAGATAAGTATATCTCTTTTCAGTACTTCACAAAATAAAAAATTTATAGATTTAGAGTTTCTTCAAAATTAGAATTGTTAATTATCGTATATCTTTAGAATTCTAATGTTCTCTAGTTTTACACCTATAATAAATTACGTTTTTTTTGTATTTTATGAAAAATAAGGTGAGACAGATAGTGGAAACCTATAAAATTTTAATGACTTGACCACCTCCATAGAACTATCAACTTTGAATTTTTGACATGCATAATTGTAGAGGATAAGTTTTTGGAAAACAAAAATCATGTAAGAATCTTATTCAATGATTTTTTTCATAATGTATAGGGATACAAATACCTCACTCACAAATGTGAATCTTCACATCGATTTGTCAAAATTTAATATTCTTATCCAGACCCTAATGAGGAAGTTAAACCTATAAATAATGAGTAATATGATGTTCTGGGGGCTTATGCTTAGGGTTACAATGGTTTATAAGAACTAGCTTATTTATTTTCATTTTATGCACACCAAAAAAAAAATTTGAGTTAGCTCTAAAATTTCAGGATAATGAATGAAATTCACTCCAACACATGAGTTATAGGGTATTTAGATTTGTAAACAACTTTTCAGTAGAATAAAAATGAGTAAAATAACTTGTTTACCATGGATGGGTCAACTATGAATGACTCTATATATAATTGAGATGGTTAGATGACTAATGGTTTTAACCTATAATTAGTGTTACTTGTAGAAGATTTTAAAAAAATGTTTTGGATATTAATTACCCTTGTTGAGTTCTTACATATGTGACTCTTAAATTTATTAGGATATAAATTGATTCCCTTTCCTGATTTACAAATTGTTGAACTAGATTTCGTGTCTCTTGATGTCATTTAAACAAGTGTTATCTACTAGACTTATACCCTTGTGAAGGTAGTTTCAATCCTTCATAGTCTAAAGTAACATGGAGATAATCCTAGGCCGTAGGTAGGCTAATAGATGGATTGAATATGTGTGTGTGTGTGTGTGTGTGTGTGTGTGTGTGTGTGTGTGTGTGTGTGTGTGTGTGTGTGTGTGTGTGTGTGTGTGTGTGTGTGTGTATTATAAGGGATATATCCCCTTGATGTATAAGTTAGGAGCTTTACTCTACACTAATAGCTTGCAAGGGAAAAGAGAAGAAGGTAAATGAAAAGGAAACCTATCTAAATGAGGTGATACAAAAAAAATATATCCTTCACTTATCTAATATGCACTAATAATGATGAATAGAGACATGGATCTGATTTCAATTTTCAAATGAAATCTTACAAACATAAATATTTCACATAGAGGCTTATCTTGATGCATGATCTAAGGAAATTGATCAATAGGTCTCTCAAATACACTAAGGAATGATTAAACTTTCCATACATAGAAGATTATTCAAGAACATTATAAAACCTAAAAATATTATCTAACACCTAAAAATATGTAAAGAGGAGAGGAAAAAATTAGAGGAAACATGTATTATCATTTTCATTTATCAACTTATCATGAACACATAATAATCAAGCTTTGAGGACGCTAAAATTCAATCCTATTCATTTTAAAGATTTAAGTACACATATTTTTATAAGCATGGCCTTTCCAAAACTTAGGTTAAGGATCTTTTCAAATGAAAAAAAAAAGGCTTAAATTTAGATAAAATGAGGAGAGAGAGAGAGAGAGAGAGAGAGAGAGAGAGAGAGAGAGAGAGAGAGAGAGAGAGAGAGAGAGAGAGAGAGAGAGAGATGAGACATTCATTAGTCCTTCCCCAGCTCTAATATAGTAACTCCTTCATTATATCTCATATTATTTTTCAAAAGTGGCATAGAGGTAGAAATGAGACTTGTCATAATGTTTTCAATAAGTAATTAAGATTCATTTTTGGTCTTTGACCCATTCAATCTCCTATATATTTGTTTGCATACACCTATATTCTTGGTCACATGTCCTTGTTGATGAATAGATATTCCTCCTTGAAGTTAAGACTTTAAGTATTAATTCATTATCCATTTAAATATTCTCCTAAGTCATTAATTTGACCTTTTCAAGAACAAATAAGATCCTAAAGATGTCTAGAGGCTAATTGTATCTTGGAAAACTATACAAATAACCTCAAAATAGGCCTTTTTGGCATAAAAATTACCATAATCAACTAAGAAACCTAATGAAACAACTATAAAAGGAATTTATTAGATATTTTAATGCCTAAAAAAGTGTGCCATGTCCTTACTTTTATACAATACTACCATTAACATGCAAAACCTGCTCTATAATCCATAAAGTGACCCAAAATGCAATCAACTAAGTAATGAAATTAGTCAAACATATCACCAACCAATTTGATCAATTGTAAAAAATGTTTACACAATACATGAGGCCTATTAAGATTATATATACTTATTTCATCACTTGAAACAATTGTAAATATGTTAAGAGGTGGCTAAATAAGAACATGGCCATGATGATCAAAACCTTAAATTCAACAAATTTACCTTAAAATCTAATAATCAAGTTTTTAGATAACCATCTAAATGACATTAAAATAGAAACATATAACATAATATGTCAAAAAACATGAAAATAAAAGTTTCAAGTGGTAGGGGTGCTAATTTTCCCTATGTAAGCAAAATTTTCAATATTTTGAAGAGGGTCTTTCTTAAGGTAGCTTGACTGAGATGGGGCCTTCCACAAAGTATAATTGTAGGTCTAATGAGATTGAACGTATGTGATATTATCTTAGTCACCTCAAAATTATCATGAATAATTTATAAAATGTGATAAATTTGAACCTTAACTTGGGAGGACATTACACATGTGGTCTTAAGACTATGCTCTCTCAAAGATCAAAAGGGAACTTGTAGGTCTAATGAAAAGGTTAGAAGGACATAATGGAGTAAAATGATAGAATATATGAGGGCTCAAGAATATTAATATTTTTTTGTGAGTATTAAATATTATTAATTCTCATAAGATTCTTCAAGATGATCAATGAAACTATAAGAGAAAAATATATCTTTGGAGCCTCAAATTCTTAAATAACACAGTCAGGATGGTGTATGATTTTGTTACCAACATTAAAGACCTTTAAGAGACTGTGTGTTTCTCAAAAAATTGTTATGAAGGTTTTCTATGTATATTCATGGGTGTTATATCATGACATAAGGAGATTAAAATGGGTTAAATGTCACCAAGGCCCATCAAAACCATACAAGGAAACTACCTTAAAACTAGTTTAGCTGAAATTAAGGTTATTTAGCAGTTTTTTTTTTGTAAAGTTTATGTTTTGTTTCCATGTTTATCAATATATTTGAATTATAATTTATTAGAGTTTATAAGGTGATTTTTATTAAATAAAATCTTTTGGCATCATGTTTTTTATATAACCAACCTTGTCATATGACACTTTTCATTCTACATTATGTACATTGAGTAGAATGTTGACCTACAATAGTCATCCACTATTAGGCTACTTTAAGAAAGTTTTATAATAATGTTATTGATAATAATGGTTGGAATAAATGGTTATGGATAAGATAAATAAATATTATATTATCTTTGGATCATAAGGTAAGTGTAATGACTAATATGCATTGACAATCAAGTACAAATAGTCATGTATAGCCATGACCTTCTAAACACAAAGAAATTTTCTATGAAAGATGAACTTATATCCAAGAATATGAAATTATTAAATGGATGAGATGAGAATAATAATGACCAAATTGAGGAAGAAAGGAGATAATCACACTAAGGTAAGGCAAATTTTCTTTTGCAAACCTACAGTTTGTATAAGCACTAAAATATATCTACAACCATATATTTTAAGCACAGTCAGGTTTGTTATAGAATGTAAAATTATGTGAGGGAAATTCAAGGTTTCATGAGGTGAATGTGATGGATTTTAAGAGAATATATATATATTAAATGACCTAATTTGTTTTTATTTATAAATTCAATAGGTTTTGAGCTTCAAACGAACACCTACAACTCAACCTAACAAGGGCAAACTAAATGCAAAGGATAGTGAAACAAGATGGAGGAGTGAAATGATAAGGTTGAGGTTTCAATAATTAGTAAATTCATAAAAATTATGAAATTTAATCATAATATTACAAATATTATTATTAAGGAGAAACCTCAAAGAACACTCACATGTATGTTGAACCTATAATCAAGTAGGAAAAGATAGAATTAGTTGTACTTTAATGTATGAGTAAAGTGTGTGATAGGATTAGAGGTTTTAGATACCTTAAAAATATTATAAGAGATATTAATCTATGTAATAGACCTATTCAAGGTCTTATATCACATTATTCCTCTATTTTAAAGCCAAGGAATAGTGAAAATGCTCACTTATAACTAGTATAGGCCTACATTCAGTCTGTCTTATGAATGAGAATGTTATAAGGGGTTATAATTGAAATGATAGGAAATTTGGATACATTAAGTTGAATGAGATGAGAGTGAGTGTTTATGAAATCCATTTCCATTTAATGAAGTTTTTATGAAGATCATAAACTCAGTGGAATATGGCTTGGTCTAAGGAAACATAGTCCTGTTAAACCCTACAGGTCCACTCATAAGCATAGCGAAAAGAGTGTCTATGTCATCAAGATTTGAATGAATAAAATTTAATAGGGAGTGTATATTATTCTATAAAGTCCTTAATAAAGTTTTGGTCTAGTGATGAGGAGATACAACCTAAGGATTGAGACCTCTAAGGTCATTAGGTTCATTTTACATGAAACCCTCAATGATAGAATTCAATGTCTTGGACATGTTTAAAAGGTAAATGCTTATGGAGTATTATAATGAATAATTTCATGGATAATTTTTAAAAAATTTAAGAGCTTCAATTTATATGAACATATGTTTTAGGGTCTTAAACCCAAAAATAACCTTCCTCGACCTTTTCATGCACAGTCACCCCAACTCAGGAGGTAGTTTTGAAGAGGATAGAACATATTTTAGGAGATGTATGGATGATTAAGGTTTATTTATGGGTTTTAGGGGTCCCATGCTTCAAATTTATGGATATGGTTTATCCTTTTGATCTCGCATTTGCATCAACAATCATCAAAAGTTGATAGAACCCTATTTTGCTTGAGAAGGAGCTCGAATAGGTCAAAGGTTTGCTCAAAATTTTCATATGAATATGAATGGGAAATAAATTATATATGATGTTTTATTGGGGTCCCCATTATATAAATTATTTTCATTGGTTTTTTGAAAGGACCCCTATCCTTTATGAACCATTGTTAAGAACTTAAACGCCTTGAAACCCTCCTTAAACCCTACAATCGACTTGATTGAATAGATATGTTTATTTATGCCTCAAAAAAATATGGTTTGACTTTAAAATGGTCTTTATTATATTCAAAAATATATTTATCTTCACTTATAGGTGTTTATTCACATGTGTAGGTATAATATCATATGGTAGAAGGAAAAATAGGTAATTTTTAGCTTGTTCATGAGGGTAAAAGCTATAAAGTGAAATATAAACCATTTAAAAATGTTTATGTGGAATTAATATAGGTTTATTTATCATTAAAAATATTATAAAATTCTTTTAAATAGTTATATAGACACTGTAAATTGGCCACTAGCTCAATAGGTAAGAGAACTCAATTTTGCAAGCCCAAAATCAATGGTGAAGGATTGAGAGAGAAATAAAGGAATTAAATCTAAAAGAGTGAGTTTTTTAAGTTTTATAAAATTCTCATAATGTCACATTAAATCATAAAAACCTACAATTTTTTTGAAAATCATCTCTAGCAACACCTCAAGCACACAAAAGTGTATAGGCTTGGCAACAACCATTTCATGGTTTACCCATCTAAACAACATACCATAAATTTAAATTTAGAATGGAGGATTTTATTAGAATAGATAAAGTGAATAAAATATTTTTGGAAAGTTTCACATGTGTGTGTGGTCATTTTCACCAAAATATTCTTTCTAGGCCTAGGAGGCCTAATTAGGCCTAATTAGAGAGAGAAATGACATAAAAGAGATACTTCCACTTAGAGTTGGATCATTAAATTTTGTAAGAATATTTAATAGGATATAGGGTACTCAATAATGTTGTCAATTTGACAATGTGATCCATACATTCTTCTATACAAGGAGTTTTAGCAATTTTTAGGGCTTCAAGGAATGGGTGTAAAAGCAAGAAAAATGAATAAAATGACATTTTTTGGAGAGTGTCATGGATCCTATTGCATTATTTTAGGTATGAATTGATTTTGATATTTCATCCATGGAAGATAATTTCATTATTCAAAGTGAAACCCCAATTTCTCTCTTATATGCCTTATTACAAAGGAATAGTTCAAGTAGTCAAAATGTAGTCATATAAAATGTCCAAATTGGTAGTTTGAGTGTGGCTTGTGACAACCCATCAATAGGTGCTTTTTGCATGTTATTGTGACCCTTACAGACACCTTTTTTTCTCATTAATAGTCATCTGAAGCCTTGTAAATGGTCACTCCACCTCAGTCACATAGTATTCTTATGCCAAACCTATTCCCTCAGGTTTGGATCGTGTAAGACAAGAGTTCCCCATTTGGACTACAACACCCAATAAATAAGTGTTCCATTTTGGTGGTCCTATCCATTTTTACTTTGAGCCCAAATGTCCATTTTCATCTAGTCCTTATCCTTAATTAGGTTGGCCTAGCATGAATACATCTGACCCATGGTCAATTGTTACCTATTAAAGCCACTCAAAGATCATTTACAATGGAGGTGACCAAACTTACAAAGAAAGCAAGAATACAAAAAAATTAGTAAGGCAAACTTCTTGATTCTCTAAGCACAGTCACCCAACATAGATGTAAACCTATTAAAATCCTCATATAAGTCCCTATCCACCTCAAACATCATCAATTTGGCATTTTGCATCTACATCACACTATTACATAAAGCACACTAGGTGGGATAATTACATATAGCTTGATCCCTCTTTGGAGTATTGGTATATAGGCATCATGCCCACACAAGGGGTGTGGATTACATGTTTAGTATAAATTTCACACATACCCCCTTTCTCAAGTGACTTAAATATCATTTTATCAAGCATGATGGAGTGTTAGGGTTTGAAGACAAAATCAGATCTACAATGAGTTCTATTGATAACCAAACACTCAATTTTTCATAGGCACATTACAACTATGTAGAAATTTTTAGGTCTGTGATTAGTTTGGATAATAGTAGTAGGAATGAACAATAGTGCCAAACATGAAATCATCCACTTTTTATTTCTCTTATCCTTTCACCTAAAAAAATCCAAATTTATGTTTATGACATCTATCTAGTCCTACATAGTCATTTTCAACCTCTGTATCAGCCATCTTAATCTATTTTCTAGCTAAGTTATATTTCTTATTATTTATTTATATTTTTATAAAGGTGAAAAAGGATAAACAGTTATTTTTTTAATTAAATCTGATTTCATATAAAATCAAAAATAGAACTCACTTATTTCAAAACATTTCTTAAAAACAATAAAGAATCCATACTCAGTCCTATCATTAATATGAATGATGAAGTTTACTATATGTTAATGCAAAGCTTCATTCTTTCCCTTTCCTTCAAACCAATGTTTACTTTTTTTAATACAAGGTTTCACTATTTCCTTTACATACTCTCTCTCTCTCTCTCTCGTTAGGTTGTGGAGCTAAAAGCTTCACTGATGCAGACATGGAGGAGGTTGCAGATGAGTTGCGGAGTGTCACAGACACTGGTGTTGGTCTGGCTAACCGACATCGATAGGATTAGATAGGAAGGCAACTGACGTCGGTCAGAGATCGGCCGGCGTCGGTGACCCCCAGGTGGACAGGGACTGACGTCGGTCACCTGTGTGGTTTGACTGTGAGTTTATTATGGGCAGTCAGTTGACGAACCAAGTGTTTGCATGATGAGAGCTATTTTTAGACTGAGAGCTGCAGATCTAATTATTGTAATTAGATGTCTAATTATTGTTTGGATGAGATCTATATAATAGACTCATGGTTGTATTGGAAATGTGTGCTAGAGAGTAAGAGAGCAATATTATAAGCTCCTTCTGTGTGTGAGGTAGAGCTATGGTGTGTTCCTCCGAGTGCCACAATACCAGGTGTGTAGGTACTAGATTGGAGAATCAGCAGGGTTCTTCATGTATGTATGATCTTGGTCATCAGGTGAGCATGGCCTTTATAGGAGATCTACATGGTAAGTAAGATCATTGATCTGTAGGTGTATGTGTGTGCAAGGTCAAGGTTCACAGGTGTGCAGAACCAGGTTGATTTGTAGGTGTGCAAGATCAGATAGGACAGCAACACAACAGGGAGTAGAATCAGGCAGGATCTACTTGGAGTATAGGTGTGTACTCGGATAGAGCAAAGAGGAAGGCAAGGGAGTTCCTTCCATAAGTAAGGTCTATTGAGGTGTAGGTTGTTACAGGTTCAGGGGAGATCTACTTGGAGTACGTGGAGTACTTGTGGAGTGCGTGGAGCACTTGTGGTGTGCGTGGAGCACAGGTATAAGGTGAACACCAACTCAGAGTTTGAGTTGGGTGTTGGGACCTAAGAGAGAGCTTTGAGGAGAGAGTTACTATTCACTTGAGGTGTGGGAAGCCTCTGAAGAGGTGGTGGAGAAGAAGTGGCATCTTCTTTATTGTATTCTTTTCTTCAAGAGTTTTAATACAAGTTGTGTATTGTCTCTCATATCATGTGTTATTTTTGAGTTCTAGTTACTTGTGTATTCTAGTTATTTCCGCATATTAAGTTGCTTGGTTTAGTAATCAATTGTGTGCTTCTGGTGTTATTCATATCCTGACACATGGTATCAGAGCTAAGGTTGCAGGGAGCAGGTTTTGTGTTTGGTTACATGTCACTCTCAGGGGTTTCTGATCGAGTGGGAGGAGAGAAATGGCATATCAAAGTAAGCTAAGAATGGAGGAGTTGAAAAGCATAGGTGGTCACCAACGGTCATATGGAAAGAAAGAGTAGGTAAAAGAATATTGTTGGTTGGTAGCAGATCAGCATGAAAGAATTGAAGATGCAGATGTTGCAGGTGTTGTTGCACAGGATGCTTTGGGAGGTTTCTTAGATAAAGTTGAATCTTGGATAAAAGATTCGGTTGCCTCTTTCCATGCAGCCCCAGGGAGAGGATCTGGTGAGCCTTGCCAAAGAATTGGCAAAGGGAAAGTGAAGCTGAAATTGCAGGCAGCCAACACACAGGTGTTGATGAAGGTCATGCAGGTCCCAGGTTTGGAGATATGGCTAATTTCTTTAGAAAGATTGGGTGATGAGAGATGCATGAGAGCTCTCACAGTGGATGCACTTGAATTAGCTGGTGGTAAGAAAATAGGTACTCTTTATCTACTTGTTTATATTGCTGATTCTTCTTCTATTATGGAGACGTGGCTTCGTAGGCTTGGTCACATGAGTAGGAAGGAGATGCATGTTCTTAAGCAAAAGATAGACATATTTGACAGGCTTAAGAACTGGAAAGCCTTGGTTTACTTGGAGGAGATGGCGGATAGAGACCAGTAGATGGGGCTGGATATTTATGAGCAGGGCAGTTTGGACATGGGGATTGATTCAAAGGAGCTCACAGGTAAAATGTCATCACTCACAAGAAACACAGGTACCGAAGTCAGCAAGAAAACTGACGTCAGTAGTAGTAAGACCGACGTCGGTCATGAGGACCGATGTCGGCAGCAGGAACACCGACATCGGTAGGGTTGGTAGTCAGGAACAGACACATGGGAATCGACATCAGTCAGATGCAGACTGTGGGGTGACTGAGGTCAGTCACTGTAACGGATTTTGGGTGGACAACATGCTATCAAGGAGTCTCAAACACCCATATGGAGGACTGAAGATGTAAGTAGGCCCTCAAATTCATTATTCCTCTTCTTTATACTCGTTGCTAATTGTAGAGTAGGAAGGATCCAGGAAACAGGTGGGAGCATGGCAGGGATATGATGCAGAACCAAACAGGAGTTTTGGTAGGGTTGCCAGCAGGTATGAAAGCACAGAGATGAATGGATTCCTTAGTTGAAGAATAGAGTGAACGGACACGTGAGACGGAAGACCAGGCATATGGTCTTGAGGGAGCTACAGGATAGTGGGACATGACTGATAGGTGGTACCAGGTGGATGACAAAGCAGGGCTTTAGTCAATGTCAGTATAACCATTGTGTTTGTCTTACCAGGTGGATGATGGTCACAACATTATCCTGTTGCTGTATGTGGAGGATGAACTTGGTACATGTTCAGACATATAGGGTTTTACTGAGCTAAGGGTAAGGTTAGTTTAGTGGCATGTCATGGGGAGTTTGGAGCAGCGAAATTCTTTGACATGGGAGACATGGAGATCACAGGTTGATTTTGTTTCTAGTGGGAGTTGATGTGAATTAGGTGTTGGTGACGTTTAGGTTGCAGAGCTGGAGCACACTAAGGGCTGGACAGGTACAGTGTCCAAAATCACATGAGGTCTGGTATAGACCTGAGTATTCCCATGTAGTGGGAGCTTTCAGAGAGTTAGGAGCCAATTCGGGGAAGTGGGTTCTCAGGTATTTGAGAGGAACCAATAGCAGGTATACATGTAGGGTTAGGAATTCACTACATGTGTTTGTAGGTTCGGATGTGTCAGGGTACTCAGATGATAGGAGGTACACCACGGGATGTGTGGTGGATTGTCTTCAGGATTGAGCTTGAAGAGGGATACAAACCAAGAAACAGATTAGATGGAGTATAGGTATAGGTACAGTGCAGCTATTTATCTCCAAGTGGGAGATTGTTAGGTTGTGGAGCTAAAAGCTTAACTGATGTAGACATGGAGGAGGTTGCAGATGAGTTGCGGAGTGTCACAGACACTGGCATTGGTCTAGCCAACCGACATCGGTAGGATTAGACAGGAAGGCAATCGACATCGGTCAGAGATCAGCCGGCATCGGTGACCCCCAGGCAGATAGGGACCGACGTCAGTCACCTGTGTGGTTTGAATGTGAGTTTATTACAGGCAGTCAGTTGATGAACCAAGTGTTTTCATGATGAGAGCTATTTTTAGACTGAGAGTTGCGGATCTAATTATTGTAATTAGATGTCTAATTATTATTTGGATGAGATCTATATAATAGACTCATGGTTGTATTGGAAATGAATGGTAGAGAGTAAGAGAGCAATATTATAAGCTCCTTCTATGTGTGAGGTAGAGCTATGGTGTGTTCTTCCTAGTGCCACAATACTAGGTGTGTAGGTACTGGATTGGAGAATCAGCAGGGTTCTTCATGTATGTATGATCTTGGTCATCAGGTGAGCATTGCCTTTATAGGAGATCTACATGGTAAGTAAGATCATTGATCTATAGGTGTATGTGTGTGCAAGGTCAAGGTTCACAGGTGTGCAGAACTAGGTTGATTTTTAGGTGTGCAAGATCAGATAGGACAGCAACACAATAGGGAGCAGAATCAGGTAGGATCTACTTGGAGTATAGGTGTGTACTCGAATAGAGCAAAGAGGAAGGTAAGGGAGTTCCTTCCATAAGTAAGGTCTATTGAGGTGCAGGTTGTTGCAGGTTCAGGGGAGATCTACTTGGAGTATGTGGAGTACTTGTGGAGTACGTGGAGCACTTGTGGTGTGCATGGAGCACGGGTATAAGGTGAACACCAACTCAGAGTTTGAGTTGGGTGTTGGGACCTAAGAGAGAGCTTTGAGGAGAGAGTTACTGTTCACTTGAGGTGTGGGAAGCCTCTAAAGAGGTGGTGGAGAAGAAGTGGCATCTTCTTTATTGTATTCTTTTCTTCAAGAGTTTTAATACAAGTTGTGTATTGTCTCTCATATCATGTGTTATTTCTGAGTTCTAGTTACTTGTGTATTCTGGTTATTTCTGCATATTAAGTTGCTTGGTTTAGTAATCAATTGTGTGCTTCTGGTGTTATTCATATCCTGACATCTCTCTCTCTCTCTCTCTCTCTCTCTCTCTCTCTCTCTCTCTCTTTCTCTCTCTCTCTCTCTCTCACACACACACACACACACACACACACACACACACACACACACACACACACACACATGTCAAATAATTTTCAAATCTATCTTGCTAAACAAGTTATTAATGTCATGTTACAAGTCAAAGTTTTTTATACATTAGTAAAAATTTACATGCTCTTTATCCCTTGTTTTCTATCTCTCATGTCAAATGTTATTTATAATCATATTTCTATAAAAACTTATAACTCCAATTATATGAATTTCATCCCACATACATGGTTTCTACCTAGATGTTTCTAACTCTTTGACTAATTTTGAGTATCTCTCTATCATTACTAAACACAAGAAAACACTAACGGTTATATATATTCCTCCTCCCTTCAAACTTGATTCATATAGCTCTTATCCCACACCTATTACCAGCTCTATGCCTATAGTAGATAATACAACATATGATATCACCCAGGTTTATGAAGATAGGTAGGTTGATTACACCCGTAGATATAGCTTTGTCACTCAAGTTAGCACCCCTTTTGATATAGTTTTAGCTCCTCCACCAGTTAAAATTCTTCCTCCAATTAATATTTAGACACATTCAAGGCCTCCCTTACCAACACAAAGAGTTCATACACTTCCATGGAGGCCTCTCTTAGAGTGACCACTCCATCAGTGATTATTTTATAACTCTAGACAATTTCCATCTATATTTTCATACTTAGGGTAGTATCACTAAGGTCTTATGCCTCTACACATAAATCAATTTTTCAAAGAGATTATTCTACTACTAGATGGATCCCTAAGAGCCCCATAGTTACATCCACTTCTCAGAGTAATAAGGGGGTCCCACAATCAGTTTCAACTATAGATATTTCAAAGCACTTACAACATACATAGCTTTTAGAGTGACAGTCTCATCCCTTCCATCGTGGTTCATGATCATGCATGATCCCTCTCCTTGATATAGGACACCATAATGGGGAGTATCTTATGAGACTCATTGGTTAGTATAATTTCTTCTTAATCTTTCTTGTACATAATTTCTTAGTTTACTTGTACATAGTTTATTTTTTATTTATTTTACATAGTGTCTTTTTTATTACTTGTCCATATCTTATTTAAAAATATAAAAAATAATACAATATTTCAAAATACCAAAAATAATATAACATGTCAAAATACAAAAACATTCAAATAACTCAAAAACACCAAAATCTTTTCAATTGTACACATTATCCATGATTTACATTGCTACTACCATGCTAGACTAAAATTTTATTGTTCTATGATATTGTTTGTTGATTTATTACATTATCATGATTCACTTGATCTTCTTTGAGTGTGTATAGTGATACGCAGATCCTTGATTACTTCACTCTACCCATTGAAGTGGCATCCTAGTTTTACATTTGAGACATACATCGACATATCTATGCATTGTGGCATCCTCTACATGACTACACCATCTAGGTTATGTCATTCCTACACTACTCACTCTAGTTATCATGTTCATGTACATTACTTACTAGCTTAAATAGATTATTCTATCGACACTTACTAGTATATAACACTTGTGTATTTCTTATCATCTACCAAGTCTTATATTACCTATTTTGTATACCTTCACTTCTTGCTTTGATTAGTTAGAAGTGATAGTATTTCTAACATTTACATTCTTTACTTTCTTTCTTTGTGTAGCTAGATGTGATTACATTTCTTTTTTCCTATGTTATTACTTATGTGTGCCTTAGGACATTTGCTAATGTCCTTTGCTTTTACTCTTGTTTGTGCTTGTGGCCCTCATGCCAATCTTGCTTGTTTATAATTATATGTGTATGTAGGTAGTCAAACATGCTTATTATGATTTTTTCCTAGTTTGAGTGACATGTACCCATGTCCCTTATTTATTTTTGCCTTTGGCCTCTTTTGTATGTTTCTTGCTTATTGTCTTGTGTGCTTGTTTGATTTTTTGCTTCTCAGTTGTTTGCAATGCCATGATCCACATCATGCATTATCTTGCCTTCCTAGATTCCATGATGGATGTCATGATCCATCCCTCCTTGTAAACTAACAAGATTTCTAATTTTAGTTTAGTATAATACACATGTTGTTACATTATTACATCTATCCAGGCATACCAGTTTTGATCTAATAATCTCTAATACAAATTATGTTATATCTTGTGATATATTTTGGATTATCATTGATATATAATGTATTTCATATTATAACACACTTGTAAGGCTCTTTTTTTTAGGGAAGTGGTCTTCATTCCTACCCTTAAAAGAGGGGGAAACAAATAGTGGTTTTTTCATAGAGATCAAAACCCTCTACCGATCAAAAATTAGTTTTCAAAACACTCATAATATAAATCAAAATTCAAAACATGCAGAACAAACCAAAAAATAGAGATGAATATAGAATAATCATCAAAAATAGTAAAGGATAAGAGCACCCCATTTAGAATATAATTCTCTATAACAAAGTGTCCATCTTTCGGTGCTCTTATCTAAACAACTAAAAACCAATTTTTTTAGAAATAGATAGAAAGGTAAGGCCAATTATAATTTTTTCAGCTAAAATCTAGTTCAGATTGGGTGGTTTTATTAAAATTTTACTCTAATTATCTAGATATAGGGAGCATCATACATGACATGATGGCTCTAGCTTCCAGTTTTAGATTGGGTAGTTGGTACAACTTCTAGATCAAAATCCATGTTACAGACACTAGTGATTGGAGAAAATGTGAATGGTACATTTTCCTTCTTTTCTTTCTAGTTCATTTTATTACCCAAGTATTCTTAGTAGTTTCACACCTTATTCCATCTAAAGGTGGCCGACATCATTTTAGAGTGGCTTTCATATAAGCCTAGATCTCATTTTCAAAGTGGCTTTCATACAAGCCTACTCACCACCTATCAGAGTGGTTAAGATTTCCCTAGTTCTTAGTACACATTTGGATATGCATGCCACATTATCAAATTACAAATCATTAATGGGTTTTATGATCCATCTCATATGACATACATTCATACTAGTATCAGTTCATAGTTCACACTTATTGGGAAATAATGAAGCCAAAGGACTACCTAGCCTTTGTATTCTTTAGCCACCTTATTAGAGGGATTGGACACATAGTCCAAACATTGATTAACACATGCATGATCACATAGCTTCACTACATAGTAAGCAATGATGGAGCCAAAGGGATAGCCTTTGTATTCTTGATCCACCCTTAGAGAATTAAGCACTCAGCTCCATTCATGATATTACTCTTGGTACAACACATACCCAACATCACTCAACATCAAAATAGGTTTTATATTGGTTTGTGTACCTAATGAGGTTTATTCATTCCTTTCTCTTCCTTTCTCTTTTACCCACCCTTTTTATGTTCTTATTTCAAACATAGTGTATCAAGTAATAACTAATATAATCCTTATTTTATCTTGTATATTTATGATTCACTCTATGCTCTCTCTATGCACACTCAACATCACACATCTTCATGGGCTTCACCCTTATAGGTAAGTTTAGGTATGCTATCTATTTTTCCTTTATCCTAGTATTTTACTTTGTTTCATCACTAGAATAAAAGGAAGGGAAATGTAGTCATATAAAATGTCCAAATTGGTAATTTGAGTGTGGCTTGTAACGCCCCATCCATAGGTCCTATTTACATGGTCTTCTGACCCATATAGACACCATTTTTTCTCATTGTCAGTCATCTATAACCTTCTAAATGATCATTCCACCTTAGCTAGATAGTATTCCCCATGCCAAACATGCTCCCCTAGGTCTTCAACCTATAGGATAGGAAAACACCATTTGGACTATAGTGCCCAATAAATAAGTGTCCCATTTTCAATGGTCCTATCTATTTGCACTTTGATCCCTAATTATCATTTTCATCTGGTCCATATCCTTAATTAGGTTAGCCTAGTACAAATGCATCTAACCCATGATCAATTTTTTTCTATAAAATCCCACTCAAAGCTCATTTACAAGGGAGGTGACCAAACTTACAAAGAAACCAATAATAAAAATAAATCACTAAGGCAAACTTCCCTATTCTCTACACACAATCACCCAACATAGTTGCAAACCTACTCAAATCCTCATACCAGTCCTTAACCACCTCAAACACTATCAAGTTGGCATTTTTCATCTGCATCACAATATTTCACAAAGAACACTAGGTGGGAGAACTACATATGGCTTGATCCCTCTTCAGAGTATTGGTATATAGGTAGCATTTCCACACAAGGGGTGTGGATTGCATGTTCAGTACATATTTCACACTAAACCCCTTTCTCAAATGACTAAAATGCCATTTTATCAATAATGATGAAAGGTTAGGGTTTGAAGATAAAATCATCTCCATAATGATTTCCATCAACAACCAACACTCAATTTTTCATAGGCATGCTCACACGGGCACAATGCAACTATCCAAAAAATTTCAGGTCTCTATGATTAGTTTGGACAATAGCGGTAGGAACAAAAAATAGTGTTGGACACCAAATCATCTGCTTTTTAGTGCTCATGTTCTTTCACCCAAAAAAACATAGATTTAGGTTTATAACATCTTCCTAGTCTTGTACAACCATTTTCAACCTCTATATCATTTGTCTCAATCTATTTTCTAGCTAAGTTATATTTCTTCTTATTTACTACTATTTTTAGAAAGGTGAAAGATTAAATATTTGCACAAATTAGGATTTTATTTATTTCTATATTCTATACTAATTTATTAATTTAGACCCTTAACTAAAATAAGAATAAAACTCCATTATTCCCAAATAAGTTAAATCACAAAACCCCTAAATTGATGCATAAAATATCTTCAAAAGGATTTATTGAGGTTTATCCTAGTTTCCACGCCACTTTAAAGACAATAAAAATTTAAAGATTAATTTTAATAATGTTTAACAGGTCTCTAAGACTCCTAACTAGAACTTCCTTCCTTGCTACGCCTAGCATGTTGAAAGAGTCAAAAAAACATCAATGATCCTTCCACTAGCCCAAGTAAGGTGGAGAGACCTTATAAAATTATTAGGATAAGATTTAAATGGAGCATTAATGAAGACTTAAATTTCTATTTTCAAGGATGAAGATTCATTCTTCAATAAGGACATGTGACCAAGTATATAGGGTGTGTAAGCAAGAATGTAGAAACTTGTATAGGTCAAACATTAGAAATCAATGCCATGACTTCTTAAAAACTTAAATAAACATCATTTGTTACCCCTACAACATTTTTAAAAGGTTTTATGAGGGATAATATATCAATTGTTACGTTATATTTTCAGGAAGTCCAAGTGGATGAGTCACCCCCAGTTTTATGTTACCTTAACTCTCGCTATCTCCTTTCTCATTATCTCTATATGTAATCCTAATTTTGGAAATTGAAAATAATTCTTAACCTATGTTATTCCAAGTCCATTCTCAAAACAACACTTGTACTTACCTCTTTACAATGAATAATACTTAATTTTGGCCTCCTCAAAGCTTGTGACTAGTGTATGTTCATGGTTAGTTGATGAATGATAGTGATAGTGCATCATTATTTTAATTTTGTCCTATCCTCTTTACCTATTTGCAAGTTTTATCTCATATTTTCATGTTTCATAATGTTCTTGAACAATCTTTCATGTATTTTAAGTGTAATCTTTCCTTAGTGTCTTTGAGAGACATATTGATTAGCTACCTTAGATCATGCATCAAGCGAAGCCTCTATGTGAAATATTTATGTTTTAAAGCTATAATTTGAGAAGTTAAATCAGGTAAATGTATCTATTCATCATTACTAGTTCATATTAAACAAGTAAATGATACATTTTGGTTTATCACCTCATTTAGATAGGTTTCCTTTTACTTTACCTTCTTTTCTTTTCCCTTTCAAGCTATTAGTGTATAGTAGAGATCTTAAATGATACCTCAAGGGGAGATAGCCATTAGAATATAAATATTATATCCATATATTAGGCTAACATATCCTAGGATTATCTCCATATTACTTTAGGTTGTGAAGGCTTGAAACTATCTTCATAAGGGTTCAAGTCTAGTCGATAATAGTGAGCATGCCAAAAAATGTTATCTACAAGACTTGCACCCTTGTAAAAGTAGTTTCAATCCTTCATATTTTGAAGTAACATGGAGACAATAATATTATGTGGGTATCCTAATCTATGGTTTGAATCTCTATATTCTAAGGGCCATCTCCCCTTGATGTATTAGTTAAGGTCTCTACTCTACACTACCAACTTGCAAGGGAAAAGAGAAGAAGATAAATTGAAAGAAAACCTATCTAACTTAGGTGATACACAAATTTTTTCCTTAAATTTTATAATATGCAAAAATAAGGATGAATAGAGACATTCACCTGGTTTCTCTTCTCAGATTAAAGATTACAAACATCAATATTTTACATAGAGGATTAGTTGTATGCATGATTTAAGGGAGTTGATCAATATGTCTCTCAAAGACACTAAATAAATATTATGATTTACATACATAAAATATTTCTCAATCAAATTATGTAACATATAAATATTCACTATCACTATCATTCAATAACTAACCATGATCATACTCTAGTCAAAAGCTTTGAAGAGGCCAAAATTTAGTATTATTTATTCTAAAGAGGAAAGTATAAGTATTTTTATAAGCATGAACTTAAAAAAACTCAGGTTAAGGATCCTTTAAAATTACATAAATAGTCTTACATATATATAAATGATAAAGGAAGGAGAGACAAAGTAAAATCCTGAAAAATAGAAGATGAGACATTCACTAGGTCCTTCCCCAACTCTAACATAGTAGTTACTTGATTATCTCTCATATTATTTTTCAAAAATGGTGTAGAGGTAGAAATGAGACTTGTATTTAAGGTTTTAAGAATTAATTAACATTAGTTTTTTGTCTTTGACCCATATAATCTCTTATATATTTTTTTGTATACCCATATATTCTTAGTCACATGTCCTTGTTGATGAATAGGTCTTCCTCATTGAAAATAAGAATTTAAGTATTCAATCATTCTCCATTGAAATAATATTTTAAGACATTAATTTTACCCTATCATGAATAAATAAGATCTTTAATATGTTTGAAAACCAATTGTACCTTGAAGAACTATATGGACAACTTTAAAATAGTCCTTTTAGCACTAAAATTCCATAATGACCTAGAAACTAGATTAAATTTATACAAAAAGAATTTATTAGACCTTTTCATGATTTAAAATGTATAATATATATTTATTCTATTAATATAATACCATAAACATGCAAACTTGCTCTAAAATACACAAAGTGACCTAAAATTCAATCAACTAGGTCATGAAGTTAGTTAAACATATCACCAACTAGTTTGATCAATTGTAAACCATTTCATGACCTTGGCACAAGCCATGAGGCATATTAATATGATCTAGAATCCTTTCATAAATTTTAACAACCTAAAATAGATCAAAAAGTGTCTAAATAAGCACATGACCATGATGATAAAAAACTTAAATTCATCAAATTTACCTTAAACTTTTCTAATCAAGGTTTTGGATTAATATTTAAATGACATAAAAAGAGAAACATATTAGCTAACAAGTAAAATAACTTGACAAGTTTACAGTGGAAGGCGTGACAATTTGATTAGTGAGGGAAAAATTATGAATAATAAGTTGTCCCTTTTAGGAGTATTGGATTTTTTTGCCCACCTAGATTCAGATGTTATTAAATTTAAATGGGAATAAGATTATTCATGATTTATTTTCTTATGAATCATAGCTTGTTGTCAATTTCCTTTATTTTATTTAACATTTGTAGAATATCTCTCCACTTGGGTTGGGATGTGGCCTTTGCAAAACTTATTAAACCAATAGTGTCAAAAATATTCATAGCCATCCCCTACATGTTGTTCATAATTTCTTGAGGAGCCTATATAGTTCTCCTTTATAGTGGCCTCCAAATAATATAATAAAAAATTTTGAACCTCTCTTTTATAACCCCTCCAACAACATATATAAAAGTGTATGGGTCCTCTCTATATTTGTCTAGGTTTGAGTGATTTACTTTTCTCTATTTTGTCAAAGATAAAATGTCTTCTCTTTATTCTAACTCAACTTGTTGACCTTGAACAAACACAATATTTCTATTAACCTTTCTCAAGGTGTCAATCTATCTATCAAAATGAAACTCCACTATGGGTTGTTTGGTAATGATCAAATCCTTTCTTCCTTATTTCTCATTTTGCATTTATTGGATCCATGAAGTAATGTTCAATGCAACTTATTGCTCCATTTCCTCTAATTGACCTATTTGTTGTGCTTATTTTTTAAAACTAGCTAACTAGGATTTCCCTTGAGGAATCATGGCCTTAGTGGAAGATGTCCCTAATAAAAGAAAAGAAGGAATAAATTTCCCCCATCTATTAACCTACCTTTGGACTAGTGTATCAATTACATATTTGTCCTTCCTTTTAACTTTGTGATTTGAAAAATTAGGTAAGTCTACCTAAGTTTCTTGGATAATAGGCATATCTAACTATGTAGTCAATGTAAGTGGGGTGGATAGTGTAGCAAAATTTAAGGTGGGGCCTAAGCTTTGAGAACGTACCCTTTTTCTTAGCTTAGGGGATTGAGGACTAATTCCATTAAAGAATGAATAGTTCATTGGGGTACTCAATAGGTTTTACAAATAATCACTGATATAAGTGTATGCATCCCTAGTAGGCATAATAGTGGTGGAAGGTCCCATAGTAGTAATTTGGGTTTTGATAGCCAAAATTACCATTGAATGTACCTAAAGTTGGTTTATTTGACTCAAAGAATGAAAATAATGCAAATAATCTAATAAAAAAATTGTAGATATAGTAACTACAGGAGTTTCTAAAGAATGAGGACTTAGAGGAATTTTAGCCAAGGGAGATATAACTAGGGTACTGGTTATTATATTTTTCATTGTAATGGCCTAAAGTGGAAAGATTGGAGGTGTGGTTTTAAATGGACCCTATATTGTAAAGTGAAATTTTGATTCTACATCTCCTACTCTATCTAATATAAATTCAATAACCACTAAACTACCATATACTTGGTTTACTTTTTTAGATTCTTCTAATAATTATGTTCCTCCAAACTAGGTACATTCCTTAGTCATCTATTCATCATCTTCCTTTGTTTGAGTAGTCTCATAAAATGGTTTTGTTTCTTTTGTGTCAATTTTAGATACCCATTATTCTTCATCTACTCACCTTTTATCTTCTTCATCACTATCAAAGACCTCAACTAGATCTAACCCTCTTTTACATTTTCTTCCTTCTTCCCTTTCCTTGGGAAGAACTACTTGTTTTTCCTCCACTTCCTCCTTTTGAGGCTAAATAGGAGGGGTCTTGCACTTCCTTGAATATGTCATTATTGATTTTATAAAAATATAGGTTGTCCCAATAGAAGGTGGAACAAGTGGTGAAGGAACGATGCTGATGGTAGGTGGTGATGGAGATGGATTCCCAGGGGAATGGTGAATCACTATTTTTGGAGACAAAGGATGATAAGTAATATTAAATTGAGATAAGAAGTTAGGAAGATTTATTTGTTATGTTGTGGTCAGTGTTGGCAAACAAATCATGGAGAAAATTCCACTTGATGTGTTAGGACTTATTGTATCTACTCTTTAGTTATGTATTAAGGGGAAGTAGTAGATATTGAATGTTTAGGGGAGATTAGAGGTGTCCCAACTCTTTCTTTAATGTAATATTTCCTAGATGGGACATCTTATTATTTAATTCCTTATTCTTCTTGAAGAGAGGATCCATGAATAAGTACGGAAACCCATTCTTCCTTCTCAATTCTCTTGGCATCATCTTTAGTGATAATAAGATCATACTAAATCCTCTTTCCCAAAATCATGGACATGTTAACCTTATGCTTCCTTTTGTATACTTTGGTATCTTCTTTTACATTCATAAACACAATGTTATGATCATAGGTCTAATTTCCATAATTGATTCTTTCATATTTTTTGATATGTTCTTTGATAGTTTTCTTAGGTTCCCAATGACTAAAGGGTTTTGATTTAAACCCATAGTGTGTCCTAATCTTTCTAACCAAATGGAGGTGTTACCAACCTATCTTATGCATTGTACTAATACTAAGAGGGATTGGGTTGATAATTTATTGATTGTCCCTCCTCAATTTTATATCAATGATGTTAGCCAATTGAGCAGTAGTTTCATATTTATTTAATTTATCAAGCATAATATTTGGTAGGTATAAAGGGTGTACCCTAGTGCCTTCAATCTAGATTATATTTCATTTAGGGTATAACTAGTAATCACCCATATTTTGAATGGTTTTGTTATAGGTTCAGATAGCTTGGGTATATTACTCTCAAATATTGATTGATTTACCATGGGGTAGAAGGTCTCAATTAACCTTTTCATGTTATTTATGAATCTATGAACATGAATAATATTAAAATCATCACATATGTTATTCTTGGATTAATTAGAAGATGGTTTCTATGGTTTCTCATAATATGAATATAAACATGAGGGAATGACATCTAACACATAGGACATCATGTACAAGTTACCATCTGATAAACTTCTTAGGTTTTTTATTCTCAAAATCAAGTTGGATATAATAATCTCTTTTAAGGTTATGATTTTTATGGAAGATAAAATCATGTACAACAAAGGGAACCATAACTTATTGACATAAGTGATGGTTTAAAAACCATGTATTCTATTTAATATTTCCATAGAGCTTCTCATTCCTATTTAAATTTTCAAAATGTGGATAGTAAAGGTAGGGCCTTGAACTGTAAAGTTATTTGGGTTCCCAACATAGTCTTACAACTTATTATTGATATTATTCATAAGGATCCATGAATTAAACATGTCCTGAATGTATGTCATTTCTAGCATAAGGAGTCTATAATACCTTTCAAAGGCATTTCCATTAGTATATGTAGCTAGTGTTTTGATAAGCATAAATTTCAATATCTTCCTAGTAATTTTTCCATTCATGAATAAATCAAATAATAGGTCAATGCAGGATATTATCTCTATTTTGGATACTACATTGTGAATACCAACTACTTTGATGGCCAACAAGTCATCTATATATCTACATGTGAAAATGGAAAGTTGATCTTTGACCTTGTATTATTTGAATACATAGATCAAATCCTAAATAGTGGAATAATGTTTTAACTCATGGTTCAAATCCACCAAACAAAATTTTGTATCAATGTATTTATCTGGTCCTACAATTTAGTATGCATATGAAACTAGGATACAAGATGAGGAAGCTATTGAATTTATTGTCTGAAAATGCTTTAATATATGAAAAATCTATATTTTCTTGGTCACAAGAGAGATCATAATTTGTAGTTTTAAATGAATTATTTGAAAGTGTAATCACCTAAAAATTACACTTCTGTTCTAAGAGTGTTAATTGAGACCACCCATCCACATCTTAGCCTTAGACCTATATTAGGGCCTATTTTCACACTTATCCAACCTTTGTGTTGGCCATATGTATCCCTAAGCATCCATAAAGTAGTCTCAAACCCTTATTTTTCCATCTTGGTCCTTCATTTCTTGTGCTATACCACCTAGACATTGGTGCCATAATAGGGATAGTAGCACCACATGGTGCTAGTGTCCCAATTTTTGCTCTAATATTCTTTCACCCTATTTTCTACCAATAGATATTTTTTCAAATCTAAGACCACCTAAGGTCAACCTAAACCTCTTTTAAAAACTACACAAGTACCAAAATAATATATATACTTTAATTTTATCCCTCTAACCACTAGATGTAAATCATATGAAAATTACACAAATAAACTCAAAACAAGTTGTGCATGTTCAAGGTTATCAATCCCTATTCTACCCTACTTCTTCATATAACCATCTATAAAATTATTAATCTCAGATTACTTAGGTTTCTAATTTCAATCACATTCAAAGCACTCAAGCCAAGATTCATATTATCTTCACTTGCAATTGTACCAACACTTAGGTGGGGAGAACTACATTGTGTTTAATCCCTCCTTAGAGTATTGATATGTACGCAGAGTGCCCACATATTTGTTTGGATTACACATCCATTACATTAGAGCCACTAACCCATTTTTCTCATGGTGTTCATTAAAACTCTTATAAGTATGAAAAAGTATGGTTTTCAAAGGAAAATAGAGCTATAGTAAAAAAATGTTTATTGCAATGACTTGAAATTTGGACTAGTGTTAGAACATGACCTGATCTACAAAACACAAAAATAATTTGGAAAGAGGAAATTATCCCAAAAGGAGGAGATTAGTTCCATATGGAACTACTATTAAGTTAGGTTGCTAGTTTCCAAGAAGGATTATAACACTTGGATCTTGTTTAAGACATCCTGATCAATTTATATACTAGTTTTCAGCCTTCAAATCATTCATCTCAGTTTATTTCTAGTTAAGTACTTATTTACATCATTTATTACTATTTTTAGAAAGGAAAAACTAATTTCATTATCTTATAAATTATTGGATGTATTTATTGAATATTTATAACCTAATTTACTATACTCAACTCTTTAATAACATAGGATTTACATACATATAATTCATAAATGGTTAAAACATTTGGTGAACCCAACATACTTTGAATACCACTCAAACCCTAACCCTAGAAGATACTGGGGTTTGTATCCTTTTTTTCCTCTTTTAATTAGATATGTTAATATTTTTATATTCCATAAATTATGTTTTAGAAACCCTATTTAACTTTTTTTAATATATGCCATCTCAAAAAGCTATCTCTCTTCCCTTAAAAAGAAGTTTTAGGCCTAGAGTAAATCTATTTATCATACTCAAATTCCTTCTATTTGAGCTTATACCTTGGAAAAAGGAATGGTTACAACTCCAATCATTGATACCTCATACCATTATTATGTTTACTTCAATAATAATGCATCCAATAATGAACAATACAATCAAAATCAAGATGATATACAAGATGGGAATCAGGAAACTCTCCCCCCACTTAATAATGAAAATCTTAGAGTCAATAAGGATGAGATTATATGTATTTTAGGAGATATACAAAGGTAATAGCCCCATGATCATGCATATATTTCAGAATCCATAGAGTAAATAAAGAACAAATAAAATTATGGTAAATCTTCTACTCGCCTAGATAATCACATTATTACAACTTCTTTAGGCCAAGTCATCTTGTACAACATGTTATAACTCAAAAACATTATTTTTTATCTACACCTCCTATGGAAATTTCCTCTTCTCTATATGCACAATCTCTTATACATGAGGTTTAGTTTATATAGGCTAAGGTGCTACATTTTGAGCAGGGAGCTACTAGGCCATCACAAGCCTTGGATCTCATGTTATTTTACATACACATTTGGTACATCACATATCAACAACTTATTTTCCCTTAGATTCATGGCACCTAGGATTACATTGTATGATGGTAAGGGTGACCCAAAGTACCATCTCTGATATTTCCATGCAACATGTTTGGAATATGTATCCAATAATTGGATCCTCACTAAGTTGTTTCCATGCAGTTTAAATGACTATACCTTATAGTGGTTATATAATCTACCAAAGTAGTCTATTACCTTATTCAATCCATTAAAAATACGTTTTTATCACATTTCTCAAATAACATTAGTGATAATATCTCATATGCTCAAGTAACACAACTGAACCAAAAAAATAATGAGCCTAATATAGAATAAATCTTGTGATATAAAATTATATTAGAAAAGATGACTACCCCTATGGCAGATAGAGATCTCTAAGACATACTCAAATAGAGCCTAATATAAAATTTACATGAAGTTATCTTGTTCAATAATTTTCTAACCTTCACATATTTGTGCCATGTAGTGAAATAAAGAGAAGTCAAGCTTTTCTCTATGGGAAAACTATAATATACAAGTGGATTAGAATCAACTACTAAGATTTATACTAAGACTTATTACAAAGTAAGGGCCACTAAAAAAAAGATTTATCTAAAGGCGATAATTAAAATAGTGTCATCTCCTTGATTCATTTTATTATCTCCTCCATAGAGAGTTTTGAACAACCTTTCATAATTATTAGCATGTGTTTTATGATAGCTACTAGAATGCAATGGAATATCTCTCCTTCTAATCAAAGAGGTTGATACGACATGGCATCTTCCAAAAATTTATGATTCTAATGCATTCTATTAATATCATAGCACACCAAGCCACAATAAAAATAGATGCATCACTATTAAAAATAATATACAAGATTTGATAGAAGATAAGGTATTGAAAATATTATCAAAACCATTTCTAATACATATATTAAATGAGTTATGGGTAAATTCAAGTATTCACTATGTGTATCAAGCACATCTACCACTAACATCATATCACACTACTACAGAGGATGCACACCCCCTACACAATATCATCAATGTGTATCATACTATAATACTAACTAGACAACTCATCACTTTCTCAATGGAAGAGATTGTTGATGATGATTTAAATTTATATGCACCATTTGTATAAGCCTACATAGATAATCATCCTATTTAGAGTGTTATGGTTGATAATGGGTTAATTATTAACATGTGCACTATCATAGTTATATAGCATTTGGGGTATTCATATCAAGTAATATCTCCTACAAACACAATTATTCATGGTTTTAGTGACTATGTTCAAATCTTCATTAGGGAGATTATACTTCCACTATAGGTTGGACCAGCTCATATGGCCACTAGATTCTTAGTAGTACCCAATGTAATCACATTTGACATGTTATTGGGTAGGCCATGGATATATTAGTTATGATCCATCCCATCCATCATGCACAAATTCCTTAAATATATAAATGAAAATTAGGTGATCATATTTGAGGATTTTTCATATGAGTATCCTCTACCTATCCTATAAGTAGTCACATCATAGTTACCAGTTATAATTTTGAGCACAATTATTATCAATACACCACATGGTTCAATAGAGCCACCAATGAAGGTGTGATCTACTCTTATAGTGTTACCATGTATGCGTACTCTCCCATAGAGACCATTATTAGAGAGACCCCTATGTCAGAGATATGTTTTAAATTCTATAGGGCCTCCCTCTACTACTTTTCTCATGAGATAAATATTATTGAGTTCTCAGATTTATCATTATAGGACATCTATTCCATCTACAACACCATCTACCAAATGGGTCCCTAAAACCCTTATTATTCATAGGACACCACATTCAGTTTCACAAATTATTAACACCACTTCATAAGTATTCCCAACTATATATCACTCAATATAATAGGTTCTAAGATCTTAGTTACATTTTTATACAACACACATGATCACCATTCCTTTATTTGACACCTACCATAGTGATAGTGAGTCTCCCATTAAACTCATCAATTAGTATCATTCTTCCCTTTTTGTACATACTTTCCTTATTTATTGCTAATTTTATATAGTTTATTTTTCATGTTACTTATGTAGAAACCTTATTTTGGCCACCAAATGTGTTCTAACTAGACATCAAACTAAGTTTTACTAAATAGTGAAAATTAAGCCTAGGAATCACTAAATGTTCCAATTCCATTCACACATTATAAATTAGTGCTCATAATCATGTTGAGGAATCCCTATTTGTGGTATTATCCCATACCAAATGGTAACCTTTTAGAGATTCATCTCCAATCATGTTGTGACTTAACTAATTGATAGATTGAACTTTGGAACCATTAAGTGAGGCACTTAAAGAATTAATAAAGGGTTAAAATTCTAAGCAAAATGAATTAACTAATCAAACCAAATTAAATGCTTAAGTGAAATTTCCATGTGAAATTAGTGAAAATAAGTTTTGGAAAAAGGAATTTCCAAGAAAATTGAGGTCATGATGATTTCATCATCCTCAAATTCAAAGAATTGAAAATATATCCATTAAAGCATTAAATTTAAAAATGGAGAGCCACACATAATAAATAAGATATTTATCCCAAATATTAATTATTTGTCTCCTCCTTAACTCAATTGGGTTTAAACTAAACCTGGCCATGATTAAAGCTAAAATAACTGTAGTTGGGTTAGGGAGTTTGAAAGGCTATAAATAGAAGTTCTAAGACAATTCTGAAATTAGCTCTCAAAGACAAAAATATAATGTTCAATTGTAGAGAGAAAAAGCATTCATGTAAGGTTATAATGCATAATTATTGATATATTTCTAAATCAAATATAAGCCAAATCCAAAGCCAAGCCCAACATTGCAAAGGTGACAAGGAGAAATGATGAAAGAATCACCATTTTCAAAGACTATTTGAGCACATGACCACGCACATTCCTCTATGGATAAAATGCATCTATTGATCTTAAGGAAGGTAAATAATGCTTATTTTATATCCCACTATTAGTTACATGTATTTTTCTCTTGCTCCTTGAGTGTCTAAGCTTGAGTTGTTAGATTCTTAGTGTGTTTTTATTTTGTTTTTATCTTACTAGCAATTGAGTAACTCCCCTCTTAGATTCCTATCTCACATAATAGTACACCCAATGGGACTAGGCACCCCACATGCATAAATGAAGAATCTTTGGACCTCTTTGGAGCTAATAAGTATTCATTAGAAACCTTAATTTATTAATTCTTATGTAAATTTCTCATGCTTAGCCTTTTACTATGGTACTAAAAAATTATGACTGTGAAACTATGAATTCAACAAGATACACTATAAAATAATTTATTCAAACCTCTAAATTATTTTATATAATCATGAAATCATCATGGTTTGAAATTGGCTCTATGAAACTATGAAATTGGTAGAGAAAGTTATGAAATCATCAAGAAAATTTGTGAAATCATTCTACAATTTTTAGGGTTTTTTTTTTTTTATGCAAAATTGTTAATTTTTAGAGTTTAATTTTAAAATCATCCATTTTAATTATGAAATTTTTATTTTATTCTCTATTTTTTTATGGTTTTCTTGAATATTTTCAAATTTAGGACACTCACTAGTGAAATCATAAAATTGAATCAAAAAATCATTTGTTATATTTTTGTGTTTTTCTTGAACATTTGAAATAATTGAGAAATAATAGAAAGAAGTTGAAAAATTAAAAACCTGAATTTTGAAATCATAGAGTTGAAAAATTAGAGACCTAAGTTGTGAAGTTGTAGAGTTGTGAGATTATTTGCCCGAGTTTTGAAATTTCAAACTCTAGTTGCAAAATTGTAGACTTAAGTTACGAAATCATAGAATTATAAAATTTAAGACTTAAGTTGTGAAATTAGCTACTTGAGTTTTTAAATTATATAATAGAGTTAATAAATAATTTTGAAGAAGTGAAATCATCCATTGTAATTTTCTACTTTTGTACTTTTCTATGTCTTTATATTATTGAATAGTTTTGTATTTCACAGTTTACTACATAACTACAAAATCATTTAGAGAGTCATATTTGTGTTTTATTGAGATAATAAGATTTTCACCTTGTATTAAATCACAAATTAATTCTAAAAACCTTATTTATAGAGATTTATAGAGAATTGAGCCATGAAAGAGGAATTTTAAGCCCTTTTGAATCAACTTTTTGATTTTACAAAGTCAAAATTCACAACAAAGGTTAAAATTCATTCACATTTGGTTAAGGTGATTAAAAATCACTTAAAATTTTGTATTTTAGCATTTTCAATCTTTTTACAAGTGTTAACATGGCCTAGGGGCCAAAAATTTCAAACACATTTCAATTTGGAGATATTAAAAGGAACCTACATTTTAATTAGAGATCTTAAGAGATTTATAAATTCTTGTTTGTTTTTTAAATAATATTAATTACTTAGATTAAATTAATTGATTTTGGAAAACACAAACTTTAGCATGTATGATCATCCCCGTCCCTTTTAGGGAACTTGGGTAACTAAAAGTGCTTGGTTTATTTCAATTGTTTATAAAGTTGTGTTGGTAAGAATGCTATGTATGCTCTCCCCAAGCTCTGAGTGAGTTGGGTGATTTTAAAGAAACCTCTAAAGTCTTTCCATTTAAATTTATTTATTTTTATGTATCTATATTTTAGTGGGAGGTCATTACTTCCCCATGAGTTCTTAGGGGCATGATAACCTAGGTCTTCATATCCCAGCATTATACCAACCCGTATCCATAGTGGGGTATATAAATTAAGGCACATGATACTAGAATTGCCATGGGGCTGAATGACTAGCCTTTTTGATCCTAATGAAAACCTAGGTCAGGTATTACTAAACATTGAACTCTACTAAGTAGTACATGGCTAGATTTTTTATGCAAAGGAATAGACCCTTGCATAACACCTTAGTGTAAACATAAAAAATATGCACACCTAAATTTTCAAATGTTTAAAATCCTCTTGAATCTACTTAGGACACCCTTGGGACTAACGTACACCAATCTAGCCTCACCAGGCTCATCTATAGTCATTTTCACAAACTATCTCAACTTGACCTTTAAGACCATTTTTCTTTAGAACCTAACCATTTATGGTCAAGGTGACCATTGAAGGTCACACTTGAGAACCCTTGAACATCAATGGTTAGGGTCCACCTCCTTAATAAATAACATGCAACAACTTACATTATTTTTTGAAATATAACTTGTCTAATTCTTGTTGTGAGCCTTTGTATAGATGAATTATATTTAGATGGCCTACTTACACCTTTACTTCCACCTCTTGTTGTGCCTATAAGAGAGAGAAGATAAGAGGCCAAATCCATCTATAATAATTATCAAGAGCTCAAATTTTTAAGAGTTTTATTTTTTAGGTCAATCACCATCATCAACGTTATCAAGTGTCATTATCCATCTTATTGAGAGTTGACTTATTATCGCCTCTCAACCAAATTCTCAAGTACCATTACTCTATCAAAATCAAGTCAAATTCCACCAAAAGGTTAACTAATTCAACCACTCACTTAATCACCTTATGATAATATGAGTACTTGTATGATAATATTCATGTAATTTATTTCAATTTTGCAATTAATCCAACCCTTTCCCAACCCTTAAAATCTATCTTTTAGATCCCATCATTTAAAAATTTATCAATCCCAAAATTTACATAGTAATTATTAATGGTTGACTCAATTGCTGATGGTCTATCCAACCATTAATGGTTAGTCTAACCACCGATGGTCACCTTAACCACTGATAGTTACCTCAATCACTGATGGTCACTTGTGGTAGTAAAAACTAGAAATCTATTTTCACCGACCTACCTATTTTTGATCACTCAAATATCCCTTTTATATTTTTTGAAGTAGACCCTAACCTCTTAGAACTAATCTTAATTAGTTTATCACTAATTTGATTATTTCTAGTCTATTTTCCTAGCAAGAATTCTTGTGTTTGGGTTTAATAATCTTATTTAATTGATGCAAGTATCTTATTTCTAATTTTTTGAACTTAACTATTTAAAATGTTTGGATTAATATCCCTTAAGGAAGCTCTAACTTTTGGGATTTATAAACCACTACGTAAACCACCAAACTATCTATCTAACAAACAAATATACTTTAGTGTTTTCTTATCTATATGTCTTCCTCCCAAGCTAAAGAGGAGCTCTTCACAATATTATGATCTAATGTGTGCATAAACAAAATAATTTTTCAGCCACACCCGTATCAAGTTTCTTTTCTCTATTCCCTATAACTTAAATTGAAAATTTACATGAAACATTCTGGCACGCCTAATGGGATCTAGATCCTTTACTCATGTTTTCTTTATATTTTTATGTTCTTATCTCTATCTATGCTCATAATTGAAAATATAATTTATTTTTAGCTTAAAATCAACTATATCCATTTCTTGATTTTTACATTAGTTTACTTTGAATTAAAGTATAGTAATATTATCATAGCACCACTTTTGTTTCACACACTAGCCAAACCAATTTCATCAATCAAACATAAAAAAAATGAGACAATTCTTGACTCATATTTCATCACCTAATGGTCACCTTATCCACTCTTTATGATCTTACTTGGAGGTCATTACCAAGGGGAGAACCAACTCAACTCTCTAGTTGAGTATAAACTCTAGATATCAATATATATTGGCTAAGTACATGACACTCTTATCATTATGGGACCATGAAGTGAGGGGGTAGACCCTAATAAAAATCCATGTATTTATTCCAATATATATTCTTTTGAGCACCTAAATAACTCAAAACCAACAATAGGCTACTTCTATAGTACCTGATCTACAAGCCAACTTCTATCACACATTATCATAAACTAATGCATAAGCTAAAAGTGAGATTAAAACTAACCTCTATGCTTCACATAATTTATTGTGTGTGTCTTTATTTCCTTAATCATTTTATTATATTCTTCTTGTTTGAGTGGTGAGTTTATTCTTATTTTCTCTCCCACTTTCTTGTATGATTCTCACTCTCTAATAGTGAAGAGACCTAGTAGAGTAGAGCCAATCACCTAAATAAACCTATTCTATCTCCTCATCTATGGATTACATCTTTGAGGGAGAAGACTCATCCCATCTATTATAAATTCCTACCTTTCCTTGGGTAATTTACCAAGGAGACATGGACTTTACCACTTTTTTGGACAATAATCTAGTTGCCTTTCAACACTACCTCAACACCTCCCCTCACCATATCTTGGTTTCAACTTCACCTTAATATCATCCTTATGGAATTTAATCCCACCTTATGAAGGGTATCCCTATTTCCATGATCACCACCCAACATTCAACTACCAAATCATCTTTGTTTTCTAACCCCTCTAATGCCATAGCTAAAAACCAACCTATCTAACCAACTACTACCCTTACACCTTCTGCCCCTGCCAATGACTCCTCCACCTTAAGATAAACCCTATCATTAACCCATCATGCTCCAATTATTGATGGAGCACCCACCATCATCACTACCAGCCTTCCCTATATAAATCCCAACCCATTAGTCAATACCCCTTTACCAAGATTAGGGGTATCTATCCCTTCTAATTCATCACCTACTAGCATGAAGGTCACTACCTCCCCTCTTGTTACAAACCCAACTACCATTCATTCCCAATCCATAGAATCCCTCAATAGGTACCCATTAAACATAATATGGAATACATCCCTACCCCCCAAAGGTATGTACCCACTACCCAACCACCATCATCTACCTACCCTACCCAGCCTCTAACATCCACATTCTAATATGTGGCAACCTCTCACCCTCCAATCAATTCCCAATATGCTACCTAATCTCAACCATTATATCTACCTTACAATCCTTTTAGTTCATCACCTCAAACCAACTTAATGAAAATGCTCATAGAAAAGATGACAAGCCTTGATTCATCTATTTTAGGGGCCCATAACATGCTATCTTATGATCAAATTTGTAATGAATCTATTCATCCTTATCTCCCCATCAGACCTTACCCTCCTCAATGGGAGCTTCCTAAAATTTACTAAATTTCAAAGCAAGGAGGACCCGCAACAATAAATAAGGGATTTTATGCATGCATGTTACATGATTTATTATGATGATTCCCTTCTCTTCTGAACCTTCGCCTTATCCCTATCTAGACTGACACTTGATTGGTAATTACCCTCACTGAGCATTCAATCTTTTCTTTCATCCAACTAGCATAGTTATTCTTACATCACTTTTTCATTAACATTTTCATAAAGGTCTCTATCATTGATCTCTACTCTATCAAGAAATTTGACGATAAACCTATTTCCAACTTCATCACTTGTTGGAGAAGCTTGATTAATAAACTTTCATTTTCCTTGCCTCAACCTAAATTTATAGATGTTTTTGCTCAAGCCTACACCAAACATATATCTTTTATACTGTGTGTCCAAATCTTCAAAACATTTGATGAAGATTTTACTAAGAACATAAGCTAAAAAACTAGGCCATAGATGAGGTAAATTTGAAGTTACAAAATAATAACTCTACCTTCAAGACCAATAAAACCTCTTCCTCTAAGCCAGGCAACCAAACCAATATCAAAACCAAAAGTAATGGAACTATGAATGTTGTTTTCCTTAAAATTGATCCTCCACCTAATGTCAACCAACAAATCTCTTTCATTATCTCCAACCAAAACACAAGGAACACAAACATAAGCAACCAAAAATAGCTCACTCCACTTGGATAATCTTATGCTTTGGTTCTAGAGAAGATACTAAAAGCTAACCTTATACATATTTTTCCCATCAATTTGATTCATCTCATCTATCACCTATTTGGTACAATGAGAAAGACTTTTGTGGTATTCATAGGGTAATTAGACACAATGTCATTTGATGTAATACTTTCAAGAATGTTTTTTAGAGCCATATCAACAAGGGGGAACTCATGTTGGATAATCCTAATGTCCCTAAAAATTAATTTCATGATATCTTCAAGAAACCTTTTCCCAACCATACCCTTATCAAAACTAAGGATACACAAGCTATATGTTCTCATGATGCCCACACAGTCAATATGATTCTTGATACACTTGTCAATGAGGAACCTGCCATCCAATCTACCTACTTGTCCCCCACTTCACCTACTAAGGTGGTATAATCACTTTCCCTTCCTTTAGAGGCCCAAACTAAGGAGTTATCTTTTTTCCTTAGCTTCACTCATAAAAGCTTTGGAATCATCAAACACCCATTTAGATATCCTACTTGAACAAACAACCATTCCTAACCCACCATCTCCCTTAATCATGGTTTAACCATAGCTATGGACATCATGCTCAGGGAAACAGTTCTTTCACAAGCACCCCTCATGGAGCAACCACCCAACCCAAACGTACCTCCCTTTCTTGAGGAAATAGATGAGTCTATCAACCCTCCTTATTAACCCATACGTGTATCCTCAGCACTCGCTACCTAGGGAGTTAGACTAGTATACAAACCTTTTTCTAAACTTGTTCAAAAGCTATCTATGGTCACAAAACTAGACATGGATCAAGCCACTTTCTAGCAATAGTTAGGGCTTCCTTACATAAAAAAACATGAACCTTTTAACATGCCTTTAAAAATCTAATCCATTATTTTTCCATGATCTCTTAGACCAATCAAAACTTCTACCAACCCCTCACCTTCTCATCCAACCAAAATAGCTTCCTCTTCAATGACCGCACTACCAACCAAAACTTTCAAAACTCTTGGTGCCTTCCCTACATGAATCTTGGTCCACCCATCTTTGAAATTGGAATTAATCCCATCCAAACCCATACCCAAAATATGATCTAAACCAACTAAGGGGATGAAACCATTGAAGGGCCATATGACTAGGACTTTACCTCCCTCTACCTTTCCCTCTATCTTAGGGCCTCACCCCTCAACTTTTCTTAAAAATCAAGCCCCTTTTAACATATATCACCCACCATCATTGGTTACACTAGCCCATCTACTATCTGATGCATCGATCCTTCCTAAATTACTAATATCCAGACTATCAAACTCAAATGCCCTAGAAACCAACATACCCAAACCAAAACCATCAACTAGAAGCACCACCTTACCCAAGGCATCTCTCACTAGACTTATTTCCACCAACACACCCATCTTACCAACCAAAACCACAATCCCTAAACCTTACCCACCCCTAGAAGAATCTTATATGACCATCTTAAAATATTATTATAGACCTTTTTCCTCACATTACCTCCTATTAGACCTTTCGATCCTCTTGGTTCAAAGCAAGCCTGGTATAATGACCATCAAATTTGCTACTATCACATGACACCTAGGCATGACACAGAGGATTTTAAATCTCTCCAGGCCATTATCCATCAACTCTATGATGAGGATTATCTTTTACTAGATGAACTTCCATTGACTCTTCTACCAATGCACCCAATAGTCATTTACCAACACATTCCTAATCCTCCACTCTCACCTCAGAGTGACAGAAGATCTACCCAAACTCCCATCACACCTTCCCCCTCTATCCATATTATTAATGTGGTCAAATAATCACAACAAAAAGATAAAAGGAAGGGAAAAGTGTCCATTTCATAGACATACCCCCAACTCATCTTAAACCAAACCTGATCCAAACCTCTACATCCTCATATAATCCTTAAGTTACTATCTTAGGCACCTATGAGCCTAACCCCTCTAAATCTATCAAGAGGGTCATTTTTAAGCAAGTTCACCAAACTCTAGATAAGATGAGCCTCTACAAGCTCATTTCCACCTCACTCTACCATTGTGAGGCCATATCCAGGCTATACAAGCAATCAAGGTTAGACCAAGTGACTCCCCACCTATAAAGGCCTTCATAAGTACTCTCAAAATCTCCACCCTGGTTACTTTCAAAAACTTAGAGATACCCTCTATCCACGATGAGGATTTAGATCATTTTATTTTTATTACTACCCACATCAACCAAACCTACATCAAGTAGGTTATGATTGATGGGTGATGTAGCATCAACATCATCTCCTCCCATGCCTATGACCAACTCAAACTATTAGACAATGTCATCTCCCAAACTTTAGCTATGCTTTGTTCCTTTAATGACACCATGACCACTACCTTGGGAACAATTATCCTCCACATTTAGCTTGGGTCATGCAGGCCCCCTAAATTTTTTTATGTGGTGAAAGGTGAATTTTAGTATAATTTTCTATTAGGGAGACCTTAGATCTGAGCTATGGGTTACGTACCTTCTACCCCCCTCCACCATTATTTAAAATTTGAGCACAAAGGTCAGGCTATTACCATAAAATTTGAACCAATCCCTTTCACAACATGAAACATTACTTACCAACCTAATGATGTCCTCCTACCTCTGACCAAACTACCTCAAGCATCTGTCACAAGGCCCTTAACCACATAAAATGAAGCCATTTATTCTCCTTCTATGGAGGAAACTACCATTTCATCTATTCCCATGGACCAAATACCCACCATTAATCCCTTGGAATCTACCTTCTAATGCCTCATACTTTGATAGTACCATCTCCTTACCCTTGATTATTTTCTTACTCCCCAAGAGTATAGGAAACATAACCATCATTCAGGTTATGATTTGAACATTGTAGCCATTACCCCCTTAGGGCCTATAAGCTATCAAACCCACTTTATCTAAATTGACAAGCCCCTTAACACTTCTACCATCCCCTCTTTATCTCAACTATTCACCTCTACATTCTCTTTCTTGGACAACCCTAACTTTGCCAAAATATACCTCCATAAGTGTCATTGGAAAGGATTCAACTTAGGGTGATATGAGTATGAACCACACACATTGATCTTGATTGAGACCCAAAATCCTCATGAGAAGCATGGAATTATAATCATTCTACTTAATAATAAAAAATCCAAACAAACTGTCATTACCATTATTGAAGAAGAGACCCCTTCCTCACCAACACCCCCTCCATCTGAGTGTAAAGACGAGGACATCATCCCATCTAATTTTTTTTTCATAAACATGATTACCCTTAGCCCCCTAACTTATCAAAAGGATGGGTCACCCATATCCATCCCTTTATCCATCTTGAACTTGTGTGAGAGGACTCTCCTACCATTAACATGGTTTAGTGATAAGATGATGATTCTATTCTCACTTACCTTAGTGCACTTAATTCCTCCATCCATAAATCCTTACCTCCCAAAACCTTAACCATGTTAAATGAATCCACTATGGATATTGAATAGGCACTTTGAATAACCCTCATATTATAAAATTGGGCCAATATCTCACCCTTAAGGAACTACAAGACTAATTTACCTTCCTCTAGGACCAAAGCATTGCATTTGCTTGGTCATATTCCAACATGTCTGGTATTGACCCAACCATTGCCACCCACAACATTATAACCAATCAATGATTCCAAACCTAACAGATAGAAACTTTGATGAATGAATCCTCACATAGCCCTTCTTATCAAATAAGAGCTTCAACACCTCTCTATCAACTTCATCAAATCCATCCTTGAGATGCTACCCCCAACTAATCTTAAGTAACTCCATATTTTATAGGGGAAGGTCTAATCCATTCACCACTTTATTTCTCAACTATCAAATAGATGTCAACCCTTCCACCACCTCTTAAAAAAGGACATCTCCTTCAAGTGGAATGATGATTATCAAAAGGCCTTTGAAGCACTTAAAGAGTACCTTCTATCTCCACCTGTCCCCATACCTCTTAAGGATGACCAATTGTTATACCTTTATATCTCTACCACTGACCATTTCTTAAGGGCAATGATTTCCCATCTGGATGGACAACATAAAGAATGAGATGTATATTACATAAGCCACACCTTTTTAGACTAAAAAACTTGATATACACATACTGAGAAACTATGCCTAGCCCTAATCTTCATGGCCACCAAGCTTCACCACTACCTTCTTAACCATAAAACTTTCATCATAACCAATACCAACCCCACTCAAGTACATGCACTCCAAACCATACCAAAACTAGATTATCACTAATTGGCTCATGATTTTAGATAATTTTGACCTTGAGTTCCTAAAGTAGAAGTTAATTAAGGGGTAAGTCATTGTTGACTAGTTAGTCGATGCAACCCTATGAAACAACCAACCTCCTCCTCTTGAATTTCTAGATCAATCCATCACAAACCTGTCCCAAGCATATTTTACCAATCACATAACCATGTTTTTTTATGGTTTCAAATGTTAGCGTGGTGGGGGAGTTGGCATCATCCTTATCCCCCTTATTAGTGAACCACTTCCTTTATATTTCAAACTTGACTTTGAATGTACCAATAATATGGTTAAATATGAAGCCTTTGTAATAGGTCTCTAAACTAAATTAGCCTTGGGAGTTAAAACAATAAATATCTTTGGTGACTCTCAACTTGTGGTCAATCAAGTCAATAACATCTAAGAGTGTAAGAATGAGATTTTGAAACTATATAAATAGTCACAAAAATATTGACATCATTTGAACACTACCATATTCAAACCACCCCACAATCTACCAACAAGTTTGCCAACACCATGGCTTATATCACTTATTAGATCCCATCAGTACCCTTAGACTCCAAACTCTCAGTCATTATCCATCACCTCACAAAAAATTCCTACATTAAGTCAGACACTCAAACCATTTTTAGTGTGGAGGAGACCCAGCCTAACCTTTATTATCAATAAACCTTTGACTACCTTAACCTTGGCATAGTTCAATCTAACCTCTTTAAGAATGTCTATTGAGCATTTATCTAGAGTACCTCTCATTATACCATTCTAAGAGGCATCCTTTATAAACGTGATCTTGATGGCCTCTTATTTCATTACCTTTGTGGTTCAGAATCCTCTCACGCTATCAAGGAAATACATGATGTTATGTATGGGGGCCACTTTAGCAAACTCATTGTGGCTAAGTGTATCCTTCACTTAAGCTATTACTAACCTACCCTTAACCAAGATAGTTTTGATTATGTGAAAAAGTGTGTCAAGTGTCAACAACATGCTAATTTACATCACGTACCCAATAATAGTCTCCACATTTTTGTAGATTTTTAGCCCTTCTCATAATGGGATATGGACCTTATTAGTGAGATTAAGCCTCACTCTTCTAGTGGAATCACTCTATCATCACTATGATAAAATATTTCACAAAATAAGTAGAAGCCATTCCACTTTTCTTAATAAAAGCTGATAAAATTGTTCAATTCATCACTCATCATATCATCTTCCATTTTGGTATTCCCCATAAGATCATCACTGATAATTTCAAATACTTTAAAAACAAACAATTTTAGGGCCTTTGTGATTTATTTGTTATTAAACTTAGTTTATCATCCCCTAATAAGCCACAAGAAAATGGATAAGCAAAATCCTCTAATAAAACCCTTAACAACATGCTTATCAAAATGGTCAATACCTCATGTTAGGATTGACAGTTGCACATCCTTTTCACCTTATGGGCATATCATACTAGAATTCAAAACCCTATGGGTGATACACCTTTTTCTCTTATGTTTAGAGCTAAGGCTATATTACCTCTTGAAACACAAATACCTTCTCTTCACATATCTTTGGGTGACCTTATTTTATAAGATGATTATCATCAGGAAGATTTATCTCAACTCGAGCTACTTGATGAGCATAATTTGGCTACTCTTTCCCATCTTATGTCTATCAAGAATGAATCACATGTGCCTATAACAAACACCTGAAGTCCAAGAACTCAATGTTGGGGATCCTGTTCTTAAGGAAAATCAACATGTGATTAATATGGAAAAAAGCAAAAGGGGAAAATTTGATTCCAATTATCTTGGACACTATATCATAACCCATAAGTATGGATCAGGATCTTATTATTTATCCTATCTCAAAGGAAAACCAAAGCCTGAGCCTCTAAATAATTTACATATATGTCCCTTCTAGTATTAAATAGGGATAATACTCATTATTTGTATAACTTAAGCTCATCCCTTGCACCCACATTCATCTCCCTCTTTTTAGGGTCAATAAACTAAAACTAAATCACATTATTATCCATCATAGCCATAGCCTAATCTTGAACTATGTGTATCATAGCTCTACCCATGGCATGATTCTCATGGTACTTTATATCCCTCTTCAAGATAGATTCCTATGGTTATTGTCACTTAAACCTCTTTTCACCTATTGAACCTTCTTATACCCTTAGCTTTGCCTTTATAAAGGTAACCCTTTAAGCATGTATAAGCAAGTCTATGTCAAGCAAAAATCAAACAAATGCAAAAACAATTTCAAAATAATCAAAAACACATCATGGGTCATCCTTAACATGTGTAAACTAATCCCTTGAAGGATAGTTGTGGACAAGTTAGATAAAATTACAAACATAAGGTGGAGTAGTCCCTTGAAGGATATCTATCAAAAGCATTTGGACTAAGCTTATAAATTCATACCACTCCATTGAAGGATGGCTAAATGAGGAATTTGTCAAATCTAGAAATTTATTGGAAGCTTCTCATATCGATCAGCTTCCCCAACCCTAAAGCAAATTCAAAAATAGAAAAAACCGCTAAGCAAAAGCAAAAGTAAAAGTAATGAGAAATCTACAATTGAATCTCATAAAAGCAATAATCTTAAAAGGCTGTAATCGACTCTCCTCAGTAGACTTTCCACATCAATCAGTCTACACTTTATATATAACATAGACTTGTTTTTAATACCTCTTTGGAAGCTTATAGAAGAGGCATGATAGTCTCACAAAAGGTTCTAGTTTCAACCATTCTCCCTCACATATCATATGTACAAAACTATGAGCTTACTTGATACAATGTAATCAAGATACATGTTTATCAACCTAAGCATAGTAATCTGAATCATTTGAAAGGATTATTTTCACTAAGCTAATCCAAATTTGGGTTTTATTTTGGTCCTTACCAATGAAAGGAATCACTCTTATTTTTTATTCCGTTATTAGTTCATATATACATACCTCTCATGATTCTTATCAATTTCCAAGATATTTAGTTTGTTATCCACCTACTTTATGTATTTTCATTATACTTACACCCATACTCATATTTTTTCTCCATGATCACGAACACCAAGCATCACAATAATAATTTACACATCATGAACCATGTCCACAAACTACACCATCTCTCTACTTATGATCAAAACACAATGAAAACGTATCATAACATATCATCATCATCTTATCCATCAACCATCATGACATCACATGAGCATATATCATATCATAAGGAACACTAATTACAGTATTCATCAACATAAACACAAACCAAATCAATGAACAAAACATCATGGAGCATAACATATACCATCTACCAAACTACCCATTTACCAAGACATTACCACAATTTATCTTATAAATAACACATCACGTAACCATAAAAAATGTCATTATGTTATCATATGACATATATACATGAATAACACATCCATGAAAAAATTCATAATATCATAATTATTTGTCTAGCATCACGTTCTTAAGCTCCAAAGTCAACATCCCATAAAGAATATGCAAGAAGTCATAGACCATCAACCATAAGCATAAGCATAAATAAACATGAACATAAATATCATAAACCATAAGCTTATATCATCATAATATATACATCATATAAATTGAGTCATCATAAATAATACATGTACCAATGTATCAAAATCTCTCTCAAAAAATATACATCTCACTGTATCGACACATAGGTCGGTATCAAAATAGTGTACACCTATCTCTATCAATACAAAAAAACATATCCAAACATGGTCATGGGGCACCACTACCACTGGCCCCACCTATACCTATACCTACACATATAACTAGTGGTGGTCCCCATAGGACCCCTACCTACCCAATTATAGTATCCTACTATCCTAGAGTGGCTATTGATGGCCTGTGACCAAACTAGATTTATAATCTACATATCACATAGCCTGGGGAAACTAAGCTAACACCATCACCTCATAATATCAAATCTCCTCCATAGTGGATAGGTAGCATGCCCATGTCACTATATTTAGAACCCCTCTTGATGTTATTATGATTGTTCCTACCCTTTATCTTAGTAGATCCCTCTCCTATGTGACTATCCCTAGGGATGCTTGTGCCTAGTCCATCTCACCTATAATGGTGGCAAGTTAACCCTATAGTATGGTTATTTGACCCTATATAATGGATACCTATCATTTTAATACCTATAATTATGCTTGGGCTACAACCAACAACACTTATACCTATCCATCATGGGTAGATGGATTTATAACCATTGATATCACCCCTTTATCATCCCCACCAACATCTACAACTACATATATTAGTTGGTACCAAGACATACAACCATGTACATACCCAAAATTATCTATAGGGCCCTAATAAGAAGATCCTCAAAACCACCCTATATAACTTTTAGAGTAGGCTAGGGCACTAACAACTAAAACTCTAAATCCTACCTCGTATACTAAAGAAATGGACTTGAAATACCTTGTACTGAGTTGAACTAGTGATGCACCTTGTCGAATGGAATTAGCTCAACCTCACCCTCTCATCTACCCATTATCCACCTATAACTCTAAAAGGTGAGTGTTTGCCTCCTATAACCTAGCCATATTAGAAACTAAATATATAGCCTCCAGGTGATGTCTCTAGCCACTAATGTACCTAGTACACCCCTAAACCACTCAACATCATGGGTTTCACCTCTTACACCTGATGTATCCACATCATCCCTCCATCTCATGAACCCAATAGGGAACTCAATCTATATATAACATATCCATGGCAATCCCAAGGGTCTCAACACTTGAATATGCTCATAAGCTTAGTAATGAAGAACTAGGCCAATGATAATGCCATATCTCCTATGATGCCTAAACCCCCACAACTCTCTATAGTTATGTATAAGCAAAACTGGGACCTAACCAAACATTATCCTCCTAAGCAGTAACTCCACTAGTACACCTAGTAACACATAAGGAAACCTCCTATGACTCAAATCTAAGAACCCAAAGCACATCACCATCATCATGAGGATCATCATAAGTATTCTCTCCTTTGAATCTCACTCATACAACATTAATTAACTAAATCCCCCAATGTGTCATTGGACTTGATCATTGTCATCCACATAAAAATATTCAATAAAGCCATCCCACTCCTCCTAATTGATATGATCTATTACCTCACCATGCAGTGGGAGTTGAGTGATCCTATGTACATCTTTAGAGACAATACTCATCTCCCTAGTTGATATCAAAAAGGTGTTCATAGTAGGATCCCATCTCTCTATGAGGACTACAATCATGGATGCATCTCTTAACATGTATTATTAATGCCTCATTATTCCCATCCCTACCTCCTTCATATGTGCCCAATCATCTATGATCATCCCCTCATGAAGCTCAAGGAAGATGCATGGCATGTTATTGATCATCTAAATCTGATCCTTGGCCTATATCATATCCAATACTTGGCTTAGTTATTGACACTAGTCTCATCTACCCTAGCTTTTTGACACCTAACCTATTTCTCTATCACTCCTACCTACCTATCTCATCTCAACTACATTTCTCCCTAGCAGTCAAGATTGGCCCATCCTAAACCATTACCCTATAACACTTACCTTTTCCCTAAAAACATACAAAACCCTAACCTATCCTACCTAGTTTTTGGTGGTCATGCTGATCACCAATGGTTATGAACCCCTATATCCTAGGGTATTGACCATTAATGGTCATACCTGACCATTGATTGTCACTATGGGCATTCTATGGCTAAAATACCCAAACCCTCATAAGCAAAAACAATAACCATAACACATACCTAAGCACCTATCCTACAACCTACCCAACCTAATTCAACCCCCTACCTATCAATTTGTCATTTTACCCATAAATTTAACTAAAAACCCTATAACCCCACCTAGATCATATAGTATAAATAAAACATTCCCAATCTAGTCTAGACCACCAAACCAAATTGAAATCACATAAATAAAACCTAGCTACCAAATTTAAGGCACCCCTACCTCATTCCTTGACCTCCACTATGGTTGAAACCTACAAATAGTTACCTGGCCACATCCTTGTGCTTCCTATATCTGGAGCTCATGTAATCAACCCACACACCTCGAACCAATGATCAAGAACCACCTCAACAATCACCTTCCCCATTTACACTAAAATTAGCAGAGCTTAGTCAACTAAAGCATGAAATTCATAATTGTTAAAAGTGACTTTTGTTTTTTACTTTTGACCTATGTGTATTTTTAGGGTTTCCCCTAACTATCAATGGTTAGGGTAACCAATAATGGTCACCTTTTGGGGACCTGACCATCGATGGTCAAGAAACCCCATTTTCCACTTTTTACCTCAAACTCTAATTCCTAAAATACATATACTAGGTTTTACCTACTTTTGGAGATACACTTATCCCACCCACCCACTCACCTCATCACCTCATTATTGGTCTATTTTGGCCCATCTAGTGTGCAATTTTATGAAACTTTTTGCCTAGTCCTTTGACTGTAGTAATAACATTACCATGTTGACCCTTTTTTGCACCACCTCACACATACCCAACCTACTTATGTCTCACTAGGAGAACTTCCTACCTCGGGTACCTATGACACATGACCCTTTTTTTTGTGGGAGAACTTCTTACCTTGAATAACCATTGAAAACATAGAAATCACTTAGGAGACTTAAATTTAGGAGTGTTCCCAACCACCATGCCTATAGGTGGTCATGTAGCTGAATTTTAACTTGTTCTTCTTCACATTGACCCTTAGTTTTACAAACATTGGCACTTTTAGTGTTTACACTATCTTGGCTATCACACTTTTTAATCACACTTTATGTTCATGTTTGTCTTTCAAATTCCTAACCCCATATCACCACCTCATGACACACCACATAAAACTTATTAAACATATAACCATTTTAGTTTCACCTCACCAAATCTTCAGTTGACAGGGAACACCTCCTCTTACTCTCAGAGTAATTGGGCCTTTGACCCATACTCTATTTTTGTTTTACAGCTCGTTCACATAAACTTCATAATAAAAAAGGGAAAAATGTAGACACTAAAAATATACACACCTATATTTATGAATTTTTAAAATCCCCCTAGACAAATTTAGGATCCCCTTGGGACCAACCTATATCATTCTAGCCTCACTAGGCTCATCTGTAATTAGTTTCACAAACTATCTCAACCTGACGTTCAAGACCATTTTCCTCTAAAACTTGTCTATCAACAATCAAAGTCACCATCAATGATCACACCTAGAAACCCTTAACTATTGATAGTTAGGGTTTACCTCCTTAACAAAGAACATGCAACCACCCATGTTGCTTTTCTAAATATAACTTATATAATTCTTATTGTGAACCTTTCTATGGATTAATTATATTTATATGGCCTACTTACACCTTCACTTCCACTTCTTGCTTGTGCCTATAAGATAGAGAAGCCTAGGAGGCTAAATCCATCTGTAATAATTATCATGAGCTCAAGTTTTTGAGAGTTTTATCTTATAGGTCAATCAATATCATTAGCATTATTAAGAATCATTATCCATCTTATTGAGATCCAACTTACCCTCACCTCTCAACCAAGTTCTCAAGTACCGTTACTCTACCAGAATCAAGCTAGATTTCACCAAGAGGCTAACTAATTCAACCACTCACCTAATTGACTTATGGTAAGATGAGTACTTGTTTTCCAATATTCATGTAATTTATTTCCATTTAACAATCAATCTAGCCCTTGCCCAACTCTTGAACCACATTTTTTGGATCGCATCATTTAGAAATTTATCAAGCCCAAAACTTACATAGTAACCATCGATGGTTGACTCAACCACTAATGGTCTATCCAACCACCAATGTATAGCTTGACCACTGATAGTTACATTAAGCATTGATGATCACCCTAACCACCAACGACCACCTATGGCAATAAAAACTAATAAGTTGTTTTCACCCACCAACCCCCAACCAAACTTGAATTTATGTTTTTTTTATCACTCATAGAACCCTTTCTTCTTTAATTAATTCATGTATCTTATTATAATTTTATGAAATTAACTATTTAAAATGTATGGATTGATATCCCTTAAGGAAGATCTCACTTCTAGGATCTAGCTACTATTAGGCAATCTACCCAACTATCTATCTAACAAATAAGTTTATGTTAGTGATTTCTTATCTGTAGGTATTCATCCTAAGCCAAAGAGGATCTCTTCATAATCTTCTGATCCAACACATGCACAAATAAATAGATTTGTCAACCATACCTATATCGACTATCTTTTATCTCTTCCCTAGAACTTAAAGAGAAAATTTGCATGAAGAACTTAGTATGTATGAACCTAATTGATGTTATTGCACTCTTGTATTAGCCACACTTGGGACCATCTAGTACATTTGAAACTTATATATTTTTAGTCAACCCCACTTGCTACATAATTTCTTGCCAAATGCCAAGTACTCCTCACTCTAACTTTATTCCACGTACCAATGCTTAAGAGACAAGGGGGTTTAAAAAGTCTACCTATACCTTTACTTTAATTTTTGGATTAACACTTAATTAATCAAAAGCTATGGTAAATTAGTGAAAACTTTAAAAAAATTCATTCACACCCATGTCAATTATAGTGATAGGATGAGCCATTTATGATTTTTCTATTTTTATTTGATTTACATGCACGTTTTGAGACTACAAATTGTTTTTTTATTTGTTTCAAATGAGTCATAACCATCACATATTTTTATCACACTTTCACCCAAATGGTGTTATTATACCCATTTTATACCACACTTTGTCTTAGACTTTTCATTCCAAAACATTTGTGTTTGTCACTTTTTTAAATGGGGTGTCATTAAACTATCTGCTTCATCCCAAATATTTTCCTTGGAGTTTTGAATCCAAACCATTTTCATATATTTTCATTAAATTAGCATCATTACATGGCTCCTATTATTCCAAAAATGTTTCTTTGTTTCAAACCAAGCAAAAAATCACATGTAACTTTAGCATAAAAATGGTGTCATTATGTTGTCCATTTGGGTCTAGGATGTTTTCCATTTTAAAAATCCAAGTCTTTTAAACCAAGTTCAAAATTTGTCTTATGAAGTTCAGATTCAAAATTGATTGTTCTACACCTATGTTTTATGTAATTTGTCTTGGGTTTTTATCTCTTACCTTTTAATTGTGTAACTTTCACTAATTCCTTGCTTGTTTTAAAGAATCCTTTGCCTAGACATAAGAAGTGGTTTATTTCCATATGTCTCAAGTCAATTTGTTTCCTTATACTAAGGATAAAACTCACTTTTTAAGTATAACTTTAAGAATGTTTAGTCCACATTGGATCCTTTCTTATCACTTTTTCTGAAATGCTTTACTCATAGTTCTTAATTTGAATACTTGAGATTGAATTTCCTAATTAGTTTTAGGCATGTCCCTAGAGTGAATGTCTTATACCAAGGTCAAGTTTATTTTAAAATCCATGTGATGATATTGAGTCAAAGTTTTTCAAACTATTTACCTTATAATTTATATTAATTCAAAGTTATTACCTCAACCTAGTTTGTTTTAAATTCTATCTTTGTTCCCTCTTACCAAATACCTAGCATTTGCCTTGAATTTTTTAGATTCAATTAATGCCTTTTTTAGTCTAGCTTTTTGCCTTTTTAGAAAAGACCTAGCACCTTTTCATTTTAAACCTATACTAGATTTGTTCAAAACACATTTACATAGACCAAGATTAAAATTTTCCTTTCATTTGACCATTTGTGTGAAGACCTTAGAACATTTGATATATTTAAGACCATAATTTCCATTGATAATTTTCATAATAGACTGAGCTTTCCATCTCAGGCAAGTTTTAAGATGTGTCAATCATCGACTAATCTTTTTAGACCACATTTCAAATTTTTTGTGAGATTTAGACCTTTTCTTCAAGAGATGTTATTCATGTACTCAAATATGCCTTAATAAACATGTAATGGGACCATGTACAATCTGGATTACAAAAGCATAGTCATAAATGATACCTTTTGTCAAGACCCCTATAGAAATGAAATATTTTGTGAGATGGATCCATATCCCCTTTACACTACTCAATAAGTGTAACAAGGCCAAGATACATTATCATAATACTTGGCTAGTACACCTCCTTATCCAAGGATGGAGTAAGAATATATAGCTCAATGCCTTGCTAATGTGCCATTTATTCTTGAACAAGTCCAAGAATAATTTTACTACATTACCATGCCATCAACATATGTCCCATACATATTTGATCATCACCTAATTAAAAAGAAGGAAAAGGTTTGGGATAGAGCCATAGAATTAAGAGTTAAGTCTATGTAATACCCTTCTCATGAAAATCTACCTAGTCTAGTTAGAGTTCTCCATAATGTACCTTATAGTATAACTATCAAACATGAATCTCTTAGTTACCATCAGGTATTTATGAAAATAATAAAATAACATATGAATAGTCTTGAAAATGGAAAATTCCCCATGGTATATTGATTCATTAAAATATAATAAGCATATCAGACTTCTCTTAATCTAGTGCAAAATTTCAACATTATGGCCATATCAAATACCTTGCTTATAGAACTAACTCTTTAAATGGGAGTGTCAGCTGATTTTTTGGGTAATATTATTTAGGGTGTGAATAAATTTGATGAAATTACTTTAGCATATTACATTTTTAATGTCCCATTCATTTATGAAGTGACTATGGATTCTAATAAGGAGCATGTGCCAATTACCAATACCATAAGTGGTTCACAATAACAGGGGGAATGAATACCTAATTCCCAACCACAAAAGGTTAATCCCACTCCTTAACTAATTATTTCCTCAAGCATGTAACATCAGGGGTAAGTAACCAAGTTCTACCTAATGTTTTACCCCAACAAGTAGTGAATGTTACCCTAACTCAAAGGAAATGACAAATATTTCATGACCATAGACACAAACCAATTTTCCACCTTAGTAAAGGGACACTATTACACCTTCATAGGTGGTAAAAAATGTTCAACCTCAATAGGTAATAATAAATATTCCACCACAATAGATACAAACTGACATACCTCAATAATCACAAACATTGTCTAATCAATAATGCATTCCTATTGGCTAGTGACAAATACCAAACACCCAATGAACATCAATTTCATAGTAGGTGTTTATTTAATAAAGAGGTGACAACATCCAACAAGCACAAATTAAGCAACCATTTCCTTTTACCAAATATGTTCCACATATTTAAAGATAGGGCCTTAGTCAATAACAAGTACCCTTTATACCATCAAGTTTAACTAGTCAACATCAAGTTCCTACTCAAACTCAATAGGCATAGTACCTTACACAAAACCACATACTTCTATCATAAACCTAATTTAATCATACCCAAATCCATATTTTAAACCCAAAATAGAATATTTATGAAAAATGCATGTAATATCAATATCCTAATCCCAATACACATATGCAAATTCCTATTTGATTGGTCCATAAAACCAACATTTCACAATTTTCCATTCCCCCACTATACCCTGGTCAAGGTAATCCACCTTTGATCACCTAACCAAAACCAAAACCAATTATGCCATCAAGTTTATTATCCTAATAACTAAAAAAAATGAAGGATGCAATTACAATCATTTAGATAGGAAAGCAGACTAAAAAGTTAAAATTGGATATGTGTTTTCATACCCATTTAACATGGAGTATCTACAAATACCATTTCCTCTTGGATATCAACCACCAAAATTTGACAAATAAAATTGTAAAGGAGACCCTATATATCATTTAAAATATTTTTTTATTAGTTTTCTATCTAGTAGCATCTAGTGACATCTAACTACTTTTTTCCCTCAAAGCCTATCTAGATAGACTTTGGAGTGGCTTATTAAGTTGCCAAAAAACTCGGTATCTAACTTTTATTATCTTTTAGATAAAATTTTAAAACATTTCTCCTACAATATTGAGCATGAGATTTGAGTTAGGATAAGCATAAATCTGGTGAGATATTTATGAGTTACTTATAATGATGGATAATGCTTTTTATTAGCTTCACCCATAATCTACCAAATAAACAATTGGTAGTTATGTTTACCAAAAATATACAAAATGAAATATCTTATCACTTGGAGATATAATATTCTCAAACATTTAAGCAGATTATTAATAAAGGAATATATATTGAAAATCCCTTATCAATAAAAGGATTATCAAGTTATCTTTTTTAAACTAGAGTCAAAACCAAAATTCAAGCTCAAATAAAAACTATAGCCCAATCTAAGCACACGCATTTATACCCAATCAAGCTAATAATTATGAAAAACCTAAGCTGTATAACTAAAACAAAAATGTTGTTAGTAATGGATTCATTGAGTCACATCATGTTTAAATGGTGTAAACACTATTTGCTCAGTTTCTCCCACAAATGTAGCTTATTCCACAAATATAGACTATTCAACAAGTGCAGCCTATGCCTCAACCTAGGCTAGCTCCTCAAATGTTACATCCACCACCTTTGCAAACTCCTCCTCCAGTAATAAGACACACTCTTATATTCTTAATTGACCCTATTGAGCCTCTTGAATTAGTATTTCACAAATTAGTGGTGGCTAATATGATTAGTTGGTTGATTGCAAAACACTTTCTTGAGGGTATGCCTTATCTAGATTCGTATAAAGAACATGATTTACATGAATACCTTTGTGATCATGGAAAATTTATATACATTTTTGTGTATATGAATCACCTTATTGAGAATATGTTAGAAAATGGAGAGATCCAATTGGATAATAGAGCATCTACTTCTAATTAGATTATGGGTATATACTAAAATCCTTTTTGACAACATATTTAAATATGAATCAACAATAGAAACAATAATGTCAAACAAAATATGTATAGAACCAAGGCCAAAATGCATCCAATAACCAAAAGACCTATCACACTAGTGCAAATGACTATAATAAAGTTGTAGGTCATATTACTAGTGTTCATGTTTTTACAATTACCAATAATCCTAGATCGAATGCTAACATACTAAGACTATTACCTAATAATTCCAATAAAACTACCAATGTTGGTGATCCTTCCTTGACCTATGACCAAATCCAAGCATAATAACAATAGAGGAATATCATATTAGGACCTTATTTTCGTAATCCTTCATTTCCCTATGACCACAACCAAGCACACCACCAATTAATAATTACTCTGTTTGGCCCATCTCCATAATTTTCTATTATAAGGGTCCTATACCTAATCTAGATTGCTTAATTACAACTCATCAATTTAGATTTACCATCCCAGGCCCACAAACCCCTACTAATGATACAATATAATCTATTATGTTAGCTAGCAGTAAGCCAATTACCACTATTAATTAAAAACATATGACATTATAGAAAAACTCCAAAAGACACCCACATAAATTTCTATTCTATATTTTTTGCATACATATACCATCCACAATAATATCCTTACTAAGATCCTATCTCAATCCCAAGTGCCCATTGACATTACACCAAAAAAAATTTAGGCTTTAGTTAGACACCTATCCATAGGCTAACAATTAAACTTTGAGCAAAGTGATATGTCATCCCTTGCCCCTCTCCATAATAACCCATTATACATTGAATTTTTTATAATTAAGCACAAAGATAAAGTTGCCCTCATAGACAATAGATGGGGCCTGAATATAATGTCTGCAAAGCTAATCAAGAATCAATGATATACATTAGCATACCTTCATCTAGAGACTTTTAGTATCAAGGATTATGACAATGAAGAGGGGGAATCATAAGGAACCATTAGTTTTCTAGTGATCATTGGGACTTTGACCCATAATACACATTTACATGTGCTAAAACTAGATTTATCATACAACTTACTTTTGGGTAAACCATGGATACTTGAAATTTATGTAATACCTTCTACCTTGCACCACTATACCAAGTTTTGTCATACTAGGATGGAGGTAACTATCCATGGAGATTTAGACCCATATGGACATTATAAGCATTTGGAGGCCGAATACGAGAGATACAATTACCATTTTGGTCTAAACCTCATACCAAAGATGGACAAAGATAAAGAGATACTTGTTGAATTTCTAGAGACTAATTGCATATACCCTAATAGCCTTACCTCAACCTCCCATACACCTCCTATAGAAATTTATAATCATTTTACCATTTTGGGAAATGGTCTAGGAGAGTATTTTACCCATGACACCTTCCATATTTTAAAGATTATACAAAACCCCATGACCTATGAAAGGCCTAAAACTAAGCCAATTTTCATGAAATGGTGTTGAAAGGGAAAAGAAAATCTTTATAGCCTAGTGCCTATTATTTTCACACTAGCCACTAGCCAAGAACTAGACCCCTTACTAATGATGATTCATTTTTATACAATGAAAAATTGGTTTATTTTTGTAGAAGTATAAAGTATCACATCACTAAAAATATTATGGATAACCAAGCTTATGAAGGTAGAGTTATGGGGGAAAATTATTAGGGAACTATTAATCCCATCTCTATGACTAGATACAAAGGAACTCAAGGTCTTAGATTTAAACCACCTAGGGGTGACCCCACATGTCTTATTCATGGTCCATTACCAATGACTAGTGATGATGATGATAGTAGCAAAGCAAAGTTTGATCATAACATATAATATGACCTTTCTAGTACCAATTTATTTGACCCATATACTATTTTTACCATTACGTTAGTAATATGATATTATTTGCTTTCACTTTATTATCATTAACTTATAGACTATGAAAAATAATAAACCACATTAACTTTAGATGGGTTTGAGAATGATGAGGCCTTTTGTGATTTTTTGGGCCTCAGAGATAATGTTCTATTAGGAGACTTCAAATAAGGGTTCTCTATCAAATTGGATCTCACTACCTATTTTATAGTATGGGTGAACACCCTTAGCTAAAAAAATAATAAAACATTGAGGTCCCAAAGGGAAAACCTATTTGAAGCAATTTTGGAAAAGGTTAAAAGTAAATAAAAAGGCTAGTCTCTTAGTGAAAACCTATTTCAGGAACCATGAGATAGGGATGTTCACCCTTCTTCAAATAAATCTTGGGAGACCACCAATAGGGAAATTGATTTTGGGTCTAGGGTTATTACAGAGGAACAACATCCACTTGACTATAGTGTTTGTTACATGGACCTTACTATCATTAAGAGATTCAGATCCATATTGGTTAGGAGAATTTGAAGAACGAGTCTGACTATAGGACTTTGTTATTACTAACCAATTTACATCTTTGCCAACTATTTTGGAAGATGGATCCATTCTCCTATTATAGGGTAATATGAAATTTAACATTTGGAATCTAGAGGACACAAAGTAGATTAAATTATTAATGTCCCTCACTAAGGAATAACTTGACATTTTTATAACCCTTTCGAGGGAATTTTTTGGCATTTTTGTATGGGCCTATTCGAACATGCCAAGTTTGTACACTAACTTGGTTATGTACTATCATATTATACATCTTGATGCCAAACCTATGAATCATAAATTATGTAAGATACATCCTTGTATTACTATGTTAGTTAATAGAGAGTTGGAAAAACTCTTGAAAGCGAGATGCATTAGACATATTGACTATTCAAAGTGGATCTCAAACATTGTGCTTATTAGTAAAAATCTAGAAGGGATTAGTATCTACACTTATTTTAAATATATCAATAAGACCTACCCCAAGGACAAGTTTCCACTACCAAAAATCAACGTGATAGTTGAATCCACAGTCACATATGAAATGTTTTCCGTCATAAATGGATTTTTAAGATATAACTAGATCAAGATTGTGCCAAAAGTCCAACAAAAAATAATGTTCACCACTCCTTTGGGAATGTTTTGATATCAGGTCATGTCATTCAACCTCAATAATACTAGGGAAACATTCCAAATGGATATGATAGTTATATTCCATGATATGATGCAGGGTATTGTTGAAGAAAATATTGATGACATATTGGGTAAATCTAAGACCCATGTAGATCAGTTTTAATAAAAAATATATTTGAAAGGATTCATGAGTAAAAGTTTCAACATAATCCTATTAAGTGCACCTTTGATATTACTTCAGCCAAAATATTAGGTTTTATTATCTCTCGTCAAGGCATTGAAGTTGATCCTACCAAGGTTTAAAACATTATCGATATGTTGTTACCTTCTAATTTGAAGCAAATCTATAGTTTATAGGGAAAAATCTAGTCTATTTTATAGTTCATTTCGTAGTTGGCCAATAATTTCTATCCTCTCTCTCATTTATTAAATAAAATTATTAGATTTCTTTGGGATTCAGAATGTTATAAATCCTTTGAGTGCCTAAAGGAACACTTAGACAATCCACCTATTCTATTACCACCAATGACAAGGTCATTCCTAATGTACCTATGATAATTCCTTAGGGGCCTTTTTATCCCAATAGATGAAGATGGGAAAGATCATACAATGTACTATCTAAGTCATACACTGGTAGCATATGAACATAGCTATACACCAATTGAAAAATCTTGTTTATATATGGTCTTTGTAGCCCAAAAGCTGAATCATTATATGATTAAAAACAAGACAATAGTCATTTCCAAAGTAGAATCACTCAAGTATATACTCTAAAAAACATATTTACAAGGCTTCATGGCCAACTAGATCATGATTCTAAGTTAGTTTTAGATTGAATATGTCAATAAAAAGGCCATTAAGGGACAAGTAATTATAGATAAACTTGTTGAAGCTCTCAGCTTAGATATTCAACCACTCACTTTTTTATTATTGGATGAGTATAAAATGAAAATCATAGAAACACCTCCTAAATAGTAGCACTAGAAGCTATCTTTTGATTGCTCATTCACATCTCATAGATTAGGAGTAGGATTGTTATTTATTACACAACAAGGGATCTCATTCTGAAATCATTTCGTATAATATTTCCTTATACTAATAACATGGATGAATATGAATCACTTTTTTTAGAGATATGTGAAGCTATAAAATAGATCATTCAACATTTATTGGTTCATGGAGATTCCAAAATTATCATCAATCAGGTTACAAACTAGTTTTAAACCAATGATGATAAGATAATACTATATAAGGCCATGTTGGACATTCTCAAGCAATATATTAGTCACATTCAATTTGAACACATACCTCAAGATAATAATAGGATAATATATGCCATAGCTACCATTTATTATTTGATCTATATCATGGACAAGGAAATATACTATTAGTTCCTTGTTGAAAATCTTTTAACACATGCTCATGAAGAGTCAGCCATTGAAATGATCTATGATATTATTGGTTGTAGAACTATTTGGTATTATGACTTATATAATAAAATCCATTACTAAGTCCTTCCACATAACCTTCCACATAAGAAACAAAAAACTTTCACACACTAATCCTCATGATATCCCCTACTTGACCCAACCCTTCACCACACAATCTTTGATGGAACTCTACTTCAGTATTTGAATTTAGTATAAGCTACGTTATCATTGTGGGAAGTTCATGAATAATTTTATGGATCCCACACCAAAGGGTCTATCCTTTCAAAAAAATATCCTATGTAATGGTTATTATTGGTCAACCATGGAAACAAATATAGTTTTTTATGTGAAAGGATGTAATAAATGTTAGAGGCATGTAAATTTGATACATGATCTAGATAGAATACTCAAATTGATGACTACACCATGGCCATTTTAAATATGGGGACTCAATATTGTAGGCAATATTAACTCTACCTCCTCATATGGTCATAAGCATATCCTTACCTCCACTAAGTATTTCACTAAGTGGGTTGAATATATACCCCTCACATAACTAGAAAATAAATTTACATATTCATATTTAACCATCTCATCTACCTCTATGATATTTAATTTGAAATTATATCTAATAATGATAGATAATTCAATAATAAGGATGCCAATGCAGTCTATGCCTATTTTAACATTACCCAACATTTTTCCACTACATATTACCCACGAGGTAATGACCAAGTAGATACATCTAACAAGACATAGAGATCATTCATGCCCTTTGGGATTATCATACTAATTACCATAATCTAAAAGGAGCCATGCCATATTTCCTTGTCTATGTAACTGAGTCCATTCTTCCAATTGAGGTTATGTTGCCTTATCTATTTATGTCACTATAGCATATCCTTGATGACCAGGATTATAGAGTCACCCAGCTATAAGAGTTGGAGTTATTGGATGAAAAACACATGATCACGATAAACATCCTTTATACATATCATAACTAGTTATGTGTTTAGTATAATATGTGTGTCAAGCATAGAGATTTTGAGATTGGTTATCTTTCCCTCAAATAAAAATAGTAGAACACCACAATTGAGAAAAAAGAAGGCAAGTTCAAGCCTAATTAGATAAGCCTCTATGTCATTGTTTCTAATTATGGTTATAGAGATTATAGGTTTGCTATGTTGGAAGGAGATTAACTTGATGAACCCATTAACATAATACATCTCAAGCATTATTTTTTTTTAGAGACCTGAGGTTTTGTCTATGAGGATCTTGTATGTCATACCGTAATATCACATTCCTTATACTATATTATATATTAATCATTTCATACCTTCCCTATTGTCCAAATTTGTTTACACTCCCTTACCACCCATTTTGACCTTGGTTATTATCCATTGGTACTTTGGGAACTGTCATAATTAGAATCAAATGAAGTTTTAGTAGTTGATTCAATTTTTTTTAGAACAAGGGAATATATTGGGGAAGAATGATACTTTTTTAGAAATCGCATTATTCATTGTTTACATATTCTATCTCATTAAAGGTGATACTAATTATAATCTCCTTTGGTAAAATTAGTATCATAGACCCATTCCATTATTTCCTCATTATAATTGCCTTTCATAAAATTAAGAACAACCCCATTTATATCTACATTGCTACATCACTATGTTATACTTTGCCAGTTTCCTATTGCAAAACTTGTTATTAGCTAGTCAGACTTTCCAATGTAAGGTGGAACTATAGTGACTTGAAGTCTTACAAGAATTTATAGGATGTGATTGATTCATGTTGAGATGAAATCAATCACCCCTTTCCCATGTTCTCATTATTTTGCAAATACTTTAAGTTTAAATGCTCTCACCATTTTATGAGTCAAGCCATTATGTGTCTCCTCATTATCCATTGAGTTGGGATGCTTGAAAAATATAAAAACATGGATGTATGGATGGCCATTCATATTTTATCCTCACCAATAAGTATGTGCATATCCTAGTTGGTAGTTATAGAGGAATCATTCTCATGCCTTTTATCATGACCATTTCCATTTACATGTTCCATTTTATGATAGTATTTAATCACATTCATGGGATAACTACATTTTGATTGTAGCTCATGTTAGATATTATGTCCATGGGACTATGTAGGCAACATCTAATTGCATAGTGTATTTGGAGTCATCTTGGTCAATTTCAATGATTGATTATATTCACTATTTTTTTGGATCATTCCTTCATCTAGGTATGTATCCACTGACACTCACCATTTTGTGAGTTATTTACACTCTCATCATTTATGAATCATCAACCTTTTACACTCTTATCCTTTTATGACTTATTAAACTTTTACGCTCTTTCCATTTTGTGAGTCATCAACCTTTTACACTCTCACCATTTTGTGAACACATTATCATTCTAAGCCTTAGATGTAGTAGACACTATGAATTACCAATTAATTTCATTTATAAATACTCACCTATTATATTTTAGTGTGAATTTTAGACTAAACCATACTCTTGTGCTCACATTATTTAGGTGTGTTGTTTCTTTCATGATTGTGAATGTTATCCCCTTCTTTTCTTATGCACTCACCATTTTTCCAGACCATGCCTATTTTCCTCAACAAGCCAATATGTTTTTTTATAATCATTTTATTCTATCCCATATCCTTAGAGAGCTACATTTGTCTCGAATTTCACATTGGACCTAGTCTCCATAGAATTATGTAGGGAACATCCACTTGCCTAGTGCATCTAAACTCAACTCATCTACTGATTCTTTTTCTTCTATCCCCCCCCCCCAATTTTATTTTTTTGGGTTTCATTATCTCCTATAGTATAGGGGAAACCATTTTCCATCTTGCCTTTATAGTTGTTTTCTATAACTTAGGGGAAATGTTTAACATCTTATTTGTATCGTTGATCCCCATAACCTAGGGATAACCATTTACCTTTTATTCTTGTGTTGTTTTACCTATGTCATTACTAGCTATTATAGTGGTCACCCCACTACCAAGAGTAACATCTTAATTACACATGTATAGATAATTTGTGTTTTGCTTCTACTAACATTGTGACTAATCATTGTTTGTATCTTGCCTTTGTGTGTTTAGAATAGTTTTGTTATTGCACTTTTTATTTGATTTAGATTATTGAATTCATTTGTTTTCTTTTGTTTGTGGCCAATTTTTTTTATTTTTATTTATTGGTGTTTTATTGTTTCTATTTGTTTATTTGTTTGTTTGTTTTTTTGTATTTTTTTATTTGTCTTTTTGCCTTTTTATTTATCAGTTGTCATTGGATTATTACTCTTTATTTTCAATCAAGTATTGAGTACCCATATCTTATACTTGAGTTATGCATTAGTGTACACTCCCACATTTAAATTATTGAATTATATTCACTTGAGATTTGATTGATCATATCTTATGCTTAAGTGATTTATACTTGAATTTAAATTGAGTTTCCATGTTTTGGATACACATTATTGGTATAGTTATTTATAATTATGATACATAATATCACAAGAAACAACAAAATTAGGCCAAATGATTTATTCAAAAATGTAGTGGTTAATGATTCTCCTTGTTCACACCTATAAAAACCCAAACAATACCCAAATGTAGAGTAATTAAATCACAAATGAATAGAAATCATTGTTATTTAGGATTGTATCTCCATACTAGCAGGTAGCCCAAATTCATGCCTATACTCTATTCCAATTTATTTCTACTCTATGAGTATAGATTCAGTATATAAGCCCCCTTTTTTTATTTTCCTTACTATGGAAAATTATGTAGGTCTTTCATAATCATATCCAACCTACTAGGAAAATGGATGTATTGCATCATGATTCCATTTTCCTTACATGGGAAATTTCACTATGAGAATGATTATAACCACCTTTGGGAAAATCATTATTTTCTTTCCTCTTCCCCACTAGGGCACCTCACTATGACAATGATTATAACCACCTTTTGGTAAATCATTATTCTACCTTACTGGGGCACCTCACTATTCCATTCATTATAACCTCCTTTGGGAAAATCAATATTTCCACCTTGATTACCTCTAATTCACATTAATTATTCCTTTTTGTGAGAACATTCACTGACTTTATTTGTTACCTAGTCCCTAAACGGAGCATCCATAACCTTCTAGCACATTAACTAAGGTATTAATGGCTTTTTCATTATTTGAGAAGATGTTATTGTGCTTGTGTCCTGAAATACCTTCCCAAAAAGAGGAAATTTATAGACACCCTATTTTGGCCACCAGCTATGTTCCAACTTGAATTCAAACAAATTTTTAAAAAACAATGCAAATTAAGCCTAGGAATCACTAAATGTCCCAATTTTGTCTACACTTTGGACATTAGTTCTCATAATCATGTTGAGGCATCCCTATTTGGAGTATTATCCTATACTCAATAGTAACCTCTCATGAATTCATCTCCATTCAAGTTGTGACCTAACAAATTGATAAATTGGCCTTTGGAGCCATTAAGTGGGGCACTTAAACAATTCCTAAAGTGCCAAAATGCTAGGCATAATAAGTTAACTAAGCAAGTCAAATTAAATGATTAAGTGAAATTTCCATGTGCAGTTAGTGAAAATGAAATTTTTTAAACTAAAATTCCAATAAAATTGAGGTCATGATGATGTCATCATCTTAAAAGTAAAGGAATTGAAAACATCTCCATTAAAGACTTAAAATCAAAAATGGAGAGCCATTCTTAATAAATGGTATCTCTATATGAAATATTAATTTTTTATCCCCTTCTTAACTCAAACAAGGTTAAAATAAACCTAACCATGGTTAAAGATAACCTAGTTGCACTTGAGTTAGGGTTATTTTGAAATGCTATAAATAGAAGTGTAAAGACCATTTTAAAATAAGCTCTCAAAGCCAAAGTTGTAATATTCAATTATAGAGAGACAAATCATTCATGTAAGGTTATAATGCAAAATTATTGATAGATTTCTATATCAAAACTAAGCCAAATCCAAATCCAAGACAAACATTGCCATGGTAACAAGGATATATGATGCAAGGAACACCATTGTAAAGGACTCTTTGAGCACACAACTGAGAACATTCATCTATGGGTAACATGAAACTCTTGCTCTCTAGGAAGGTAAATAATGTTTGTTTTATCTTCTATTATAAGTTGCTTTTATTGTTCTCTTACTCTTTGAGTGTCTAGGCTTGATGTGTTAGATTATTAGTGTATCTAGTTTCATTTTTATCATACTAACACTTGACTAAATCCCCTCTTAGATTTTTATCTCATATCTTGCACATAGTTTATATCTAAAAAATACAAAACCAATATAATATGCCAAAAACACAAAAAAAATTAAATATTTACTTAGAAAATAAAAAAATATAGATTGTATGCATTTCCATGTTTACATTTCTTATATTTGTCAGACACTACATATATTAGCTATCTTAGTATAGTAAATTTTATCATATATACTATTTAATGTGATCTTTTCAAGTGAATACAGATTGCTTAAATGACTCAATTCCACTACACCAATTCAAATTTGTTAATATCTACCCACTAGGGGCATACACACAAATATATGGGTTATTCATTAGACACATTCACCCATTAGGTGGAACCTTATACATAGTTTCAATTACCAAGTTACATCTTTCTAAACTCTACATCACAGATTTATCATTGTTATATCCTAATATTGATCATGCTAAAACTACTCAATTTTTTTTGACTAATAGTAATTTAGACTCAACTTATTTACATATTATCTCTTAAACATATTTGTATTACATGTTCATGTATACTTTCATTTCTATTTTTCCTAGTTTAGACTTGATTGTGTCTCTATAATTATTTTATTCTAGGGAGTTAGTATATGTCATTTATCTATGGATCTATGACACTTCTTTTCATTGTATGTATGCTTTGGACATGTGCCCATATCTTTATGTGTGTTTTCTTGATTGTGTCTATGAACATTTAAACATGTCCTTCTATATGGATCTAAGACAAAATGTTTGTTGTTTACATATGTGGACACTTTAACATTTCCTTATATGTCTTTCTTTCTAAGATTTAGCAACATGTTCCCATGTTCCTTGTGTTTTGGCCCCTTGGACTACTTTGTGTGCCTCATGTGTGTTGTATGTATGTTTTATTATATGCATCATGACCATGACCCTTGTCTCTTTCTTGTTACACACTTAATTTTTAGATGCCATGAGGTACCTCATGTATCCCCCTTCCTACTTGGTTGTCATGATGGACATCATGCCCCATCCCCCTTGGTAGCTACTCAGTTAGTACTTAAAATTATTATTCGCATACATTGTGATATCTATCTTGACAGCCTTATGAATTCTAGACCTAACAAACATCACACATTACACACCTAGTCTCAAACTATCATACATTATGATGTTATGTATGCATATTATATTGGTTTATTATGTATATATCATATATGCTCTAGCTAACACACATTTTATACATCTTTTTATTTTGAGGACAATTCTTCCATAGGTTCAATAACTCCCCTCAAAAGAGGGGGCATTCACAGGGGTTTATCATAAAGATAAATCTATTTGAATGAAATTTAAGTATAATTTTTACCACATGGGATTATATTATATAAATCATAACTAGGTAATCATAATGGTAAATAATGATAGAAAGATTAGCTATAATTGCATAGAAATTAAAATAATCATACATTAGTGCCTGAATTGGGACACTAGTGCCATAGGGTGCTACTATCCAAGATATGGCACTACTATCTAGTAGCCTTGATTTCATAAAAATCTAGATTGGCCAGAAAAGTATAATAGATATAGTCCATGTTTTCAAAAGTTCAATTATAGTTTATAAGTTTTGGCCTAGTTTAGCTTAGATTCAGACCAGTTTGCTCAAATTTGGGGTATCATGTGTGACATGACCATTCCCATTTTTAGTAAAAATACTCATATATACATTATTACAAATCAATCCATAATCCATATGCTTAGATATTATATATGGGAGCATGTGCATGACATATTAATTTTGTATGTTCACTTATACTCTGATTGATTAGATGGAATGACAAACTACATGTCATTATCTATGATGTACACATCAGACACCATATTCCAGGTTACACATTAGATTAATTCCATACTCCATTTATAATAATATACATTCCAAAATATCTTAGAACTAACTAATATACCTGAGTGGCCATAAAGCTGAAATCTTCAGTTAGACATCTCCACTTACACATTCTGAGTTACATCATGTAATTTTTGTTTCAGATGCCTCTAATACACATGGGTAGGCAATGATGGAGTCATAGTCTAATTTAATTATTAATCCACCTACATGAGAGGGTTTGACACACCAATCCAAGCTATTCCTAGGTCATGACCCATAAATCATGGGTGGGAAATGGAGTCAAAACCAAATTGAGTTCTTGAGCCACCCACACATGAGGATTAGGCAAGCCATCAATAAAATCCAGCTCATTCTCTAATTGATCACTATATACATCCACACATATAATTTATCACTAGATTTATGTATTGTTTCATGTACCCAATAAGGTGTAATCATTTAGTTCCTATATTTTATCTATTTACTTAGTTTTATTTCATTACTCAATTTTGTCTTTGCTTTTGATATTTCTTATGTAAGGACTAAACTATGCATGTTTCATTTGTAAGACATGTAATGGAGCATGATTTACATACTTAGATCTATATTCATGGGCTTTTCCTCTTAGGTAAGTCTAGGTACACTTTTTTTCCTTTATCCTAGTCATTTCTCTTTGATACATTTATAGAATAAAGCGGGGGAAACGTAATCACCTAAAAAAGAAACTTGAGTATTAAGAGTGATACTTGAGACCACCCATGCCAATATTATCCCTAGACCTATCTTAGGGCATATTTTCACACATATATTTCCTTTATGAGGGCCATAAGCATCCTTAGACATCCCTAAATAAGTCTCAGACCCTCATTTTGACATCCTAGCCCTTTGTGTCTCAAGTTCTGCCACCTGGACACTAGTGCTAGAATAAGGACTAATGAGATCTCTATATAGCTCATTATATCTAATACAAAATATCCATAAGTGTTTCCTTTTAGTTATTAAATTTAATAGTTAATGTCATATCTAGGTAGGAATGAGTACAATTATCCTTTTTTATATGTGATACATTATTAATTCTTTATATTGTTATTGTGTTTAACTTGGATGAAATGAACACAATTTTGTATACATAAATACATCCCTATGGTAGAATCATTTTGAGAAGACATAAAACATTTTTGGCAACCCTTTTTCACAAATTTTTTGAAGATTTAGTGAAGAATACATAGAGATCCAGAGATATGTAGTTTTAAAGATGCTTCAAAGATACTCCAAAGACCTTTATAGAGTGATTCAAAGATGCCTAGGCATGATTCAAAGATATCCAGATAGATCTTATAGATCAAGATAGTAATTCCATATATATATATTTTATATATATAGACTTTCCATATTTATATATTACTATTCATAGTAATGGTCTAAAATAATCTAGATATAACTATACTTCTATTTTATAAAACTAGATATAATATCTTTAGATCTATACTAGTTATTTTTTATCTATTGTTAGTTAAGTTAGTTACAACACTTTCCTATAAGCATGGGATGTAATTCATAGATATTCTATTTTTAATAAGCAGATTTGACTTTTTAGATCATCAAATTTTGTTTTTTGTGAACAGATATTGAGATGTGCTTTAAATAGATGTCTCTTCATTCTAGATAGTTAGATAATGAATACTTCATCAATAGATAGTGAATACATATATACATGCATACATATATATATATATATATATATATATATATATGTATATATATACATATGTATATATATATGTATATATGTATATATATGTATATATATGTATATGTATATATATATGTATATATATATGTATGTATATATGTGTATATATATGTATATATATATATGTGTGTGTGTATATATATATGTATATATATACATATATATATATGTATATATATACATATATATATACACACACACACATATATATATACATATATATACACATATATACATACATATATATATATACATATATACATATATATACATATATATATATATACATATATATACATATATATATATATACATATATATATATACATATATATATATATATATATATATATACATACACACACACACACACACACACACACACACACACACACACACATGTCCCTTTGATAATAAAATAAATTTCAACATTACTTTTCATTATTGAGTAAATTTTTTCATGTTGTCACGAAGGAACAAGGGCCAACTTCTCTCTGAAGATCAAGATAAATTGGTAGTTTTTAATTTATAGTTCAAAAGTATATTTCTTTAATTCAGGTATATTTCATTTTAAAGCACGATTTCCTTTTTCAATGCAGGTGTGATTTTTATTTTCAATTCAAGTGTGATTTCCTTTTCAAATAAAAGTGTAAATCTCCTTTTAATGCAAGTGTGTTTCCATTAAATGCTAATGTTGTTTCAATTCAATACAAGTTTTCTTTATATAAAAGATTGTCTTTCAATTTCATAGGAAGTAAAGTTTGATAACTCATCACCATATTTAGAATTTGTTTGGAGTCATTTTAGTGACAATAGATAACATTTATCATATTTTTAAATATCACATTGTCCTACCATTTGAGAAAGTTGAGTGAGGACACCAAATGTCTTATTTTAGATGTTTAAGTTCTAGAAGCTTATGGTGTGAACTAAAAAATATTATTAAGAAGGAATGCCATAGGAGATCTTTGGTTAGACAAAATTTATGGATTTACTTTTCTACAATTTAGAATTAGAGTCTTATTTATTGTCCTTAGGATTTAGACATTACATTGAACTGTTAAACCCCCAAATAGTGAACTATAAACTTAAATATCCATCTCTCTCATTACGTATAGCCTTGGAAGCCAGCCCTAGTAGAAAATGATACCAATCCATTGATTGGTTAAATGCGAGGTATAATGACAACCCATCATTTTTTAAATTGTTGTTGGGGAAAAACATCAATAAGTGTTAGTGATATCTTACATTAGAGTTATATAGGTAAAATTCAAAAACATTCATAAAACTTAAAAAACACAAAAAACATCTAGGAATCCTTCTATTTATAAACTACCCAAGAGATTCTCAAGGATTTTTTATCTCTAAAGGATCCCAAATAAAATAAGAAGAAGATAGGAACTCATCCTTGATGGAAAGATTAGGAAGTGAAAAGAAAGAAATTAAAATCCATATAAAATTTTTTTCTGATTCCTCTCTTGAACAAGGTTCATCCTCATAAATAGATCCTATAAGAAGAATCCTATACATGATATCTTCCCTTATAGGAATAATTGATCATAAAAATCTCCTTTTCTGAATAGTTATATTTGATCCACAAACTCTATAAGAAGAAGATATGATCACCAACAAAGATTTTCCTCTTGAGATAGACTATAGGCTAATCACCTAATAAGATAATTTATATTGGATTGATAGCCTAAGTTGGGAATAAAATATGAGAGACAAACATGCACATGTAGAAAATCTTGATCAACAACCTCAATAGGATAATTTTTTTTCTTATCAATCAACTTAGGTCTTGATGATAGAACTTCCATGAAAAATATCTCACCATCCATTTTACCTAATTTTAGAGGTAAATCATCATAAGATCCAGATCAATTATTATTTTAATTTCAATTTATCTTCCAAACATATGACTATGTCACAAATAATCAAAAGTTGAAGTTATTCCCATCTACACTTAAGGATGGATCCATGAGATGGTTCATGGGCCTTCAGGGTAATTATATAACCACTAGGGATGAAATATAAATTACATTTCTTGACAGATATTAGTATTATTATAGAGTTAGATAATGAAAATAATACTTTTTCAAGATCAAACAAAATAAAGATGAAACCTTAGAAGATTACCTTGATAATTTCATATTCACCCATAAACAAAGTGGTTACCAAATCACTGTGGAGGTCATCAATATAGTCTTTATTAAATGCCTAGATGATGATGCACATGATGATTTGAACCTAATGGGAAAGGGTGACATTGACAAGTTAATATTTCATGAGATTTCAACATTGTGTACTAACTACTCTAGGACAAGACCTAACAAAAGTAAACCAAGGTTAGGAAAATCATTTGAAGTCGACCAATTAATGGAAGAGTTTAATAATTTCAAAATAGATATTCTAGTGTAATTTACATCCACATTAGATGGAATCAAATAAAAATCCAATGCTACCAACACCGAATAATTGTTAATCTATTGTTCTATATGTAAAATCAAATATTTGATAAAAAAAATTGTCTTTTAAACAAAATAGAGGTATGTGGTATTTGTGACACCAAGAATTAAAAATATCTTCCTAAAATGAGAAAACATTTAATATAAGTAGAAATTATATTTGAGGAAGTAAAATTCATTCAAAGATAAGGAAACCAGTACTCCTAACCTCAAAATCCATTTGGTCCAATATATTCTCCCAGTCCATGGGATAGACAAGACACACCACTAATGTAAGAACCATGCCAATCATAACCATGGGGTAATCAATAATGGATTCCCTATATGTGGATAATGCTTCAAAATCCTTCATAACCTTGGGCAAAATAGAAAAACCAATAACCACAATGGGTACAACAATCACCACCTCAATGGTCAAATCAACAATATCAAACACAAAGAAGGTTTTCTCCACAATAGGTCTTGATGCCTTCATAACCTTAGCCACCACTAATTGAATATAAGGTTAACCAACCACAATTACTTAGCCATTTAGTGGGAAATCCTAAGAATAGGAAAAATACACCTGTTTATGGAGATGATGAAGAAAATAATGTTGCAAGTGGTTCAACTGAGTGTAATAATGTTCAACTCAGATCAAGAAAGGTATGAGGAGATTCACCTACTACCATAACCAAAATTTCCAAGGATGAAAATACTCCTAAGTTACCTAGAGTCTAAAAATCAAATGAAGATAAGGTAGAAGACACAACCACACAAAACATAATTCAAGATCCCCCTATTGTTCTATTTCTTGAGAGACTTAAAGAAGAAAAATATACGGAATATTTTGATTTGATGCATATATTAAAAGATATGAAGATAGAAATTAAACTATTAAGAGACATTAAGGATATTCTTGGGTTCAATCAAATCATTAAAATATTATGTATCAAAGCACCAGGAATAAAGAATCAATATCCTAAAATAATTTAGATAACTAGAATTTTTTTTATTTACTATCATAAAACATAATTATTCCAAACTATGGAGATCTTGGAAGTCCTATGATAACTATGACAATTAAGAACAAGTCTATTTCAAATTTGCTTATATATCTAGGTGATTCGATCAACATAATGATTGTCAACACAGAGGAGTCTTTATCTCTCATAGGGCTTCGACCTTGCACTAAAATCCTACAAAAGGTAGATAAATCCACTATTGGACATGAAGGAACCATTGAAAATGTGACAGTCACCATATAATCTTGAGAATATCCTTTGTATTTCATGATCCTTAAACCTAAACCAAAGAGGGTAGGATATCCAATCATTCTTGGTAGACCTTGTTTAGCTATAGTTGCATCATGAATTGACTATAGATCTTGAAACTTGACCATTTTTAATGGAATTCATGCTAAAAAAATATATCTATCCATCTAGCAGACCTTTAATGGGTCTTTCTAATCAAATATGGGTGGATCAACCTAAACAACACTAGACTAGTGTGTCTTAATTAGTCATGATTACCATCAAAGAACTTGTCCAAGAATTTTAGTAATAAATAATAGAATATTTGGACAAAGAAATCCTAACTTTGAAGTTTGATAGTTTTGATCTAGAGTCTGATAACCTAACTCTAAAGCCTAAAATCCTAGCTCCAAAGATTGATAGCTTAGCTTCAAAGACTAGTAGCCTAGCTATGAATACTGAAATTTTTGGTCCAAATATGAAAATTAATTAATGAGAAGAATATAATTCCACTAATAATAACAAATACAATGCCATAAATTCCCCAAACATGTTATCTAGTCCACATGATATTCAAAAATCCATAGTTGATTGGGCTATAAATAGGTAGAATTCATTTTTACATGATATTTATTACCCATTAACCAATATGCTTTCCAAAACTAACACCTTTTACAAAGATTTAGTACACTTCACATGTTACTACCACACACATGTACATTGAATTCCTTGATGATTGATTACAAATAGTTAAATTCCATTATTCCAAGCACTAAATAGATTATAATCCAACCTAGTAAACTATTGAATATCAACGGTTGATTAACTAAACATCAGAAAAGAAAAGTGTTTGATTTATTTTTAAAACACACCAAATCCTTTTATTGAGATTATAGTGATATGAAAGGAATACATCCTAGTGTCTATAAACATCACATCTACACTAAAGATTTTAGACTAGTTGACAACCACAATAGAGAATTAACCTAGCCTTAAAAGAAATTGTAAAGAAATAAATAGAAAAAATATTGGAAGTTGGTTTCATTTATCCCATATTTGATATTCAATGGGTTTCAGCTCTAGTTATTGTGCCTAAAAATAATGTAAAATTGAGACTTTATGTAGATTATAAAGAACTGAATAAAGCCATTATGAGAGACTGATTTCCTTTGCCTTTTATTGATCAAGTTTTTGACAATTTGGTAGGAAAGTAGTATTTTTATTTATTATATGGGTTGAGTGGATATAATAAAATCATAATATCCCCTGAATATCAAGATAAAACTAAATTTGCCTACCCCTAGGGAGCATTTTCATATACAGTCCTTTTTGGATTGTGTAATGCACCTCCTAAATTTTAGAGAGAAGTGTTAGCCATCTTGTTTATCTTACAAATGACTATCTCAAAGTGTACATGGATTATTTCACTATCTATGGTACTATTTTTGATGAATCTTTGAGCAATTTGTATAAAGTGCTTACAAAATGTGAAGAATGCCAAGTCTCTTTAAGTCATGAGAAGTGTATCATAATGTCAGATGAAGGGATAGTCTTAGGACATCACATCTCTTCTTAAGGAGTAAAGTTAGATCCCTAAAAGATTGAGGTAATTTCTAATCTCCCAATTCCTCAAACACAAATAGATGTTAAAATTTTTCTAGATCTTGTAGGATATTATAGAATATTTATTGAAGACTTTAGTAAGATAGTTCCACCTATGTTTTATTTGATAATAAAATATAGTGAATTTACATGTAATGATAACTGTAAAGAAACTATTGAAAAATTTAAGAACAAACTCATTACTTTTCCAGTCTTGAAAAGACCTAGTTTGGAAAAGCCTTTTCATATATATACTAATGCTTCCAATAATGCATTAATATAAGTTCTAGGAAAAAGAGATGAGGATAGGAAGATGTATTCCATTTATTATATTAGAAATAATCTTACTTGCATAGAAAAACCATACACTACCATAGAAAAGGAATTTCTTGTTGTTGTCTATGTTATAAACAATTTTAGGCATTACATTACTAGTTATCAAGTGTTTATCTATATAGATAATATAGATATTAAGTACTTAATGAATAAAGTAGTAGTAGCTGGGAGAATTATTAGATGACACTACTATTATAATAATTTGATATTACCATCATAGATAAATTAGGGAATTATAATTTTGTTGTTGACCTTTTGTCTAGATCGATCACTACAAGTGAAGATGAACTTGTGGAGAATTATTTTCTAGATTAACAATTATTTTCTATATCTACATAATCCCCATGGTTTGTAGACATGTAAATTTACTTAATAATAGGTAAATTTTCTCATTCATTTACTTCTAAAGAAAGAAAACATATGGTTAAAGCTAGTTTTCATTTCACATGGTTTAAAGGCATGTTATTTAAATTTATACCTCATCATGTAATTCACAAGTGTTCCAAAGAAGTTTAAGTATTTGACATCATCATAACATACCATAGTGAACCAGGAGGACATTATTCATTAAAAATGACCATTCGTAACATCCTTGGTATAGGTTATTACTAGCCATCTCTTTATAAGACTGTAAAAATGTTTGTAGAGTAATGTGATCCTTTTCAAATGATGGGTAAGCCTACTCTATCATCTTAAATTCCTCTCCATCCTCAAATTAATTTAAAACCATTTAAGAAATTGGGTTTGGATATTTTTGAACCAATCAACCCATAATATAAAAGAAAAGAGTATTTATTAATATTTATTGGTTATGTTACTAAGTGGGTTGAAGTGTAAGCACTCACCTTTGTTAAGAAGGAAATGGCTATTGATTTCATAAATGATAAGATCATGTTGAGATTTGGATCTCCTAGGTCCGTTTTTTTAGATCAAGGGATCTAATTCATGTCTAACATGATCAAGGATTTGACATAACTATACCAGATTAATCACAAGAAATACTCACCATATCATCCCCAAGATAATTGGTAAGTGATAGTCACCAACTAAGAGTTGAATAATATTCTAACCAAAATAGTGAATAACAATAGAAAATATTGGGTAAAAATAGTACCTCAAGTAGTTTGGGAATATAACACAACATGGAAAACAACCAAATGATTCTCTCCATATGAACTTGTGTTTAGAAAGAAACTTTTATTACTAATAGAGTTTGAATTGTAAAGATTGAAGACAATATCTAATATGGTAAGTGATCATGGTGAAGCATAGATAGAAAGAATCATGCAACTAAATTGGTTAGATGAACTGAGAATGCACTCAAACTAGTATGATCCAGAAGTAGAGAAAGTAGTGACATGATACTCACATAATAGAAAGACAATTTAAATAAGGTGATTTCACACTTCTATTTGATTCCAAATTATATAATTTCAAAGGTAAGATTAGGACAATATAATTGGGGACATACCTGATCAAAACTATTTACATCAATGGCTCTATCTAATTCTAACCAATTAATGGTGACCAAAGGACACTTTTGGTCAGTGGTCACAAGATTAAAGTATATAAAAGACCTCTAAGTAAGGTAGGGTTCATTGAGAAAAATCAAGACTAATTTGACATTGTGTAAGAACTTAGTTCTTCCACTAATACCAAATGATCTTTCTAGCAAACATCCTATGAAGGATGAATGCTAACAACCAACACATGATGGTTCTCCTTCTTTAAATGAAAACCAGAAATGACTCTTTAAGAAGAAACTTCTAAAATAAATATGAATTTTTGTCCTTTAAAATAACCTATCTTTTTAAACTGATTTATCCTTCCATGACACATGGAAACTTTAGGATATAGGCATGTATTTGTAAAACAAAGGTATTGTTGACCAAATTTGACTTTTTAGTCAAATTGGGGCACCTATAGGTAAAAATCTTGACTTTCTAGGTCTATAGGAGATCTAATATATTGTCATGGGGTGTATTATAATTCAATTGATGTCAATTAATATTATATTGGCTTTGGTCAATTAGTTTTTATGTCTATTTATCATTTTGAGTCATTTCTGAGGTCAAAAAGGGTGCATTTAATGTTTTGTATTGGTTCTTTGGGAAATTTAAAGGTTAAAAAATCTGATTTTATTCCCATGTGTCTACTTTAGACTTAACCAACTTACACAACTAAAGATAGTAGGTTATGTAGAAGAAAAGACAATTTTCTAGTGGAAGGAGAAGAAAATGGCACTTGTATGACCTCTTTGGAAAGTGTGCCACTTGGAAAAGGTTTAAATGTGACTATTTAGATTAAATGTTTAATGTTTGATAATGAATATCCATATTCATATTTTTTAGGAGCTATTTTAGTGATAATAGACAACGTTTCTTATTTTTTAAAATATGACACTATCCTACTCAGTTACGCAAGTCAAGTGAGGACACCAAATTTCTTATGCTAGATGTTTGAATTCTATATGTTGATGGTTTGAACTAAATAATCCTTTTAAAAATGAATAACATAGGATATCTTTAATTACCAAACTTTTTGAATTTACTTTTTTGCAATTTAGAATTAGAGTTTTATTTACTATCCTTAAGATTTAGACATTATATAAAACTGTAAACTCCAAAAATAGTGAACTATAAACTCAAATATCCAATGGTCTCATTGAATATAACCTAAGACACTAGCCTTGGTTTAAAAGGACACCACTCTATTGATTGGTTAAATGATAAGTATAGCGACAACCTATCAAAGAGAGTAGCGTATAATGGTGATAGTGTCCCAATTCTGGTGTTAGTCTCATTTACATCCATTTCCCACTAATTTATATCTTTTCAAATATAAGACTACCTAGGGTAAGCCTAAACCTATCTTAAAACCTAAAAAATTACCAAAACAATATATATACATGACTTTCAACCCTCTAACCACTAAATATAAATCAAATACAAACATAGAATAAGTTATGAACAATCAAGGTTATCAATCCCTATTCTACCCTACTTCTGCATACAACTATCTAAATCATTCATAATCTTAGATTACTTAGGTTTCTAGACTCAAGCACATTCAAAGCATTCAATCCAAAATTCATACTAGTTTCACTTGCACTTGTACTAGAACTTAGGTATGGAGAATTACATTAGTCTTGATTCCTCCTTAGAGTATTGGTAGGTAGGTAGCATACCCACATAGGGGTGTGGATCACATGGTTAGCACATCATACCTAGTAACCCATTTTTCTTATGGTGTTCATTCAAACCCTTAAAATCATAAAAACCTAGGATTTTTGGAGGAAAACAAAGCTACAAGAAAAATTAATGATCACATGGACTTGAAATTTGGACCTGAACTAGAACAATACTTAATCTAAAAAACCATAAATTGTTGATAAAAGGGACATTAACACCATATGTTGTTACTTTTCAATTAAGATGCTACTATCCAAGAAGGATTATAACACCTAGATCTTGTTTATGATACCCTGATCAGCTTCTATGCCATTTTTCATCATCCATATCATCCATCTTACGCTATTTCTAGATAAGTAATTATTTAAATAATTTATTTCTATTTTTTAAAAGGTAAAATTAAGTCAATTCTATTACAAATAATTTGTTTTATTTATTACATATTTATACCCTAATTTTATATACTCAGATCTTTAACAACATAAGATTTACATATATCTAAGTCTTAAAAGGTTAATATAGAAAGTAATGTGTTTAGATTGGGAATGGAGATTAGAACTATATTTATGTAGTGTTAGATTTTAGAATTCAATGTATTAATTCATTGATTCATGCAAATTAATTTTAAAAATGGCCTTAACTCTTTTCCATGTTTATTTTATGCATTTTAATTTCATTATACCAACTTCTATGACTTTTATTTCCATGTGGCTTATTTTGTATTCTCTCAAATGCTTAGTTATCTATTTGTGATATATGTCTCATTTTCACTCTTTAAGGCTTAGTATTGTTGTCTTTGTTATTTTTTTACATGGATTCAAAGTGCACATGTGGGTGTCACTATTTCACTTGTAATTGAATTGCATCTTGTTTTACTTTATTCCTTTAGCCCTAAATGAGTGGGATGATGACATGTGGATGGATATAACTACTTTTATTGCTTGGTATGCTATGTATAAAGGGATATTCTTATGTCAGCTCTAGGCTAGTGAAATTATGACACATAGATGTATCTAACTTATTAACTTTTTGGGGATGTTTTATACAAAACATTATGCAAACATCACCTCAATGTTAGTGGCATAATGACACATAGATAGATCTTGTTACTTTCCTTTCTTAGGATGCTTTGTATAAAGGGTTGTGTTGATGTCACCTCTAAGCTAGTAGGATCATGACACATGGATGGCTCTCCCTAATCCTCTTGATTAGGATGGTATATATAAAGGTTTATAATGACATCACTTCTAGGCTAATGGGATGATGACACATGGACAAATATTTTTATTCCACTTTCCTTCGATGGTTAGTATAAATGGATATGTTAATGTCACCTTAGAGTAACTCAAATCCTTTAATTAGGCTCTGAATTAGAGAATTGATGCCATGTGGTAAGGGAAAATGAACTCTAAGAAGGCCCAAGAAATTCCTAAGTATGAAATAATCTATTTGAAACATAATATTTAAAAAGACGTAAGTAAAATAAAAAAATATCACCCACATTAACCATTAGAACATAAATCAAACCTATACATCATCATTAAGTTAAAAAAATCAAATGTGAAAATTAAAACATGTAGTATGGCTTAAACACAACTTCGATTTTCTTGTAACTTTGATATATTCTAAAAACTTGTTGAGTAAATACTTTCAATGGAGTCAAATAAATAAAAAATTCATTTTGGGGTCAAATAAATTCCTTAAGTTTAATCTTTTCAAAATCTATGTCATAAACTTTGCATTCATAAGATCCTAAATAATGATATTTGATTATCAGTAGATCCCTATTTGAGTTTTCAAATGGGATGTGTGTGTTAGGGAATAAAAAATGATGAATTAGTTGTGAAAAAATCTTGATTATTTAAGAACTCATAATCTCAGTAATGCAACATAATAAAACATCTTTCCTTATTAGAAAATAATAGATAAATTAGACATTGAAAAAAACTCATATTTCCTCATGCAACATACTAACCCTTTCCATTCCTTGGATTTAAGTGTGTGATTTCTTGAAATTCTATTTCCCCTTGTTATGATATTTTTTACAAGGTCTTGGATTGAAATTATGGGTTTCATTTTGATCGCATCATGTTGTAACCAAATAGTAAGGAAAGTTTGGGTATTACTCCATTTCCAGTCAGGCATCCATAACCCCAATAGAGATTATTTAAATTGCCCTTTTCTGTCAGTTTGTATGATTTTTTGTGTGTGTGTGTGTGTGTGTGTGTGTGTGTGTGTGTGTGTGTGTGTGTGTGTGTGTGTGTGTGTGTGTGTGTGTGTGTGTGTGTGTGTGTGTGTGTGTGTGTGTGTGTGTGTGTGTGTGTGTGTGTGTGTGTATTGAAACATAGATATAATCAGGGTTAGGAATCACCATTGTCTAGTTTTATGCATAATAAAACTCATTTTAATCAATACATCCATGTTAGTTTGTATCCATTTCTATGTTTATTATATCCCATCCAAATTTTAGAATGTAATAGTGAAATTAATCTTTTGAAATTGAAAATATTTCTAAAATTTACATGGTCATATCAGAGTAAATCCTAGAGTTATAATAAACTCATTCAATCAAACTATAAACTAATTTAGTCATAACGAATATCTCAACCCTATAATCTCTAGGACTGTCAAATAAATCCTTATGAAAACCAATTGTGTATCCTTGTAAATAATCCACTTACTTTGGTAAGTACTTTATAATATCATTGTAATAAATTAGTTGAATTTTTTTTTTAGTTTTATAAAACTATTAGAGAAATCATAACAATTAATCTATCTAAAAATATACAAAAATTAAGAAGGACTAATTCTATAAAATAGGAAATATAACCTAGAAATCAATAAATTTATTCTAAAAATCATGAACCTTAATCTAATCGTACATATGCATCTCTACTTATAGTTATTTTGAGGCATCTCTAGTTGGAGCTGCCATGAAATAGTAATTCAAAAACTATCCATTAACTATAAAGGTGAAGTCATTACCTTCGAGATATTTTTACCATAAGGCATTATTACCTAGGATCTCTAATATTTGATATGGTTGAATACACAAATAAGTGAAATTATCATGTTTTCCTTACTTCTCATTTTATTTATCCCATAAAATCAATAGGTCTAAAATCCTAAAGGATTTTATTTTGGATATTTTCTCAAACCATCTTTTGATAATATCTTGATGTTTACTAAAGTTGTGTAGTGTTTCAGTTATTGCATCATCTATCTAGACTATGTCAAGTACTATAGATTATAGTATTTAATCTTCTCCCATGTAATCTTGCATGAACTGGTACATTGGTATTTAAAGAGTAATGGGGAAGACAAGGTATTTCCCATACACTAGGAAAAATAGTGAAACCTTGAGGTATTGATTGTCTCTAGTTCTATCTACCCATGGTGAATATTTTAATAAGAGATGTCATTCTCATGGTTTATATTGCATTAATTTTTAAGTGGCATCCATCATGTTTTTATTGGTAGAATGAACTAATCCATTCCATTTTGTATAGTAGTTCAAAGATAAGCTGATGGTGATTTGATTTTCATAAGTTCATTCTATAAATTCAATATTTTGTAACACTTGACCATTGTCATAAACTAAGGAAATGGGAATGCCAAACCTAGTTAATATATTTTATTCCATAAACTTGATGAAATCAATTACTCTAGAATTATTTGTAGCTATAGATTTTATCCACTAGTGTATTAGTCTGTAGCTATTAGGACAAACTTATGCTCTATTGGTGAGTTTGGTTTTATTACCCCAATAAAATCAATGCCCCATTGGGCAAAGCGACACCCTTAAATGATGGGTTGTAAAGGCATGGTAGAATTGACTTATTTTTTATCAAATACCTGGTAGTCATGATAAGTCCTAACATGGTTTTGTGAATCTTTAAAGATCATGGGCCATTAGAATCCCATCCTCAAAAAAATTTAAGCTATTGTATTAATTGAGGGATGCCCACTACCTATCTTTTGATGTAGGTTATTTGGGATGTTCATAATTATTATTTTGAAACACATCTTAGGTAGATGCCTTCATAGTTATTTATATATAGGACTCCCTTCTTAATCATATAATGAGTTGATTTTATCCGAAGGGCTCACCTTTGATCTCTAATTATCTCCATATGGAATGTACATGTTAGAAAATAATGGACGATTTGAGTGTACCACTTGATACTAGTTACTTGAGTCTCATTAATTTATTGAATAATAATGCTTGGATCATTCTTGGTCATCATCTAGATAATCCCTTGGTCTCTCACCATCTTGGTTGACCTAATTTTAAGGTTAAACTCATGAATTTTAGACATCCATTTACTTCTTCTTTCACCCAATTAATTTTTTCCAAGTGTGAGTTTGACTACTAGGTCTATAAAAATGGAGAATGTCTTGTTTCTTAATATATAATACCCAAATTTTATAATAGATTTGATCAAGGTATACATCTATTTATCTATCATAAAGTGTTTCAACTTTGTATACTTTAGATTGGTTCTCATGAAGGCAATGAGATGTTCATTTTCATCCACCTTCTATCTAAGTATAGCATTTATAATATGTTTTGAATAAAATGATTAAAGATATAAATCCTTATTAAAGTTTGGGATGATCAAAACTAGGGATTGAGTAATGGTCATCTTGATGTCTTAAAAATTTATCCTAGCTTATATTGTCCACTCTATCTTTGCATTTTGATTTAGCATAGTGTTCAATGGTTTGGAAATCTCCACAAATCCATAAATGAATTTTCACACAAAGTTAATCTTAACAAAGGAATTTAGTTCCTACTTTTTGTTGGGAGGTGTCAACCTAGAAATGGTCTGAACTCTATCTAGATTAAAGAATATCCCATTTTTAGTGATGACATAACCTAGTATATTTCCTTCTATAACTCTAAAGATACTATTATTTAGATTGAGTGAGACTCCATATCTTTGACATCTATCATATACTCTTTATATATGATTTTCATGATATACACTATCTTTTTAATATACTATCAGGTCATCTATGTATATGATGATGCATTTACCAATGAGTCCTTGGAAAGCAAAGTCCATATATTTTTAGAAGGTATCTCTTACATTAAATATGACAAATATCATCCTTTTATATGCAAAAAATCCGCACTTAGTGGTAAACATAGTATTTTTCTTATCTTTAGCTTCCACAACACTTGATTATAACTTAAGAATCCATACAAGAAATACAAGATCTCAGACCCACTTAATATATGAATTACCTCATCTACTGATGGAAATGGGTAATTATATTTCTCTAAAGCTTTATTTAGGTTTTTGAAGTCAACATAAAGTCTAATGTTTCCATTCTTGTTGCTTACCAGTATTAGATTGTCTACCTAGGCCCAATGTCTAATTCAAAAAACAATCATAACATCCATTACTTTATGTACCTCTATCTAAAGGAGAGGTTCAAAAATTAGATAAACTAGCCTATATCTTTTCCCAAAGTTCTTATGGTTTACTTTCAATGGAATGGTATTATTAATGACTCTAGGGTCAAATATATTCAAATCCTCATATGTTCAGGTAATCACATCTTTATACTCTATTAGTATATTCTTCAAAAAAATTTACTCACTTTCAGTGCAGCTTAGTCTAATATTCAAAAATTGAGGGTGTTGGTCAATGCCTAGATTCTTTTTGATGAAATCAAACTTAGTTTATTTATAATACTTCTAATTTTGAGCTTATATATATATATATACATTGTAATTGCATAATAAGATAACCATTACCATAGGGATTTAGTTTTCCAATAGCTCTAGGAAATGAAAACCATCCTCTCCCAAGTCTTCAATATGTATGGACTCCAAATCTTTCTCATCTACCAGCTGAGATTTGAAGGTCCCATAAATAGTCATGAACTATACAATCTATTGATCATCCTCAAATACCTATAAGTTGTCCATGTTTTATGGAACATAGGGATAAGGAACTAGATCCACAAATAATCTCTACATTTTAGATTCCTAGAGTGGTGTCATATTTTTAGCTAAAGCTACTAGAGAATATATTATCTATTTTTATTCTCCTAGAATGAATTTTATGTTGAATCCTTGAAAGGTCTCGATAGATCCCATGCTCGATGTTTATACTTACTTAAGTAGGTGATATTACATTGATACTTATTTTTAATCTAGTTTAATATCATCTTAGAATAACTACATATTTGTGTAGTTTCCTAACATTATGTTTTGGTGTAAATTATATAATAAGGATTAAGGCTTTGAACTCAGCTCTATTGTTAGTCAAAGGAAATTACAACCTATAAGTGGCCAAGTGTTACTTACCATCTAGGTCTATCATGGTTATGCCAACATTAGAACCTTGTTTTGATATAGATTCATCAAAATGGAGTGTCTAGGACTGAGAAGGACCTTCAAGTTCTTATTCATGAAGCTCTCACTTGGTAATGAATGTGTGTACTCCCACATATGGAGATGTAAAATCATCCTTATCCTTATTAGTGTTTTACTCGGTAATTAAGTACTTCATATTTAGCTCTCTCTCCACTTGAATATGATTGGCTACTCCTTTCTATAGAAACCACACATGTGAAAATATGGTGGCCATGTACCCATTCAACATCTTGGACAAATCCTAGGTTAGTAATAAGCCATAATTTTATAGCATGTCAATGTCCAAAATATCTATATATTATTGTACATGTGGCTTTGATGCTAGCTAGATGTGTATATTTATCAGTTATCCAACACATGGTATAGAAGAACTATCTAGTTTTAAGACCACTCTTTTTGATTTATTTGGGGTTAAAACTATACTTTTGCACATAATTATTAGAATCACATTGGTTGAGGCACCTAAGTCAAGAAAATAGTTTTGAATGTTCTCTATGAACATTCAGACTATTAGAAAAAATTATGGTACTTCAGGTTTATCTTTAAATGCCATAATGTTTTCATGCATAGATTTGGACTTGTCCAATGTCAAGGATCTCCTACTTAGGGATTTAAGAAATAACTCAATTTGTTTAGTGATCTAGGCTAGATTATGTAGGGTGATATTGGCCTTTATCTTCTTAATTTCTTCAATAATGTTGTATCCATATCTACTTTGTGGTTCTATGATATATAAAAGCTCATCTATCTTTGTGGGAGGTAGATTATTATTGGCCTAATAATATGGAGGAGTAATAGCATTATTTTTCATAGATGTTGAATTAGTAACTATTTGCTTATTCTTTAGATTGTAATTGTACCTTTGGAATTGATGTAATGCCTAGATCTCATTTGTGTTATCCTTGGGTTAATTCTTATCCTTTACTATGAATGGGAGATATAGTTCTCAAAGATCATTGTTGTAATGGAATGTCCTATATTAGTAAAAGAATATGGTTATTTCTACTTGAAAAAACCTTATTGCTTGTTCATCTTCTTCTAAAATATCTCAAAATTAGAACAAAAATTTATGAAATCTAAGTCATCATATTGCACTATGTTATGAAGTCAACATTAGTTAGGAAGGATTGTTTTCATAATATTTATTTATGCCACCTTGTTAGGTGATTATTATTATAGATTATTTCTAGGCTTGTTATAACTTGGGAATATAAAAATTTTATTGGTATTCTATCCTCTAGTGTTACCCATGCATTTATACATGTTTTGAAACTCATAGATTAATTTTTGCACCATCCTTTAGATAGTTACAATCCTTTTTTTTTAAATTATAATTATTAACCTATGTAGTAGCAATATTGAATAGTATTAGGTACTGGTTCTAGTTATATTAGTTAGGCACATAATTATTTAGTAATCTAAGGTGTTAATTGGGTGGATTATGGGTTAAAGGCACATGGGAGTACAACTAGCTATGGTTTTTTAACCAAAGTATTATAATTTGCATTTGGGATTGGGATAAAGGTAAGAAAAATAGGACCAAGACTAAGTGGTTGCAAAAAAATTATTTATGGGTTCAATTTTTCATCTTTGTTGATGACTTCAGTATAGGCCAAACGTAGTGTATCCACACTGAAAGATCTGCATAAAAAAGTAATGATAAGGTCTAGGATATTCTTATACATTTCAAGTGCTAAGGTATTAGTAGGTTTTTATTTAGTTTCAATTTAGGTATACATATTTTTGAACCTAACATTGAAGTCTTGGATTGGCTCATTTGGTTTTCCTCTCCTGCTTGTAAAGTGTTGATAAACAACACTTGCACTAGTGAATTATCTAAACTATGTAAAGAAGACATGTTAACATCGATGTTAGGATGTAAGTGATCCTTATAGGATATTAATAAACCACTCATATGAGTAATATTTTAATTTAAAGGGGAAAAGTGTACATGCCACATATTCATGGGTTACATTCAATATTCCTACAATGGTCTTGAAGGCCTTTTTGTGTTCTTCATAAGTCTTAGCTCCTGATGGACAAAATTAAAGAAGATACTACTCAAGGTTTATTTGTAAATCATACATGGCTCCATTGATGTTTATAGAATAACTAGCTATCCATGTTAGAGCTTGGTCCATTGTAAATAGTGGAAGATGGGATTGTCTACCTAAAGAGAATGATTAATCTCAAGGTCCTTTCCTAACTCTCTTATCAAACCTAACTTTATAATGGATTTTTTAATCTAGGTATATCAAGTTAGTGTTTGAGGTAGACATTTTTAATGTTGAGTGCTTCCAGTGTAACTCAGGTGACTTCTTTTCAAATAAATAGAGGTAGAGGTGTGGGTCCTCCTTCCAATTACAAATAAATTATTATTGATGTGGGTTTTGTGAACACCCCAAAAACCTTACAAGGTAGCCTCTAAAATTTTAGGATTTATGAATTAAATTCACTCCAAGGCATGAGATACAAGGTATTTAGTTTTTTAAACAACTTGTCATTAGAATACCGATAAGTAAAACAAATTATTTACCATAGATGGTTCAAATATGGATGAACCTAAATCTACTTGATATGGGTGGATGGTTGATGTTTCTAACCTAAGGTGGGAAAGAATTCAAAATAAAACTTTAAAATAAGGAAAGGTAAGGTAGAAAAGGATACCTATGGACCACATAAGATGATACCTTTCTAAGCCAACACTTGAACTAAAAGTTAGACAAGGAATTAAGGACTAATGTATCTTACATTATAATATATTACACCCAAAATCAAACAGAGTTAGGAGTCAAAGGGAAATAGAATACATCATACTTAAACACATAAAATCAAAGGTTATTGCATTTGTAATATTGTCTTAACACATATAAAATGGGGTTTATGAATAATATGTAAAATGCATTCAAATCAATAATATCTCAATATAAATAACTATATATTAAATAGATAAATCATGCAAAACTAAAAGACTAAGAAATTGAACTGATAAATATTATTACACAATCCACAAGTTTAGAGAAGAATAAATATTTATACATCGAGATCAATTATATAACTTTCTTCATAATTTTAATAGCCAATATTCTTCTCTCTTTGGGATTGGGAAGATACAAGTATATAAAAACTTTGGATGGGGAATGCCTCATCTCTCAAGCAAAGTATAAAAACACATGTCCCAAAATAACATTGTTTGTTAATTTAGATGCAAAGAATGCATGTACAATTATGATTATTCAAAATAGAATTCTTCATATAAAATAGAATATATACATTCTAAATAAATTAGGAACTAATATTTCCATCTCAAATAGAACATGAAAATACATAAGTATATTTAGAAAGGTACAGATGTGACACTGATAGAAGAATAAAATTATAACATAGAAATTGTATAAGCCTAAGAAGGTGGAACTATATTTTTAACTTGAGTTAAAATTGAAATAGATAATAGAACTATAGCTACACCAAAGGTGGTTTCCAATGTATTTGTGGCAGTAATTGTTGGAAGTGGTATGTAGGTAGGCACATAGGTCTACATTAGTGTGTATCTAGGAATATAAGTGCCCTAAGGTAGAGTAGGCAAGCCCATACTACTAAATATATTTTCTTGGTGTATTCCATTTGTAGATATAGTCCACAAATTTCTTGGAATTCAATGTTTATGGATTCAAAATCAAGAAAAGATCTTTTGAACAACTATGGGACCTTGTTCATCAAACTCTTTTACATGCTCAATATTGCTAGGACCTTAACATATAGTCTTTTTGTTCTTATTATTTTATCTCTTATAAAATTCACTAGTTGAATTATTTAATTATTTCTAAAAATAGTGCCCTTAATCTCACCTCTAAAGACATCAAGTACTTATCATAGGATATTTTCAAAAAATGGGGTTGGGCATTAATTTACCTTATGTAGTGCCCACTTGAGTGACTCTTAAAGCTATAAGGATAGAGACTAATTCATTTTCATAATTTGAAATTTTCATAATATTTATTCAAAGTTATTTAGATTATGAATCATAACTTGTTAATAATTCCATTTATTTTATTAAATAATTGAATAATATATCCTTAATTGGGTTATGATGTGGCCTATGTATAAATTATTAAACTGATAGTATCAAATAATTTCCTAGTCATCCCCTGTATGTTCACAATTTCCTTAAGATCCTAGATAGTGCTCCTTTCTAGTGGCCTCTAAATAGGATGATCATAAATTTTTAACATCTCTTTTATTAACCCTTTAGTAGCATTTACAAAAGTGTAAGGGTTATCTCTATATCTATCCAGATCTGAGGGATTTACTTTTCTCCATTTTTTCAAAGAGAATACGTCTTCTCTTTTTTCCAACTCTACTAGTTGACGTTCAATAACCACAATATTTATCTTAACCTTTCTCAAGGTGTTAGTCTATCTGTCAAGATGAAACTTCAATCTGGGTTACTCAATAATCACTAAATCTTGTCTTCTTTCTTCTTCATATTGCAATTGTTGAACCCATATAGGAATGTTCAGTGCAACTCATTGTTTTGATTCCTCTATTTGACCTTTTTATTGTGATTATTTTGTCAGAGTATCTAAAGGGGATTTACCTAAGGGAAACATAGCCTTGGGGGAAGATGTCATTAGTGCAGGAAAATAAAGAATATATTTCCTACATCTAATAAACTACCTATATACTAGTGTATCATTTACATATTTGGATTTCCTTTCTACTTTGTGAACTGAAACTATAGGTGGGTCTACCTAATGTTCTATAAAATTAGGCATATCTAACTATGTATTCAACTTAAGAGGGTGGATGGTGTATCAAAAATTGAATGTCACTAGGTACTTAATAAGTTTTAAAAATAATTAATGTCAGAAGTTTATGCTCCTTATTAGTCATAGTAGGGGCGATAGGGTCCACAATAGTAAGCTAGGATATGGTATGAAAAATTAGCATTACAACTACTTGAGGCTCGTTTATTTGACTTAAATAATGAAAGGAATTCAAGTAATCTACTAAACTAATTTTAGCCATAAAAATTGAGGAAGTTACTAAAGAATAAAGACTTATAGGAAAGAAATCCTAGAGACAGATAATTTGGGCATCCCTTTTAGTTTTCATTATAGTGGCTTTAGGTAGATAGCTTATAGGTGTATATGGAAATGGCCCCTATGTTATAATGTGAAGTTTTGATTCTACTTCTACTTTTCTATCTGATAGTCATTCAATAGCCATTGAGTTACCATCTACCTAATTGACTTCTTCAGATCATTCTAGTCATGATTTTCCTCTTGAATAGGTAATTTCTTTAGTCATCTATTAATCATCTTCCTTTATTTGTGTAGCCTAATTAAATGGTTATGTTTATTTTGTGTCAATCTTAGAGATCCCTTATTATTCATATTCCCACATATTATCATCTTTTTCACTATCATAGATCTCAAGTGGGTCTGACCCTTTTCTACCTTATCTTCCTTCTTCCCTTTCCTTAGGACCAACTAATGTGTTCTCCTCCATTTCCACATTTTAAGGTGAAATAGGAGGGGTATTGAGCTTCCTTTTATATGTCATTATTGTTTTTTTAATAAAATAAGATAGTCTAATATAAGGTAGAATGGGAGGTAAAAGAATTATGGTAATGGAAGATGGTGATTCATATAGCTACCCAAGGGACTAGGGAATCACTATTATTAGAGACAAAGGAGGAGAAGAAATATGAACTTGATACAAGACGGAATGAAGACTTACTTGTTGTATTATGGTCAATGTAGGTAGAGGAAGCATGTATAAAATTATACTTGATGCACAAGACATTTAGGTCTTTGAACTTCAATTTTGCATTGAGAAGAAGTAGCAAAGATTGAATGTGTATGGGAGATTGGAAGTGTAAAATATTTTTATTTAATGTAATCTTCCTTATATGGGGAAACTTGTTCTTTAATTCCTTATTCTGCCTAAGGAGGTTGGCCATGAACAAGTTTGGAAACCCATTCTTCCTTCTTAATTATCTTGACATTATATTTATTTATAGTAGTATCATATTGGATACTTTATGAAATATTCATGGAAATGTTATCCCTATGCATCCTTATAGATAATTTAGTATCATATTATATATTCATGATCACACTATCATTATCATAGGACTATTTCCCATAGTTGATTCTTATTTTTCTTTAATATTTTTTGATATGTTCCTTGACAATTTTCTTAGGGTCCTAATATTTGAAAGGTGTTAATTTAAACCCATATTGTGTCCTAATATTTACAATAAATTGGTGGTGTTCCCACCTCATGTAATGCATTCTACCAATACTGAGATGGGTTGGGTGGATGATTGTTTGATTGTCCCTCTTTAATTTAGTATCAATATTGTCAGCTAATTGAGCAAAAATTTCTATCTTATCTAATTTATCAAGCACAATCCTTGGTAGGTGTAAAGAGTGTCCCCTAGTGGCTTCAATATAGATTATAGTGAACTTAGGGTACAACTAGTAATCACCATTATTTCAAATGGTTTTCTCTATAGGGTCAAAGAGACTAGGCATGTTCTTATCATAGATTTATTGATATACCATGGGGTAGAAGTTCTCAATTAACCTTTTCATGTTATTTCTAAATTTTTACACATGAAAAATATTAAACTCATCATATATCCTATTCATTGGTTAGTATGAGATGGTTTTTATGGTTGCTCATTGGATGAATTTATAGTTGTAGTAATGGGATCTACCACATAAGACATCATGTAGAAGTTACCATCTAATAAACTTCTTGGATGTGTGATTCTTAAAATCAGATTAGAGCTAATAATTTATACTAAGGATATGATTTTTATGGAATTTAAAATCATTTATAGCAAAGGGACCCATACCTCATTGACATAAGTAATGGTTGAAAATTTATATATTTCATTTACCAAGGCCATAAGTATTCTCACCCATAGTTTGAAGGTGTAAATGGGGATAACATAGTTAGGGTCTTGAACTAAAAAAAATATTGGGTTGCCATCCCATTCCTTAAACTTGTTGTTGATGTTGTTGGCAAGGACACATGAATTAACCATGTTATACATGTATGTAATTTTTAGAATAGGCAGTCTATAATACCTTTCAAATGCATTTCCACTAATATATGCAAATGGTGTCATTCTACACCTAAAGTGTGATATCTTCCTAGTAATCTTGTCATTCATGAATAAATCAAACATATTAATGTATGGCATTACTTATGGTTTGGCTAATACATTACAAATACCAATTTCTTTGATGGTGAACATGTCATCCTTGTATCTATATGTGAGAATGAAAAATTGATCCTTGGAATTTTATGGTTTGATTTCATTAACCACATTCAAAATGGTAGAATAATGTTTGAACTCATGGTTCAGAGCCACCAAATAAAAAATTGTATTAGTGTATTCAATTGGTCCTAAAATTGAGTATGATGAGGGAATTAGGATGTGAGATAAAGAAGACATTGAATTTCTTATCTTAAAATGTTTTTCTCTATTAAAAAATTGTAATTTTTTGGGCACAAGAGAGCTCAAAATTCACATTTCACAATCAATTGTTTGGAATCAATGTGATTAGATTGGAAAAAATAATTTAAACTATATTGTTTTAGTTACATCAGATTTGAGAATTGAATGTATTAATTCATATATTCATAGAAATTAATTTTATCAATGTCATTCACTCTTTTCCCTATATATTTTTTGCACTTGAATTTAATAGTACTAACTTCTATGGATTTTACTACTATGTGGCTTATTGTGTATTCTCCCAAATGTTTAGCTATCTATATGTGATAAATGTCTCCTTTTTACTCAATCAGGATTAGTATTGTTATCTTTGTTATTTTCTTAGATGGATTCAGAGGACAAATATTTGTGTGTCATTATTCCCATCATAACTAAGTTGTATCTTGATGTAATTTTTTCCTTGGCCCTGAGGTGAGTGGGATGATGACACATGGATGAATCTCATTGCTCTAATCTCCCAAGATGTTATGTGCAAAGGGATATGCTAATGTCACATCTAGGAAAGTGGGATGATGACATGTGGATAACTCTGGATACTCTATGACAAGCAATATTTTTACCTACCAGAGAACTGACATTATGTGTGCAACCTGAGCCACATGGGTTGGGGTAGTTACTAATAACCTAAAGCAATTTTTTTATTAACTATAAACCTAGTGGCATAAGCATGATAGTATGAATTTATTGTATGTGCACATTTAATCTTCTAAGTTGAATCTTACTAGACTTATGGAAAGGAATTGCATAAAACAAAGGTTCTTGTAAAAGATTAAAACTTGCAAGAAGTATATTAACTAGATAAAGATATTGAACTAGAAGCTTACCTAAGTCTATTCTGAATCACACAAATTAAATGCACTTACTTACACACACATATAAAATCTTATAATATAATTATACAAACAAAACAAATTAATTAATTATAATAATGAGTTAGATTTATACTACAAGTATTCTGGAGGAGGGCTTCCTCTCTTAGACTTGATCTTTGATCTTCCTCTTAATAGAAAACTCAATTAACTCAAAATTTTATCTTCATTAAATCATGTAGTTGTTAAAGATTGATATGATAGATTACAATATCTCTTACCAAATTGTTTTCTATTTCTACACACTCCTAGTCTCAAAATAACTTTCTAACTAGTTCCCATATCTTTGCCATATTATATTTCTACCAAATATGGTGGTTTACATTTATGGCCTAATTAGGAATATAAACAAAACATTGCTTCAATGAGATCTTTCAGTTACATGAATAGAATGTGGTTTTCAATGTTAAAATTTTCCTTATAAAACCCATTGAGTTTGTTAAGTTATTATTAACCAAAGTTGGTAAAAAATATCCTAACATAATTGATCCTGTAGTAAAAGCTTTTTGTTACAATCTCCAATATTTTATAGGTAGTGGTAGCCTAGGTGAGTCTTAACTTTATTCATCTTTTAGTAACCATGAGCTTTCTACATGTCATTAATTATTGTAGTCTATTGAACCGGTAATTATGACCATATTACTATTTTTTTCTACTCATTAGTTGTAAGACATGCTGATGTAGGATCATTTAACTACATGATGTATTTGAATAGGATCCTTCAACTGTAGGATGTATTGACTCATTTTGATTCAAAGAATATTCCTATTTTACCTTTGAACTTTCTCAAAAAAAATTATAAAATTTAATCATAATTCATTGAATCACAAAACATAATCTCATTACTTTATGATATATATATATATATATATAAGACTTATTCAAGTATGAATATATAAGGGATAATATCAAAAGGTACATATTATAAAAGGTTATGGGTAAGCAATATGTGTTCACAACATGACATTTTGGGGCTCATCATACCCACAAATTAATATGTTTCCAATCCTCGAGTAAATATCCTTTGCATTTCAACTACACATACCACTATACCATTTACCATAAAAGCCTTGTTTTTACTCATAACTTTTCCATATATTTTTTTCCCTTTCCTTATCTAATGATTTCTTAACTTCCCAATGTGGTGTAGGATACCATAATGGAGGAGGTTGAAACATAATATCCAATAGATTTGGCCCTTTCTTCCTAGAAATTTTGATGTATGTGTATACTCTATCAAAAGTTGATGTTAAGTTGAAAGGTGATTAGGGATCCATTTTCCTCAGTTACATAGTGAGCTCCCCCCATCTAATTATTCAAGATATATGTGCTTATGACCCTATAACAGATCTCAGATCTAATTAGAAATGTTTTGCTTCCAACTGTTGTTCTATGAACCAAGAGGAAACTTTTATTCTCTTCAACAGGTGAAACCAATCCTAAATGATGCCCTCAAGAGTTCTAGATTATTCACTAATTATCAATGTAGTCTCCTATTATTTATATCTTTAATCAACCATTTGTTGGCCTCTCTTACATTAATTGACCACATAAAAGTCAAATGATTTTAATAAAACATCCCCTATAAATAAGCTGGGATTACAATATTGATCATCTATTTCAATGTAATTAATTATAAACTCACATAATTAGTTTTGTTTCTTAATTGGGCTATTATTTAATATAACAAATAAATATTTGGAATATAATACTTGATAGGGAGATCACAATATAGTTTCATAAATTTAAATTTTACACATAACTCCCACACACACACACACACACACACACACATATTGATAATCTATTTCAACATAATTATGAATATAAAACTCACATAATTGGTTTTGTGTCTTAACTGGGCTATTATTTTATATAACAAATAACTATTTGGAATATAATACTTGATAGGGAGATCACAATATAGTTTCATAAATTTAAATTTTAGACATAACTCCAATATATATATATATATATATATATATATACATACACACATACATACATACAAAGTTTACCCTAGTAAGAGGTCTACAACTAATGAGTTTTTCTATCAATTTATCCATTTCTTCAACCTTATCTTTCAATTTCATCATTTTTTCTTCATCAATATGATCTTTTTATTAGTGTAGCATTTTATTTTTTCAATTATTTAAAAAATCCACCCCATTATTCTATATACTAGTTAATTATAGTAGAAATATTGAATGGTGCATTATACATTTTATTTAAATGGAAGTGGAAACAAATGCCTTGGATGTAAATTGGTCATGGGCCACCAGTGTTGACTAATTATGCTCTACAAGTTGGGTCTCATTTATGTAAATTTGGTCTTATAGATAAAATGCAACTCTTACTAATGTATTCAACCCATGGCTTCCATGCTTTATCAATTTATTCCTTGACAACTCAATTTCTTGTAATGTCAAATCCAAAGTCAAGAATTCATATTGTATATATGCTACATGTACTGTATCCTCAATTCATACCTATATAGCCTTATTGCATTCATCGTGTTCCTCTTATATACCTTTTTTTGGATGCTATTATTCACTAGCTAAATGTCTTTTGTCCTCAACTAAGTATCCTTCATCATTTGTCTCTCTATATTATGAGGTAAAAGGTATTCCTCTACTAGATAATGAGACATCATCTTCTTCAAAGGATACTTCCTTAATATGAATTATAGCAGGGGTTTTAGATGTTGGCTTCTACTACCATTTATCTTTCAACCTATGACATATTATTGAAAATACTTTTATTTGATTGGCATTTTATGATATCTAAATTTTGAGGTAACTTCCTCTCCTAACTCATCTAAAAAATAGGATTAAAGGATCAATTTTACTTTTATCCTTGTAGTTTCCTTACCTTCTGAAGATTTTGTTTTATGTTTTTGTGTGGATGTAGGTTCTTTTGTGTCTAAAATTTCTTGACCAAGGGGTATCTCTATGTTTTTTTAGAGGGATATATCTTCCCTTTATCCTCCTCAAAAATTTTCCTCATCCTTTTCTTCTTCCTCACTTTCTTCTTATGTTTTCTCATCAAACTCTTCTTCTAATTCCTCTTCAATGTCTTCTTTTTCCTCATCCTCAAACTCTTCTTACTCTTCCACTTATTAGTTATCCTCATTACCTCCTTATTATTCATTTTCTACTATTACAAGCAATTGTATAAAATCTTCCCAACATAGTTTGGGTCTATTTCTTTTGAGGCAATCTTGAACTATTAGTTGAATCAAACAATAATGAGTAAGAAATTTTGGATTTCATTTTTGGTATTAAATAACCATTTTTCTTACTATATTAAATTGAAAATTAGGCACATTTATATTAATACCATGCCTCAAAAAATTCAAGAACTTGAAATGGGTTCCATACAACATAGAATATCTTCCTTCACAAGAAAATATATTACAATAAAAATAGTTACTCTAGTCATTACTTGGGGTAATGATAACCTGCTAGTGCCTTGCTTGGAAGATGTTACATGTTCATTTCATTGGAAGAAGATTTTATTTTCTATTATTTTTCAAATAAATTCTTTCCATAAATCTCCATCATGAGGTAACCCATTTACCATGTTGATAAGTGTGTAATCTTAATTTATAGACCTCTTATAGTAACCAAATTATTATCTAATGAAGTGGCAATTTATTCAACTATACTCTCGTCAAAATTGGTTAATTTTTAAAAATATGTTAACCACCCTATATTTCTAAAGATTATCATGACATATGGCTGGTGTAATAGAAGTGTAAGACTTATAGGTTCATGTCTTAAATATTCACCAACCATGATTATTGAGTTGTTTATAGTAAGCTACTGAATTGTAATTTTGGCAAGTGTAAATATCAATGTAACTATTGACCTAGGTAGGCAAAAAGGATAATGCAGTGTTTTAGGACTATTTATCTTTTTAGGAATTAAATATTGACATCCCATAGCTTGAGGTGGTTTATGTGAGATTGGTTTCATCATTAAAGAAACTAACCCCTAACTACTATATCACTCATCCTTGAGTTATGTAAGATCATGACATGTGAGATAAATTGGTTGGGATGAATAGGGATGGGAGATTCTGATGGAAAGAAGGATTTGACAACTTTTTTTTATTAAAAACATATCTAAAAGGGATTGATATGGGGTTCCTATAGAAATAAATACTTGATTAAACCATAATGATAAAATAATTACTATATATAAAGAATAATTACAGTAAATGCTTTGGAAAAATTAACATGAATACCTTTAATCATCATGACTATTTATTTTATGTGTGGTTAGAAAGAGTTATCCTAGATGATTTCATTATACCACTATAGAATGAGGATGTGGTGAATGAAGATACATGTATGGTTTAAGTGGAAATTATTACGAATGGGTGATGATGATGCATAATGATGGTGATTAGTTGAGGGAAACTTCAAGTGGTTGAGGAAGATGGATGGTGCACTACTATGGTCCAATGTATTTCACCTATAGGAATTAAGATACAAATTTCCAAGAATTGTAAAATGTAGAAGTTGCATGAAGTGACATAACAATTATATTTTTATGTCTACTCACTCTTATGAAAATTATGCATACAATCTTATAAGAACTAGTAATAGTTGGGCCCATGTATGTACTTGTCATCTTTGGCTAAAGTAATCAGTTTGAAACATGATTGTGTAAATACTACACAAATCATTCTTATAAACATGTTAGAATATACAAGAAATAGATCATGAGACCTACTACAGTAGCTCTTTGGAAGTTAGAGTATGCTAGAGAATATCAATTTGTATCTTATATCAACATAAACTAATCTTATAGTGATAAAAATTGATCCTATAGCATCCATAATAACTATGCAAGGATTGTGAGCAAAAGTAATTTTTTATTGATTTGGAGTCTTCTTTTTTTTCTTTTTTATTTTTTTTAAGACTCAACAAGATGATTTTTCCTTAAAGGTTATTTTATACCAATTTTAGATAGCTAGAAAAGTGGTTTTCTAACTAACAACCATCAATAATGCCCAAAGTTTTTCATTAGTGTTTTTTCTTGTTTTTTTCAATGTTTTTAGTTCTCACCAATAAACTAGGGATATTTGATCAATAAAAATTTGATTTATCATGTACCTCACCATATTACATGGCAATACTACCTACAAGAACTTGGTTTAATTCCTAGCAGGCAGTAAAGAAGGGTTCAAAGAAATACCTTTCTAATATAGGAATAATGTCATATTAATGTTGATAGAGAGAAAGAGTTGATGTTCATTAAGAGGATAGTGAGTGAAGGTTTCCTTAGAAAAAGGCTTCTTGTAAAATTTGAGTTGATGGATATTAACTAGTAGATATAAGTGAATTGGGTAAATAGTCTATAGTTTAATATCTCCATTATCAAAATTTTCTCTACTTCATATGGCCCAAACCATCTTCTTTGGAGATTATCCTTCTGATATTTTTATTTGGAATTAAAGAGTAAATCCCAATCCCCTGGCTAGAATTCTTGATTCTTAATGTGTTTATCATTCCATCCAATTCATTATTACTACACAACTTCAGTATGATATAGGACCTCCTTTTGAAGTTCATTTATAACATTTAACTAGATGATTCTATCTTATTGATCCTGTGATAGGTCTAGTCCTAATTTAAGTGTTGTTCTTAAAATTTTATGTTTAAATTAAATTGTAAAAAAAGACTTTTTACCATAGACCAACTCATAATGGGTGAATATATTTGCGGTATTCCATGTAATCCTATAAACACATATAGATTCATGAAGATGGGTTTCCCAATCTTTCTTATACACATTGATTATCTTAATAAGAATATTTTTAATTCCCTATTTTTGAATTCCACCTATCCATTATATTGAGGGTGGTAGGGAGTGGACTTCTTATGTCTAATTTTATTCCCTTTGACCAAAGTAGTTGTGAGATCTGATTTAAACTATGGTCCTTGATCTATGATAATTTATCTTGGTTCCCCATAGCAAGTGCAGATTAGTTTATACAAAAATTAGTGACATGATCGATATAGATTAAGATATACTCCCTATTATTAGATTTAGGGTCTATGGGATCTAAGAAATTAAATCCTCACTTATCAAAAGGATCTAGAGCTATTTGAGGATGTAATGGCATCTCTTCTAAATGTGTGCATTTCCCTATATGTTGGCATGGATCACATCTATGAGTATACATCATAGAATCCTTGTGTAGCATTGGACACTAGTATACAATAGTGAAATCTTGACAATAGTTTTGTTTTAAACAAAAATTACCCCCACATGGTTCATTATGACATGCTTTAAGGATGTCAAACACTTCATCCTATTAGATACATCTCCTCATAAATGAATCTAGTCTAGTAGAAAAGATATCTTGAGATCCATGAGTAATAGGTACTTTTAAAGATCAAGTTTCACTTTTACCTTGGTGAAAAATTTTATGGAAGAGATCTTATAGCTAACTATTTATCAATATCTGTAAACCAAGGTGTTTTAGTGTTCATTTCAAAAATATTTTCATCTAGAAAAAAATAATAAATAATAGGGATCTACTAATTAGATTGTAATAGAGATAAAAATTCTTCAATTACATTACCTTTACTTTGTCTATCCAAAATGGTGATGTCAAATTCCTAAAACAAAAGCAACCATCTAATTATTATGCCTATTAATGTAGGCTTATTCATTAAATACATGATTACTACAAGATAAGTGTGAATGAATACTTGATATCTAGAATTGTAATGTCTAAATTTATTGATGGCATAAATGACAAAAATAATTTATTTATTCATACATGTGTAGTTAATTTTATTCCCTTTGAGATTATTACTAATGAAGTATATGGCATAACTTATATATTCATCTTTCTATCCAAAAATAGCTCCTAGTATAGTGTTTGATGCAACCATATGGATGTGAAAAGTCATTATCTTTTTAGGTCCTCTAAATATGGCATTTATTGTGAGTAAATATTTTAGTTCCTTGAAATTTTCCTAACACTCATTAGTCTAAATAAAATCAGCATCTTTGGAAAGAAAACAAACAATGGTGTTGCTTTTGGCTAAAATTCTTGATGAATTTTCTATAATAGCCAACACGTTCTAGAAAAATTCTTAACATCTCTTGGCTTATGTGGTGTGGGTAGGTCATTGATTATTTTGATCTTAGTATGGTATAATTTGATTCAAGGAGGTGAAATGTGGTGTCCTAAAATAATTCCCTCAATCATTAGCATGTAATACTTTTCATGGCTTAAGGATAGTTATTGATATTGACATCATTTAAGGAATTTCTCAAGGTTGTTAAGAGATTATTCATATGTTTCCCCATAGACTTTAAAGTCATCCATATATATTTTTACATATTCATGGGAGATATTAGAAAATATACTTAGAACATCCCTTTTAAAAGTGGCTAGAGAATTGCAAAGGCCAAATGGCAATATTACATATGCATAAGTAACCCAAGGACAAGTTGAGTGAGTTTTTTATTAGTCCTTGGGTGCTATTTTTTTATTATAGACATAATAATCTTCAAGGAAGGAAAATTACTTCTTCCTTGCCAATGTATCTAGCACTTGATCAATGAATGGAAGGGCAAATGTTCCTTCCTTGTAGTTATATTTAATTCCCTGTAATCTATACAAATCCACCATTTTCATACCTTATTTGGTACAATCACTATGGATGACACCCCATTAACTATCAGATATAGGGTAAATGAAGCCAAAATCTAATATTTTTTACAATTTAGTTTTAACTATGTCTTTGACTATAGGGTTCATTCGACATTGAGGTTGATAAAGAAGTTTACATTTTTAGTTGATATAGATGTGATGAGTGCATAATTGTAGAGGGTTTCCTCTAATATCATGATAATTAAAAGAAAATGTTGTTTTATATTTCCTAAAAATTATAAGTGGATTGGTTTCCTATTGGACTATCAATTGTTTATTTATATTGAGATGTTTATCTAGTAAGATTTCCACTTGTTTGGATAGAGCCATAATTGTCTCTATGTTTCCTATCAATGAGTCATAACTATAGTGATGAGTTAAGATATGATGCAATGTTTTAATATCCTTTACAACATTAGATGGTTATATTTTAGGAAATACTTTTTCCAGGGAGCATGGTTTGCATTCTAATGTATCGTGTGCTACAAGATCCTCTTGATAGGTGTTATGTAGGATGTTGATAAGAACAATGTCCTCTTATTGATTTATCAATGATATAATTTGTTAAATTATTCATAAAGTGTATACAAAGGTTATTAATTCATCTTTGTCATCTACCCAAGGTGATTGTTCCACTTTAGAACATGGTTTGGCTGGTGGTTATAAGACTAGTTTCTTTATATCATTACCATTTGAGATTAGCATATTCCCAAAATTGTAGCCAAAGAATGCATTAGTTGTGGCCAGCCATGGTATTCCTAATATAATATGATAAATTCTTAAGTTGGTATTAGGTTTCAAGATGATTAAGTCATCTAGATACTACCATGAATCCATAGTAATGACTATGTCTTTCATGATCCCTTCTATCTTAATAATGGATCTATCAGGACTTTTTAAGACATTAGGTTTTGGCCATATGTGTGTCAATCCTAGACTATGCATTATTTCTATAGTAATAACTTTAATGGCTAATACCAAGTCTATTAATGTATTAAATATGGTTTGGCCTTGTATATTAACATTGACAATGCATTATTTCTATAGTAATAACTTTAATGGCTAATACCAAGTCTATTAATATATTAAAAATGGTTTGGCCTTGGATATTAACATTGACAATAACAAATCCTAGATCAACATATTTTGGGGGAACTATGTTACCCAACATAATGTCTGCAAGTTGACTAAGGACTTAGATTATTTTGGGGTCCTTTTTTTTCCTACCTAGTTTATTCAAACATAGATCTTGGATAGCCTTAGTGTATATAGGCATGTCCTTAATAGATTGAAAGAGTGGAAGCTTTACATATGCATTTTTTAGTTATCTTAAAAAATCAAATTCTGGTTCTAATTGAGGGTGTGGAATGTTTAGTCTCTCAAGAAAAGGAGGATGATTAGGTTCTTTTTATTTTTTTGATAGCCCTTAATCAGGAGTGGTAAAGGTTTGAAGTGGATGAGTATTTGTATGATCATCCAAGGTTTCTTCAGCATGTTTAGTGATCACAGGTGTGGTGGGTTGTGGAAGAATACATCTTGAGTCAATATGTACTTCATTAATATCTATGATATACATTGGACATTGTATTATTTCAATGGTTTATGTTGGCTAAACCAACTTATTTCTAGGGTTTGGTTTAGGTTGGGTAGGTAAAATTATTGGCTTAGAAGATGTTTGAGTATTTATAATTAAGTTTAGTTGTTGATGTTGTTGTAGTTATTTCTATTACAAGATTATAAGATTTGTATTAACCCAAGGTTGACTATTTCTCCATGATTATTTCCATGGTTGTAAAGGTTAAGACCATTGATGGCTCCAGGATAGCCATGAATAGTTAGGAGACTACTACCAAGTGTTTGTGTTTTATGTGGGTTTATAATTTTATGGTTGTGAATAACATTTAGTCTTGGTTTGCATATTATTCCAAGAGGATGGTCTATAATTAAGAATAGCTAAAAATTGAGAACTTGAAAATACTATGTTTGGTGGCATTCCTATATTATATGGCCTAGGTGGCTTTTGTATCCTTTGAGCTACATAGAAGATATAGTCTCCTTCTTCACCAATTGCATGTAATTCAACTATTTTAGGATCCTCCTCTATGATGATAGCTACCTTTAATTTGATAGCATGATATTTGTAGTCTAGTTTCTTTTTTTGGTGGTTTCAACATTAAACCATCAAGGCTTCTTATGTTTATTCTTACTTATTCCTTGTAGATAATGTATCCAACTGAGTAGCCATATGTATTAATTTATTGCTTCATATCCTATAGTAGATTATTTACCTCCATTTTTTAGAGTCCATTTATAACATATGAAAGAAATATCTTATTTATACAATTTTTTATTAATGGTTGATCTTGAGTAATTTATACATAAGATCATTGATTCATCAAAGGATAATTTTGAAACATCACCCCCAGTCATTAAGTCCAATGCTTCTAAAAAATATTCTTTCAATCATTTCAAGAATATCAATTTGATGGATTCTTTATCCATTGCAGTCTACTTGGATTTCTCTAAGCTGAACATGAATATTTCCATGTAATCCTCTAATGATTCATTTTCCTCTTATGTTAGCCCTAAGATGTCATCCCAATTATAGTTCCTAAATCGACAATAATCTTGATATTTAGATATAAACTTCTCCTTCAATTCCTCCCAAGTATAAACTACATCTTTTCTCAACCCCATAAACCATATAGGAGATGTATCTTTGAGCGTTGTTAGAAATAACTTCAATTTTTTAGCATCTTGGTTATAGTCATAGTTATGGAATAAGATGTCAAACTCAACATGTCTTTCCTATGAAAGTAGGGATGTTATAATTAGGTATATTATTCATAAGTGTATTTATTCTAGGGATATGGATGGGGAATTCCAAATTTATGGACTCATTGGTAGTGTTTTATTCTTGATGGTCCCCAATGAATATTCTTTCTATTTGTAGGCTAGAAGCTTCAACCACCCAGTCTTCAAACTTTTTATCAATTCATGTTCTCCATAGGGTATAATAGATGGACATTTTGGATTTTTATTGAGGGATATAAGGTATTATATATAATAGCGAATGAGTATAATATATTGAGGATTCAATTTTTTTAGTAAATAGCCTACTTAATATAGTAGATATTTTTGTCCTCATGTCTCTTCTAGGAGCTAGAAGGGATCTAAATGCTTCCTTGGAAAGGATTTTGGGTTAGGATGGAGGGAATTGAATGCCATATTATTGGGTATGAGGTGATAGGGTGGTAATTCTTAAATATGATATAGATGGGTCATTTTTAGGTGTATTAACCTCTTCTTATTCAAAATTTCCAACTTGTGCTCCCAACCAAGCCAAGAATTCCTTTTTTAGCTCTTCTATTAAAAAGAAATCTTTAAAAATTTCCACCTATTCCTCAATTATTTCAAGCTATATTTCTGATCTTATATCAAGGCTTAATTGTCTAGGCAAGAATCTTCCTAGCTAATCATGTTATCTTTGCATGTAAATCAAACACCTTCTTTTTTCCTTGTATGCCTGGCCTACATAGGGTTATTATGGATTGTGTTGTTTTTGAATTTATCTACCCTAATCTTTCTAAAAAAATAAAAAAAATTATCTAAGAAGTAGGAAATGTTTTATGCTATAAAATACTAATATTTTAATCTATGAATGCAATAAATATTTGATATATAAATTGAAACTAAATATAGAAAAAATAAATTCCAAGATTAAATATTTTTAGTCTATGACACCCTTCCCTAATAAAGATGTCAAAATGATAAGCAATTTTTTTATTTACTAGTTAATTGGTGTGATGCATGTAACCTAAGACATATAGGATAGGGTAGCTACTAGTAAACTAAAGTAATTATTTCCATTAATTATAAAACCAAGGGTGTAATCTTGATAGGATGACTTAAATGTATGTGCACACTGAATATTCTAATATTACTCTTTTCTCTCTTATGGAAAGGAATTTCGTAAAACAAAGGTACATATAAAAGATTCAAAATTTCAATAAATAAATGAATTGAATAAAGCAATTGAATTGGAAGCTTCCATAAGACTATTCTAAATTACAAAAATTAAAGGTACTTATTCGTACACATATATATAATCTTAACACAAAATTGTACAAGAAAAAAAATTACTTGATTATATTAACAAGGTGGATTTATACTAAAAGTCTTCCTAAGGGGTCCCTCCTATATCAACCTTAAGCTTCGATCTCCCTCTTAACAAAAAACTCAATCAATTCAAAATGTTTTCTTTTTAAAATCATGTAGCAATCATAGATTGCATTCTTCACACTTAATATTTTCCAAGACTGATAGAAAAATAGATTATAATAACTCTTGATGGATTGATTGCTATATTCTACACACTCATAATATCAAAATAAAATTCTAACTAGTTCCCACATTTTTGACATATTATATTTATACTAGATATGGTGGTTTACATTTATGGACTAACTAGGAATACAAACAAATCATTTTTTCAATGAGATCATTCGGATACAAGAATAGAAAGTGGTTTTCAAGGTTAAACTTTTCCCAATTTAACTCATCAACTTTGTTATGTTAGTTACAACTAAATTTGTTTAAATATACCCTAAAAAAAATTATCTTGTAGTCAAATCTTGATATTACAACCTCCCAAAGATGATAGCTAGTGGTAACCTAAGTGAGTATTATCTTTATTCATCTTTTAGCAACCACATTCTTTATGTAGGTTGTTAATTATTTTGGTATATTGAACTAGTAGTTATGATCTTAATGTTACTATTTTATCTTTTCATTGGCTATAGAACATGTTGATATAGGATCTTATAGCTGTAGGATGTGTTTGAACATGATCCTTCGACTAGAGGATGTATTGACTTATGTTGATTCAAAGAATATTCTTGTTTTGCCTTTGAAATTTATAAAATAAATATTCTAAGAAATAATCATATAACAAAAGATAATCATAATAACTTGAATCAAAAAACATAATCTCATTACTCTATGAAATATAGTAATATATATATATATATATATATATATATATATATATATATATATATATATATATATATATATATATATATATATATATATATCATGATTAGACTTGTTTTAGTATAAATATATAAGGGATAATATTAAAAGGAACATATTAGGAAAGTTTATGGGTGATCAATAGGTGTTTGAATCATGAAATTTTGGGGGCTCATCACTCCACTCGATTTGGATGTTCCATACAAAGGGATATGCTGATGTCACCTCTAGGAAGTAGGATGATGAAATGTGGATGACTCTTGCTACTCTTTTTTCTTGGGATGGTCTGTATAAAGGGTTATGTTGTTATTATCTCTAGGCTAACAATACAATGACATGTGGATGACACTTATTGTCCAAATTACTCAAGATGGTTCATATAAAGGGTTATATTGATGTCATCTTTGAGCTAGTAAGATAATGACACATGGATATCTCTTTCTGGTCCACTTGCCCAAGATTGTCTATACAAAGGGCTATGTTGACTTCATCTTCTGGTGACTTTCATTCTTTACTTAGGATCTTAGTTAGTTAATTGATGTTGTGAGGCAAGGGAAAATGAAATATAATAAGGGTTAGTAAATTAATAAGTATGAAATAACATGTTCAAAACATAATAGAGATAAAGACCTGACTAAAATAAAAACACATCACCCATGTTAGCCATTAGAGTATAAATATAACCTATACATCAACATTGAGTTAAATAAAATAAAAGGCAAGAAATAAAACATGTAGTATGGCTTAAACATCACTTCAATTTACTTATAACTTTGAAACATTCTACAAACTTGTGGATTAAATCTTGTTAAGTGATTCAAACAAAAAATAAAGATCAAGAGAGGTAAACAAATTTGTTTTGGCATTAGATAAATTCCTTAAGTTTTATATTTTCAAACTATATGTCATAAACTTATAGTTTTAAAGACCCTAAATAATGATATTCCATTATTAGTGGGTCCCTATTTAAATTTTAAAATGGCATGTATGCATTAGGGCAAAACAAAACTACTTATCATGCACATAAAAAGTACACAATACTAGTTTTAATGCATAAAAAATAAAGTAATCTAACAAATAAATCTAATGTAATGTAAGTGTGTGACTATAATGATATTCAATGCTAATGATTTTTTTATGAATGCCTAAAATCTTCTATAATGTAATGAATAACAAATTATAAATGTTTTTTAATTTTTTTAGATTTTTAGATTCCTTCTCTATATGTTCTCATTGATTTATTTTATCATTTCATTGACTTAAATGTATTAATCTACAAATGTAATTATATACCTATTGAAATAAAATTATGACCATATTGGCACATAAGATAACAAAAAATTAGAAATAAAAATAAAAATAAGAATTGAGACCATTGGGGACCCCTAACATGTACAAAATACCCACACCCAAGAAACCTTCATTATAATTTTTTGTGCTCTAGAAACATATGGTGTGTGTTTTTAGAAAGGACACCTAGTATTACATAGGAGAAGGACAAAGGGGAAATAAATAAGTACATGATAAAAAGTGGGACATAGCATAAAATGACAAAAATATTACAATAAAGCCTAATTTTGGATAGTAATAAAAAACACACATGTATCTTTAAACACTCAAGTTTTATCATTAAGTGTTTGATAATGTTTATGCTTTACATCCTTACATTACTTGTCCTATTCACCTTTATATTAACATGAAATATATATGATATTAATAATTATTCTATTTACTACCTAAAAATTAATCGAAACATCATTAATTTATCCCTATTTTTCTTAAGGGTTCATTTCATACAAATCCCAACATTCTTTGTCCTTCTGGGACATGACCACATTAAGCAGACATGGTTGCACTTTGACATTGGCTAGTAGTGAATCCTTGTCCCTCACATTCCAGTGGTAACTTTTATAATATAATATGTTTCATGTTACCTATGATACATTATTATAAATGTTATTTAATGAAATATTAATCTATTTAAGCTCATCAATGAATCTCAAATCATCATATAACAATCACTTGGCAATCATACTATAAATTGAGAAAAAGGACACTAATATGTTTCATGTTACCTATGATACATTATTATAAATGTTATTTAATGAAATATTAATCTATTTAAGCTCATCAATGAATCTCAAATCATCATATAACAATCACTTGGCAATCATACTATAAATTGAGAAAAAGGACACTAATCTTTCCAGTTTGGATTTTGATTTATCCTAATAATACTAAGCCAAATCTAAAGCTACCTTATTAAAATTAAAGGGAACTCATTAACTAGAATTCAATTTAATCTATCTAGTTGACATGTATTCATATAGTGAAAAATAAAGATTCCCACACTCACCCAATGAGATATAACTACATCAATCCAAGGCCATTTTTGGCTATATAGGTAGAACTTGGATTATGTAGGGTTTTATAAATAAAACTAACCTATTTCCATTGATTTACTTTGATTTTGTATTTGATCTTTATCCTTTTGTTATGTAAGGACTAGGGGTTGGATTTTACAGTTCTTCTACATAGAAAAGTTATAGACACATAAAATCAATAAACCCTCTTATATATACAAAGGTATTCACACATAAAAAATAATCACATAGTAAACCAATAAATTAACTTTACCAATAAATTAGGTTAAAGTATATCCATGTCCTCCTAATTTTGACTTATCTGTTAGGACTTGTTCCAAAGTCTTAACATTAGGTTAGATTTTTGGTGGGTAATAAATAATTATTTTAAATGGGGCATGCATATTTTAGTAAAGACACCCCCATAAAATAAACTTACTTAGTTTAATTATTAGGTAGTTTTAATGTTTTATATTTATTTATTATAATTACCTTACGGGTTGTTTTCCCGTATATAGTTGGTTATAGGATTAGTTGTTTTTACCGGTCATTGGTAAAAACTATACAAATCCATGTTTGCATTGTAAAAGGGTTAACAGAGTAAAGGCACCCTTATGTAATTGATTTTTTGAATTATTAATAAAATACTTTTGCACTCGCACTAAGCGGGGACAAGGTTTAAGCTATTTTGGTTCAGGAGTTATCAGTGGTATCAGAGCATGCTTATTTTGGGCGCTTGGTGAATTCAAAGGAGCAAGGTGAAAAGTCAATTCACGTGATATCATTTGCCATGAAATAAGGTATTCCATATAGTATTGGTTTAAATATTTTTAAAATTTATTAAATTATTTTAATTTTTCAAATATTATTTATATTTACACCTGTATATTTTCCAGATACCATAGTCTGGTCTTTTTTTATCATTCATACTCCATTTTCTTGTGTTCAACCTCCTCATCTAGCATAAAAATGAATTTTAAGCATTTAAATGTTATTAAATTCATTGTTTTTTGGCCAAAACTAGATTTGTACGGCCTATTTATTTGAGAAAAAGTTCTGTAATGTTTATTCATGGCTGCAATTATTGATTCATCTCAATATCAGGTATCTTAATAGCTAAAACATCTGTAAATCTTGATCAAATGGCATTAAGACCCCTTTTTTGCATTTTAAATTAAAATTTTGAAAAAATCTAAGTTATACAGCCTGTTGTATGGCCTTCCAACACCCAGGCTTCATTTTCAACTCATTCCCTGCAAAAAATACTTTAAAAATCTACCAGAACTCAATTAAAATCTATTTTCGCATGCTTGTATGGATTTGTACGGCCTGTGAGAGAGAAAAAAGGTGAAAAGAAAATCTCCAGTAGTAGCCATGGCATTCCAGGCAGGCATGGAATAGGTATAATACAGGAAATTATTTTTTGGTTGTTTCTAAAGTTTTGTTTAAAATATTTGTTGTGGTTGGGTCCCACCGGAGAATCTTGGAAGAGAAGGCTATAAAAAGGGAAAAAGAATTAGAATTTATTTACTCACATTCACATGTAATTTTTTTAAATTTTCCCTCATCCAACAATTTGGTATAAGTAGAAATTTTTGAGTGTAATTTTCTGAAAATGCTCTTAGAGCAATTGGTTAAGCTTATTTTGTTAGAAGCTTGCAAAGAAGGAGGTCAAGGGTTCAAATCCCTTCCTTTTTGAGAGAGTTTTTGTTTGCTTTAGAATATGATTTTTTGAAAAAGGAATATTCCCTTTTAAATTAGAATATTGTAAAACACATACTTATTGTATTGTGTTATTTAATTTTTTTGAAAAAGGGGCAGAACTCAATCATATTTCTTTTGCATTGTTGTGGTGAGATAAGGGTGTAATTGGTAGAATAAGGTTGTAATTTGGTGAAATAAGGGTATAATAATTGATTTTTGGTGAGGTTAAGTGCAAAACCCATCAAAAATATTTATTTTTCTTTTACGCTCTACGTGGAGGTTAAGTGCAAAACCCCGTAGAAGTAGTGTTTTGTGTAGTGAGTGTGATATTTGTTTCATTTATTTTGAATTTTTTCACATGTTTCTCTATTGCACTTTCTTTCATTTTAAAAATCTGAAAATTCAAAATTTGCTTTTTGATGGTGATAGATTAACAATTTCCATTTATTTAGATTGGAAACAATTGATGGAGGCTTCACTAGTTTTTAATGAGTTATGGGATATTGTTAAGAATGAAAATCCCACATTGCCAATAGAGTAGGCTAAATTAGATATTTTCAATTTGTGTGATTCTAAGGCCTTAGCTCTCATTAAATGTTTTTTTACTTGTGATACTTATGTTCATATTTAAAATTCTCCTCATAGTTACACTGCATGGAAAACATTGTCAGATTTGTATGATAAAAAACCTAAGCATAAGAAGATAGATATTCATATGAAGTTGTTTAATTTGTCATTAGATGAAGATGGGGATATGGGAGAATATATGTCTAAGTTGAGAAATATCACTACTGAGTACACTAAGGCTGGTTTTGGAAAACTAGATGATGACCTCATAGTTACTGCTGCTTTGAAAGAATTACTAGGGTCCTATAAGAATTTTGTTGAAATGTTGCATGTCTGTGACAAGATCACATGCATCACCTTTGATAAGTTGGTTGAGTTTCTCATCCAACATGACCTCTCTCTACCCAAAAAATCCAAAAAAACAAAAGAAGCCCATGTTTTAGAGTTAAAGCCTAGTTCATCTTCATCCAGGCATCAAAACAATAAAGGAAATAGTTATAGAGGGGGTCAAGGTTACATAAAAGGTAGATATCAAAACAGAAGTAGGGGCCATTCTAATAATCAACAATCTAATCAATCACATTCACATGAAATAAGTGATCAAGGACATGGTCACAACTCATATAAGGGCAGAGGTCGAGGTAGATCAGACATTCAATGTCATAGATGTGAAAAAATTGGTCATATTGCCTCAAAATGTAGGATTCATTTTGATAAAATTCAGAGGCCACACAAAATTACTAAGTCTAACTCTACTCAGTATGTTGATGGTGACTATGATGAATCTAGTAATGTTTCCCATGAATCTACATTCACTTCTTTTGGGCACATTGATTAAATTGAATATGAGGCTAGATAAGCTCACAGATGTATGGGTTTTAGACATACGAGCAACCAAACACATGACATTTAGGAGAGATTTCTTTTGGTCTTATAAGGAAGCTTCTCTCTCTCTAGTTGCCTTAGCAGATAAGTCTATGCATACACCACTAGGACTTAGTTCTATTCAAATTCTTCTTCCTAATGGGTTTATAAAATACTTGGAGCATGTTTGGTATGTTCCCACATTGAAGAAACACTTAATTTATTTGGTAACTATTTGAAAGAAAGGTTATCAAATTGTGCTTGAAAATGGGCTCATTTACATCAATTCAGTGAAGGATGATTATAAAATAATGTATACAGGATATGAAGATGGAAACTTGGTTAGATTGCATTGTAAGGTGCTTCCTCCCAATATAAAACTTGCAGTAGTTATTGACACAAGTATAGGTACTATGTCTACATAGTGGTTATGGCATCTTCGCTATGGACATTTGAATATCCACTCTTTAGTGGATTTGCAGAGATATGGTATGGTGAATGGGTTGCCAACTTTTTGCAAAGATAGTATTCTTTGTGAGTCATGTGTTTTGGGCAAACAAAATATGGAAAATTTTCCTAAACAGTCATCTTGGAAAGCTAACAGATGTTTATAGTTAGTTCATAGTGATGTATGTGACATGAAAAAGTCATCCATTGGTGGGTGTAGATACTTTGTCTTGTTTATTGATGACTTTTCTAAGATGACTTGGGTATTCTTTATGAAAAACAAATATGAAGTTTTTGCTAAGTTTGTTGATTAGTTACACTTAGTCAAAAAAGAAATAGGTTCAAATTTGGCCACTCTTCATTCAGATAATGAAGGTGAGTATACCTCTAATGAGTTTTTAGATTATTGTCAAGAACATTGAATTCATCGACAATATAGTAATGCTTATACTCCACAACAAAATGGAGTATCTGAACGGATGAATAGAACTTTAGAGGGAACAACACATGCCATGTTGCACTATAAATAGCTTGATGATAAGTTTTGGGCCGAAGCTATTGGTACTGTAGTGTATTTGAGAAACAGGTCCCCCATAGTTGCACTTTTGGGACAAACTCCATGTGAGGCATGGTATGGATTTAAACCAAAAGTTAAACACTTGAAAGTGTTTGGATGTGTTTGTTATGATTTGGTTCCTATCAAACATATAAATAATTTGGAACCATGAAGTTGAAAATGCATATTTCTTGGTTATTCTGAAGATAAAAAGGGGTTTCATTTTCTTGCATAGGATTCAAGCAAATTCATAGTGAGGCGAGATGTAATATTTGATGAGTTTGGGACTATGAACACTACAGAGATTGATTCTCAACTTGATAGATTAGAGAGGAAAAATACAAAGAGAGATAAGGGTTTGAATAATTGGGATAACTCTTCGAAGTTATGGTATGAAACTCAAATTCATTCACTTTCCTCTCCTTCATCTACAAGTTCACATGTTGATGACTTAGAAATTGTTGAAAATTCTCTAAGTCCCCCTTCGAATAATGATACACATAATGACAATTTTGGAGTCCCTGATTTGAATAATTTGTCTAAGTATCCAAAATGGGCTCAAAGTACTTTTTCTGACTTGATAGCAGATGAAGTTGGTTTAATAGGGCCCAAGAATTCTCAAAAATAGGTAAAATATGCTATGGTTGTTACTACTTCTTCCACTGAACCATCCACTTTTGAGGAGGCATCTACTGAACATGTTTGGCAAAAGGCAATGAAATGTGAGTATGATTCCATACTTAACAATAATACATGGGCTTTAGTTGATCCTCATCCACATGTTAAACCCATCAGATGTAAATGGGTTTATAAGACTAAGTATAAATCAGATGGCTCCATTGATAAACATAAGGCATGACTTGCTATAAAAGGATATGCGCAACAAGAAGGTATTGACTATGAGGAAACATTTGCACCAATTGCCAAATGGCACACTATTCACATGGTACTTGCCTTAGTAGCACAAAATAGTTGGAAAGTACATCAATTGGATGTTAAAAGTGCCTTTTTAAATGGTGATTTATAGGAAGAAGTCTATATGAAACAACCTCAGGGTTTGGAAGAGGTGGGTGTTGAACACAAAGTGTGTAAATTGATAAAAGCTTTGTATCGACTCAAACATGAACCTAAAGCTTGGTATGAGAAAATTGATTCATAATTGAAATCCATTGGTTTTCATTGCAATGAATCTGATGATACTCTCTATTTTCGAGTGTAGGGTAAGAAAATGGTGATACTTGTTCTCTATGTCGATGACTTGTTTCTCACAAGTAATGATGAAAAACATAACAAGTCTGTGAAGAAGGAATTAAAAGATGGGTTTGAGATGACAGATCTTGGACTTCTTCACTACTATCTAGGCATAGAGGTAACTCATAAAGAGCATAGTATTTTCATTTCACAAACTAAGTATACTTCTGAGTTATTAGAGAGGTTTGGCATAAGTGATTACAAACCTGCCCTCACTCCCATGGAAAGTAATTTGAAATTTTCTAAGGATGATAGTAGTGCCTTTTTTGATGGCACCACATATAGACAATTGGTGGGAGGTTTGATATACTTGATGACTACCAGGCCTAATATTTCATTTTTAGTTGGAATTTTATCTAGGTTTATGTATGAGCCTAGAGAAATTCATTGGCATGTAGCAAAATGAGTACTTTGTTATCTTCAGAAAATGAAAACATATGACCTTGAATACCACCACAACAAAAACTTCAAACTTGTTGGATATTGTGATGCAAAATTTGGCAGATGTGTGGATGACAGAGTGTCAACCAGAGGATACACTATGCATATGGGTTCAGCTGCCATTGCTTGGTATTGTAAGAAGTAGGATACAATGGCAAATTTATCAATAGAATCAAAGTATATTGTAGCATGGGATGCTTCCAGAGAAATTTTTTACCTTCATCGTATTCTTGAAAATCTTCAATTTTCTCAGTTTGCTCCTACACAGTTATACATTGATAATCAGAGTGCAATCAAGATATCCAAGAATCTAGTGTTTCATGCCAAAACAAAACATATGGATGTCAAATACCATTATATGTGAATGCTAGTGGCAAAGAAAACTCTTGATCCAATGTATTGCCCAACTGCTAATCAGACAGCTAATATCTTCACAAAACCCCTTGATAGAATCAAATTTGAAAAATTTAGAAAAATGCTTGGTATGTATCCAAAGACCTGACTTTAGATCATAGGGGGGTTTGTTAGGACATGTTCCAAAGTCTTAACGTTAGGTTAGATTTTTTTTAGGTAATAAATAATTATTTTAAATGGGGCACGCATATTTTATTAAAGACACCCCCATAAAATAAACTTACTTAGTTTAATTATTAGTTATTATTAATGTTTTATATTTATTAATTAGAATTACCTTACGGGTTATTTTTTCGTATTTAGTTGGTTATAAGATTAGGTGTTTTTACTGGTCATTGGTAAAAACTATATAAATCCATGTTTGCATTGTAAAAGGGTTAATGGAGTAAAGGCACCCTTATGTACTTGATTTTTGAATTATTAATAAAATACTTGTGCACTCGCACTAAGCGGGGACAAGGTTCAACCTATATAGGTTCAGGAGTTATCATTATCCTATAAGTTTGAAAGTTTAACTTCATTTGGGACACAATCTAGGGGTCATTATAGTCAAGTTATATTAAGAGTTAGCATGTATAGTTAGCATAAGTTTAGATTGAGCTAGGTTTTCATATTTGCTTATCGGTTTATTATTTATATCCCATTTAAAATTCTATAAATCACTGTTATACATTTAGTTTTTGTATATTTTTTAAACTTAATTAGTTTTAATAGTTTAATTTTTTATATCATTTAATTTTTAAATCAAAATAAATAGATTAAACATTATGTTGAACTTGTATTTTAATTATAATATTACTAGTTTCCTTTATCTTTATCCTAGGATTATATATAAATTTATGTAAATTATTGACACTGATAAAACATCCTTAAACCTTGAATATAAATCTAAAACCATAATTCAATCTTATTTGACCTTAGATCTTAATCTAACATTGAATAAATTACCGTGTTACCTCAGATAACATCTAAAACTGATGCTTTTTATTTAGGCCCTAGTTTGAAATGTGTTGATCTCTATACATGAAAATATTTCATTTTTATTTTCTCTATATTTTTTATTTTATTGTTGCTTGTTTTTAAATAATGTATTCCATCAGTTTTAAAACTACTTAGTGACTGTCATTATAGGATAAGCATTCATTTGTTTTAAATAAACTATAGTGTGAGGGATACTACCCTAATACTCAATCCATTATATAACAGTAAACATGAAGTTTAGTTTTTTTATACCTCAAGGTATATTGTAAAATCTTAGGGTCCCTTGTTTATACCATATGAATCCTCTTTATAGTTTTATTTGTGGTGAATCTAAGAGGAGATTATCACATAGGGAAGTTGCTCTCACCTTACCCTTAGAGATGGTATAATGGGATACATGTATGAATTTTCCTCTTTAGTTAGTGATATGAAACATGGGGTCAACACTTACACTATGAATAGGTAATTATAATTTAGATCCCACATAATCATTTAAAATCTGGAATAGAAATCCCTTTATACCTTTGTATTCTCTTGTATTGTATTCATAATTGTATCAATAAGTGAATGTACTTTTATATGTTACATATGCTTATCAATTTCATTTTTAAATATTTTATTACTTTTCAACATGTTATTCATTGTGTTTTTACATGGATTTAATGTCAAATTAATTAAAAAATTTATGATAAATAGGGGCCAATATCATGGCCTTCCTATTTTAAATGGTTTCACTCTATATCATCTCATTAGTCTTAACTAATGCAAACATCACAAAAATTAACTTTTTTCAAATTAGAAAAGACTTGAAAACAAGAGGAAGAATATGTTATACATTGTCTAAGTTATGAAACATAAAATACCCTTCCATTACATATCCCAAATCATCTTGCAGAGTTAATTATGGATCTTATTTAAGAACCCAACACTAAGGAAAATTCTTGCGAGATTGATGAAAAAAATTTATGGAATATCTTCATGAACATCCAAAAAAGGATAACTCAATCTTATTTATTACTAAAGATGAACAAAATAAATGACCCAAGGTATTCATTACAATTATTTCACTTATATTATTGCATTCATGCATGTTTATACACCTCTAGTTAAATCTATAACATCATCCCTTGGTTTGGGAACATCACTTGGTTTCCAACATTTATTCGTGCTTATGCCTACACATGCCACTTATACTTGTCCAATCACCTCTACAAATTTTAATCTTGAGAATATAGTTATTGCCTTACAAATGAAACTATGTCAGATTGAGAAAACTCTTCTCATGCTACCCACTCCATGGATTCGTGTTCCTTGTTACACAACTCTTTAACACCTAAAATTATTTATTACCCATTACTAGTTGGATTTTTGATATTTAAGCTTCCTCTGTATGAAGTCAAATATGATATTGAACAAAATCTGAGTGCATTCCATACAAATTATCTAAACTATGTAGATAATGACAAATTGATGACAAATCTCTTTATGAAAAATCTAAAAGAATATGCTCTTATATGGTTTTATGATCTTCTTATTCAATTATTAAATTCTTTTAATTATTTTAAAAATCATTTATTAATAGAATTTTCTATCAACATAATTAAAAATCTATCATATGCTCAGATTTCAAAGCTCAAACAAGGGTCTAATGAAACAATCAATTAATATATTCAGAAATACAAGACTATAGTATCAAATTGAGAAATCAAACAGATAATAATGAGTTCCAAGATATTTTCACTCAATTTTTTTTATCTCCACTTCAAGATTAAATAATGTTTGATAAATTCAAATATTTTGATGAGTTATTCCATATATTCAAAGAGCATGAAGTCAATTTTATTACTTTGAAACATTTAAGTACACTTCAAATTCTCCTTCTACTTCGAATGTCAAGTTTCAGATTAATCTAAATACAAAATTAAACCCAATGAAATCAAGAGTAAATCTAATATTACATTTAATTTTATTTCACAACTAATACAACATTTTAAATTAGAATCTTTACTAAGGATGTAATTTTAATGGCTTCCATCACCTTCTCATGTACTATTACAAAAGCTACTTGAATGAAATCTCATCACCCTTCTTTAACCAATGGAAGTGGACATATCTAGACCAATATCAGAAAAAATGATATAAATGGATATTGTGACTAACATAAATGCATTGTACATTTCAAAAAAAAATGTTTCAAGCTCAAACACAAGATTCAATTTATCATTGATGAAAATATAAGTAATTTTGGTACACATGATGAAGAGTCTAAGCCACAAGAAATGACAACTAAATGCTCAAAATGTAAAAAGATCCTTTTCCACATCATGAATAAACAAACACAAGTATAATTATGAATTAAATTATGTATATAATGCTCATCCTCATCCTTTTGTATATGGGTGTTGACTTGGTATAATCATTGGTATAATTATAGGTAGAAAAACATCACATCCTCTATTTACATTTGAAAATAGCAAAGTTGAACTTGATGATTTAGATAAACACATACTTTTTATTCAAGCATATATTGATAACCAATAAATACATAACATTATGATATATAATGGGTCAAGAAAAATACATACACCATAACATATTTTATTCTCTAAGTTGTTCAAAGCAAGATTTTTAGGATTTTTAGAGTTTTTAAAATATTTTATGGTCACACATAGGATTCTCTTGTTTATATGGTAATACCTATATAAGTGGTACCTCTCATAGTTACCAATCCAATATTAGTTATACCAAGCACAAGGGTATTTGATATGCAATTAGGATTCCCTTGGATACAAAATATTCAAGCAATACCGTATACAATGCACAAATATCTCAAATACATTTATGGTAATCAAGACATCAAAATTCCAAGAATACAATGTAATATCCCTTAAAACCAATGATATTTACTTTTCATATAGAGTGGTTGGTTGTAACATACATCAAGCAACATAGTAATGAAATAGTCTAAAAAACTATTAAAAAGTATGATCTAGATATTCAAAAGCATACTACAC